>OZ057407.1:17067268-17190414 GCA_964056735.1 Allodiplogaster pararmata | reverse complement strand
CTGCTCAGGGCTATATAGCTAGGGCGAAGAGAGGCTGAGAGCAAGTTCAATAAATTGAAACGCGCTCTGTTATACGAAAGTCTAATACTCTCAATCGACCATCGGAATCGACCTTGGCACGACTTATTCGTGCGTCGCTGTCTATCAGCACGGCCACGTTGAAATCATCGCCAACGACCAAGGTAACAAGACCACTCCTTCCTATGTCGCATTCACAGACGAGGAACGACTAGTCGGTGACCCTGCCAAGGACCAAGCCGCTCGTAATCCTCAGAACACGGTCTTCGATGCGAAGAGACTTATCGGAAGGAAATTCGAAGAGCCTCAGGTACTTAAATAACCTTCATTTTCATTTAAGGCTAAACTCTTTTTGTATTTTTGAAATCTCACCTATATAATTTCTTGTCGACATTGGCTCATGTTTTGTGCAAACAATATGCGAGAACAATACTTGAGTACCCTCGCCCTTGCAGGTTCAATCAGACCTGAAACACTGGCCCTTCAAAGTGATCAACAAGTCTGGAAAGCCCGTGATTGAAGTGGAACACAAAGGAGCCAGGAAGCCTTTCATGCCTGAAGAGATATCTGCGATGGTACTGACCAAGATGAAGGAAACGGCGGAAGATTTTCTCGGCCACAAAGTCAAGGTTTGTTTGAATAAACCCCGTTTGCTTATCATTTGCAGTTTTTGTAGGAAAATTTTGAATTTGATCAAGTTCAGTGTTGCTGCATCCGCTTATTCGAGAAACTTTTTATTTACTAGTTAAGGAACTCAAAGAAGCTTCAATGATACTTGATTTTCCTGTTCAATGCCTTATGAGATTCACTTTGCAGGACGCAGTCATCACAGTCCCTGCCTACTTCAACGATAGCCAGCGACAGGCTACTAAAGACGCCGCAACCATTGCTGGCCTCAACGCTGTCAGAATCATCAATGAGCCCACAGCAGCTGCTCTGGCCTATGGACTCGACAAGAATCTCTCAGGAGAACGCAATGTACTGATATTCGACCTCGGAGGTGGCACCTTTGATGTCTCCATCCTCAGCATCACGGAGGGATCGCTCTTTGAAGTGCGGGCAACTGCAGGAGATACCCATCTGGGCGGAGAGGATTTTGACCAGAGGCTTCTCGAGCATTGCGTCATTGACTTCCGCCGCAAGACTGGCAAAGACATCTCGAAGAATCCTCGAGCTCTCCGTCGATTGAGAACTGCCTGCGAGAGAGCGAAAAGAACCCTATCATCTTCGGCAGAAGCAGTCATCGAAGTCGACTCACTTCATGAAGGCCACGATTATAACGGTAAAGTGACCAGAGCACGATTCGAGGAGCTCTGCCAGGACCTCTTCCGGAAGACCCTCGAGCCCGTGGAGAAAGCCTTGGAAGACTCGCGCATGGACAAGGCATCAATCCACGATGTCGTCCTGGTCGGCGGAAGCACACGTATTCCAAAAGTGCAGAAGCTTCTGAAGGACTTTTTCGGAGGAAAAGAACTCAACCTCAGCATCAATCCTGATGAGGCTGTTGCTTATGGCGCTGCCGTTCAGGCAGCCGTTCTATCTGGCGTTCAAGACAGCGCCGTGAAAGATGTCCTGCTGGTTGATGTGACACCACTCTCTCTTGGCTTGGAAACTGCTGGCGGAGTGATGACCAAGCTGGTCGAGAGGAACACCCGCATACCGACGAGGGCCACCCAGATCTTCTCCACTTACTCGGACAATCAACCCGGAGTCTCCATCCAGGTGTTCGAGGGAGAACGGGCGATGACTCGTGACAATCACGCCCTTGGAACCTTCGAACTCTCCGGCATCCCGCCTGCTCCGAGAGGAGTCCCTCAGATCGAAGTCACCTTCGAACTGGACGCAAACGGAATCCTCCAAGTTTCTGCTAAGGACAAGAGTACTGGGCGAAGCAACAAGATCACCATAAAGAACGAGAAGGGTCGCCTCAATCAGGCAGAGATTGACCGCATGGTCAACGATGCAAAGAAGTTTGAGGCGGAAGATCAGGCGATGCGAGAGAAGATCTCGGCGAGAAATGGACTGGAAGCATATGCTCTGCAAGTGAAAGCAGCCTTATCCGAGTACGGATCGAAGCTATTGGATGAGGATAGACAGAAGGCGACTGCGGCGTGTGAAGAAACGATCTCCTGGGTGGAGAGGAACCAGACAGCGGATCTGGACGAGATCAAGGACAAGGAGAAGGAGCTGAAGTCTGTATGTGAAAGCATCATGTCCAAGATGCACCAGGGAGGAGATCAACCAGGACCTCAGACTTCTTATCCGAGCGGCGGCTGCGGAGCACAAGCAGGCTATGGTGCATATAATGGACCTACTGTAGAAGAAGTTGATTAAATAAGCATTACAAAACTTAATAGCCTGTTTTTTTGAAGTTTTGCTTTATACATATTTAGATGTTGTAATTTGCTTTATGAATGTTGTAATTTGCATACGTCTTACGGGTGAAGTAATATATTGTGATTTGTATGTTAAAATGTTTTAATAAACCTTTCTGATTTTAAATCGGTCTTGTTCACATTACAGTGGCAGAGCACTTCAGAGGATATGTGCAATCTAAATAGACGAGAATTCATTGAAAGATGTTTCCGGAACGTTTTTTGCTCTCTGAGACGCTCGGTGAGGGATACTTTGTTGATGCAAACGGGTGTAAGAGAATTGCCTGTTTCATTTTCCATGTGTAAAGTCAGTCTATACATATATACAGTTACTGGCACTTCTTGCGTTTAACCACCGCCCCCCACCGGAGGTTCAATGAGTCAGATGAGAGTGGCATTTTTTGATACGGTCTCGTTAGCCTAAGCCGTACGGTCTCGTTAGCGTAAACTTTTCCTAAGCCTAAGCGTTTCTCAATTTTTAAAAATATTTTTTATGTGAAATTGATGTTTAAAATTTTTGTAAATGTAACTAAGTCAGACGTATGACCCATTGAACCTCTGGTGAAGGAGGGTGGTTAAACGCAAGAGTGCCCAGTACACTGAAGGAGGGTGGTTAAACGCAAGAGTGCCCAGTACACTTCGTAAAGCTCTTGCTAATTGCTTATCGATACCAATCATTTTCTCTTCGGGTAAGCTAAAGCTAGAGAAAAGGGGGGATGCGAAGAATATTCCACAAGAATGGTATCTAAAAACACGGGTAAAGTTAATATCAGGAAGAACTGCGATTCAAAGAAACGAAACTTTCTAGCTTTCTAGAAAGTTTTGAGAAATTGAAAACTCTATCTTGGTATCGATGTGAGCAAATCTGTAGCATTAGACCGCTTTGACGATCCGAACGCAGAGCAATTGAAGGAGTTGGTCTGTTCGTTTGAGTCGCATGAAAAAAAGTCGAATGTTGACTACGATTGGTTATTTGAGACATCCAAAACTTACCTCAATTCACTGTTTCAAGGAAACGGACGCATATCTGGGTTTATTGCTGAAAAGATTATCTAAGAACGGAGAGAGCGCATTTTTCAAAGCTTGTCTTTTATTTCACTTCCAAAGCTAAAAATTTAAAGTATTTGAGAGATATAGTTTAAGAGGTAGGTCAATAGCTGCTCTACAACTGCTAAGTTTTTGAAAACCTGAAAACATAGTAAATCAAAAAGAAAAGTCAAGTGTACAATTTATTTTGGAACGTGGAATGCTTAAAACTCTTATGAAGAATATTACGAAAACCTGTTTCTCTCCAAACTCAGACAGACATGACTTTGAGATTTAGACGTACGTGTTTAAAATACTGGAATATGCTCTTGAAACATGTATTCAATTAAGATCATTTCGATATTGATCGCAACGTTATCGATTATCGACAACGATCGCATTGATCCTACTCGCGTTAGCCCGAATTACTCTAATCCTTGAAGAAAAAACTCATTTCCATGGCAGGACACCCTGTTAAAATTCAATAAGACTTATATCTTATAAACAAAGCAAGTAAATAGCCGGAGTTTAACTCATACTTCTCTCTCTCTAGCGCTTTGCTACTACACCATTGAAAACACATTCCTTGCTCATTCCGTGTGAAATGGCTATCCAAAAGGCACTTATTGCGTCAAGGTATTACGGATCAGCTCATGGCAACCCGGCTTTAAACAGTAAAATACACCGTAAAATCAGCAAGTGATCTTCTCGGACTTTCGACACACCCAAAAAATCTTAAATTTTAGATTTTTTTCTTCAATTGTTCGGCAATTTTTTAATTCGAAGGGAAAGAGCGAACTTCACTTAAAAGAGGGTCATTACTAAAGCACGCCGCGCACGCCGTGCACGCTTTGCACCCCATGCACGCCAAATCATTACTAATGCACACCAACGCGTGGGAAAGAGAGAAAGAGTGTTTGACGCACTATTGTGTTTCACACAATAATTAATTTCCTCCAAAAAATATGAATTTTCTCCAATAATATCATGCCATATCAAGCAGCATACGTGCAAAAGTTTAATAAACCATTGACGAAGGGCGACGTTTTAAATAAAGCACATGGGACGGAGTTAAGAATTTTCCCGCGCGTTGGCGTGCATTACTAATGATTTGGCGTGCGCGGCGTTCTTTATTAACGACCTTAAAAGAGGCCTCATTTCATTTGGGAAGTCAGTTTACTTTTCACAGAATTTTATCCTCAGGCTTCTGTGAAGACTATTCTAACGAGGCCGTAACCCTTAGAAACGATACCATATGGAACACTTAATCACAATACTAATTTTTACACCGGTCAGAGTAAAAAAAAATAGTCTTAGCTGTTTTCAGTTATTTTTCACAGTTTTTATCGCTTAGGCTTGAATATTGGTTACGCTTACGAGGCCGTACGGTTTAGGAACGAGAACGCATGAAAAAAAAATCTCAAAACATTGATGTTTTGCAGATTCAGTTGACCTAGTTCGTAGAAAAACATAGAAATTTAAATGCAGTAATACGAAGAAAAATTTTTTTAAAATCAAATACAGTAATATTTATTTTTAAAAAAAGCTCCTCCTGGATCCATGAGACTTTTTCACATTATATGTTGTTATACGACAGTTTGTTACACGACAGTTTGTTGCACCACACTTTGCTACACGACAGAGCTTTACAAACTGTCGCGATACCGCCTCTCCCAATTTAAGTGCGCCTCTTCCCCATCCCCCCCCCCTCCATGTGAATTTGAACCAATTCTTCTATGAGGGAGAACCGTTGTTGCATTAGATGAATTTCAATCGATGACGAAATGAGTTTTTGAATAAATGTGTGCTTCATCTATAGAGTTCGGTATTCAACAAATCTTACAAATAAACTTTGTTTTCTTTTCTCTATTCTTGATATTTTTTCTCTCTATCTGTCTAAAAACGGCTAGATTTCGGCAAGACAGCTCAAGCAATCGCGATTACTGTAGGTGTCTAAGTTTTGGTCACATTGAGTCTATGATTTTCAAGCATCAGAAACTCTTCTCTTATAGAACATTCATCCATATATCTAACGATTTTTGCACGTAAGAGGTGAAGCCAGCAAATGAACATTAAACGTTCTGAAAGGAGTTTCTCATTTTCTTACCTTGGTAGTTTCCTAATTTTTATTATTCCGCAAGAGAAATGTGACTTTTCAAATGTTTTTCAAACGTATTTGTTATGTTTTCTTAAAGCTTATAAAAAAAGTGCTTGATAAGATCTGTTTAGTGACAAAGTAATATTAAAAACATATTCATCTTTCCAGACTCTCTACATCACTCTGCAGTAGCTATGACTTACTTGTACTAACAAGCAAGGTCCTCTCTACATCACTCTGCAGTAGCTATGACTTACTTGTACTAACAAGCAAGGTCCTCTCTACATCACTCTGCAGTAGCTATGACTTACTTGTACTAACAAGCAAGGTCCGTTTCACTCTGCAGTAGCTATGACTTACTTGTACTAACAAGCAAGGTCCGTTTCCAAATCAAGAACTCCTTAGCAAATTCATTCATTTTATTCCTTTGCACGTGGTTGATATACAATGGATAATTGTCGTAGGGTGATTGAGTTCGAGGCAATAAGATAATACAATACTTATTTACATTCACCGTAATTCTTGCATTTAAATTAAAATTGATCACGAAGTTCAAGGTGTGAGTTCATAATTAATATTTGGTGAGAACTACTCAAATACTATGTGAGTCTTAGTTTAGAAGAGGGTACAATACATCAATTGCTAAACTTAGAAGAGATGAAAAAAGCGAATGTCCAAAAAGGGTAAGGAAGGTAGCCAGCAAATGAACTTTGAACATTCTGAAAGCAGTTTCTCATTTCCATACCTTGGCAATCCTTTAACAAAATTAGTCCGTAAAAGTTTTTTTTTCCAATTTGTTTATCATATGTTTTTCTTAATTTTCCCGCAGCTTCTGATCGCTTGAGGTATGGTGAACAGTAAATAAAGGATGAACAAATAGCGAACCTGAAAAAACAAAATTAAAAAAATCTTTGAATCCTTTTCACAGATATTCAATGCAGTTTTTCAGACAGTTCCAATTTTCTTCGAGGACTACAATAGAGCGTTTTTTTTTACTATGCCCATAGATTCTTTGTTTCTAAAACTGTCTTCTTTCGGTATAGCACAGGTCTGCTTTTTTTTCTTAAAAGCTTTTCTAACTTGAGGAACACAAGATGTGGTAAACAAATTCTTCTCACTCAGATTATATTCTTGTGAGAAATACAACACTTGGAGCATAATCCAATATAAGCAAATGAAAAGATTTCAACAAAAATTTACCAGAAAGTTTAAATTTACAAACTCGCCTCTATATATATTCTTTACAGACGACGATTGAAGCTGTCAAAAAGCTTGAGATTCAGAAAACTTCGACTGACGAACGATCTCTTTTTATTAATAGTGCATCATAGGATAGACACTTTATCGACGAGCTCCTTCCTCTTGCACCCAGAGAAAAATTCACCCGTGGTCATATCAACTTCGTATCCCTATTTGTCGTTTGAATCGATTTCAATACTGTTTTTCGAGATACAGTAATGGGAGAAATGGTCTTCCTCTTTGTTTTTTCCAGCTCTTCCCATCCTAAAGTGAGGAAATTTTCGAATGATGTGACTTTTTGAACTTTTTAAAACTGTAAGTGGTTTAATTATTATTAACACCATAGCCTTTTATTTCGTGCCACTATTTATAATGATTTTTCTCAATTTCTTCTGTACCCATAAATTGTATGAACATATAAACTATGTAAAAATTGTATTATTATTATTTCTTCTTATTATAACTTGCTTATTAGGATGTTTGCACCTCATTGAAGTACTTTTTTCTCTCGAATTTTCAAGTTTCGCATGACCGAATTTTTTTCGAAAGTTAAAAAAGATTTTTTTTTTGGTTGTTTGATATGAATATTATAAGAAAACAGACGAAGATAAGGCAGTAAACATCCTCCACGGTGTTTTAACGATGTAATAATAACTATTTCTTGCGTTGTAACGAAGCTATTGTAGACAAATCCTGTGCCCGGACATCAATTAAAAGTTTCTTTGCGCATTTCCTCGTCCCTATCATCATCTGAAGGTTGCGCATTTCCTCGTCCCTATCATCATCTGAAGGTTCTTATTAATATCATTTCCTTATTAATATCATTTCCTCGTCCCTATCATCATCTGAAGGCATTTCCTCGTCCCTATCATCATCTGAAGGTTTCTTTGCGCATTTCCTCGTCCCTATCATCATCTGAAGGTTTCTTTGCGCATTTCCTCGTCCCTATCATCATCTGAAGGTTCTTATTAATATCATTTCCTTATTAATATCATTTCCTCGTCCCTATCATCATCTGAAGGCATTTCCTCGTCCCTATCATCATCTGAAGGTTCTTATTAATATCATTTCCTTATTAATATCATTTCCTCGTCCCTATCATCATCTGAAGGCATTTCCTCGTCCCTATCATCATCTGAAGGTTTCTTTGCGCATTTCCTCGTCCCTATCATCATCTGAAGGTTTCTTTGCGCATTTCCTCGTCCCTATCATCATCTGAAGGTTCTTATTAATATCATTTCCTCGTCCCTATCATCATCTGAAGGTTCTTATTAATATCATTTTCCTTGAACAGTGCTCTCATTTTGGGAATCAACAAGTGAGTTTGACTTCCGGGTTTTTTCCTGTAAACATTTTTTAATATGATGGGAGAAAGTTTTATTTTCATGCATTCATTAGCTTTTTCATTAAGTCATTTAATCATTTATCTCTACTAATCTTACTTGTTGTAATTTAATACTATAATTTAATATAAACGACAAAGAAGTTGGAGAGTTCCGACAACTAAAGAAGCACGTCTACAAACAAACGATTGATGACATCAACATCTCACTTCATAAAGTGCCCTTGTATTTTTGAGGCTTGGGCTCTTGTATATATATTACATAAAAATTGTTTTGAATGGTTTTCACTGTGTTTAAACAAGAAACCTGCTAAGAAATGTACCAAAGTCTGTTTCGCTCCTGCTCAGACAGACTTCTGTGCTCTCTGGGTGGGGCTCATCAGTGAGTGCCTAGAGAGTGATTATGTAATAAATGAATGTAATGAAAATATAAAATTACAAAAAATGTTAAAACTAACTAACTAACTAACTAAAATTAAATCAAAACATGTAAATAATGAGTTAAAAAACTAACAAACTAACTATCGAGTACTAAATCAAAACATGTAAAATAGGGAAAAATTATAACTAAGTAAAATGAAAGCTAAACATGTTAGTGAGGCGCGAAAATAGAGATTTGGAAGTAGATCATTAGTTGTTAGTGAGTGAAATGTTGAAATAAGATATGAGGTTATAGATTATGTAGTGACCTGTGTAAGAAAAGAAGAAGTATTGACATGTGTGAGAACATGTGTAATTATTGAAATAAGTGGACAAGAGATTTTTTAACATGTGTGAGAAGAAGAGTATAGTTATTGACCCAAGAAGACATGTGATTTTAGAGAATTCTACCTAATTGTAGACATAAAAAGACGTGAGATTTAAGAAGTGGTATTGAAATGTTTGATGAAAGAAAAGACATTTGGATATGTGTGAGAATATTATATAAAGAGAAAAGACATTGAAATGTGTGAGAATAAATAATACATACAAAATATATTTAAAAAGATGTTAATATGTGTTATTATAGTTGTGAAGACAGTCCTAACGTGATTTGAACTCTCAGATGTCGGTATACTCACAAAAAAGAGCATAATTGGGAAGTATGCTAAAAAGGATAAAGGCATTTCATGAATAAAAATACTTCGAAAGTATTCCTGGCAGCGACAATGCGATATCCCATCAACAATATCAAAGTATGCTAAAGAGGCATACTTTGAATTTTTTAAATACAATACTTGTGAAAGTATGCCTCATCGTAAAAATCAAAAGCGTGACCCGAAGTAACGTTAAAACTCAAGTACTGTATCAAAAAATTCTTCCTTTTCAAAGTTGAGACCGTTGAACTTTAACCTGTGTCTTGCATGGGGTCACACTCATGCTTTTATGGTGGAATTTTACAGAACTTTTGCACTTTAGGGCCCCCTCCTCCCAGAGGTTCCATGAGTCAGTTTTTGGGTAAGTTTCTTGATACGGTCTCGTTAGCCTAAGCCGGACGGCCTCGTTAGCGTAAACTTTTACTAAGCCTAAGCGTTTTTTTTAATGTAAAAATAGTTTTTTAATGTAAAAATAACTTTTTTGAAAATGTAAATGAGTCAGAAGTATGACCCATGGAACCTCTGGGAGGGGGGACCTGAAGTGCAAAAGTGCCAATTTTACTTTAAATATTTTGCTCTTTTAATATCAAACAGTGTTTTAACAGTGCAGTTTGCTTATGCTTAGTAAAATTTCAAGCTAACGAGGCCGTACGGCTTAGTGATGAGACCGTATAAAACAATTAGTCACAGTATTAATGTTCTGCGAACTAGTATATAAAAATGTTAAACCGTTTAAATTCGTTCTTGCTGTTGTTAATCTTACTAAGAAGACCATTAGTTGAAGAAATTAAGTTAAGAACTTGATCACTTGCTCATCTCAATAAAGGCACTAAATACAGGATTAACACTTCTAGCTCTAGTAAAGAATACATTATTAACGAAATCAAAGAATCTATATCTCTTACCATAAATAAACTTACTAAGAAATATAATCTCAACTATATAAATAGAAATAAAATTGAAGAAACATTAAATATATATTGCATAGATAAAATAACTGTTTATTTAGACAAATTTCACTATAATGACAACATAGAATACAGAAAGATACAATATGCTGTTAATCAATTACAACAAGAATTCATAATCACTCCTATAGATAAAGCTACCAACAATTACGCATTCATATGTAAGAAAATCTATCTCAAATTTATGAATGAAGAAATGAATACTAGTCATAATAACGTCAAAACATATCAACCTATTACATCTCCCAGCATCATTGAAATTATCAACAGTCATCTGAAACAAACCAAATACTTCAAAATAGATACTATGAACTTAAAACCATTTCAAATTCCACAAGTTTATGGCATACCTAAAATGCATAAAAACCCTATCAAATTCAGATTCATTACTGGCGCATCCAATAGTAGTCTTAAACCCATTTCTATTGAATTACAACTCATTCTCAAACATTTATCAAAACATTTCAAAAATTACTGTAAACTAACTAGCGAGAGAAAGGGTATTAACTACTTATTCTCTATACTAAATACAAAACCATTATTAGAAGCATTGAAACCAACAAATAATAAGACTAGAGAAATATTTTGTGCAGACTTCACATCTTTATTCACCAATTTACCTCACGATGTAGTTAAACGCAATATGGATAGTCTAATTAAAACATGCTTCAAAAACAGTGGTTATGAAGCTATAACAATCAAAGGTTATTCTACTTATTATACTAACGACACTTCACAAAAAAGAACTTATTTGCCTTATGAAATTTATAAAATGATAACTTACATTCTAGAAAACAGTTATGTTACATATAACTGTACTCTATACAAACAAAATAAAGGAATACCTCAAGGAAACAATGCTTCACCACAATTAGCAGATCTAACATTAGCCATTATGAGTTCCAATACATTTATAAAAATATAGATAGACATCATATATTAAATAGATCTTTACACTGTACATTCAGATATATTGACGATCTACTACACATTTCAGATAAAACCCAAGAATTCGTAATAATAACCAAAGAAATGTACCATAGTTCACTAACTCTGGAACAGACAAATATCAATAAGAATACAGCCGATTTCCTAGATCTCAATATAAAACTCGAGGAAGATGGAAATAATAAACTTAAACTGTTTAATAAAACAGACGAGTATAACTTTAAAATACTTAAATATCCTCATTATACTTCTATTATACCTATATATATTGGACTTAATAATATATATACAGAAACACTTAGGTTTACCGATAATTGCACATACTTTGAAGACTTCCTCAAGAGAATGCGCGGTATGATTAACACATATCAGGAAAATCGATTTCCAGATGATATTATACTTAATAGGATAATTAAAACTCTAAACAGAAATCCTAAAATACAACTTAAATATAATACTGTAAACTATAGAATTACGGAACATATTATAGAACTGTTAAGAAATAAAGAAAAATAGACCACTACTACAAACTACAATTAGTTGTTGCTCTAGATTGCTTCAATACATTCCCGCTCATTACTTTTCAAAAATGCTTGGATAGCATTCTCTATCTCATCTTCCAGTTCTTCATTATTTTGTTTTTCATCAATTTGCTTTATTTTTTGTTTTGTTTATATGTGTTTATTTGTTTTTGTTTTTATTTTTTATTTTGTATTGTTTAATTCTAAGCTATTCGTTATAATTATACTCGTTTCTCTCTGGGTGGGGCTCATCAGTGAGTGCCCAGAGAGAAACGAGTATAATTATAACGAATAACTTAGAATTAAACTATATGAAGATTATATTGGATGAACAGAGCGACGGTAAGTGGAAAAATATCATAGGGAAGTGAAACACATATTTATATGTATAAACAACTAGTTAAAGAAATATGTAGGCAGATGAAAACTTAGAAACAGCGAAGAGACAGAGAAAGAGAGTAGAACACAGTGAGAGAGAGGCAGAAAGAGAGAAAGAGAGAAAAAAGAAAGAAAAGAGAGAGAGAGAAAGAGAAGAAAATGGGAAACGAAGAAGCAGAAACAGCAAGAGCGTCTCACACACACACACACACACTTAGATAGATAGATAGAGAGAGAGAGAGAGAGAGAGAGAGAGAGAGAGAGAGAGAGAGAGAGAGAGAGAGAGAGAAAGAGAGAGAGAATGCAAGAGTGAAGAAAAGCGTGCGATATAATCCTCCTCTAGAATCGTGCCTTCTTTCATCCTTGCAGTCTTTCAAAGTTCTAAGACGCTTTTCAACATCAGGGAGTGAGTGAGTCCTGTCTACTATACCGCAGGGGGCAATCATGAAGGGTAAGAGGGCTCTATTTCATTTCAGGCCATCCAATGACTTAAATTTTAAATGTTTTTGAATGACTAGAGAATCAGAAGTTTCAAAAACCAAGTATTTTTCCGTGACGAACACCGATTTCAACTTGACCCTAAAAACTGCTTCTAGGCTACTTCCCCGTTTTGCATTTTAAGAGCCAAATCAAGATTAATTTTTAATTTTTTCAACAACTGAATTGATATAATTTTGAACAAGCAAGAGAGAGCATTAGAAAATTGGGATCTACTTTCCTTTCTGTCAGATATGACCAAAATGAATATATTGAGTTGTGGTTAGTTGATTGACACGATCTCGTCCCTGAGTAAGCGTGAACTTTTCCTAAGGTTAAGCAGATAAATAAAAAAAAGTGGTAAAAAGCAAAGTGGTCAGGGCGCAGACAGCTAAAATGCACGTGTCCCCGCCGGGAATGAATTAGACCAAAAATTTGTTCAGTAACTTCGATGTAAAGTAGCACTTGACTATTAAATTCACAAATATGTGAAAAAGAGAACAAATTTTATAATGTTAACGGAATTCTTTGAAACCATCAGTTAGGAGTAAACAATGGGAGAAAAATTACCTACCGTTCACGTTATACATTTATCTTGTTCACGCTGTTTCTATAAATCCTGTTATACAAACAATCGGCTTATTCACGTTTCTTATATAGTTTTGTTATTAATTCAGGCTTTACTGTTTTAGGACCATTAGAGTGCAAAGTGGAGACATTCTCGCACTATGAACATCACAAGTCTCTCACGAAGGAGTCTCTCTCCACCAGTACGTTGGAGCTTCAAATTTATAGAAAATATTCAACTTCTCTATAGGAACATATGAATTTCGAATTTATACTTTTTTACCGAAAATAATACTTTTAATATATAACTTTAAAATATATCTTGGGTACATGTTCGAAATCGAGAGTAAGCTTCTTCCGCCACACAATGGCTTCTTAAGCTTACGTCACAAAAACGAAAGCCTTACGTGCTATACACAAATTTCTGTGCTATAAGCAAACTGCCTTTCCATGAAAATGCGTCTCATTATTAATTGGATACTATGGACAAGCAATATATCGTATGTATATACATACTTCATGGTTGACACGCTTTACGGTAAAAGTGAGACATTCGTCTCTGGTTACCTCCCGATGTAATTTTAAACTAGTGAAAAAAATTATAACACAAACTGAAATTTTTTATATTCCTCTTATAGCTAAGAAAGTCAAGGAGAAGGCGAGGAAATGGTGAAAATCAAAGAAAAATGAAATTGGCTAAAAGGTGCATACTAAAAGGTACATGTACCTTAAAAGGTAGATGCTGAAAGGTACATGCTAAAAGGTACATGCTAAAAGGTACATGCTAAAAGGTAAACACATATGTATGACGCTCTAAGAGTTCAAGACAAGCAAGCGAGCGAAGAAAAAAAACATCCAGAAAACAAGGAACTTTTGTGACCTTTTGGTAACCTATGACCTTTTGGTAACCTATGACCTTTTGGTAACCTATGACCTTTTGGTAACCTATGGCTCCTCAAATTAGTTGTGCCCAAGAAAAATGCAGTGATTCGATCTACCAACTCAAATCCTTCATGCTTAGCTTAATATTCATTACTCATTATAGCTCACTAAATTTGATCTTGAAGTTGAGTGTGAGTTTGGAAGCCGTGGCCAATAATGGAGAAACAGTAGTTCATATTGTTACAATCAAGAGAGAAACCATTGGAATATTATTCATTCGAACAGGCTTAATTTGTGAATATGAGGAAATGATGATAACTTAAGAACAGGAGATGGGCTTTTCTTAACAAGTTTTCGATAGGTAATGAAAGATTTAAAAAATCACTGGTAAAGAAAATTACTGGTTAAGTAGAAGAAAATCGCGTCCCTAATCAAATATTCTGAAGAATGTGTGTTCAAATTTATTTCATCACAAAATTCACACTGGCATTGCAGAAGTTTGCCTTCTGTTGGACTGCGTCGCATCTCTGATTGCCCTGTCAATGATGATATTCGCCTATCAGCACATTCTTTTGTCAGCTTTTCTTGTTCTAAGACAATGAGTAATATACAAAAAGTCTTATTCTTTAGTTCGGGTACCTTATTTGAAACAGAGGAGATCAAATATTTAGTTGGTGAATATGAGGAAATGATGACACCTAGAAAAAGGTAGAATGAAATCAGGATAAAATGTAACTAGTCAGAAAATAATAATGGAAAAACTTTTCAATCAATTATAAAAAATATAAAATAAACGTCTAACTATTTTAATGAAACGTCTACCGATTTCAATGAAACTTCTACCTACTTAAGTGAAACTTTTAACTTTTTGGAACAAAACTTCTGCCTATTTTTCTACCGAAAAAAGGAAACATAAAACTTTCTTGAGAAACGTCAACCTGATTTTGAAAACGCTCGCAACGTAAATAAACAAATAAATAATCTTTTTTTACTTAGAAATGGGGATATTCGGTGCGATTGCCCGAATTCATGTAGTAATTCTTACATTTCTCACAGTTGTGAGCGTGTTAGTGAAAAATCACTTTAAAAAGAGAAGGTTTTGCTTATCTTTTCATTTTACTCAGCTATGCGGATCACTTCTCTTTCTGAGTCCTCTCCTAATTGTCGAAATGCGAACCTTGTGATCTTACCGGAGCTGAACATCTCGGATAGATCTGTTCGTAGTATCGTCAAATCTCGCATGGGACTTCGCCCCATCAAGCTGCAGAAGACTCACGAATTGACGGACCAGATGAAGGCGACTCGTCTTCGGAGATGTCGTGAACTGTCAAAGCGGTTCAAGCCGGTGGACTGTTTGGATATTCTCTTCACGGATGAGAATTGTTCAATATTGAGCAGTCCTTCAACCACCAGAACGATAGGATTTTGTCAAAATCGGTCAAAGATGCTAATAAGAGTGGCCGTTACGTCTCGAGAAAGGGCCATCCCGCTTCTGTCATGGTCTGGGCCGGGATTTGCGCGACTGGCAAGACTCCGCTCGTTTTCGTTGAGCAGGGAGTCAAAACAAATGCCAATAACTACCTGAACAACATTATCATAAATGAAGTACTTCCCTGGAGCCAGGCTCACTTCGCGGGACGCAAATGGACGTTCCAGCAGGACTCTGCGCCTGCCCACAAGGCTAAAGTGGTGCAAGACCAATTTTCCCTCCATGATCAAATCCGCCGAATGGCCTCCGTACTCACCTGATTTGAATCCTCTGGACTTATCTGTGTGGTCGGTCCTTGAGAGCAAGGCCTGTGCTTCCCCACACAAGAATTTGGAAAGTTTGAAGCGCGCCCTACAGAAGGCGTGGGATGATCTTGGCGTCGCTTACCTGTCCACCACGGTGGGTGCCTTCCACAAGCGACTCCGCGCCTGTGTCAAGGAGAAAGGAGGGCTGTTTGGAATTTGAAAACGCAGTTATATCCCAAACTTTTTGAATGAACGTTGATGAAAATTTTGTTTGATTTACTCAATCCGTTAAGTTTTTTCGGAAAAATACTGTCCACCTAAACTTCTCCCGCACCCTGTAAATCATTTGATCAAGTTTATAGAACTTTCGAGACGTTTTTCTTTGAAAAAACAAATAAAAAGTTCATTCAAATTGGTCTCATAAAACAGCAAAATTATTCAACTCTAGAATCACATTTAAAAAACCCGTAAATTTGTTCACCTAAAACAGCATAATTGAAAAACAAGAAGAAATAATGTTGGGTACAAAGTTTTGGGGTACGAAGTGTCGCGGTACGAAGTGTCTTATTAACAGGGGTACAAAGTGTCGAGATATGAAGCGTCGCGGTACGAAGTGTCGGGTACGAAGTGTCGCCGGTACGAAGTATCGCAGTACAAAGTGTCGCGGGTACAAAATGTTGTGGTACGAAGTGTCACATGTACGAAGTGTCGGGTACGAAGTGTCGAAAATACGTAGTGTCGTGATACCAACCAAAACGTGTAGGCAGCGCTTGCCACACTTTCGCGCCCTATTTACTCCCTTTTTCTCGAAAATTTGAATTCTATTGCGAAATACTTGGTTTCTAAAATTTATTAAACAATTCAAAAGATGCTCAACTTCAAAAAAAAGGCTACAAGCTCTAGCTTTTCAGCAGAAAATATTGAAAAGAGCCATCATAAACGGCAATTACCGAGAGGAGGCAAGAAGGAGGCAAGAAACCGGAAGGCATGAGGGAGGACGCCTCGTTAGCTAAGCTGTACGGCCTCGTTAGCTAAGCCGTACGGCCTCGTTATCGTAAACTTTTACTAAGCCTAAGCGTTTTTTAATGTAAAAATATATTTTAATATAAAAATAAAACGCGCGGCCTCACTAATGCCTCCCTCATGCCTCCCGGTTTCTTGCCTCCTTCTTGCCTCCTTTCGGTAAATGCCATCATAAACAGTTAGCTGCGAGAGGGTATGAAAAAACAGCATATCTTATTGGTGAATTTAGCAAATTCCAAAGTTGTAACAGCGCTTCCAAATGAGTGTTTGTTTTCTGTTTTTAAATTCTATCCTCTTCTCTCCTTAAACCACCTAACCCCCTATAGGGCTTTCTTTTCCTTTCAGGACCCCTCCCTGTATCCACCTCCCCTTCGCTTAGTTATCCCCCTTTCCTTTAGCGTAATAGTCATTCCTCACAATAGCTAACTGAGGTTGATCATGAAGTTGAGTATGAATTTGGAAGCCAGGACCAATAATGTAGGAAGTGGCTTTACCTGAGCAGGCAAAGCCATTTCCCCCCTAAGTCATTGCTTTTTGAATTGTATTTATTAAGTTAGGTATTTTTAAAACTGATATTCCGTGTTGATCAAAACCATTCCTTGAAACATAGAAGAGAAAACGCTAAATTGTTAGTTGCAAATGTATTTTCTTAATTATGTTGAAGTGTCACAAAAAAATTGAAGTTTTATCTTTTGGGTAAACATTACATCAAATTTGGTAGAGAAATTGCTCAAAAAAGGTAGAAGTTTTACTAAAATAGGTAGAAGTTTCACTAAAGGAGATATACGTTTATTCAAAAAAATAAACTTTTTCCGAAAAAGGTGGATTCACTAAATCCGGTAGACGTTTCATTGAATTAGGTAGACGTGTAATTGGAGTCCAATTTTTAATAATTTTAAATGTCACTGGTCAACGTGAGAACTCAGCTTGTCAATTGAAAGCTTTCAGTTTCATTAACTGGCAAATTATATATAAAACCTGTGGTGCGCTTAATCTCTAATACCGTGCCTAGTAAAGGTCTCTCTTATAAATTGGAATTAGGGTGTTAAGTTGTCCACGCGATTCCGTTCTACAAGCTTTGCAATTTCTCTTCCCCGGTTTCGGTATTGCCCTCTTCTTCCTACATCACGTCGTACGAATTTTTTATGTCAGCTATTTTCACTGACATTTTTTAGTCCTGAAATTTTCAGGAGTTTGAAGCAATCGCTGATTAAATTCATTTCAGAAAAAAACTACTTCTCTTCTCGTTGTTTTATGAATATTCACAAAAAAGGGTTAAGAAAAAATTGTTTCAAAAAACTTTAAATGAGTAGCAGGTTTATCACTTGCAGTGCTGTTTTTCTGAAGAGGCTTGAGAGAATAGTTGACATTGAACAGGAAGCATCTAATATTTCAAAGTATATTTTAATTTCAAAAAAGTAATGTGACACCTCGAAAATAGAGAGAAGTTTGTGAAACGTCATGTTTCCAATGAAAAAGCAATTAGATGTTGAGGAGACTTGTATTTACTGTAGAAATTTGATTTTTAAACGAAAATGAAGAACTTGTCATAAAACTTACGGAATTAAATTAAAGAAAGAAATTTGAATGTATAGAGAACTGTGAAGATAATGTGTAATCGGTTTGACTATATTTAAAATAGTGAATAATTTTTATTCTATAACATTTTCTTAAACTAATTTTTCTGAAATAGGAAGAGGTCATTTTTAAATCAATAAATTTAATAGAGAGTAATAATTAATGAAGGCTCAAATTATCTTAATGAAAATAATATCAGCGTGAGGTGCTATTAATTTCAGCCGGTGAGAAGGTGATGATTATAACAGTGAAATAGTGAGATAAAAATAGATTTTAGGCGCAATAGAAATAACTCATGAGATAAAAATAGATTTTATAGGTCCGAAAAAGAAGAACACGTCAAACCGCTCCCCGATTTCGTGCAAGAATTTCTTTTTTATGCGCGTCAGTTTTCAAATTCGTTTGTTCGATACTGCCATAAACACTTTGCGCTATACTGGTCCTAACGATTAACTTTTCTTTTTCTTAAGAAGCCAGCTCTTTACATGGCATTTTATGTATTTCTCGCAAGCTCGAAAATAAAATTTAACAATGAAAAATCTTTCTTCACTTGAAAAGCAGATTCACACTTTTCATGAGCTCTGATTTATTCCAAGTGTTCAGAAAGAACTCAACTATAATTGTGTTTCTAAATAATAAATTAATTATTCAACTTCAGTCGAGTGACTTTATTGTTCTAAGAATTTTTTGCGTTGGTAGCTTCAAGTAGAACAGTGCTCAAGTAACCAGAACATATCTCAGTAGATGCGTGATGCTTTGAAAGCTAAAAAAGAAGCAAACTTTGATTGAACCTTTACCACATCTCTACTTTGACAAGACACAGATCTCCTCTAATCTCTCAATCGGGAGATACTATAGCTCTGAGCAAAGCAATTACTTTATCATCTCTAGTTCGTCGTTTTTATCTGAATTAGAAGCAATCCTTTTGAAATTTTACATGAAACATCTTTTGGAATATACTGCCTTCAGATTCAGCCGGCACTTGTTGATGTGGCTGCTTCTGCTGGTATCCCATCACATCTGCCAGTATTACCCTGTCCACTTTCTAGGAAGTCCCCCCGATTTCTGCTTCGTCAGCTTCGCATTTTTCTATAAGCTCGCCAAGTTGACGGTCTTCTTAGGCCTGTCGGCTATAATCCTTCTGCCGTTCATTCTCTTTATTGTGACTGTCACGTGCAGTGCCCGTGACAGCAGTGCTCGGGGACTTATCAGCGAAACCTGAGGGTGGTAACTGATGGAGCGTTAGAATTCAACTTTTAACTTTCTCAACGTAATCTCTGCTAAGTGTTCTCGTTTAACGCTCCAATGTCTCACCAAGAATTGCCTTGAGAATGAAAATGGACTACGGTATTTAAAGATTATGATATAAACAGTAAAGATTATGATATAAAAATACCGTAGTCCATTTTCACTCTCACGGCAATTCATGGTGAGACATTGGAGCGTTTAACGAGAAGACTTAGCAGAGATTACGTCGACAAAGTAAAAAAAATTGGAATTCTAACGCTTCGTGAGTCTTTATCGTACAAGTTTTAATTCCTCGAAGTAATGATGAAATTTGGTCCTACACTCGGAAATATGCGTAAGATTTCTAGAGTACTCATCTACACAGAGAAATAACTTTTACCAATAGTCTTTAGTAACAAGCCAAGCTTTTATCATGTATCACTGTTTGCTTTTAACCACCCCCCCCCCCTACCACAGGTTCCATGGGTCATACTTCTGACTTATTTGCATTTACAAAAAATGTTTTTACATTTAAAAAAAGTAGTTTTACATTTATAAAAACGCTTAGGCTTAGGAAAAAGTTTACGCTAACGAGGCCGTACGACTTAAGCTAACGAGACCTTATCAAGAAAATGCCACTCTCATCTGACCCAATTGAACTTCTGGTAGGGGGGGGGTTGTTAAACGCAAACGCTACCTATTCCGTTGCTTTAGTTCGACAGTACAATTTTAATATTAAACCTGTTTCAAGTACTCAATAGCTCATCTACGAATACCCAAACATTGAATTCAAACTCATTAATTTCATTTTCACTAATTAATTTTTCGTTTCGCTACATTTTATTTTTGTGCTGCCGATTTAGTTTTGTAAAGAGGAATTTTTTTGTCCGCTTTTCTAAAAACATTTTAGGCTACATTGGAGAGAGACGAGAGAAGATTAGAGAGAGACGAGAGAAGTCCTTGAACATAATTGAAAAGGCGAGGAAAAAATTGAACGATGGAAAGACTAAAACCTTGTTCAGAAGAAGTTCAGAAAAAATACTTGTTTTGAGATATTGAGCCGGAAAATAAATTTATCGGTATTGTCAGGCAATGATGATCTGTGCCGACTGTTCAAGTCTTGTTTGATTCGGAGCAGAATGGAGGGAAGGGGGGAAGAGATAGCTCAGCTTGTGAATGTACATGGTCACTTTTTGTAATTGTGAATGTACATGGTAACTTTTTGTAATTGTAAATGTACATGGTCACTTTTTGTAATGATGTTGAATAAAATTGTATCTGATCTCCACTTCATAAATATTCGTAGATTACATGAGTGCTCATCATGTTCAATTATTGATGATATACAATTTAAGGGGATGAATACATATAATTTTTACTGCGTGTTTTGTTACTGTAAGTTTCCTGTATGTCTTATGTCTGTCTTCGTTTTTTTTAGTATTGAAAGGTTGATTAATAAACAATAAAACAAATAATGAAACTTAACACACTAACTTTTTGATTCTTCTGACGATAATGATTTAGTGATAAACTTTTTCGTGCTCACTTACTACGGAAATGTTCATAAAGTATTAGGGAACCTACTACGAATACAAGTCGATCAAAAATGATATGGCAGTAAACAGTCAAGCCTCCGAAATCGAAGTGACTTATTAATCATGTGAAACACCTAATTGTAAGGCACTTATCCTAGCAAAAGATAACCTCGATAAAGTTTACTTATACAGTGAGTAAGTGAAAGGTCTTTAGAACTACTTCGTTATTGCACATAAAAAAGGTCAAGTACAATAAATGTTTCCGAAAAAAAAAATTAAAATGAGGACTATTAGCAAATTTCTAGACTGCAGGCTCCGAAATTTCCTTAAACAAAAGTTTTAAAACTTCACAAGAGCGAGCATTCTAATACGATTAAAAATTTTAACGAAAAACTAAAAGCCGTTTTTTTGGTTAGTCATGAAAGGAAGAACTGCTGTAAATTTTATCAAATTCAAAAAATGACTAACTTTACTTAGGCAAAAGTTCAACTTTTTTTACAGACACTGGTGACTTTCACGTCAATGATATGCAGTCATTTTTGCGCGCTAACCCTCGCGTTTTTCAGTGAGGAATTTTTCATGACTAACTTTACGGAAGCCAGTGCCAACATCGTCGTAAAACTATGAGTGATGCGAATTAATTGCACTTTTAAAGGAGACGGAATTTGTCATTTCCGTCATCAAAAAAGAATGCAGCTGGCAGAGTCTTCGGCCATTCAAATTTTGTTGTCGTTTTTTCTGGCATCAAGGTGGTCTGCGATGCCGCTCCTGAATGTGGTTCTTTAAAGATTCGAATTCGCAGTAATAAGTCGTCAAGCAATCAAGCAGGAAATCTTATATATCTACTCTAGTAATGGAGTTTCATTCATATCGAAAAGAACCTTCGTGTGTGACTGCGGAGGAGCTTGTCGTTTGTGAAGAAGGCGTCGTGAGCACTGTAGAAAGTACGGTATTCTGCTTCTCCAGCCGCTCTTTGGCCTGACGGTCTTTTTCCACGGCTTGATCGAGACGCTCAATCGCGAGGGCCAGCTTCTCATCCTGACGCGGTCAAAGTTGTCTCAAACGTTCCGAACGAATTTTTACTTTTTTAAACTTCAGTCAAGAGTTAGAATGAGGTTTTTATATGTATGAATGAGACGGAGAATGACTTCCTCATTACATGACGCGACCTTTGTTTTCATTTCTGCTAATAAAATTTTCTCAGCAACCATCGAATATTAATTACATTCCAGAACCACTTAATTCAACCATCGAATATTAATTACATTCCAGAACCACTTAATTCAACCATCGAATATTAATTACATTCCAGAACCACTTAATTCAACCATCGAATATTAATTACATTCCAGAACCACTTAATTCATTAATTTTCCGTGAACTGCTCTAAACTATTTATTTTCAAATTATTCATCCTTTACAACTATTTTTTTAAACTTAAGCAATCCCCTATAATTTATTTTGTTACCTTTTTAAATGGTCAGCTGTTAAATTTGTTACCTTTTTTTAATGCTTCACAAAACAAACCAATTGCTTTGCTTTAAATTTGCAAAGTAAATGAACTTATATTGTCGAGTCTTCTTTTTATTGCAGATTGAACACAAAGCAATCCACATGGTGTTTTGACATAGTTTTTTTTCTCTGAGTAATAGTAGAAGAAATTATTTTTTTCTCTATTTTTTGCGTTTCTGTGTTATTAGGGCAACGCACTGCCTGAGACTGTAGTTCCCTGGCACTCAGCCTCTTCTTGTGTCTTGAGAAGAAGCGGTTTTCTTCCGAGCTTGTTGATGAGCGTCTCCTGTGCTCGGAGCGGTCTTCTTCCGAGCTGCTGGACTCTTCGCTCCCTTTGCGACTCTTCGACGGAGTCTCAGATTCTGGAGCGTCGCTGCTGTCCATGATATTCGAGATGTTGCTGCCCTTCCGCAGCTTCGTGATCTTGAATGCTGGTGAAGAACCGTATTTGTCTCGAGGGGCGCGCACTTTTTTCAGCGGAACTTTCTGACCTGAAATGAAATTTGTCTTCAATGTGCTTCTGTAACCCGTACTTTGGATGAAATCACTGCGTAATTCTTTGAAATTCCCAAAGCAGCAGTGAAAATTCGGGCGTACACTCTTGTTATTCGGGCGGTTAAAAGCAAATTTTCTTTTTTAATAAGCTGCTCCATTCAGGCTCGCGTTTTACTGTTGTTTTTTTTTGAAAAAAAATTTTTTTTACTTTCATCTGTGTTAATTATAGTGAAAAATCATGAGCTATTTCTAACGCTTTAGTTGCTATGACGTGACATCTTAGGGCCGAACTTTGACTCGTATTCTGAGCGTTTTTCTGCGTGACCTCTACTTTTTTGCGTAAAATTCCATTTGTTGCGCAGATTTCGAAACCGAAAAAAACGTAATTGCGTTTACAGTAACTTCACTTTTGTACTTGTTCAAATTTTTTTTTTCTAGAATTACAGTCACAAACGCCAAATGTAAAAGCAACTCGAATATTATTGTAGTTCAGAAAAAAGCCTCGAAAAACAACTAAAGCCTAATTTAGTTTAAGAAGCCCCTAAAGTTTTGTTTCTTTGTCAACAGCGTGACATTTAATAATGATCGATCTCGCAAACACTGGAAATCTGCTGAGGACTCGAATGAATCTCTTGAATGTTTTTGATCAATCCACCAAACTTAAAAATGCTTTCCCTGCAAAGAACTCTTAACAATTATAGCCATCACGCACTTGAGAGACAGTAGATGCCACGTTTGTTGCTTCGAAAGGTGACGTCTCTCAAGTATATCACTTCATACAATCCTTCACCGATCGATCGTGCGTTAGCCGCCTAAACAAACGATCGTTTTGCCAGGGAAGGCAATTGACAAAAGACGGTGAGGTTTTTCAGGCAGTTGAGGAAAGGAGAGGTTGGATGTAAATTGCACAACACACTGAACAAGTACTCGAGAAATTTCCAATTTTTTGGTTTTCTTCCGCTCTAGCTCAGGCTTTCAGGTTCTTTTACTGTTTTTTTTTTCTCGCTCAGACTAAGATAGAGGTTACGATGACTTAGGAACGAAACTGCCTGAGAAAAGTTACTCACATTTCGTTTTTTTTTGCTGGTTCGCTTGACTGAATTTGTCAACAAAAATTATCAAAAAGATCGAGAAATCATCAAGAACCGAGAACACAAAAAAATGTGGTTTTGACTAATAGTGTGTCGAATATGTCTTAAGTGTGTAATACATCCATTGTGATACATCCATTCTCCCCTTCTTTTGTCAATTGCCTGAGAATCTCACCTTCTTCTGTCAATTGCTTGAAAATCTCACCTTCTTCTGTCAATTGCCGCTAGGGAACAATATATGTTGCCAAATGTTTGCTCCTACTATTCTGAGATTACTTAAAACTCCGGATAGCTGCCTTCAAAAAGTAATGTGAAATACAAAATAGGCCTAAAAGACTCTGGCAAGCTTTGAGTGAGGAAAGTTTTAGTTTTCAATCCTTTTACGTGTTTCGGTCTAATATTCGAAAAGTTCTACTTCATAATGAATCATCAGATTCATCTGGCAAGACCTGATGAATAAGAAGTTTCGGGTTTTTAAAAGCTTCATTTCACATGAGATTGCACCTGACAGTTGAGCGCGGAGCACTTTTCCGTGGCACTCGCAACGGTCTCCTTACTTGCCATTCCAACCACTTCGCCGGTGCATTCCTGTGAAACAAATATTGAGACACTGAAACTTCAATCACTGCCTTAAAGAGTTTCCTTGTTATATGGTCACTGCCTCAAAGAGTTTCCTTGTTATATGGTCACTGCCTCAAAGAGTTTCCTTGTTATATGGTCTTTGGTAAGTTTTGGTTTAGGTAAATGAGTGAATTCTTCATAGAACATTGAAAGGTTTATGTCGAAAAGTTAAAGTGTGTCTTCATGAACCACTTGAGTTATTTACTAGTGGTGCATTCCTTCTCACCTGGTTGTAGTATGTTATATATGGCGGTGGCTTGTCGGGCAAGACTTGGTCCTGCTCGATCTTCTTCAGACTAATTCCCTTCGCGGGTTCCTCTTCGACCATGACTTGCTTTTCGGAAGTGACGGCTATTGAGGGCCGTTCCTTGTACTCCTCATTGCCTCGGTCCAGCTGTTAAAGTTGGTGAGGATTGCTCTGTCCCTGCTTGGATTTCTTGGACTGCTATCAGAACTTAGCTTAGGTTTGTGATTGACAGGAATAAAACCCACGGACATTGGCTTACCATGCGAGACTTTTTCAGCTACCAGTGCTCACGGGTCCTGAACTGTTAACGCTTTGTCAAGAGCACTTACTCGTATGGCATTCAACTCACTTCTTTCTGTGGTGTGAAAGCAGGCGCAGGGGCTGGTCGACTGAGTGAGGAGAAGGGCGATGGAGGTGGCGGTGGCAGACGGTCTTCTGAAAGAGATTTAAAGTAAATGAGTTTTTCTTTTCCATCAGGTTGCAAACTGAGGTATTTTATTCGTTTCATCGGTTCCATGGCTTTTCGCATCACGACATTTCGTACCGCGACAACTCGCACCCAGATTTCGCTATATTTTTTCTCCAAAGCTCTAATTATCTATGTGGCTGCTCGTTATATAATAAGCCGTACGGCCTTGTTAGCGTAATCTTTACTCGAGCCTAAGCACAAATTCCAATGAAAAAGTACATGGAAATGTTTCGATTGTAAAATTTAGGGTGAGTTGTCATTGTGTGAAATGTCGTGATACCCGCTTTCTCATTGCAATTCGTGAATAGCAAAATCAGGTGAAAGAATTTTCATTCTAGCAAGGTGATTTTTGAATTCTAACACTCTATAGGGTTTGGACCAACCGATTCGTGGCATCCGCACCTCCGCAGCATTCACAGTTGCCTATAAGTAAAGCTCAGTTTCTCTTTGTTTTGAAGACATGTGAACTCAGTTTGAAGGCAGTGAAGTCTGGTTAACGAGCATAACAAATGAAATACCCCTTTGACGAAAGCTAGTTTACTAAAAGGATCGAGTCCAATCATCTGTCAACTGTTACGGGAGTCCGAGCCCGTTACTAGCTGTGCAAAGAGCGAAAAGAAAGCAGATAGCTTTGATGGACTTAAGTTTTTTGTCCGTTAGAATTCTTTCAATGGGAAAACTAGTTTTTTTAAACTTTCAAAGCCGTTTACCATTTGCCTAATACATCACAAATTGCCTAAGCTTTGTCTAGAACCTTCTCCAATTGAGTAGGTAGAGAGTCCACTGAGAATGGCATAGATGGCAGGGAAGGCATTGAAACAGGTAGAGAATCAGGCATCATGGGCGGTGCTGGAAGTCAGTCAAGGCGACACAATTTCATTTCATCCACTGTCACTCAAGGCGACTCAATGTCATTCAAATAAATTTGAAAGTCATACACTGTCAGTTCATCTCTTCTATAACAATGACATAATGTGAAGTGTGAACCTCCTCCCATGACGATTCCTTCGTGAATGGACTTCATCGGAGGGACTGCATACGAATGATAGCCTTCGTGCGGTCTTCCGCCTCCCTGTAGGATTGTATCAAATCGACTAACCAAAAGAGTTCTCAAACGACAACAGATAATAAAACAGTTTTGTCAAAAGAAGTCATAAAAAGATAGACCACTGCAGTTTAAAGGTCTGCAATAAAACAAAATGTTATTCAAATTTTACCGGAGAGTGTTTTGATCTTTCAAGAATTCAGGTCAAAAAGCGTGCTATTTGCAAAAAAATATAGTTTTTGTTCAGTGACCAAAAATAATATTCATAATCTTCAAGTTTAAAGAATGAAATATAAGATTTCTTTCAAGTTTTTAAAATTGATTAAACAAACTCGTTGTCTTTTAAAAAATAATACAATTTTTACTTTATTTTAATTGATTTATTTTTTGTTAAATGTTTGACTCTTTGCTCTTCCAGTGGTTGCCTTCTCAGAGCGTTTATTACCATCTGAAAAAATTCAACTCGTTTAAAACATCTCTGTCCCGACGTTTACGACCCAACCAACATTATTGAAGCCTCAACCATCGTCAGAAAAATCTCAGTTACTTTCCTCAACTAACGTAATAATAGTCATTTCCACCATATCCATTCCCACTGTAATCTTCGCTCTTGACGTATCCTCCAGTGTTCCCATAGTAAGGAGGAGGTACGACCGCTTTTTCTGGGAACGAGAACGATCCGCACGGGCAAGAAGCGCATCCACAGCTGTTTCCTGAGAGGAAAAGCCGTTTGTTTTGACTTACGACTTGTTGCATTTATTAGCGGTCAGAACGATGTTTTATTTCGAGTGTTTGCGTATATATCAGATCTCAAAACAACTGAAGCTATTCAATTCAACAATACATATGATTTGAATGTGGGGAGCTGTTCATTACGTTAATTTATTGAAAATGAACTAGACCTATCGTGCCTTCTAGTCGTTCATTGAAGCAGTGGTATCATTGCAGCTCGAAAATTTTCACATACATAGATTAAGTCGTTTGAAGAAAAAGTTTTCAGGTCGTTCATCATGGAGAGTTGGATATATCCATTCTACTATTCAAAAATAAATTCATCTCACTTGTTTTGTTCAGATCGTATATTCAGTAAAGTGAATTATAAAAAAATCTGAAATTTTTTTGTAAAAATTTAATTGTTTTACAATGCATAAGACAACATGCCTTTTCCTCAATATCATCTTATACTTGATCTACTCTCACCTATAACCTACACATATACAGTTCTAAGTCAATTGCATAAATATACATACTGTGCAGAAATTTTTTGTTGTAATTGGCAGAAGTCTTTTAAGGTGAAAAATTTTCATATTGAAAGTAAATGAAACTGATGTTTTGTTTATGATGTTGTTTATGATGTTTTGAGTGAAAACTGAATAATTTACAAGAAGCTCCGTGTCTTTTGACTCACTGTAATGGGAAATTTTAATAATTGCAAAAATATATTTATATTAAAAACTCTAGATAATAACCTTGAACGATCTGAACATTTGCTTTTCATCGTTGAAAAATTAACCATTTGGTAGGCAGCTCTCCGAGTACCGTAGTAAGAGGAAGGAGATGAGCAGCAGCTGTAACATCCTCTTGCCTGCCTTGATTCTTTCTCCCCTTGCCTCTTCCTCTGTCTGGCTTCAGACCTCAGTTTTATAGCCGTCTTAGTTTTTCTCCCCTCCTTTTATGCAGTGTTTTCAGATGAGGTCGTGTCTTAGTCTTTGTAGGTCTCACGCTCTTCTGAAAAAATACACAAGACTCAAATTACAAATTATGTAGATCTTTAAAAATTGTCGAATGCCTTTTTAACACAAAAAAACACAGAATTAAAGCGAGCATAGATCACAAGATTTTGTTTTGTAGGAAGGATACATTTGTATTCTTCAAGAAATGTTCCATTATTTATTGAACAAAACAGTGGAGTGAGAAATGTTGTTAATAACACTACCAAGTATTCGGTGACTCAAATCCCTAAATGGAAAGGCTATATAATCACCACAGCAAAAGTATTTACTAAGGAATAGTTTTAGGGGCTGCCTCCGGCTTCCACTATGTAGTTTCTACGATGCGGAAGACAAGGCACTGAGACAATTACCGAACGGAGAGGGAAGGAGAAGACGTTTGAGGCAACATGATTGAGCTGCGAGATCAGTACTGAGGAAGAGATTGACTTGTTCTTCTTAGTATCTACTATCTCACCCCTTTATCTCTCTCTCTCTCTCTCTCTCTCTCTATGTCTCTCCCACCTCTATCTCTGCCTCTCTCTTTTTGTCTCTCTTTCTCTGACCCTTTCAGTCTCTCCCTCTCTCTGTCTCCTTCCGTCTCTCCATCCCCCCTCTCTCTTCCTCTCTCCCTTTCTGTCTCTTTCTCTCTATCTTTCTGCCTCTTTAGTTCTCTGTCTCCCTCTTTTCTTATCTCTCTACATATTTCTTTTTCTCTATGATTTTTCAATTCCTTTCCTCTCTTTCCATACTTTCTCTCTTATGCAATAAAGAAGATAAAGAAGAGTGGATGACTGGTTGGCGACACTCTGAGACTCTGAGACTCAGGTGTGAAACATTCCACACATGACATTCTTTTACATGATACAAGCGCATAATCTCTCACTACTCTATACAACTAAAAACGCAACGTAATCAAAGTTTCCTTAGAGTTATGAGGAGGATAAACGTGTGTGAAAATACTATACGTATACTATATATCAGGAAACAGAACCAGGAGAGGGTGCAAAAAATAAATAAGAGAGAGAAAGAAAAAAGGGACAGTAAAGCATCATTCAAAGTAAGAGGGATAAAGATGAAGACAGAAAAAAGTTAGAAGAAGAAGAAAAAGAGAAGTAGTAAGGAAAAGAAAGGAGTTTCAGACTTTTACGTGAAGAGAGAATTTGAGATACAGAAACAGCGCGGTATTGTGTATGGTAGAGTCAGATGTACATAGGTAAACAAAGATTCAGGTCTTTAGATTGTGTATGGTAGAGTCAGATGTACATAGGTAAACAAAGATTCAGGTCTTTAGATTTACGTTTTTTTTTTCAAAGAGATTCAAAGTTAATGAGCCGCATTCTAACAAGACGATATTTGTGTGAGGAAGGTGGCAATCATTGATATCACATGAGATATAGCAGATATCTTAAGAGGCCTGTAAGAGGTCTGACAGAAGAGTGCTTATCAAAACTCTGGAAAAAAGGGTCTCTCAGACCTATCATGAAAAGGAATTCTGAAATTCAAAAAAAAAGAAAAAATAAACCTTTGGCAATAATAGACTTTTGAGAAATTTAACAAAATGGGAATTTCGAGACCTTCAAAAAAGGACTTTGATACCTTTGATAGAAAAAACCTTTAAAACAAAGAGCTCCTCTGAGACTTCTAGCAAAAGAGGCGTCTGAAACCTCCGACTAGAACGAACTTTCGAGATTCACGCCTCCAATAAACACAAAAAAGCACGAATAATGCTGAATTAATTATATCTACGAGAAAGTAAATTGTGTGGCTTTAGTTAATAGGAGGTGAGCTTCTCTCAGCTGCCTCAATACGACTTAACAGATGCTTCAATACAAAAACGGGGTGGGCTCTAACCTGCCTGGTCTCGTTTACCGTAGCAAGCACGTTGTCCTTACATTATCGAGGATAGGGTGCTATCTATAAGATAGTGCCCCACGAAAGGATCAGAGGCCTTGAAAAGTTTAAAGCTTCAGGAATTTTCTACTGCTGTAGAGTCTCGCTAAGAACCCATATAAGCGAAGAAGATAGAAGTAACGTTAAAATAAGTTAGAAAAAAAGTCCGTACATAATCTGTCGTCAACTGCACCAAACTGTTTGATTAAGAAACGAATAAGTGAAGCGTTAAGAAGAAATATTCTAACATATTCATCAGTAACTTGAGATTTTTAAAGCTGAGAGGAACACAATCATTGCATGCGTGTTTCTTGAACGAATGAAAAAACAAAATAAAAACTCGATCGAAGTTCAAAACTGATGAAGTGGATATATTCAACTAATAAATATTGCACAAGACAGCAATTATATAAAATTTCGAGAAATTCTGTAATTAAATCTTGATAGGAAGTTATATAATTCTGAAACCTGGACAGAGTATGAGATCTTCCTCAGGGCTTTTTCATTCGTGCAAAAGCCTCTAAATTTTGGCCTTTACACAGCTGTAAAAGCCCCAAACTTCAAAAGTTTAAATATCACTCAACAATGGTTGTAGAAGCTTCAGTTACTTACTTATACGACCTTCAGTCAGATATGATAAAGTCATAACGAATGGCATCTTCTAATGACTATTCATGAGTGACTAAGATTGCCCTAATTCAATTCAAGCTGCCACAATTAATTGACTAAACAAAAGCATTGTACAGACAGGTGCCGTTCTGGTATGAACCCCTTACTTGGAAAGATGCCCTGCCTTTCTCTTTCTTGTTACTCACACCTCATATCTCCCAATCCTCCCCTCTGTTCAACTCATCTCCTTCTCTACTCCTTCACCTCTTTCTGATACTCTTAACTACCCCAACATTTCTCTCTAATCTACTTTTTTCATTGCAAAAAACTCGAAAACTTCTGCCTGTTGCATATACTTATTCTAAAAGAAGAGTACTTCCGTAAGGGAAGAAGAGAAAAGAAGTTAGTGAGAAAGGAAGAGAGAATGAGAGAATGATCAAGTAAAGAGAGAGACATAAAGAGAGAATATAGAAGAGAAAGAAAGATAAAAAGACGAAGGTCGAGTGAGAGAGTTATAGATAGAGGAAGAGAGAGAAGTAGGGAGAGGTAGTGTTGAAAATAAGACGAAAGAATGGTAGAAAGCGAAAGAGATGAAAAAGAGAGATCAAGGAAAGTATAAAAAAGATGAATATGAAACACATCTGTTTATCCTGTCAAACAAAGGAGTAATATGTAGTAGCCAGGGAGGGCAGTTTAGCCACTCATCTGCTGCGTCCTCGAATGTTTCTCTCCGCCTACTACAAGTTTTAGCAGATCAAAGGAGATATTCGAAGAGGAGCCTAGCTGAGTGGAACACCCGAAATAGCACCCTGCCTCATTAATAGCCTGACTGTTTACCCAGCTGTTTACCAGCACAAAAACCACGGAAAAGTTCAAAGTCTTCAAAATGGGTTTTGATCAGAGAGGGGTTTTTTTTGAGGACCCCTATGGTTGAAGGGTTTCAGTCGGGGTTAGTTGTTCCCTAAGTATGAATAGTGATGATGGCGACAATGTCATATATCTTTCAGAATAGATATGTGAGTTCCGATTGATGTCAAGAACACCTATGAGATCTAAAAGCGTTTATTGATTGAAATGTTCCCCCTGAAAACTGCTATGTGTTTTTGAGCTCACAGAAACTGTCGAAAGTTTTCAGTTTTTATTTTGTGATGCATTGATATTCACCCCGAGATGTTATAAAATGAAACGTAAGTCTGGAAAAATAGAAGAAACAGAAGTTAAAATGGAAATTTTATCGGTTCGCCGATTCCTTTCTTGCTCTACATATTTAAAAGATAATATTATACTTATTTATGCATTAAAAAATATAAATTCAAATTCACGATACTTTTTTGATAAATTTTTATCTGTTTATGCGTACCCTTGTTAAGCTTTTTATTGAGAAAAACCTCTGAGGTTTCACAAAAAACCGCTCCGAAAGCCCTTTAGAAAACGATTTCACACGAACTTATTTCTATGACCACTTGCTTTTCTTTTCTCGCTTTTTCCTTCAAAGTTATGAGGCATTCGCGAGCGTGATGGTAGAGGTTTTTGGAAGAATTTAGATTTATGGGCCCAAACATATTAATCTATAATGACTTAAAAGAAACTTAGAAAAGCGTGCGCCGTTCACCTGTTGAGCACATTCTCGAAACAAAGTGGATTTCCCTGAAAACTGAGAAACTGTTCTCGAAAGTTTCTAAAAAAATTTCAAAAGTTTTTTTAGCGATTAATCCTATCGGAAGGTTAGAAGTCATTGAAGAGGACGTGAAAAAAATATATATATAAATATACGTCACATCGATAAACTTACAGCACAAAAGTTTTTGCTTTTTGAAATTCTGCAGCTCCAACACGAAGCGAGATAGGAAGAAAAGTCGAGGAGTGGAAGATTTGATTTTATATTTATGAACCCGACCGTTTACCGATAACCTTTTTTAAGTCTATTAGCCAACCAATCTCGAATATTTCTGAAGGATAACGCCAGTTAAGACGATTGAGTTTCTGATGTTCATAACTCGGTCATTGAAGCGTAAAAGTTTAACAATTTAGATTTTTTTAATACGTCTTTTTAACTCGTCCTAAAAAAAATCGTTTTCAAACTTTCAGTATCTTAAGATTGGTTATCGTTGATGAATTACGTTCTAAATTTGTGTTTTGCTCAAGCTTGTTTGAATACGCGGTCTTTCTAGTTTTCCCCACTCTTGTCCGGATAATATTTGAAAGATTGCATGCAATTGGCACACTTTGTAGGGGTCGTCCTCCTTATGTTAGCATCTCTGAGAACATTGAAGGCGTCAGGAAGCGAATGAGTCAAATGGTTAACAGAAGCATGAGAAAGATGGCCTCAAATCTGAAGGTATCACGCCTTAGTCTTCCAGGTGTTGTAAGAGAGGAATTCAAGCGTAATTCTTATCTTTAAAATGGATTCTAAGTTTACTCTGAAAAACAAGCAGGCTAGAACATGTTGTTCTCTGATCCACCGGACGTACTTCAGTTATCATCTTTGGACAGTCTTTACGTATTATAAGCTCTCCACTGTGGAAGAAGCCTACTCAACATTTTCGAGTACGCGAGAGACACCCAACTAACTAATCAAGCAGAAAAATCGTTGATTGAGCTTACAACAAAGCAAAAGTCAAGGCCTGGCTGGGAATGTCTGCAACACGCAAAACACCACAGCGAGGTACGGACCTCTTCTTCGCCCGATATCACTGTGATGAGCCCTTTTCGCGTAGTCCTCGATAGCAGGATCAATGCTCTCCTCACACGAATATCAAGTCTCTCAGGTGAGTCCTCAAAAAAGTTGCGCCGGACATCGACAACGCATACCTGTTAATACTAATGATGCCTTCCCGAAGCGACTATCGGAGTATGTCGTGAGCTTTCAATCGCACCAAAATAGGTCAAATTGAATAATTTTGCAACAATGTGTACTTATTAACTATATAGGTTTGAATACTATTACGCTTACTTTTGGAAATAGTTGTAGATAGACAAATTGGCTCGAATTTCGCTCAGCTTGTATATTAGAGTTTTTTGGTCAGTATTACCAAAAGCTTATGGATTGAATCGGAGGCGAGTAAAATTACTTTCGATAGTGTTGCAAAATTAATTTATTTCTTTTCTTCTCACTAACAATACAACATCCTTTATAGCAAGATACGTACGTATTTTTGCAACAAGCAGTGATAGGAAAACTATGGTGTTCACCAACTGTATGTTTTCTAGTGCAACTTACTATTCAAATATAGTGCTACGTCTTGTTCACATAACATCTAGCATGCTTTTCCATGTCAAAGTTTTTATTAATGAATTGTTTTGTTGTTGTGCGCTTTCTGATGAGTATAATAGCTAGGAAGTGTCATGATTGACCAAATCTAAGATTAATTTTTGTCTTTGTATTCCTGGTGGAATTTAAGCGAGAACTCTAATTTTTAGCAAACTTTTCTGCTCGATTCTTTTCACTGTTTGCGAGAAACTCAATTGAGTTTTACTTAGTTGCTTCACACAATAGAAAAATCGGGAAAACTATCCGTGTTATTAGTTTATAAATTAGGAAAGATATCTTTTTTTGAATTTTTGTAGAAAATTTTTGTTTTGTAGAGTAAAAGTCTTAAGGGCCTCTGATCTTTCTCTGGCTTGTCTGGCGCTCTGAATCCTATATATCAGAAAATATATGTTTTACGCTGGCGAGGCCGTACGACTTGGTAACTGGGCTGTACAAAACATTTAGCAACATAATTACTGTTTCGGGGCCCTGCAACTAAATATACGAAAAATTCTCTTAATTTAGTTGATTCCCGATTTTTTTCTCGAGAAGCTTTCATTTTCAAGTTGTTCCAGCAGCAGCTTCGAAGAGAGAAAACGAAGATGCGTCTCCTAGAAGTGGTGAAGAAGCTCTCGAATGACTATCTTAAGACAACTCCCCAGCGACTGAAGATCATCGACGCGTACATGTTGTACATCCTCCTCACTGGCATCATCCAGTTTGCATACTGTCTCATTGTTAGTCCTCAAATTCAAACAGTTTTTAGAGTCTCCGACAAAAAAAGAGGAACTTATAAAAATCCGACGAAATTTTTTGTTTGTTCTGTAAACCAACTATTTAAAAAAAGCTTTATTTAGTTTTATTTGTTGCATATAAATACTATGTCGTTAATAGGACAGCGTTCAGAGATTTCAATGTTTTTCGGAGTTTCTGTAGAGCGCATAGATTTTATTTACCCACAGTACGGGTCAGAGAAACATCCTGCCATTGATTCGCCCGAACATAGAATTTTCAGCACATACTGGTGAGCAATGTCAGCGAAAAATTTATCGATAAGCTATCACGAATATATCTCTATGTACGAGAAATTAAAAATAAATCCACAGAGTTATTTCTCAATTTGTTTCTCTGCTTTATTTATAGCTACTCTTTAGACGAGCTCTCAGAACAAAGGTCTATGTCTACAAATATCAACTTTAAATTTTGTTTAAGGTAGGAACTTTTCCATTTAACGCCTTCCTGGCTGGATTCACATCGACCGTGGCTTCGTTCATCCTTGCAGGTGAGTTCTTCCTCAGTCACCACACCGTGCGACTCGCACCGCTTTACAAAACGAACCATAGGCAGAGTCGCACGCTGTTGTTGTGTTGTGGTTTGCCCGTTGAAGGTCTCCGGTTGGGTAGACGAGGTCTTCTTGGTCATGGCACAGAAAACAATATCCTTACTTACATCATTTATCTAATCACATTTATTTCTCCTTCTCTTGAGTTTTTATTATTTTTTCTTTTTCTTTTTCATTTTTTACCGTTCTTTGAGCGATAATGACTAGCTCTCCCTTCTCCGCTCTTTACCTTGAGCTCGCTTCTCATTATTCCAGACTCCCATGCTCGAAGAGCGGTCGTTCTTGTTTTCAACAGTTTCACTAAATTTTAACAGTTATGGACCGTTAGAATTCAACTTTTCACTTTGTCAAAGTTATCTCTGCAAAGTAATCTCGTTGAAGGCTCCAATGTTTCACCACGAATAGCCGTGAGAAGGAAAATGGACTACGGTATTTTTATAGAAAAACTTTTACGGTTGGACGTAATTTTATATGAATACAAAATCACCGTAGTCCATTTTTCTTTTCACGGCAATTCGTGGTGAGACATTGAAGCGTTCAACGAGATCACTTTGCAGAGATTACTTTGACAAAGTGAAAAGTTGAATTCTAACGCTCCAGTACAGTACACATTTGTTGAACTATGTTTTCGAAACATTCTGGAAGCCTCGAATAATAAAAAAGCTAGCTTAAAGAGAAAATTAAAGAGCCACGAAAGATTGGGAAGAAAAGCTTCGAACCTGAAAGGAATGAAAGCGAGTAAAGAATGACAGGGGTCGAAGAGAATTTGTTACTTTTTGATCGATTGCTTATTCGTCACAGAATGCAATTGTAGCCAGGGGTTGGAGCCGCCCAATTTGGGTTCATATGTATTCGCCGCTCAAAGTTTGTAGGAAAAAAGAAGAGGGGATGAAGGAAAAGGGTAAGAAAAGAGAAGGAGTTTTTTTCAATAGTGTACATGTATCCGCCGGCGGGACTGATCCAGTCACTATTTAACCCCTGATTGCAGCTTGTCTTCGCATGCAAGTAAACGAAGAGAACAAAGAAGACTTTCCGGGTCTTTCGCCTGAGAGAGCCTTCGCCGACTTTCTTTTTGCTCACGCAGTTCTCCATCTTGTCGTTGTAAACTTTCTGGGATAATTCTAAAGTATTTTCCGAATACCGTATTAAAAAACTACAGTATCCCTACTCTTCAACGAATGTTTTCGGTGTTGAAGTAGTCTGAATTTTGTGAAGCTCATGGTATCATGAAAGTCACTGTCCTCTAGTTGATGTTAAGAAGCTGTGATAGCTTGGAACCGTTCATTGTCTGGGAGAGAAAACTATTTCTCAAATGAATAAGTACAAAAAGTTGGTTCGTAGGGTAAAAATACAAATTGGCTTCCATGATTTTGTGGAGAAAGAAATTCGTTAACAACTTATATTGCTGAAGCAGCGATTTCAATGAGATGGGATTTTTTTCTGTATTCATCAATCTCTTTTTAATATGCAGTTGCCCGCTCATAAGCTGCCCGGAGTGTAATTGTGTCGTGAAATTGTGCTCGAGTAACGAAGGGCCTTCTTATCGGAACCCTTTTCATTCATAGGATTTGTTTTTTTCATTTGTAGGAGTTTTTTGCCAAGCCCAAATAAGCGTTTTTTAATGTTATAAATATATATTTGTTGAACATATGGTAATAAATTATTTGCTTCACCTGTGAATTGTTTGACAAGAGATGTTTTGTCGGAAAATTTACCTACACTTGAGAAGGATTCTGAATTAGAAAATGAAGAAGGGAAGAAGTTGGTTGGCAGACGTGGAAATATACAAGGCACTTTGACACAAACAGAAAATGGAGAACTATGTACTCTGTCTTGTTCCCGACTTGATGTAGATGAACTATGTACTCTATCTTGTTCCCGACTTGATGTAGATGAACTATGTACTCTATCTTGTTCCCGACTTGATGTAGATGAACTATGTACTCTATCTTGTTCCCGACTTGATGTAGATGAACTATGTACTCTATCTTGTTCCCGACTTGATGTAGATGAACTATGTACTCTATCTTGTTCCCGACTTGATGTAGATGAACTATGTACTCTATCTTGTTCCCGACTTGATGTAGATGAACTATGTACTCTATCTTGTTCCCGACTTGATGTAGATGAACTATGTACTCTATCTTGTTCCCGACTTGATGTAGATGAACTATGTACTCTATCTTGTTCCCGACTTGATGTAGATGAACTATGTACTCTATCTTGTTCCCGACTTGATGTAGATGAACTATGTACTCTATCTTGTTCCCGACTTGATGTAGATGAACTATGTACTCTATCTTGTTCCCGACTTGATGTAGATGAACTATGTACTCTATCTTGTTCCCGACTTGATGTAGATGAACTATGTACTCTATCTTGTTCCCGACTTGATGTAGATGGACTTGATGTAGATGAACTTTACTCTGGCAAAGACCAAAATTTTTTGTGCGCATATTCTGTTTGGAAGAGAACCCCTTTTTTTGAAATCAGATAATGCTTCACCATGCGTCTTGTGTACATGTTCCATATTAAGTGGAAAAACTACTGCTTTTTAAGCGAAGGACTATAGAATAATGTGAAGCGAGATAGATATGAAAAAAGAGGCAATTGACAAAAGAAGGATAGGGTATTACAAATTTCGAAAACTTTTGTAGAGTGCAATTTACATTCCTTTTTTTTCGCTATGGCTCAAGTTTTTCGGTATTTTTTTAGGGTTTTTCTCCGCTTAGGCGTAGGTGAAGGTTACACTGACGAGGCCGTACGGCTTAGAAACGAGACCAATATGTGTCAGGTGTGGTGTAATATACAATTTTAATCATTCTGAGCCTTTCGCTCGCGAATCGGTCTTTTTTTTTCTCCGTCTTTTTTTACGGTGCAGTTTGATGAGGTAGATAATTGAACTACTGAAAAGAGTGGCTAGTTCCTCGCTGACTGCTGGTGTCAACAATAGGGTAAGTCACTGCAAAATTGCGGTATTCGGACAAAAATAAATATATATTGTTTACAAAAACGGTAACTGTTCGTATAACGAAGTTTCATTGTGATGTGAAGTTTTCAGGAAAGATGGTGCACATGAAGCCGTTCTCCTTTGTGAAGAGGGCCTTGACTAATCCCACTTAGTCAGTCATCATCCAATATTCTTGTTACAGCTTTCATAATGAAGGTCCGGGCGTGGCATAGTGGTAGTGTGATAGACCATTGTGCGAAGAGTCCCGAGTTCGACTCCCACCCCGGACAGATCCATCCAAACCAAGAGGGTTAAGAAATGTTGGTAGTGCTCATGCACGAATCTGACTCTCCCCACTGCTGCTAATCACACTAGCAGTGATCTAGCAGTCAGCCACTGGTTCTACCAGGATAGGTCTGTCCTGCATCTCAGGGGAGCGCGTACCCTGCCGCGAGGAAGAAGAAGAAGAAGCCTTCATAATTGAAAATATCGGTTTCATCATGCGGAAGTTTTACGGTCTGGGTAAATTTTTAATGAGGTGGCATCCGAGAAAGATAAATTTCCGCGAAAAATGATTCTATCCTGACGGTAAAATATCTAGCAGCATAGGTAAACTGCCAACTGGCAAAAAAAATTCTAATGCGACCGACCTACCGACCCTCTCCCCCTCGGAATGAATGTATCAGAGTTTTACCAGCTAAAATTGGAAGAAAAATTTCGTTCTTCTTTAAAAAGAGAACGTTTTTCTTCTTTTCAATCGGTTTTTGAAAGTAAAAATTTGAACCTTTAACTTTTTTTTTAGAGATCGACCGACCTATTGAAAATCAAAGACATTTTTCACCTATGTCTAGCAGGGAGTCTCTTACCACCCGCACAATTTTTATCGAGCGCATAGTTTTTCAAATTTTCCAAAAGTTTGAAGTGTTTTTCGCAATGAGTTCCCTGAGGTTAAAATCGAAAAAATTTCCGAGCGCATATTTCTGAAGGTTTTCCGGTGTTTTTGGAGAGCGTATAGGTTTTTTCTCTCATTCGCATTGCGGGTGAGAGAAATACCTTGATCCCTAGGGTTTAAGAGTTTAGTCAAGTTTTAGGCCCCTTTGGAATGAAAGGTCATTCTTAGATTTTTCGAACTGTGCAAGAAACTTGAGGATGAAGAAAGCAAAAATATCTGGTTTCGGTTGCCGTACCTTTTTCTTGGTAATTTGGGAATTCAGCTCTCAAAAAAATATCTTTTCATATAACAGACGTCTCTCGGCGACTTGAGTTTCCAAGATTTTTTGTATTATCGAGAAACACGTGATATTGCGGAAATTATTGGTTTAATCATGATGTCTGGATTCTTCAATAGGTTAATCGCTCTAGTTTGTTGAAAAGTTCTCAATTTGAAACTAACAGAACCCATTCGCATCCAGGGTGTTTTTAGCACCCGCACAACTTTTTTCGAGCACATAGATTTTTAAAATTTCAGAGTTTAACATTAAATTTCTCCAATGATTCAAAAAATTTCCCTACGTAAAATCCGAGAAATTTTTTTCCAAGCGCATAGGTTTCAATGTTTTTCGGGTTTTTTGGAGAGAGTATAGATTTTTTTCCCGCAGTGCGGGTCAGAGAAACACCATGGTCACCGCGATGAAGCAGAAAGAATTTTGAATTTTTTTCCTAAAAGGTAACTTTTTGAGGCTAGTAGTTGTGAAGATTGGTAGGTCGGTAGCACTATAGCAAAATTCTGCAAGTTGATAGTATAAATGTGGATTGAATTCACCAAATATTCGAGTAAGGCTCAAAAATACAACATTCGTTTATTTCCTTGTGTTGCAGCTACCAAACGTATGCGGCCTATGGGGCTTCCGGCTTCTTTTTGGCCATCTACTTCTGCGAATGGAAAACTGTTAGTTTTTAAAGCTTTTTTTCGAAACTTGTTCTATTTTCGAAATTCGTTCTCTTCTGAAAACTAACTGTTCAAGTGATTTGTCAGGGGTTTGGATTATGCAAAAATCTTAAAGGGGAGCAAGGAGGAGTGAAAACATGCAAATAACTATAAAAATTGAAGTTTTTTTAATGAAAAAATGTTCATTGAAAATTAGTTTAGGGTTTCTCTTACAATCTGCAAAAGAGGTAGAGAGCAGGGGTTTTTTAGTTTGAAAGAAAAGGGACAGACGCCCAAAAATTTTTTACATAAGAGTCCCCCCTTATGATTTTTGCAAACAGAAACCCGCCGAAAAAAAATTCATATAAGGGTCCCCCTTACGATTTTTCAAATAAAAAAAACAGAGGCCCGCCGAAGGCGAAAAAATTTTTTCACATAAGGGTCCACCCTTACGATTTGGAAAAAAACAGGCCCGCCAAAGGCGGAAAAAATTTTTTTCACATAAGGGTCCCCCCTTAGGGGTGAAAAATTTTTTTTTCTTTTTTTTCTCACATAAGGGTCCCCCTTACCTTTTTTCAGATAAGAGTCCCCCCTAAAGATTTGGAACACAGAGGCCCGCCGACAGAAGATCTGTCATGACTAAATAACCCCTGGTAGAGAGAATAAAACTGTGAAAAGGGACACAACTACTGTTATATACAAGTAGGAAGTGCACTATAGAGAAATCAAAAGTCGATGGATAACTGATTTTCCTTCTAAAGAGCTCAAACGGCATAAATTTACTGACAGTCTGTCGAAGAAAAATGCCATTTCTTTCTGGTTGTAACCAGAGTGTTTCTCTGACCCGCACTGCGGGTAGGAAAAATCTATGCGCTTTCCAAAAACCACGAAAAACATAGAAATCTATGCGCTTGTAAAATATTTTCTCTGATTTTACGTAAGGAAAAAAATCATTGGAAAAATTTGATGTTGAACTCTGAAATTCTAAAAAAATCTATGCGCTCGAAAAAAGTTGTGCTGGTGCTAAGAAACACCCTGGTTGTAACTCAAAGATTTTTTATACAAAAGTTCTTCCTAGAGTTTTAAATTTTTTAAATTCAGGTAGGCAAGTACATCCCGCTGTGGAACGCCCGATATGAAACATCTGAATGAAGAAATTGCTCTGTATACTGTAGAACTTCGCATAAGAAGATATTATATACTGTAGAACTTCGCATAAGAAGATATTATATACTGTAGAACTTCGCATAAGAAGATATTATATAACATGTGTGTGAGTGAGTCTCAGGAGTAGTCCCGAAACTCCGATATTGTTCACGCCGTGTTCCTTCGATAAAGATATTATAGGTTTAGAACAAATTTGTTGAGAGCAGCACAATCTACAAACAATCACATGGGAGAACCACAACTGGTACAATCTACAAACAATCACATGGGAGAACCACAACTGGTACAATCTACAAACAATCACATGGGAGAACCACAACTGGTACAATCTACAAACAATCACATGGGAGAACCACAACTGGTACAATCTACAAACAATCACATGGGAGAACCACAACTGGTACAATCTACAAACAATCACATGGGAGAACCACAACTGGTACAATCTACAAACAATCACATGGGAGAACCACAACTGGTACAATCTACAAACAATCACATGGGAGAACCACAACTGGTACAATCTACAAACAATCACATGGGAGAACCACAACTGGTACAATCTACAAACAATCACATGGGAGAACCACAACTGGTACAAATGAACTATCGGCTTCTTTCTAGCTCTTTTCATGAATGATGCTGGTAATCTTGTCTGGAAATGCTCCAAATAAGCATTATATGTGTAAAGGTAAACTGGACCAAAAACCAGAATGAGGTCGGAAGAAGGGAACTTGAGCAAAAAACCCCGTATAAAACTAAACGGAAAGAAGCCATTATGTTGTCCGATCGACCTATTGGAATATTGACTAATTTCTAAAACATGATTTTTCAAATAGTTTTTTTTTACATTGAGTATGTAACACTTCAAATCCAGCACTTCTCAGAAATGTTTTTAGCTCGTATAACCCTAGAAAAAGTTGCATGCAAAAGAAATGCGAATTCGACGGGACCACACTTCTCCACCTTCGCCCGCCTATTGATTCTACAGTTTGTCGAAAAAAACGGATATTGGCTCTAGTTTTTTGAAAGGATGGAGTCCACAGTTTGTCGAAAAAAACGGATATTGGCTATAGTTTTTTGAAAGGATGGAGTTATACCGTTTTGACACACTGAGTCAATATTGTGGTTGACGGTAAGGGAAACGAAAAATTAAGCTCATCCTGGAATTTGAAACTCAGATGGTTCTCCAAATACTTCGTGGATGAAGAGCTTTGTGTGAAAGAATGAGTCATTGTGTCTCTGTTGGGGAGAGTGAGAGTGAGATAGAAAGAGAGATGGTAGCCTCTAACAGAAGGAGGCCTCATGACTCATAACTAGCTCATTCGTGAGTGCTTTCCCAGCACATGATGAAAGATTCGAAAGCGCCCGATCGGAGCCCGACTCTTTTCTAACAGGTTAGCCAGTAGAGAATTAGAGAAAGTGTAGAGACCGAAGAGAATTGGATAGGAACAGAGAAGACGAGGGATTCTAGAGGAAGGGAAAAATCGAGAGAATTACCGATGTGGGCAGGCGAGCAGAGGAACGGAGTAAACAGGAGACAAATGGAGTGGATGGAAAGTAGCAAAGAGAACGCAGAGAGGTCAAAGAATCATTGAAAAATTCGAAAAGAAAAGAAACAGAGTAATTAAGAAGAGCATAAAGTTTTCAGTTCTAGAAGAGGGCGAAAAGATAACGAGATAAGCAGAGATGCTGTCAAAAAAGAGGCTGTAAGACGCAAGAAACAATCGCAATGCTAAACATGGACAATTGTTCGAGAAGAGCGTTGTAGCGTCGTTGTCTACATGGTTGTGTTGTATTGAGGGAGGAGGTTCTTTGAAAAAAAAAAAGAAGGAAAATTGGTCTTTTTTAGTTCCTCATTTCTTACTTCTCTTAACACTTTTCCGAAGTAGATTAACGTTCGATATCTCCGAAAACTTCAATTTTAGTTAGAGAGTTAATAAATGAATTTATTTTGCAATCAATATTATTCATATGGAGTGCTGTATCTAAAATATTATCCCACTCTTTTATTTCAAATTTATTTATCAGACCGAAATTCAGTCCTTCGGTTATTTTCATTCTTCCATGTTTCCACAAAACATTACTCTCCATGTTCTGTCGATGTGCGTCATTTCCTGTTTCTATGGAAGTTTTCATATGGCTTTACTCTCTTTCCAATTGTTTTCTTCTGCACTCACTCAATATTTACGAACAAGAATGTTTGTATGTATGTATATACGGAAATTCCGATAGCCCAGTACATGAGCATTTGCATTAGCGCATTTCACGTCCTATAATAATCGAAAACAATGGAGTAGTTGGTTCGAAAAAGAAGTATTTGTTGTTCTAAAGCTGCAAAAAAATCAGTTTGTAATAGTTTTATGTTTGAAGTTTTTAATGATTAATGAACCGTGACTAGACCTTATGTTTCGCTCTAAAAAAAATTCTTCTGTTGAGCTATCCTCAAATTTTGGTCACTAATTACATATCTGGAGGAGAACTCTCAGAATCTGCTTCTAAAAAAGAACACATGTGTAGAATCTAACCGGGTTGTTTACAGTAGTTCTCATAACTTGTCATACTATACATATTTTGTGTTATTTTTACGACTTTTTTTGTCGAGAATAGCTTATGTAGCTCACACGTATTTGTCAAAGAATTCAAAACAACTGCTTTTATGAACGGGGTACCATTAATGAAATGAAGCAAGTGAGAGGGGAAGGGCAGAGAGAAGAGCTGTATTATTCTAGGCTTCCCGTCATAGGTTACCAAGGGGTACAAAAAATCTCCCGGCCCCCCGCCCTGGAAGGAAATTTTTTTCTCACGTTCTTAAGCTTTTATCTGATGCTGATTTAGTTCTCCATCTTTTAATATGGTGTTTGTGGTGTTTGATAAAGTATGTAGCAGTCCATTTACAATTTCATTTAATTTGAAGAAGTTGTGGTCAAAAACTCAATTGAGAAATCACTTCCCATAACACTCCGCTGTAGACTTCAATTTTTTCATCACTCGAATTTAAATCTAAGAAAATACAATAAGAAATCGAATTTGGACACAAAACCCGACCGGCCCTCGCCCCGCGAAAATTTTGTTGACAAATTTAGGTGACCTATGCTTCCCGTAAAGATGAAAGGTCGTTTTTTAAAAAATTTTCGACGATTGTTAGTGAGCTATGACAATAATTGTCGTTTACAAGCGGCTTTCTAAGAAAAAATTTCGGAAATTGCTTTTGTTTTTCTCAGTGGGAGACAGCGGGCAAAGCATTTGAGAATTACCTCATCCTCGACTAAGAAAAAGCGCTTTTAGTTAAATAACACTCACATCTACCCATCGAAAGAGAAAAAAACCTAAGGTTCTCTTTTCGACGCTTCTTCGATTCATTTTTTCTTTGTTGCAGCTCTCTCACTTTGGCCCTCGCAAGTTCAGACATGAAGTGGCTACTAGTCGAAAAAAAATTTCAATGACCAAAGTCAAATGTTTTTTTTCAGATGACAGATGCCGATGCAGCTTTCTCGGAAGCGTATGCTTGCCTGGAGCAAGGACTCGTCTATGATGACGACAACCAATTTGTAAGGAAAATATTGCTTGTGAAGCAACAAAATGTCACCGAAAAGATTTAGCTTGACATCAGTTGAGCAGTAAAAGTTGAAACATTTTTCATAGGAGGTATCTTTTTCTTCTTCTCAGGAGGTATGTGTATCTGAAAATAAATACTCAGGAAAAAATACAGTTTTGCTTTTTAATTTTTTTTCAGTGTTGAAAGTTCATCTTTTTTACAGGAGGAAGCTCTGACGATGTATGAAAGAGGCTTGAACCTGTTCCAAGATGCCGAGGCCTTTCATGACAAGGAAAGTCTGGCAATTAGTGAATTGTACAGATACCTCAAAGAAGCAGAGAAGAGTGTGCAACACAGGTGACCTCTTTTCATTGAAAACATAACGTAACTGGGTGCTTTTCCCGTCCGTATTTATAAGTAACGTCCTTTCTTATCCACATTTTCAGTTTTAAAATTGATTTTTCAATTAGGAAGGGATAGAATAGTGAGAAGCGTTGGACCGAATAGAAAATTGATTGGGCAATACATATAACAGTTCGAGACCAATTGCTTAGCACATGGGAAGTGGGTCCCTCTTCTACCACATGTGGGGCCAAAGTTAGGTGGGTCCCTAAAGTAAAATTTTCCCGAAAATTGATTGGGCAATACATATAACAGTTCGAGACCAATTGCTTAGCAACCATACCTTAGCCGTTTTTACAGTGAGCTTGTCTTATCATCAGAGAATAAATATTCTTCAGTAGTTCGCACATATACCCACCGCTCGTTGAAAGCCTTTCTCACACCCAGGGGTTTAATGGTTACCGGACGAGCTATGTTGGCGCATACATGTTACCGTACCAGCTATGTTGGCGCATACATGTTCGCGCCGAGAATGATCTACATTCTCTTCTCCTTCCGTTCTGTTTCCCTTTTTCTCTACTTCTCTATTCACTCTTTTTGCATTTTCCCATACCTTTTCCCACTCGATCGGCGCGTACAAACATGCCTTAGACCGGCCGCATTTAACGCCTGCTCACACCACGATTATATGATAAGAATAGGACCAAGACCCGATCAACAAAATTGAGCTGAAAAAAGCCATGGTTTTTCAACCCGAACTGGGGGTACAACCAGGGGTTAAATAGTCATGTCAGACCTTCTGCCGGCGGGCCTGGGGGGACCCTTATGTGAAAATTTTTTCCATCTTTGGCGGACGTCTGTACCTTTTTCTTGCACACTAAAAACCCCTGGGTACAACTTACGCGATTTAAGCGCAATTCGACAAGATAGTGATATCATTTTTCTGTTTTTTTCTTCGTTGGCGTTTTCTATTTCTCATCGCACGCTCTCAGTTTTTTTCGTGAGTCGTGAGCATCATAGGTAAAATATGTCTTGATTTTTCAATAGGTCGATCGCTAAAGTAAGTGAAAAGTTTCACTTTCCACTTTATGAAACCGGTTGAGGTTGAGTTATGGCTAAAGAAACGTTCTATTTATGCAGAGGAATGAAAAATTTAATTGCAATTTAAGCTGGTAAACTCTGATACATTCATTTCAAATTAGGAAGAGGGTCGGTAGGTCGGTCTTCTGTGTTCGCGCCGAGAATGATCTACGTTCTCTTCTCCTTCCGTTCTGTTTCCCTTTTTCTCTACTTCTCTATTCACTGTTTTTGCATTTCCCATACCTTTTCCTAATCGCTCAGCGCGTACAAACATGCCTTAGACCGGCCTCATTTAACGCCTGCTCACACCACGATTAGATGATTGGAATAGGACCAAGACCCGATCAAATAAGTTGAGCTGAAGAAAAAACCATGGTTTTTTCAACCCGAACAAGGTCGGTAGGTCGGTCTTCTTGAATTTTTTGTGCCAGGATTAGTTTTATGATCTACAAGTTGTTTCTGCCGGTAATATGTCACATATCAATAACGAGCATTCCTCTTCAATCTTATAATAATATTAAAATTGGTCGAACCCTTTCAAATAGGTCGTGGGCCGTGAAAAAAAAGTTTGCAGAATAAATGTGATCAAGAAAGAATCTTTGGACGGATCTACTCCGCCTCCCGCGTACAAGAGTGAGAAGAGCGAGGCAAACCAGGAGGTAACAAATTCACTCAGACCATTACCTTTATCTATCAATATTTGCTCATTCTTCCAAACATTCTTAACCCTCTCAACGGATTAAGTTGTTGTTGTTGTGCGATTCCTCTGACTAGGACCGTCCAGGGGTTAAATGGAGCCGCCCAATTTGGGTTTACATGTATCCGCTGCTCAAAATTTGGAGGAAAAAAGAAGAGGGGATGAAGGAATAGGGTAAAAAAGAGCGGGAGTTTTTTTGTCAATAGTGTGTGTACATGTATCCGCCGACGGGGCCGATCCGGTCACTATTTAACCCCTGGGACCGTCCCTCGGACTCTCGAAACACACTGGCAACAGTGGCCATTCATGACTCTACAGCCTTAAGCGCCTGTCATGGATGGAGTCAGATCATCCAGTCCGGAATGGAGCGCGACCTCAGGTGGTGGATAGAGGGACGCATCCCTACAAACGGATTAAGCCGGATAGTTCATTGAAGTATTCTTTCTCTGAAGCCCAGATCTTCTCAGTAATAATCAAACTTGATCTACTCATTGAATCACAAGGTTTTCTTGTAGACAAAGTTGGCGATCAGAGACCAGTTGGACATGGTGGGATCGGCTGAAGCAGAGCTTATTCTGTGCATTCCAGGAGGGGTCCAACTATTTTCTATTGAGGTGAGCCTTAAATGGGACTTTCAGGGCCTCTTATTACTTTTTGTAGTAGTACTAGAGGGTAGCGAACTCTGAAGAACTGCTTGGCCTTTAGAATACAAAAAGCAAAGGAGTTATACTTTAGAATAAGACGAAGCAAAAGTGTTATAATCGAAGGTTTCATTTATTCATTTCATGCTCATATCAGTGAAAAGAAAGATACATGAACACATTATTTTACCTACAAAAATCATAAAATTGGTCTAGCGAGAAATTTTTTTTCTTTCTGAAATCATTCATAAGAATATGAATGATTGAATTTATTCCTTGCAAATACATATTGAATATCAACAAAGGAGGAATGTCGCTGATGCGAGTTTAAAAGTACCAAATACAGGAGGAAGGGTTTTTTATGACGAGCTGGAGTTCATCTGATGGGGTGTTTGGGAGTCGAAGCGACCTCGTGACAAATTAAGGTGGAGTTGAGAAGAAGGACGAGGAATCAGAAGAAAGAACGCGATGGAAGTAGTGACATGTGGTTTAAAGTGAAGTCATGAAGGGAGAGGGAAGGGGATTGATGGTGTCACGGGGCGGTTGAAGAGTGGAGACTAGCAAACGCAACCATCTCGAGAGCAAGGGAAAGGAAATAATGAAAAATGATTAAATGATTGAAAATGATTAAATGATTGAAAATGATCAAGAAAAATGATTAAATAAAGGTTTCTTTAGGTTTCTATAGTTATATTCGATTGTATAAAGTTTTTTTTGAAGGCTCTTAACTTTTTCTCAGGATGCCTCAACGACGGCACCGACTTACCCGACAGCTTTATCCGTTTTCAAATTCCCGCCAAGAGAGTCGAGTGAAAGCACGCGTCCAGACGCGTTTATACAGGTGTTTCATTATGTGTTAAGAAGAGGATGGTTTAATGTTCATTCTAGAATAGTTTGAGTGCTGAAAACTGTGCTATGCTAAGATTTTGTACATTCAAGAAGTTCTCTCAATGTGATTTTTGAATCCTCGAAGTATGAAGCATACAAACCATCGAAAAGGTTTTTTAATTATCTGTATTGTAGATCATTGTTGTTATCGATTGAGTATTGATTAGTAAGTAATCAGTTGTGTCGAGCTGCAGGTTGGACCGTGGTACTACCCGCTGTACCGAGGACAAACGCCAGTGTTGTGTAATGAGTTCGGTTCCTTTGTCGTAACAAATCCAACGGCTGAACAGCCAAGTTTGTTCATTTCATTCTGTCTCCCTCTACCAGTAAAATGAGCTTGTAGGTCTTAATAGTGATTAAAAAAACGCGGTTGCTCTAAAGAAGTTTAAGTAGTATGAGAAAAACCCGGTTCAGGCAAATCCAGTTGGGTATGAATTGCAGACCTCTCAGTGGCCATAATCCAGTTGGGTATGAATTGCAGACCTCTCAGTGGCCATAATCCAGTTGGGTATGAATTGCAGACCTCTCAGTGGCCATAATCCAGTTGGGTATGAATTGCAGACCTCTCAGTGGCCATAATGCTCCCTGCTGATTTGGATCCTAAACTTCGAGCAGATTTCGAGAGAACGATCGGAGAATATGCGGTATTGAGACAGGTAACGTTTTCCTCGAACAAGTATTCGAAAAGTAAAATATTGAAAATGAGATATGTTTTGTTGAGGCTTCTGGCGATGAAGACTTGACTCCTGAGCAGAAGAGAAAGATCAGCGAGAGAATCGCCCGGTTTCTCGTGAAAAGTAAGGAGAACAAATAGACAGAAAAAGGTGTTATAATCCTCGGTTATAATGACGATCAGGTGTTAAATAGTCATGTCAGACCTTCTGTCGGCGGGCCTCTGTTTTTCGGAATCATAAGGGGGGACCTTTATGTAAAACAAAAAATTTCGCGGGCCTCTGTTTTTTTTCTCATAAGAGGGGAGGGACCTTAGGCGGGCGTCTGTACCTTTTTTATGCACTGTAAAAAACCCTGATTACGATTTAAGGCGGCGAGAAAGTAGCTTGGGTGGTGTCAGCAACATCTGCAAAGACTGCTTCTTTGGTTCATCAGAAGTCGGTGAGGTCAGTTATCCAGTTTTTCTATTGTTTTTTAAGAGCCTTTAGGGACCTTTACAAAGCTCAATGAGAGTCCCGGTGAAATTTTCTCAGTCAACAATGAAATCTCTGTGTTTTCTGAATACTTAAAAAATCATAATTCATTTAGATCGAAATACGATATAAGCATTAACTAAGTAATTTCTCAGTTATCGATCGGGCCTGCAGCCAACAGAAAAGCCAATGCAGCTCTCTTCACCCGTGAAAGGTGGGGTCGTCTATTTGCACAAAGGCAGCAAGGTTGTCGCCAAATGCACCCGATATTTGTGTTAGTTCCCACACTATCAAGAAAGATTTCTTGCATGACAGAAATGGATGACTGACAATTGGCTGGATCTAAGACCCTTTCTTATCTAACACTGAGACAAAAACCTGTGACATGACTGATCTACCTTTATTGATAGTTTGAAACTGTAACAAAGGAACGGTTGAAGACGCAAGCAGGGGTTGAATTGTCATTTTAGACCTTCTTTCGGCGGGCCTCTCTTTTCCAAATCATAAGGGTGGACCCTTATGTGAGAAATTTTTTGCAATTTTGGCGGGCGTCTGTACCTTTTTCTTACACACAAAAAACCCTGGACGCAAGTGAGTGCCAGAGTATTCTAAAAACGCCATGTGTGTAAGATTCATCGGAAAAGCTATTGATATAAATTTCCTGTTTGTCTAGCATCCGGTTGTTGTTGTTGTTGTCTTGCCCATAGGTCCTGTCGAGGGGAGTCCTTTTGCGATAGGTTGGTGGTGAGGATCCTTTTGAGTCCGGAGAGAGTTTCTCCGTCTACACTCGCACCGCAGTCGGCGATCCTCTTGGCGAGACCCATTCGTTAACCGGAGAAGGGCAAGAGGTTATTTTACTGGCGCCTCGACTCGCCATTGAAAAGTATAGCGGAGTATCGGCTGATGTTTTGTCCGGTGGCATGCCCAGGCCGGTCCGGCATCGCCCTCCTTTGACGAGCTATCTAGCATCCGGTAATACTCATAGTCCACTCTTGGTCTCACTCCGAACTCCGCTTTACTTATGATTAGCTTTTTTTTATCCGCGCGCTTTTTTCCGGGAGTTGTTGTAGATTGCCCGCCGTAGGTCTCCGGCTGGGTAGACGAGGTCTTCTTGGTCATGGCTCAGTAAACAATATCCTTACTTACATCATTCATCTAATTACATTTATTTCTCTTTCTTTCTCGGGGTTTCTTTCTTTTTTTTCCGGGAGTTCAGATAGAGTTGGTCAGCACGAATGAAGGCTACGAACAAAAAATCAATTTTTGAGCGGGCAACGAATAGAAGATGCTCTCGCTTAGCGGGCAACGAATAGAAGATGCTCTCGCTTAGCGGGCAACGAATAGAAGATGCTCTCGCTTAGCGGGCAACGAATAGAAGATGCTCTCGCTTAGCGGGCAACGAATAGAAGATGCTCTCGCTTAGCGGGCAACGAATAGAAGATGCTCTCGCTTAGCGGGCAACGAATAGAAGATGCTCTCGCTCATGACTTCATTCAATTGAATGCATTAAAGTCAATCAAATATTTGTTCTGAGCGAAGATTTAAAAAAATTTTGTAATAGGAAATGGTATAACAGTTGAGTAGTTTCAAAGGAATCACAATCTTACCGTACAGTAGCTTTTCCTTTAACCACAATTGAAATTGTTTTATTACAGTAGACCGAATTGGGGATGTTGGAATCGCGGTCGGCCGCAAAGTAGCATCAGGAGCGAAGAGTGCATTTGGGGAAGGAAAAAACGGAGGATTGGTTTCTTTTTTGTTATCTTGGTTGTCATTTTAAAAATCTTTCGGGGGTACTGTAAGCGATAATAGAGAAGAAAACAAACACGAGGAATATTATCATTGATGAGGGACCGCAAAGCCATTAGGAACTTGAAAGCGTACAAGTTGATTATAAGAGAAGGCGGAGGATTGGTTTCTTTTTTTCTGAGTATCCGCTTACAAAAAAAAAGGTATTACGCCAGAGAGGAAATTAATGAATTGAAGGGCTAAAATTGAATTTTGATAACCTGATTATGGAGCTCTCACAAGTGCGTTTCTTAGACTTAGACGTTTGAAAATTCTATCGTTTTCTCGGTAGAGAGAGAGGGAAAGAAAAAGAGAGAGAGAGAGTTCGTGATGGAGCGAGAGAAATAAAGTTATAGATGATGGTGAGAGATAGAGTATAAAATCAACAACAAAAAGAAATGTTAAGGCAGTTAAAAGCCATGACAAAATGAAAAACCTACAATGTGCACCAAAAAGCTACTTAAAGAAATTTGGAGTAGATCACTGATAGACATTTTTTATCATAATTTTCATAATGTCATTGTCATTTGTCATTGCATTTTGTCATAATTAACTTGCTTGCTGAAATCAAATCCCTGTTCCGGTTGAACCTGTTGCATATTTACAGGCAAGTTAACGGATAACTGAAGTAACAAAGTGTTTTAAGTATTCGAGATGATGAATCAAAATAATTGCTTCTAGGTTTCTGGGACGTTCACTGTACTCGGGGGTGGAATTGCGGGTGCGAGTACCGTATGGATCGCCCTCGAGGACGCGAGTAAAACACTCTGCCGCAGCATCGCAGACAGTACAGTAGATGTGGTCAAAGTCAAGTTCGTTGAAAAAATTTAAATCCAAATTTTCTCCACATATATAATTTTTGCCGAAGGTCGACTCAAACTAAAACTGGTTGAAAGGCTTTCACTCACATAATCAACTCAATTCAATATGTGTATAATGTAGAGTCAGAGTTTTTTTTAATAGAACCAGGAATGAGACATGAAAAGGTAGCTTTTTTTCGTGCGTTAGTTTAACCATTTGTGATCTAAACCAAGTGTCTTTCAACTGTGTACCTGAGAATTCGAAGTTTTCACACCAATGACAGTCAGGATTAACCTTTACTGCTTCAAGTTCAATAGTAAACCCAATTGATAAGATCCGTTTACTAAAGAAACCTTGAATGTTATAAAACTTGGTTCAAATAGGGCCAGTAAGTTTTTACTGCAGCTTTAAACTATGAAATAAAGCAGGTATCACATAATGCTTCAATTCTTTTAAACCGCGTTCGTGTCGGCTCTAGAAGTACGGTAACTTCTTTGACTGCAGATACGGTGATGAAGCGAGTGACGCGACGCACCACGCTCTTTATGCCGCCGGGCATTCCACTCTTGCAGCTGCCCAGCTGTGGGACCTTGGCCCGAGGAGCATAGCTGGCAGGATGGCCAGGAAGGCTGGAGTGCAGGTAATCTGGGAGTGACAGAAAGATAGAGAGAAAGAGACAAGAGAGAGACATACAAGAGAGAGGTAGGGAGTGAGAGATAGAGAGAGACATTTGAGAGAGAGAGAGAGGAAAGAAAAAGAGGTAAAGAGAGACACATACAAGAAAGAACAGAGAAAGAAAGATACACAGGAGCGGCAGAGATAAGAGCTTAGAAAAAGAAATTACAAATATTTTAATGCTTAGTTGGACATACAAGCAGGGGTTAAATGGAGCCGCCCAATTTGGGTTTACATGTATCCGCCGCTCAAAGTTTGGAGGAAAAAAGAAGAGGGGATGAAGGAAAAAGGTAAGAAAAGAGAGGAAGTTTTTTGTCAATAGTGTGTGTACATGTATCCGCCGACGGGACCGATCCGGTCCCTATTTAACCCCTGCATACAAGCATGACGATTGCCAGATTTACTGGCTCAAACCTTCTCGTATCGTAGTTTGTAGTTTAAAATGTGGAACGTTTCTAGACGTTAAGGGCTATGACTGTTTTTTTTTCTCTGTTGAAAGCGTCTCATATGTTAATTTCAAGTCATGATAGTGATGTGGTATTCGTGTTCATAAGTCACTAGAAGGTAAATAATTTTCTCGACCTTCACCCGTACCTCCCTTATCCTGCTCTCTTGTGATTTTTCACCGCCTGTTGCTCTTCTTTTTCTCCAAACTCTGACCTTCTCTGTTATTGATCTTTTTCTGATATTCTGATCTTCTCGCCGGTAGTTGTCTTACAATATGGATCAACAAAACACTAAGCCAGTCTGAATTAAGATGGTGAGAGATTTGGATTCAAAGAAGATATCGATCGCGGCTATCTACGAGGACCCCGAAAAGAAGAAGAAACTCTAGTTCAGCTCACAGATGAAACGTCCTCTTCTTTTAGGTGTTTTTTTTTAGAATTAAAATAACATTACTAATAAGGCATTGTTGATTCATTTATTGAAGTAGTCAGTTTTAAAATATAAAACAACCAGGGTGATTGTAATGGAGTGATGTCTAATGTTGTTTCATTGAATTTTAAAGGTCTTTACTAGCAACATGATAGTCATGATGGACAGGGTTTCAGTTTATTCGAGAGATTATCTGTAGAGTAAATAATTATAGTTATACATGTATAAATCTTATAAGTTTTTTGTTTTCAACTTATTAATGTCCAAATTGCTTCAATTAACTGAACAGTATTTATAAAATTATCCTTGTCAATATTCCAATTATAACTTCATCAACATTCCCCGTGTCAGTCATTCGAACGAATATTTCAATATAATTGTGTACATGTGTTTGCAAATTGTGATACAACTTACGAGCGTTGAATCCGTTACTTTCTCGTCGACGCTGTACAATTTTAGCTTCGAATCGAACGTTTATTTTAACATAGAGGTTTATGTATATGTATTTTCTGAGCTGCTTTTTCGTTACTATAAATGTATTGAGAAGAAAAAAAACAATAAAAGCGTTGATTTTTCAAAACTCATCTCGTAAATGACGCAGGTGAAGACAGTAAGACGCCTCTAGAGCGTCTTCCAGCTCATATCTTTTCGAATATATCGCGATCTTCCCGATGCGGAGGAAAACGTTCGCGTGCGATAGAAAAATATTGAAATTCCACTCGCTCTTTTTTTAAGAAAATAAAGGAAAGGACTACTGTAAGGTTCTTTGAATTTTGCAAAGGCGCAAAATTTTAGAAAGAATCGGAAGTTGTCTCTGTGGCACAATAATGAGTGGAAAGCAGAAAAGAAAAATTACAAAGATCTGGGAAAGGCCGAATTCTACGGTTTAAGTCAAGGAGCTGGACAGGAAAACGAAGATCATGTCACCTTCGAAGGGCCATTACTAAAGCACGCTGTGCACGCTGCACGCTAAATCATTACTAATGCACGCCGTGCATGGGGCGGAGTTAAGAATTTTCGAATGAACACAGCGTGCATTAGTAATGATTTAGCGTGCAGCGTGCGTGCACAGCGTGCTTTAGTAATGGCTCTTTGTAGGTAGTTTTTGTTATTGGACAATTGATTACTGGCTAAAGTCTGCAGTTTTTGAGTCGGTAATTTTTTTTTGAGTCAATCGGTAAGTCATGGATCATGACTTACCGATTGTTATCGGTAGTTTAACGTCATAGTCTATGAATGAGGAGGGAAAGGCCGATATACTGCTAAAGACGTTCACTTCCGGTTAAAAACTTATTATGATCGAATTTAGCGGAAATGTCGATAATTTGATAAGAGCTCAAATTTAATTGAAAGGAGGTCAATTCTAGGAAGAAAAGAAGAAGCGGAAGAAAATGGAGAAGATTGATCTGTAGTCACAGTGAAGAAAATGGAGAAGATTGATCTGTAGTCACAGTGAAGCCGATTCTGTGTTGCTGAAGGTCAATTTCACCAAGCTCGAGTCCTTTTTTTAAAATCATATGTTTCAATGATGAGGATAATTACTGTTCATAGTATTCTTGCAGCATCATTAACAAATTTTGAATATTAGCGCGAGTGCAAAAATTTTTGGTCAAGAGAGCGAAAAAGTAAGTCGGCGAAGAGGAACTGGAGACTGAGAACGGGCAGAGAGTCAGAAGTCGAAGAGGAACTGGAGGCTGAGAACGGGCAGAGAGTCAGAAGTTGAAGAGGAACTGGAGACTGAGAACGGGCAGAGAGTCAGAAGTTGAAGAGGAACTGGAGACTGAGAACGGGCAGAGAGTCAGAAGTCGAAGAGGAACTGGAGACTGAGAACGGGCAGAGAGTCAGAAGTCGAAGAGGAACTGGAGACTGAGAACGGGCAGAGAGTCAGAAGTCGAAGAGGAACTGGAGACTGAGAACGGGCAGAGAGTCAGAAGTCGAAGAGGAACTGGAGACTGAGAACGGGCAGAGAGTCAGAAGTCGAAGAGGAACTGGAGACTGAGAACGGGCAGAGAGTCAGAAGTCGAAGAGGAACTGGAGACTGAGAACGGGCAGAGAGTCAGAAGTCGAAGAGAACGAGAAAGAAATCGGAAAGGGGTACAAATTTGTAAACCAGTGACCTTTTTGGCGAGCACATTTGGTTTTAAGGTATTAAGCACACAAACAGTAATATTGACTTTGAGGGAAAAATTTTTGCTCTCCTTTACGAGAAGTCAGGGAGAGCACAAAAAAACCACCTCTGTTTTTTTCCCAGCAAAATGTTTTCAATGTCGACTTTATGCGAATAGGCATTTTTTCGGTCGTTCCAATAGCCTTTCCTCTCAATCTAGCCTTTCGTCTTAAAACTGTTTCAAAAACGGTAGGTTTGCCTCAGGCTCGCTCAGGAATCCAGTACCTCTGATTCATTCCTCTTCCGCTCACGGCTTCGCAAATGAAAGAGGAAATCATGGATGCTTGCAGAAGTGGGCCGTATCTACCTCCAGGTAACATTCGGAGGCATACTGGCTTAAAACACAAGCCTGGTTTTGTGGGTTCCGTTCAAGGGTTGAAATGTCATGTCCTACCGTTTAAGGGTTGGCCTCTACATCTTACCCCGGCGGGTCTCTGTTGTTGCTTCAAAGACCTTTATTCACGTGTTGAACCCTATCTATCATTTTTTTAAAGGTTGACTCACGACACCAATGTGTTTCTGTTCAGTAATATTACAGTTTTCCACGGGTATCTGTCTTGTTTTCGGATACACTATAAAACCCTTGGTCGCATTGAGGGAAGGGGGGCGGTTGAAGCTCAACCTGAATCCCTTCTAGTATATGGTAAAATAATCTAGAGCACACGATCGGAGCAGGCCTTACCTACAACGGGTTAGCCTAAAAAGAATCAGAGAGTGGAACAGAGAAAGAGAGGGAATTCAGAGGAACGAAGAGCATAGCTCGCCAAACTTGTGCAAGTTCTTCCGGTCGCCCGCCCTGTAATAATAAGTCTTTTACAGATGAAGTAGCAGAGAATATATGGAGTGGATATAAAAAACACTGGCTAAACAAAATCATCATTTGAAAAGTTGTTGGTGGGACGGTTATGATTGAATAACACGGAGAAAAAGATAATGTTTTCGTAGATCCCATTTCCTTTTTACAAAGATCGCCCGGTCGCCTGCCCGGAAAGGTTTTTTCAGCACATCTTGGTTAGTTAGGACGAAGAGCGATTCTGAACAAACGAGAGAAATACAGGGATTCTGGACAAACTAGAGAAAAACAGGAGAGAAATACAGGGACTCTGGACAAACGAGAGAATTACAGGGATTCTGGACAAACTAGAGAAATACAGGGATTCTGGACAAACTAGAGAAATACAGGGACTCTGAACAAACGAGAGAAATACAATGACTCTGGACAAACGAGAGAAATACAGGGATTCTGGACAAACGAGAGAAATACAGGGATTCTGGACAAACGAGAGAAATACAGGGATTCTGGACAAACGAGAGAAATACAGAGATTCTGGACAAACTAGAGAAATACAGGGATTCTGGACAAACTAGAGAAATACAGGGATTCTGGACAAACGAGAGAAATACAGGGATTCTGGACAAACGAGAGAAATACAGGGATTCTGGACAAACGAGAGAAATACAGGGATTCTGGACAAACGAGGGAAATACAGGGATTCTGGACAAACTAGAGAAATACAGGGATTCTGGACAAACTAGAGAAATACAGGGACTCTGAACAAACGAGAGAAATACAATGACTCTGGACAAACGAGAGAAATACAGGGATTCTGGACAAAGGAGAGAAATACAGGGATTCTGGACAAACGAGAGAAATACAAGGATTCTGGACAAACTAGAGAAAAAGATAAATTTTGAATGTACGAGAGAAAAAGAGAGATTTCGAAGAAACAAAAGTAATAGAGGGATTCCAGAGTTACGAGTTATATAGAGGAAAGGAGTAAAGGAATATGAGAGGAACGCGAGAAATAGAGGCATTTTAGAGAAACGAAAAAAGAAATTTTAGAGAAGTAAGGGGTCGTAGATAGTAGGCGAGTGAAGTTACGATCATGTTTAAACACTGACCGGAATAGCTTTGTTGGCGCATACATGTTCGTGCCGAAAACGATCTACATTCTCTTCTCGTTCACTTCTATTTCAGTCTTCCTCTACATACCTTTTTCATTCTTTTAAACCTACCTTCTCCCGCTCGGGACGTACAACAACCCTTTGACTGGTTTCAATTAATCTCTGATCGAATGTGAACAGTTATGAAAGGGCGAAAAAGTAACGGGAGAAGCAGAGAGTACGTGAAGAGAGAGATTGTAAGAAGCATAGATAAGTTTTGTTAGCATAGCGCATCTGTGGAGTAGAGGGAGTGGCTCTGTTCTCTACTCGGAGGGATGTATAATATTTAGTGAGTAGGTTATGTGATGTTAGTAGAAGTTAGACCGACCTACTGACTTTTTTCATTTCCTATTTTTCTCAAAACTTTTGAAAATTAAATAAACTTCCAATGTCTTTGAGTTTCTTGAATTTTCCAATTGTTTCTTCATAAAGAATGGATTAGTTTTTAGATCAATGTAGAAGCATGCAATGAAAAAAAGAAGAATTTTCACTTTTCTGTTCTCCGTAATAAATAGTATTTGAATTGTAGTTTAGTCTTCAGGAACTTCTCTCCTATAGCTACGCTACCCTTACTTTTATTACTTCAATGTTTTCATAGCCCATGTCTTTGCATTAACCGTAGCTTTGCGCCGTTCCCGGCTTTTATGAAGGTTTTTATGCGGCCTCTTTCTCTTCCCAATTGTTGATATAAAACCTTCTTATTTCTCTCAATATTTACAAACATTATCGTCTGGATGTTTATTGGGGCCGTAACTCCGATATCAATTTCAATTTCAATTTCAATTTTATTACGTGAAAACATTACATGCAGCAACGCATAAATTAATCACGTGGTACGAGAGATTAGACAATTGAATTGTTTGAATTACATAAATAGGTGAAACAATGCAGATTACAACCAGGCAAACATATATCATTCATCAACACTATTAATTTCGGTGAATATACGAGCTGATCGTATAGAGAAGGCATTTCTTCTGCAAATAGTTCTCGGAGCAGGGTGGATTATTTTGAAAAATGCGCCTCTAGTGTTGGAAGCTCTTATTTCAAAGTTGTGGTGCGTCCTGTTAGAGAGTACTTTTTTCCCAAATATCAGTTTCAAGAGTAGTTTGAGGTCGTTAGATTCTCTAACAGACAGAAGAGATACTAGGCCTAGTTGATTGTTTCTCGTCTGACTACTTGGCATATTATTAAACGAACAACCAAAGCACCGGCGAAAAACTCGACGCGTAAAATAATTTTGAACCTTCTCTAGTACAGCTATGTCCTTAGCGAAATGTGGGGAGTAAACAGTTGTACAGTGTTCTACAATAGATTTAATGTATATCTTGTAAGCGTTAACAAGTACATCCGGTTTACGACTCTTGAGAACTTTAAGAATAAGATGACATTTACGCTTTGCTTTCTGAGCTATTGTTGAGCAATGAGCAGAAAAAGTCAACTTGTTGTCTACAATAAATCCTAAATCACGAATCTCGTTGAGGTAAGGTAGGGAGTGACTATTTATAGAATATGGAAAATGAGGGGAACTCTGGGTACCAATTCTTAACACAGCACATTTTGGTAGAGATAAAGGTAATTGCCAAGCGTCGCACCACTCCACTATGGTATCAATCGAGTGTTGCAGTGTTGTATGAGAGTCTGTTTTAGAAAAAGACTTATAAACTTTCATGTCGTCTGCAAATACTTTAATTTTACAATAAGAAGAAGTTATCATATTCACTATCTCAGATGTATAAATGATGAATAATAATGGGCCTAAGACACTGCCTTGGGGAACACCACTGGTAACCATGAAACTATTAGAAAGTGATTGATTAACTCGAACTTGGTAGGTTCTATTACCTAAATAAGCTTCGATCCACGAAATAATTCTGGGAGGGAGTTGAATGGACTTTAGTTTATAAATAAGTTTAGAGTGAGAAACTTTATCGAAGGCTTTCTCAAAATCGAAATAAATGATATCTGTGAACTTTTTCTGGTCTACGGCTACAGAACAGTCTTCAAGGAACAGTAACATCAACTGTTCTATTGATCTCTTATGGCGAAACCCGAATTGATCATCTGGCAAAATCTGGTTTATCTCACAATGTTTCTCTATTTCTTTACTCAACACTTTCTCGAATATACGGGAAAATAGTGATGTTATACTGATGGGACGGTAATTGGAAGGACTATTGTAAGGAGGCTTCTTCTTAACTGGTGTGACTATGGAATGTTTCCATCTGTTCGGGATTTCAGATGAAAGGAAAGATTGGTTATAAATTATTTCAAGCGGAATAGACAGAGGGACAGCGATTTTCTTGATAAAAAGTATATTCAGATGATCTGGGGTAGTACAAGAAGACATTGGGTGTTTCTCTATTAGTCTACAAATATCATGACGCGTAAACAAGGGTTCTTCTAGAGAGGATGCTCTCAAGACTGAATTATGAGAGAGTGGAGGAAGCTTACCATTGTCTATGGTGTATGACTTCTGGAAGAATTCTCCAAGAAGATTTGCTTTTTCTAAGTCTTTAGATACTGAGATGCCGAGTTCATTCACCAAAGTGTCGACACCGCTTTGTTTCTGGGATGTATTAGACCTTATATACTTGAAGAACAAGTTTTTGTTCTTACTATTAACAATGTTCTTTTCTACATTTAGGTTGAATTTATCTACAAACTTTTTGCATTTCTTACTGGCTTTAACATAAATGTCATAGTCCTCATTTAGTCCACTAGAAACATAGTTGTTCCAGAAGAGAAAACGCTTTTCTTGAGCTCTCTGTATATGCGTTGGAAGAGATGCATGGGTCGCTAGAGAGACCTTCTGGATAGGAGCGAATTGCTCGGAAAAGTCCTCTAGTATGGATAGTAACAATTCGTACATTGAATCTGTATCTTTGATGGGGTTGAATAAGCAATGCCAATCTAAATTACATAATGAAGGGAGTAATAAGGAATAGTTTATTTTACTGTATATGCGTCGATACGAGTAAAGAGGAATTTCGTGGAATAGGGAAAGTTCGAAACTGATTGATTCGTGGTCTGAATTACTGAATGAGGGAGTGACATATGGGTTCTTCAATAAATCTTTGCTATTGGAGAGGAGGAGGTCTAGAATGTGTGATCCTCTCGTAGGGCATCTAAAATATTGATTCATCTGAGTGGCTGAGCAAAATTCAAGAAATGATTTGGAAGCGGGATTCGATGAGGCTAGAGGGGATTTATTCCAGTCTATGTCGGGTAAGTTAAAATCTCCCATTATAATACATGGGTGGTTGCAGGTGACTAGATCAATCAAGAGGTTTAATAACCTCTCGCTCTTAGGTGTGTTTATATGAGGGACTCGATATAGACTAATGAAACGTATCACGTGAGATTCTATTTCAATATCAATAGCTAGGATTTCATGAGAATTCTTGATTGATTGAGAATAGATAATTTTGAATAATAATAAGGAGTGTATGAGAAATAGCACTCCCCCGCCATTAGTTATTTCGCTCCTATCACATCGAACAATGTTATATTGAGAGATGAAGGAGGAGAGAACAAAAGAGTCCGGGTATCTATCCGATAGCCATGTCTCACAAAAAGAAATTATAGAGTATCTCTTTGACAGCAAAAGTTGTAGATCATTAATCTTATTCACTAGAGATCTAACATTTGCGAAATAACAATTCACGTGACTTGTGGAAGACCGGCGATTTTGGTCTAGTTTAAAGAACGATTAGGACGAGGTGACATGAATCTTCGAGGAGGTTCAATACGCTCGGCCATCAGTGGGCGAGGTTTGCTATAACTCAGAGGGGGACCGAAAAGAGGAATATGAGGTTTTGGCTTACTCCTATCAGCCAGCCAAGCACGGACTGCCCGGTCATAAGTTCTCTCAGCTCTAGTCTGTGAATGTCTCAAATACAAATCGGAGGAAAAACGGGAAAGTACATCGCGACATAGAAGAGTTTCTTGTTGATGTCCTATTGTTGGGAGTACTATTTTGAGTGGGCGGGGAGGAGCATTTGGTGATTTCGGACGATGAGAAGGCATGCGATAGACTTTAACAGGACACGCTTCAATTTGCATCGCGTCTAGAATGCAACGAACTCTTTCCCAGTCGTCATCGACACGTTGCGAAGCGTTGGGGGAACGGGACTCAGGAAGGCGGAAAAGTACTACACTGCGATGTCTCTCCATCCGATCAGCTATTTCGGATGGAGACTCGTAATACTTGAATGATGGAGAAGTAAGCGGTGGTGGCTGCGGCGTAGGGGTAAAATTGATGATCGGGGGAGGTACAGAAGTAGATGAGAGAGGCTTAGTAGAAGTGGTAATAATCGAAGAGGGAGAAGTATTGCCATGAACACACTGGGGGCTAGCATTCACTTTCAACAATTGTTCGGCGAGTTCCTCTACTTTCATAGTAAGATTCTTAATGAGTTGACCTTGGGCGTCAACAAGGGAGGCCAACTTGGTGTTCTTCTGCTCCAGTAGAAGGTTCTTCTCATCACTTTTCTTCAAATAGTTATAGAGCTCAGTTAGAGGGTCCGCTTCCTCGGTCACTCGTCTTCCTCTCGTTGTTGTGATGTTTCTCATCCTGTTAAAAAGAGAAACGAGCGGGGAGGAAATTTGAGGAGAAATTGAAGACTCCATTTATACGATGATGGATAAGAAGTGATAAAGCGAACTCACTCACCGATTATGGTGCCATATAATTGAAAGCGAGCCTTGGCACCAGGCTTTGAGCGTGGCAGGGTAATCGATATTAGTCCAATAGGAAGAGCAATTTGACAGAGCGATATGAAGAGTCACCGCTCGTTAAGAACACGAAAGGCAAGAAAGATATCCTATTACATGAGGGGGCCGTAACTCCGATATCCTATTACATGAGGGGGCCGTAACTCCGATATCCTATTACATGAGGGGGCCGTAACTCCGATATCCTATTACATGAGGGGGCCGTAACTCCGATATCTTATTACATGAGGGGGGCGTAACTCCGATATCCTATTACATGAGCATTCGCATCTGCGGAAAACTCAGAATTCGTAGTCGTTTCATGTTGCAAATTTTACCGTGACCATAGCTCACCAAAAGTGTAGTTTATCTGTTGGAAATTTGAAAATAGCGACCGCTTTTCCAGTGGGGGAGTCTGGAATAATGAGAAGCGAGAGGAATGCGAAGAGCGGAAAAGGGAGAAATAGTCATTATTCTCTCGACTCTATCGATATGAAAACCGTCGTTTAAAAAAAAATTCTTAACAATGAATGTGACCTTTAACCGTGACTTTTTTACAAATGAGTAATTTACCTCCGATTGTCAATCTCAGTGTTTACTTTTCTGAAAGTTTTTTCCCAGAACTTGTTTATAAGCTTAGTTTTCTGAGACCCTATTTGTGTTGAATCTGATCAGATTGCTTGCAAATGCTTCTGCAAAAAACAATGAATTTTCCGCTCAGAGGTTGAATGATACCGGGAAAAGGATGGGTCGCGCAACGCGAGATAAAGAAAAAATAGGGAAAGTGGAAAGGTATGGGAAAGTAAGGGGAATAAGTGAAACAGAACATGAGTCGAAAATGTGGATCATTTTCGGCCAACATAGCTAGTCTGGTTTATATTCTTCCCTGTTTTCAACCGTTACACTTTTGAACTTTAGTTTTTACGACTCTTGTTATCGTCGAAAGTATTTTGCGTTCGTCCGGGGTTTTTAAACATCGGGTTTTTTAACCAGGTATTAGGTTGCTTTAACCAGGTATTAGGTTGCCAGAGCCGAACAGGAATCGTCTTCTTGATTTTGTAACTTGGTTCGATTGTTAAAACATGGTTTCTTGCTCTAGCAAGAATTCCTTCGATGTGACTTGATTATTCCTATAGTCATCATTCCTATGGTTTTTAGATGGCATGGAAAATAAAAAAATAAAAAAAATAAAAATTTTTTAAATGGCATGGAAAAATTTTTAGATGGCAATCCTATGCTTATCTGGAGCGAGGGATAGTTTGTGATGACGACAACCGACTTGTGAGAAAGTTGCTTGAGAAGCTTTGAAAAATGTTTTTAGCTTTAGTGCGAATTAGTTTAGAATGTGAAATAGTTCAAGGTCAAAAAATTTTAAATTTAAAAATTAACATTTCACTTATGTTTTGATTCTGGGATATAGTACTAATAAATGTGAATTCGCGTAAAAAAGAAAGAACTTTATTTAAAAGTGCCGACTTTGGGAGTGATATATATAACTAATGATGTTATCTTTTTTACAGGAGGAAGCTCTTGCGATGTATGAGATAAGCTTGAACCTGTTCCAAAATGCCAAGGCCTTTCATGACAAGGAAAGTCTGGCAAGTAGTGAATTGTACGAATACCTCAAAGAAGCAGAGAAGGGTGTGCAACGCAGGTGACATCTTTGGCTGCTCACAGGCTGCTTTTTTGACATAAACTTCGCGTAAAACTGATTACTTCTTTTTAAAAAAAACAGGTGAAAAAATTTGTCTTTCACGTTCTCTCCGTGACGTCTGTGATGTGACGTGACGACCCATCACACACTTAATCTTAGTCTTCTGAGCAGGCCGCTCTCTTATCATCAGCAGCTCATCATCAGCTTCTTCTTTTTTTTTCATACACTCCGATCTTTTGCTGGTAGGGAGTTCATAATTCTGGCTTGATAAAAAAATCTTGCTTGTTGTATTTTACAACAGCATTACGCAGGAAATCCATTTTTATATATGATATTTCGGGATGAATCATAGGTCATCAGAACTGTTGAGAAACTCGCAAAAGTACCATTTTTCAAGCGGAGTCTAGAATTATGAGAAGCTTTGCCTTCCCCGCCTTCTTCCTCTAGCTCGCTGATGATTATTCGAGACCTTCTTCCTCTAGCTCGCTGATGATTATTCGAGACCTTCTTCCTCTAGCTCGCTGATGATTATTCGAGACCTTCTTCCTCTAGCTCGCTGATGATTATTCGAGACTCTACTGCTCTTAAAGTGGTCGTTTTATTAGTTTTCCATTCACAGCAAGGGATCTTTGTTTAGCTATTGGGTATATTGGGTGTGTAGTTCAATAATGAAAAGGCGAATCTTTCGTCAGCCAGAGGAACAATGTTGAGGATACTGCCTAGCATTCAAGTTTTATTTCATGGAATTATTGATCGATCTTTAAAACTACATTAGCTGATGTTTGCGAGAAAAAATACTAATACCAGCTAAGGGTATCATCATCAAAATTCACTCCTTTTTCCCATTATTAAGTTTTTGTTGTTTGCCCAGAGGTCCTGTCTACGAGAGTCCTTTGTCGTAGTTTGTTGAGGGTCCTTTCAAGTACGGAAAATTTTTTTCCGTCTACACTTGCCACGCAGTCGGCGATCCTCTTCGCGAGACCCATTCGTTAACCGGAGAAGACAAGAGGCTATTTTACTGGCGCCTCGACTCGCCAGGATTTACCTCCCACCTTCCCCCCCACGAAGTATAGGGTAGTATCGGTTGATGTTTTATCCGGTGGCATGCCTAGGCCAGTCCGGCATAGCCCTCCGTTGACGAACTATACTATCCATTTTTGGTCCGCGACGGGCAAGCCCGCTATCTCCAATGCACTTGTGCAAAGAGACATCTCTCTATCCCCTACCTGAGGACGCGCTCGATACCGGTGAGGATGAACCGGTCCCTTGCGATGGTGTGAACTTGTGAACTGTAGCCCCATTGAAGGCGAGCTCATTATTAGGTAATTGGAATAGGACATAGACGCGATCAGATAAGTTGGACCGAGAGAGGGAGATACAGGTTCATGATTGCAGAATTCATGTGATTAAGAAGGAGGCGCTGATTGCATCTTCTCCGCCTACCGCTTACAAGAATGAGAAGAGCGAGGCCAGCCAGAAGGTTACGAATTCACACCCCATCCGACTGTTTTTAACTTTCTGTCATATCTTTTTTTGCTTATTCTTAACTTAATTTGTTGTAGAAGCCTCCTCACTGGGAGCTTTTTTAAGCTAGGCTCTCATGTGATCCGTTCGTTTTGGAGTTCATTCAGTAATTTGGTGAAGCAATTCTTAGTCCGGGACTCCGGAGTTGAGGTTTTCTTTCGGCTTGCGAGACTCTGCTTGCGATACTCCGCTTGTAGGTGGTTCTCTCTGAATGTTGCTATCGCAAGCGGAAAGAAAACCTTGCCTCCGGAGTCCCAGACTAACGAATTCTTCACAGATAGTGTTTAATTATTTGTTGTTGTTGTTGTTGTTGTTGTTGTTGCCAGCAAGCAGCCCGCATCGAAGACTTTTGGTTATGAACACTTTCTTTAATGAGAGAGGTTCTCGTGTTCTTTGGACGAGATGCGTCCGGAGAAGGGTTTTGATGTCATTTGCAGTCCTGAGACTGTCATGCTGCACCTTGTGGAGGCGGACATCGTTGTAGCAACCTGTTCATGCTATAGGCCTTGTGAGTGGGTGGTCAAGCCGGCCTAGCATCGTTTTGGGTGGGAGTAGAGACGTCTCGCCTGTCGTTGACCGGAGATAGGCAAGAGGCTATTTGACTGGCGCCTCGACACGCCATTGATAAGTATAGCGGAGTATCGGCTGATGTTTTGTCCGGTGGCTTGCCCAGGCCGGTCTGGCATCGCCATCCTTTGAAGAGCTATACTACCCAGTTTTGGTCCGCGGCGGGATTTCTCCCGCTACCTCCCAGCACGAATTCTTCGAGGGGAGGCGTCCCTCTATCCACCACCTGAGGTCGCGCTCGATTCCGGACTGGATGATCCGGCTCCATCCGTGACAGGCTCTGTAGAGTCACGAATGACCACTGTTGCCAGTGTGTTTCGAGTGTTTAATTATTACTACTTTTGACCTAAAGAAGATCTTCTATGTGATAACCTTAAAAGGGTCTTCTTGATGATCAAAAAGTTCTGGTTTGTTGCAGACGATCCGAGACCAGAAGGACAGGGTGGATTCAGAAGCGAAGCTCGTTCTGTTCATTCCACGAGGGATACAACTCTTTTTTATCGAGGTAAACCATAAAGGGCTCTTTGTTTGTGGTTGCGTAGAAAGGGTAAGATGGGTGTTTTCAGAAGAATTGCTCACTAGAAATCTGATTGATCGCTTTCTAAAGTGGTATTTTCAAATATGATTTCTGGATGAGGATTCGTTGGAGATCGATCATTTATTCATTCCATACTCAATAGAGATGAAGAAAGCAGTGAAATGTTTTACTTGGAATTGTGAAAATTGAAAAATGAATTGTTTTTTTTTTTTGGAAAAAAACAGCATATTCTTGAGGTTGTGAGAAATTAGACAGTAATGTGTGTCTTATAAAGTCTTCAAATTAATTTTCTTTCTCAAGCTAGTTTTAAAAGATCTCTCAGCATGTTTTGGTTTAGAATGACTCAACAACGGCACTGCCCGAGCCAACAGCATTATCGGTTTTCAAATTCCCGCCCAGTCAAAGCACTTGTCCAGACGCGTTTATCCAGGTATTTCAATTTGTAAGGGAAGCGTAGTTTGACATCCATAAGATGTTTCAGTTTTTACTAACAAACATTCTCCTACACTTGAGAGCTTTTTTGTATGTGCTCATATAAATCAGGGTGTTTCTCTGACCCGCGCTGCGGGTAAAAAAATCTATGCGCTCTCCAAAAAACCATAAAAAACATTGGAATATTTGCGCTCAAAAATACTTTTTCTCGGGTTTTTCGTGAGTAAATTTTGAACCAGTGAAAAATTTGAGTGTCGAACTCTGAATTTTGAAAATCAATGCGCTCGAAAAAAAATTGTGCGGGTGGCACCCTGATATGAATTCTGGATGTTTGAAATTGCCTGATTCAGGGAAAACAAATCATTTTAAAGGTTTTAATCTCTATAGATTATTGATTATTTCCGTCAATTATTGATTAGTTATTGTTTAGTAAGCAGTAATTGTCTGGTTGGACAGGTTGGCACATGGTACTACCCGCTGTACCGAGAACAAACGCCAGTTTTGTGCAATGAGTTTGGTTCTTTCATCTTTACCAGTCCAACGGCAGAGCAGCCAAGTTCGTTTTTATCCATTACAATCGAACAACGGAATCATTGAACAATATTTCTCACCAGAGAATACACTAAGTTCTCATTAACAGAATTTGAAGGGAGAGACGCCTGGTTAAGATAACCATTTATCATGGTTGTGGCTAACTCCCCTAATCAAACAATAAATGGTTGTGGCTAACTCCCCTAATCAATCAATAAATGGTTGTGGCTAACTCCCCTAATCAATTAATAAATGGTTGTGGCTAACTTCCCTGATCAATCAATAAATGGTTGTGGCTAACTCCCCTAATCAATCAATAAATGGTTGTGGCTAACTCCCCTAATCAATTAATAAATGGTTGTGGCTAACTTCCCTGATCAATCAATAAATGGTTGTGGCTAACTCCCCTAATCAATCAATAAATGGTTGTGGCTAACTCCCCTAATCAATCAATAAATGGTTGTGGCTAACTCCCCTAATCAATTAATAAATGGTTGTGGCTAACTTCCCTGATCAATCAATAAATGGTTGTGGCTAACTCCCCTAAGCTGTCACAGTATCGAATCCACCGGAAGGTACCGAACTCAGCCATTTATCACGTCTATGTACGTAATTGCCTGAAACGCTCGCACTATATTTTGTCCATAAGATAGTTCAGTGAATTGTCATTCCACGCGGAGATTTTCAAAATAGGATTTGACGGCTCAAAAAGAGAAAAATAAGGCTTGAAGCTTGTTGTAATGGCAACAATCATTCATGATAATTGAGAAGTTATCCAAGTTTCTGTAGCAAGATTTTAACAGAATAAGAAAGACATGGTATTTTGGGATGAATTGTAGATCGGTCAGTGGCCATAATGCTCCCTGCTGATTTGGATCCTGAACTGCAGGCAGAATTCGAAAGAGCGATCGGAGAATATGCAGTGTTGAAACAGGTAATTTGTTTTCTACTCTGATTAACAGTTCAGAAACTGGAATTTGATAAGGGATGGAACAGTTATTGTTCAGGCTTCTGACGATGAAAAATTGACTTCCGAGCAAAAGAAGAGGATGAGTGAGAGGATCGCTTGGTCTCTTGTGAAACGTACGAAGGTTTTTTCTCGAAAGATTTCTAATTCAACTTTTTTTGCGTAGTCCGATAGAAGAAAAATTCATATCACGAACTAATTGGTAATAGAAAAAACTGTGTTGAACACGCTCTAAGCTGGAAGATACTCCGTAATTAGACCGCTCTAAGCTGGAAGATACTCCGTAATTAGACCGCTCTAAGCTGGAAGATACTCCGTAATTAGACAGAATAACCTTCAAAATACCAATGTATAATTTTTTTAAAGCCTCTAAGGTTTTCAACTCGTAATCTGAACAAAGGTTTGAAGCTTGAAATCTGCTATGTTGAAATCGAAGGGAGGGGCGAAGAAAAAGTTGCGAAGAAGAAAAAATCGACTATCCCTGATACTTTTAACGGTTTAACGCAACGAAAGAGTAGAAAAGTGAGAAATCCGATTGTCTTTAGTGCAAATGACGATTTAGATTGGCCAAATAGTTGAGAAGTTTAAAAAGATTAGCTTATGTGAAAAGTTTGATTGTCCTTCATGCAAAAGACGATTGAAGGTGGCGGGAAAGTAGCTGGAGCAATATCAGCCAAATCTGCGAAGGCTGCGGCTTTAATGCATCAGAAGTCAGAAAAGTCAATCTTATTTCTGTTGTTCGTGTTTGTTTCACTAGTTTGCTTGAAATTCATTCAAGTTCAGTGAAATGTCAGCCTTCTTTCTTGCAAGTTTAGTCGCACCGCTGTTTTTTTTGTAGAAAAATCGGAAACGGTTATTTTTTCAAGGATTAATTTAGCCCCCCCCCCCCCCCCCCCCCCCCCCCCCCCCCCCCCCCCCAATGAAATGAATTGTTTTTACTATTTTAAAAAAGGTGAAAGTTGTATAGTTGAAGTGCATCGATTAAAGATGATTTAAAACCGTGTTTTCGACTCTTTTCGGCCAAAACTTTTAAAAAAATTCCATGCATTAGTTTTTGCTCTGAGGAAGAACTGTGTATTCTCTTCAGAAGACGAAGTGATAAAAAGGAAAATTAATACTTTTGATGTTTTCTGGTTTTCTTGCTCTCAAAGGTATGTATGTGTAATTAATTGTTAGTTTAATTATTCATTAATTATATTAACAAAATATCGAAATGAGCATCAACTAAGTAGGTTCTCAGTTATCGATCGGACCTGCAGCCAACAGAGAAACCGATGCAGATTTCTTCTCCGGTAAAGCAAGGAGTCGTTTATCTACACAAAGGCAGCACAGTCGCGGCCAAATACACCGGACTGCTGTGTCAGTTTCCACTTTATGCATTACGTCAAACAAAGAAACAAGCAGCGTTTGACGCAATGAGAGAAGAGGACATGAGTCCTCTTCTACTGTTGTCGATGAATTGAAACTCAAACATCCATACGTAGAAATACACGAGTGAACGCTAGAGCTTCTAATGAGCCGCACTGCGGGTAAGATGTTTGCCTATTGGAAAAGCTAATGAAACAAATTCTTTTTGTATAACTTTAAAAATAATAGTATTCTCTATTCTTCATAGATTGCTCTTGGTTTCCTTCAAAGTCCACTGCTCTTGTCAACGCGCTTTTTCGTGAATGGTTATAAAAAGATGGTTAGCATGGATGGTAAGGAAGTTCTCAGGGAGTTTATTGCAGGAAATGACGAGCAATATATAATCTGACTCATGACTTCAGAAACTGACTCATGACTTCAGAAACTGACTCATGACTTCAGAAACTGACTCATGACTTCAGAATCTGACTCATGACTTCAGAATCTGATTCATGACTTCAGAAACTGACTCGTGACTTCAGAATCTGACTCATGACTTCAGAATCTGACTCATGACTTCAGAAACTGACTCATGACTTCAGAATCTGACTCATGACTTCATAATCTGATTCATGACTTCAGAATCTGATTCATGACTTCAGAAACTGACTCGTGACTTCAGAATCTGACTCATGACTTCAGAATCTGACTCATGACTTCAGAAACTGACTCATGACTTCAGAATCTGACTCATGACTTCAGAATCTGATTCATGACTTCAGAAACTGACTCGTGACTTCAGAATCTGACTCATGACTTCAGAATCTGACTCATGACTTCAGAATCTGACTCATGACTTCAGAAACTGACTCGTGACTTCAGAATCTGACTCATGACTTCAGAATCTGACTCATGACTTCAGAAACTGACTCATGACTTCAGAATCTGACTCATGACTTCAGAATCTGATTCATGACTTCAGAAACTGACTCGTGACTTCAGAATCTGACTCATGACTTCAGAATCTGACTCATGACTTCAGAATCTGACTCATGACTTCAGAAACTGACTCGTGACTTCAGAATCTGACTCATGACGTGTAATCTGTAGCAGTGAACTCAGTCAAATGCTTAATCTGACCAGTAAGAAAATATACATCGAGTCACAGTATAATAGTGAAGTAGCTTATCTTACCTTACAGTATCAAGATACAGTAGCTTTTCCTTCTGTACAATGTCAAAGTAAAAAGTCATTTATTACAGTGAACCGAATCGGAAATGGGGGAATTGAGGTCGGCCGCAAAGTAGCATCAGGAGCGAAGAGTACTTTTGGAGAAGGAAAAGACGGAGGATTGGTTTCTTTTTTGTTATCTTGGTTGTCGTTTTAAAAATCTTTCGGGGGTTCTGTAAGCGATAATAGATGAGAAAACAAGTACGAGGAATATTATCATTGATGAGGGACCGCAAAGCCATTAGGAACTTGAAAGCGTACCAAGTTTATTATAAGAAAAAATTACTATCAGACATACGAAGGTTATTAATAGAAAAACTCTCTGATTATTTTATTTTTAATGTACTTGCTTGTAGGTTTCCGGCACGTTTACTGTACTCGGGGGCGGAATAGCGGGTGTGGGTACGGTATTCATTGCCCTGGAGGACGCGAGCAAAACACTCTGCGGCAGCATCGCGAAAAGTACCGTGGAAGTGATCAAAGTCAAGTTCGTCATGAAAAAAAAACTTTAACCGTACCCATGCAAATAATTTTTTTCCGATAGGAGTGGACCTATAACTGATAATGGTTCAAAGGACATACATAGTTTAAGTACTTTACTCGAATCAGTATATATGTATTTTGTTGAGCTAGCGTTCGGTAAAAATAGCAAGCAAGAGATAAGGCAAAAAACACGTAGAATAGTTTAGATTAACCATAGAAAACAACGATCATTTTACTAAATACCTCTATTTGAAGAATAAAATCGAATCCACCGAATGGGATCGAACCCAGCCATCTCGTCTCAAACCGGTAGCTCGCATTACCATTACACCACGGGGACACATTGCTATTTCGTGCGATAGAATTAGAAGAAAGGTTCATATGCCTTGTTCTCTTCAGCCACGCATGCTCATTAAGCGATTATGTCATGAATGGAGTACTCCAGAATTCACGATTAAGACAGAAGAGAGATGGAAGATGAATGATAAATCTTCAAATGCTAAGTTACACACTTCACACAATAACACTATCGTACGGAATAGCAATGTGTCCCCGTGGTGTAATGGTAACGCACGCTCCCGGTTTGTGACGAGATGGCTGGGTTCAATCCCGCCCGGTGGACTAGATTTTTTCTATGCGATAGTTCAATCACTTCTCATCTTAACCAGGCGTCACTGCCTTAAAACTGTGTAACTTAGAATTTGAAGGTGAAATTGAATAATAGGATCCTATAGATACGTTCAATATGTTATAGTTCTAAATTTGAATAGGATCAGTGAGTACCTTTCACCTGTGGAAGGGAGCAGGTATAATCTTCACCATCTTCTTCTTCCTCGCTCTTATTCCCGCCTCGCGGCAGGGTACGCGCTCCTCTGAGATGCGAGACAGACCAGCCCTGGTAGAACCAGTTGCTAAGCGCTATTTCTCTGCTAGGGTGGTTAGCAGCAGTGGAGAGAGTCAGTGTCGTGCCAGAACACTACTAATGTTTCTTAGCCCATTTGGTTTGGGTGGATCTATCCGGTTGGGATTCGAATTTGAGACTCTTCGCATAACAGTTGAACACACTACTATTATGCAACGCAAGGAGCCGGTATCACCGAATGCACTAAATTGAGAAAGTTTGAGACTATGTTCAATTTGTTCCAGGAGTACGGTAGCTTGTCTGACTGCAGATACGGTGATGAAGCGAGTGACGCAGCCGGCCACGCCCTCTCTGCCGCGGGGCTTTCCACTCTTGCAGCTGTCCAGCTGTCGGAACTGGGGCCTCGGTGCATAGCTGAAAGGATGGCCGCGAAGGCTGGTGTGCAGGTTGAATGAGGGAAAGGAGCAAGAGAGAGATCGAGAGAGAGAAACGAAAAACAGAGATACTTTATGGGGAGAGAGACACAACACACAAGAAAGGTTGAGAGTGATAAATATTTACAAGAGAGAGAGAGAGAGAGCGAGAGAGAGAGAGAAAGATAGACAAGAGAGGTAGAGAGAGAGAGAACTTGGAAAAGGAAGCGTAAATCTTTTCATGCTTAGTTGGAGAGACAGGCATAATAAACACATGATATAATAGTTATATGTAAAGCTTTGTGAACTAACATTCTCATACCTTGACTGATAGTAGCTTTATTCGAAAGACACTAAAAGCGCTAAAAAAAATTTACTGCTTGGTGCGTTAATTTTCTTTGTCAATTTCAAGCCAAGGAAGTAGATAAAATATGAGATGGAGTCGTAATTTCATGATGTAGTGGAGTTTCGAGCATACTCCTGAGATGATCGTAACCATGGGTCAACTATATGTTGTTTTTGCCGGTATGCAGCTTGCATCGAAGATAGTTTTTCCTGAGCAAGATGCTTCCGGAGAAGGTTGTTGATGTCCTTTGCAGTCCTGAGAATGTCATGCTGCACCTTGTGAAGGCGGACATCGTTGCAGCAACGTATTCATGCAATAGGCTTTTGTATGGGTGGTAGATCCAGCCTAGCATCGTTTTGTTTGCTAGTTTTTCATAAACCAGAATATAGCAGCTCTCCGTGCGTAATAATAAACCTCGAACCCAGGGGTTAAATGAATCCGCCCAATTTGGGTTTGCATGTATCCGCCGCTCAAAGTTTGGAGGAAAAAAGAAGAGGGGATGGAGGAAAAGGGTTAGAAAAGAGAGGGAGTTTTTTGTCAATAGTGTGTGTACATGTATCCGCCGACGAGACCGATCTGTTCACTATTTAACCCCTGCTCGAACCCCTTCGATGGTGATACAGCCCGCGATTCGACTCCACACCATTGCAAGGAGCCGGTTAGCCCTATCCGGTATCGAGCGCGTCCTCAGGTGGCGGATAGAGGGATGCCTCCATGCACATGAGAATCGGAGGTAGCGAGCTTGCCCGTCTCGGACCAAAATGGGTAGTATTGCTCGTTAAAGGATGTTGATGCCAGATTGGCCTGGGTAAGCCACAGGGATAAACGTCATCAATACACCGTTATACTTTCAAACGGCGAGTCGAGGCGCCGGTAAACTAACCTCTTGTCTTTATTCTGTCAACTATATGTGACTCGAGGTCATTTGAAAGTAGCGAGTTATTTGACTTTTGCGCTATACTGCCATACTTTGCTCTTTGCCCTCTTTTGACCGCCCGTTGCTCTCTATTTTCAGATTTCTAACCATTACTGTCGTTAATGTGCTCGCATGTCGTCTCATTGTTCTATGCCTCTTGCACGCAAGCCTCTCGGGAGTATTAACACACGCGTAAGCCAGTCTGATTTCAGATGGTGAGAGATTTGGATCCGAAGAAGATATTGGAACCGAAGAAAATCGCAGCCATCTACGAGGACAACGCCAAGAAGAAAGAAACTCTGGTTTAGCATATTGATACAACGTCTCCTCACTTTCGGTGTGTATCCACTGAAATACCATTGATGATAAAGCGTTGTAAAGTTAATTCTAGAAATAATCCGTTCCTAAAATTGTAGTTCACCGCGGTTATCACAATATAGTGATATCGAATGTTTTTGTTTCATCAAACTACAAAAGACCCTCATTAACAACCTAATAGTTATGGTGGACTGGGTCACAGTTCAATTGAGAGATAATTTTTTAGATTGAGTACGCTTTTTGCTGTGTCATGCTTTGTTGAATGCGCTGGTGAAAAATAAGAAGTGTCACAACGTTACTTTTTATCGAATCATCGTCAGCTAATTGAGTTCACCAAGAAAACAATGATAGTGATGAATGGTTTCACAGTTGAAAAACCATCGAAAATAAAATACAGAAAATATTTTCATCCCCATCATCGTTTTTGATACCAATTGAAGATGCTTTGTTAGAGAGAAAAGTTCAGAATATTGTTGTTATTGAAAAAGGACACACCAAATAGGGTACTGTATTCTGGAAAATTCCTACAATCAGTTTGAATCACACAAAGTCTACTTAGGTTTACTAAGAATACTTCAAAAAGTATAAGTCTTATATATTTTCATTGTCAGAGTAGCTAAATAATGTCCGAATTGCTTCAATGAACTGAAAAATATGTTTAGAAAAAGCTTTGTAAGAAAGTTAATAATGTGTTGGATACTCCAATTTTCTTTATCAGATGTTTCCATTTGAGGGTTGAGCTTTACCCCACGCCAGTCTGCGTCTCTGACTTCCTATGTAGAGTGCAGCGTCAGACAGTATTTTTTTTCTCAAATTGTCTGCAGTCTCTTCTTACTATCTTATCTTTCATTCTTCTATGCTTGTCAGCAATCTTTCTTGGGTCGGTGTACAGCGTCAGAAAGTACATAGTTTATTTCAGTCAGGCTTAAAAAGTTTAATTCACGAATTCATAAAAAGTTTTTCATGTTTTTTCTGCTTAGGCTTAGACAAAGGTTACGCTATCGAGGTCGCACGGCTTAGGAACGAGACCGTACGGCTTAGGAACGAGACAATAAAAAATCCAGAGACACAGACGGGTTTGGGTAAAACTGATCCCTAATTGAGGATACTTTCGAAATGTTCACCAAAAAGTAATATAATATGGCTCATTTGTGTTAAGTTTGAAGTTCAACCAAATTTTCCGTGAAAGTCTTGAGCAAATATTTCAATATGATATAGTACCTTTCTTCGCAAATTGTGATACAACTTACGAGCCTGAAAATCGTCACTTTCTCGTCGGAAATATTCAAAGTTGAATTCTGAAACGTAAGTGAACCCAATTGGCATAGACTATTATCCTTCATAGCTACTTACGTGTCTCTAAAGATGTGTATGAAAAATAACTTGAATAAAGAGTTTATTATCCATTTATTTTGTGGATTACACAGGTTAACATTGTTGAATTTTCTCTAGAGCTTTAATCAGCTCTTATCTTCTCAAACGTATTTAAAACACAAAAACAGCTTTGCAAGCGCTACAGTACATTGAGTTTTTACTGGCTCAAAACACGCAATGCCTACAGAAATGTCTTCCGAACTCGGCTCAAGCACATTATTTTTTAGAAAAAGCATCGGAAGTTGTCCTTCTGACAAAATGAGTGAAAAGCTGAGGAAGAGAATAGCAAGAGGTCTGGGGGAGGCAGAGGAGGCCGGCGAGAATGAAGTAGTCGATGCGCTGGAGAAGGAAGACGAAGATGATATCACTTTGGTAAAGGTGTTTTTGTTTTTAAAAAAAGCTATAAGTCACTGAATTCAGAAGCTTCTAAGTCTTTTACTTCAGGCATAAAACTTCCGAGAAATTTATGACATTAAGGCGGCCAGTTTAACGAAATGCTTTATAGGTGTGAGTGAACAGGGCGATATAGCGCTTATAAATGTGTTTCAAAATCCGTCTTCAAACAAGTTTTACAGAAATGTGGTTAAGCCAAAGTAGCTCGTAATTATTATATTTTAAAAAAGGTTTATTTCAGGAAGAAAACGATTTGGAACCAGAAAGACCGAAGAAGCGGAAGAAAAAGAACAAATTGGCAAAGAAGATTGATCTGAAGGCGCTAGCAGAAGAAGAAGCCGATTCTGAGAAGCGGAAGGTTCATTTCATCGGGCTTGCGCTCCGCTAACATTACTCATTGATGATAAGGATAATAAGTGTTCTGAGTATTCTGAAAGCCTGGCCTACAAACAAATAAGAAATATCTCGTGATTTGGAGTGTGGGATAGAGAAGGAACGGGCCAGAAAGTGAGTCGAAAAAGAAAAAAAAACGCGAGACTCGTAATCAGGAGAGAACGATGCGTTTGATAGAGTGCGAATAAGAAAGGGGGTTCGGGCTTGGATACTGCTTGCACAAATCATACTTTTCCCACTGCTGTTGAAAACACTAACAGTGACGAAGTGATGAGCCTCTAGTTCTCTTGAAGTGAGTTATATAAATCATCCTAGAAATTAACTTTATCGAACAAGTTAAAATGAAAAATAGATTTTCACGAAAGCGGTGCGTTTGTTTCAGGATCGCTCGGGAGTCGTGTACTTTTCTTCCATTCCCCCTCTGTTCACGGCGTCGAGAATGAGGGAAGAACTAGGAAGGCTTGCGGAAGTTGGACGTATCTACCTCCAGGTAACTGAGTTGGAGGCATGATGACTCGAGGGAGGCATGATGACTCGAGCCGCAGGACTTCTTAGACTTCAAGATTCTCCTTGAGGGAAGGGTTTGAGGGTAAAACACGCGCACTTGTAACACAAGCCATATCTCCCTTTGTGTCTTCAAAAAGCGAACAGTGAATTGTTTTTTTAAACACATCTCGAATACACTTTCTTTAAAAGCGTATTTTAGGGCCCAAAGATATTCCAAATTGTTTTTGGAATCCGGAAGAGATCTCGAAAATGATCCTTTTTCCGTAGTCAGAGAATCGACCTTTCAGTGGGTTTTTCAAACCTAAGTTAGTCACAAGTCAACTGAAGGTAATGTTTATCCGCTTAGATTCACTCCAACGCTAACCACTTATTTGAAGGCGGAAAAGAGGCGCAACAAGCAGGGCAACAGGCGGAAGCGGTACGTCGAAGGCTGGGTTGAGTTCAAGAAAAAGAGTCTGGCGAAGAGAGTCGCGCTCTCCATCGACAACACACCCGTCGGGGCGAGGAAAAGAAGTGCTGCGGCGGATACCCTATGGAACTGCAAGTATCTTTCAGGGTGAGTTACATGTCCAGTTCTTATTTTACGGACCGCTGTACGAAATTTTATTGACCGCAATACCGAAGCATTCTGTCCGTTTTCATTTAGGAAATTGGTCGACTCCGATACTTCACTTTTTACAATGAGTACTACTCTTTTTCACTCGAACTCTACATTTGCAACGCTTGAATATGACTTATCACATGACTCTTCGACATTGGGAGGTTGAGATACCAAATGATCTACCAATATTGTTCAAAGTGCATTCCAAGACGTATGTGCATTCCAAGACGCCTTAGACAACATTGAATTCAGTATCTTGACGTCCACTAACTGTGAGCATATAATAATTGGGGATTTCAACACTCCTGAAATAGACTGGTCCACTGGTAGAGTAACTGGGAATCCAGCTCTGGATCACCACTCTCGCTCCCTTACTCGGTTAGCTTCTCAGCATTGTTTGCATCAACATGTGGACTCTCCTACACGTTTGAATAACATCCTAGATCTTGTGTTTTCATCTAGAAGTAACGTTATTTCAGGTTGTTGGGTAGGTCTACCTCCTCCTTCTTGTGACCACAACACCGTACTTTTCCAAATTTCATCTTGCTTTGAGAGTGTGAAAGGAAATAAAGAGTTCCTTTCTTTTAGAAAAGCAAACTTCGATTTGGCGAACAAACTCATCAGTTCAATAGATTGGCCTAGTCTCTTAGCCGTAAGCAATGATCCTAACTTAATTTACAGCATTTTTACAGATACTATTCAGGATATCATTCAAGAATGTGTTCCAAGATCGAAAGTTTCCAACAAAGCGAAAAAACTGCCTAATTTGGTTATCCGCGTTCAACGCCATGTTTCTCGTCTCTACAAAAAAAAGAGCTACAATTGGACTTTCCCCTTATATCAGAATGAATCGCAAGCTTAGGCGAGCTCACGACTCACATCGCCGCAATCTAGAGAAGTCACTTCTTCAGAGTGCGAATCTTGCTAAGTTGTATCGCTTTACGAGCTCAAACATCAAGGATGACTCGAAGATTGGACCTCTAATCCTGTCAAATGGTGATTGTATAACCGCTGACGCAGAAATAGCTAAAGCTTTTCAGCGACATTTCAAATCACTCTATCAAAGTCTCTGCAATGACTCGAAAACGTCTCCCCCAATCGAATCATTGACGTCCTCTAAGATAGACTCCTTTCAGGCTCATGCTCATGATGTTTATGCTCAACTAACTCGTCTCCCGCTCAAGCAGAACACATCGCCGGATGCAATACCCTATGTATTTCTAAAAAGAACTGCTCAAAGTATTGCCTTGCCCTTATCGATTCTTTTTAACCGTTTTCTACTTCACGGCATTTGTCCCGCTCTCTGGCTCACAGCAATCGTCAAGCCAGTCTACAAGCGGAAAGGACCAAGAACGGACTGTGGTAACTACAGGCCTATCAGCCTAAGGACTTCAACTTCCAAGGTTTTAGAACGCATGGTGTGTTCCAGCCTTTTAGACTTTTTGGATGAGAACAATCTGATAGATCCAAACCAATACGGCTTTCGACCACGTCATTCTTGTGAATTAGCCCTCATTAAGTCACAGGTCGAATGGCATAGAAAGCTTGATAACAAAGATTTCATAAGTTGCGTACTAATAGATTTCAGTCGAGCCTTTGATGCCATCCCTTTGGAACACCTTATGAGAAAAATTGCTTCCTATGGTATTTCAGGTTCACTACTGAGATTCATTGAAAGTTTCCTCTACAACCGAGAGCAAAAGATTCTAATTGGAGATGAATACTCCTCTCCGTATGCAACTCCTTCTGGCGTACCACAGGGAAGTTGTCTGGGACCGCTGCTATTTTTGTTGTACATAAATGACCTTCCAAAGTTATTCCCTCAAGATTGTGCAGTAACTATGTACGCAGATGACGTTAAAATCTCAACTGTTAATAATCCAGGGCTCCTACAATTAGCCATAGACAAAGTCTCCAATTGGTCCAAACAATGGGGAATATCGATCTCAAGCACTCAAGGCAGCGCACTCTCACCGCTTCTTTTCAATTTATATCTAAGCGATCTTCCGAACAACGATCCAAACATCAAAATCGTCTCTTATGCTGATGATATAACGCTATGGGCGTCAGATCCGAGCATTTCCACTGCCTCGCTACACATACGATCCGGTCTCCCACACATCGAAAAGTTCATCCACGATCGTGGACTATCTATTTCTCCTGCCAAAAGCCAGCTTCTACTCTTCACACCTTACAGCAAAGAGTACAAGACTATCCTAGATGTCTCGATCGGAGGTCAGAGCGTACCCACCGTGAATACCGCCAAAATTCTTGGAGTTACATATGATTCTATGTTCACATTCAGTCATCATGCGAAAGACATAGCAGGCCGAATGTCGCAACGTAACAATGTACTGAAGGCGCTAGCCGGCAGTACATGGGGCAACCAAAAGGAGACACTCCGTCTCACGTACAAAGCCATTTGCCAATCCATATACAGCTACGCAGCTCCAGCCTGGGCCAGCTTTCTCTCCTCCTCAGCACATACCAAAATTCAAAGAGGACAGAACAATGGCCTGCGTATCGTAACAGGAAACCATCAAATGGCCAGCGTCGACCACATACATGCTGAAGCTAAAGTTATGAGATCGAAATCGCACCTTCACATGCTATCAGCCCAATACTTGGCAAGGACCTTGAGCCAAACTCACTTCCATCACGGATTATTTCTCCAAGGACCCCCACCACGCAACATGAAAGCTGATCTTTACATCGCATGTAGAAGCACTGTTGAAAGAGCCCTGTCGGAAACAGCAGAGAAGAAAAACGGGAAAAACGTCGCCAACCGAGTCCACACAAACATGGTCTCAGAAGAAAAGGAAACCATCCAAGGTCCAGTCATACTGGGCGGCCGACCACCACCGGACATAAATGAAGAAGAAGTGGACCTCTCGAGAAACGCCCGCTGCACGCTGAGCCAACTTCGCTCAGGCTACAGCAGGTACACCAACCACTACTTACACCGGATCGATGACTCGATACCTGACTACTGCCCAGACTGTCTCAAAGGACCTCATGACGTGGCCCATCTCTTCAAATGCGCTAGACGTCCAACAAGACTCACGTTGGAAGATCTCTGGATGAAACCAAAAGAAGTAGCCTCATTTCTGAGACAATTGTGAAGGAAAGAAGAAGAGATGTATTTAAAAAATAAAAAATAAAAAGAGAGGAGAGAGAGAGGGAGGGAGCGGCCCTCCATGGCCAACTCTCTTCGACGCGAGACGTTTGCCGGCAACAACAACAACAACATCTCAAGCACTAAAACTGTTATTATACAGTTAGGAAATTATCATCCTTCTCATTCTTTCTACTTGGACGGTAAGTTATTACCTCGCTCAAATATGGTGAGAGATCTGGGGGTCGAGTACTCGGATAGTTTGAGTTTTTCGCAGCATATTGAAAACATTAACAATAAAGCAACTGCTAGGTGCAGTTTTATACTTAGAACCTTCAAATCGAAGAACTGGTCTCTATACAAAAAGCTTTTCATCACATATGTGCGCCCTATGTTAGAATACTGCTCTACAATATGGACACCTAGTCAGAAAAACCAAATAAGTCTCTTAGAGAAGGTTCAACGTCGTTACTCCAAAATTGTTTGTAGGAGATCAGGGCTTTCAGAGATGTCTTATCCTGAAAGGCTTCGACTACTCCAACTAGAGTCTTTAGAGGAACGGAGAAACCATGCGGACTTGATGATGACTTTTAAAATCATCACTGGCAGAACCTCAATACCCGCTGAAAGTCTATTCCTGTTTCCTAACCATGACTACAATCTACGAGGTCACAGATACCACCTTCTCATGCCTAAGCTGAAGTCTTCTAAGCACTCTAACATTCTGCCTGTGAGGGTAGTAGACAGATGGAATTCTCTACCAGACTCGATTTTCTCAGCTCAATCCATCAAAGCGTTTAGAACTCTGGTAGTAAGCCTATGATTAATTTTTCATAGCTAACACATAGCATTTTAATAGTTTTTTTTTTGTGTGTTTTTAAATGTGTTGTCCTAGTATCCTCTTTCTCTCTTTCTTTCTTTCTTTCTCATTTTAGTAGGTAAAGTGTCACGCATGTGTTAATTAGATTGTAACAGTTCATTATTTGCTTCCTTGCCGGTCATTCATACACATCGCGATAAAATATTATTATTATTATTAAAGGAGCGCCACAGTTGCCCACTCCATTACTCTTTCCGCTTTTATGCCGGTTCATTGTCCTCTGTTTTTCGTGTTTGTCAGCCATGTCAGTGATGACCTAACCAGTTATCCTTTGATGATAATGAAATTGATGATTTGAAAAAATTTGAGAGAAGGGAGTAATTATTGAATTCAACGTGTAAACCGAAATTCAACGGTTGTAAAGGTTTTTCTAAAAACCACTGAAGGTAAAAGGTTTTTCAAGAGTATGTGTACTACTTCAGTAAGGCGTAAATGACCCTTATTTAGTGAGAAAATGATGAATGTTAACGTAGATATAAAACTTTAACTGATTTAATTTTTTTTTGCTTTTTTCAAAGCTGTATTTTGATCAGCTACAGCGTAAATATAATTGATATTTCGGACAATCAGAGTTATTCAATAGAGACGAGGAGACGCATCCGAATTTTACCACGGAAAATAAAGGAAAGTACCGAAGAAAAAAAGGGTAAGAAAAAGGATTGTTGATAGCTCTGAGCCTAAAGTTTCTCAAGCTATTCGTTGCAAAGATTTCCATTAAAATCGTTTGATTTTGAAGTGAGATGTGTAACCCTTCAAATCGCTCTTACCTGTTGTTACTAATCCGCTGAATATTCTCAACTGTTTAGTCCCCTTGAGAATCCTAAAACAGTTATTCTAGTGTGTACTCCTGGGTTTTCGATGAAAAGAGATCACATTTAGGTTCAAATGGATTCATTTGGTGGAGCAGCTCTCCTATGAGAAGAAGCTCGAGGGGCAGAGAATGCGTGCCGAGATTAAGCAGGCGAAGAAGGTTGCCGACCATTTCGAGGAACAGATCGACAAAGGAAAGAATCTCAAGAAACTGGAAGAAAAGGTTTTATTTTTTGTATCCGACTACTGTTGGTCCCACAAGAGAGCAAGGTCCTTTGTTGTTGTTGTTGTTGTTGTCTTGCCCATAGGTCCTGTCGAGGGGAGTCCTTTTGGGATAGGTTGGTGGTGAGGATCCTTTTGAGTCCGGAGAGATTTTCTCCGTCTCTTGGCGAGACCCATCGCACCGCAGTCGGCGATCCTCTTGGCGAGACCCATTCGTTAACCGGAGAAGGGCAAGAGGTTATTTTACTGGCGCCTCGACTCGCCATTGAAAAGTATAGCGGAGTATCGGCTGATGTTTTGTCTGGTGGCATGCCCAGGCCGGTCCGGCATCGCCCTCCTTTGACGAGCTATACTACCCAGGTTTGGTCCGCGGCGGGATTTCTCCCGCTACCTCCCAGCACGAATTATTCGTAGGGAGGCATCCCTCTATCCGCCACCTGAGGTCGCGCTCGATTCTGGACTGGATAATCCGGCTCCATCCGTGACAGGCTCTTAAGGCTGTAGAGTCACGAATGGCCACTGTTGCCAGTGTGTTTCGAATGAATTTGTAGATAGATAGGGTCAAATGAATTTAAGGTGTAAAAGTTTTTAGCTCAGCGGGTTTTTAGCTCAAAAGTTTTTAGCTCAGCGGGTGAGATTCTCTCCGATAGCGAAAGACGTTAATTCGTTTTTTTTTCGCGGAATCACCGAATTTAGCACGAGTTTCTGCAAAATTGATCTTCAGAAAACATTTTGCAGGTGTTGAAAAAAGGCGGCACATGGGAAAAGTACCAGCGTGAGCTGCAACAGAGGAAGACAATCAGCAGGAAGAAGGCGGCGGAGCGGGAGAAGAAGGCAAACGCTGCTGGTACAACCGACTCTGATCTCATCCAAATGATATTCGCCAAGGATTGATGACCAGCCCTCCTCAAACTTTGTGATTTCTGAACACGAGCTAGAATTGGATTCTGGCAAACTACCAGAAAGAGGAAACTTGTAGATGAAATCCGCGTATTATTTGCCCCTAGCAATGATAAATGCAAAACCTTATGGAGCGTTAGAATTCAACTTTTCACTTTGCAAAGTAATCTCTGCAATGTGAAAAAAAATTTCTACTCCAACTTTATGCTATATTTTACCATTCTCTCGTACCGCTCGTTGTTTACGTCGTGGTTTTAGAGTGATGGAGCGTTCAACGGGATCACTTGGCAGAGATTACTTTGCAAAGTGAAAAGTTGAATTCTAACGCTCCATCAGACTTTTCAGGGGGCTGTATGAACGTCCTTATTTTACACAACAGTTTGAATGAAAATTGCGTTTTCATCCGAATAACTTTAAGATGATGTGCCGATTTTCCTTGTTGCCTAGCACTGACGAATATCTTACAACAGTCTTAAGTGAAGGTTCAAATAATAGTGGGTATGGGTTTTGTTTTGTAAATAATTTTTTGTTGCTGAGTGCATTCTTTTTTGTTGTTAGAACGGTCAGTGTGAACTGCAAAAAAACAGTCCGCCTTGATACCTGCATGTTACTTCGATTTCCGTTATGTCTCAATTTCTTTAGGTGTATAATGCCTTGTTTTCCAGATTAAAATTGAATGGAGAAAGCTGTTTATAATTTCGTCGTAGTGACAATTTACATATGAAATAGTAGATAAAACACATTGGTTTCAAAAAGTCAGAAAACTGAGGACAACGCGTACATTATTCAAGAGAAAACCGATACACTCGTCATTGTAAAGTCGCATTTTGGAACTGAGATGGTCCGAAAAATAATAATGATGGGAAAACTAATGCACGTATACTATGAGAACTTGAAGGCCGAGACAATAAATAACAAATAGCTAGTGATATCAAGATCACGGGTCCAGCTGGGTCTCAGTGACGCTCGATGGTGATAGCCCTTGACTGAGGTCCTTCAGTGTTCTTCTTCTTCGGAGCTTCGATGCTTAGATGCCCTTCCGATGAGACAGAAGAGCGGAGAGATTCCAGGTTCGCGTCTTTCGGGATAGTGTACTTCCGCACGAAGGACCTAAAGGCGAAAGAGATTGTACATTTTTGACAGATCAGCGGAGCGTAGATCAAATATCGGTTGATATTATAAAGGTGACTATAACGCTTACCTTGGCTTTACTGGTACCTAACAATTAGTCTTCCAAAACCACCTCTACAATCATACCCTAGTTATCAGAATTGGATCTTCCTCAAAAGTCACTGATCAAGACTAACAACCCCTCGGTGAGACTTGCCTCTGAATTGTGCCGTACTTGTCGTTCCTCTCCTCATGGTTGCCTTGGATGGTTAACTCGTTCCCAACCAGGTCGACTTTCAGCTCCTCCGGTCGAAAATGCGAGACATCCACTTTAACTGCGAACTTGTCAGTGGTGTCTTCCACCTGCAACACCAAGAGTTTGATCCGCTTTGCCCCTTTTCAAGTAGTTTTGGACATCATTAACTTGAGTTTATCTTTTATCGTCCCATTAGAAACCATGTACACGATTCATGCAGCAAAGATAACGCGCGTCTATTTATTTCAATCTAAATGATTACACGACTCGGTTCCTGAAACTGCCACAATAACCCACTTTATCGGTAATTCTGCCTAAAAAGGGTAATATCCCTCTCCCGAAAAATCCTTCCAACTTACCTCTCCGAGAGCATTGCCGATGTTGAGCTGGTTGACGTCGGGGACGTGTCTCCAGTAGGGCGCCATCAACTGGGACTCTACGCGATTCAAGTCATCGAAGAGGGAAGAGAAGCCACGGAAGAGGGCCCTGTCGTACGGCGAGTAATTGATGAGAGACATGGTTGATCGTTGCTTTGAAGTTGGTAGAATAGACCTTTCCTTCGCTTTTGAGAGTACAGAGATAACTGACCAGTCCTCGCCGCTGCCCTGCTTTATTCAGTTGAGCAGGAAATTTCTGGAAAACGCTGGTGAATTCGCAAGAACGTAAACAACTCGCAAGAGAGCGCGAGTTGAGCAGAAAAACGAGAGAGCGTGAAAGAGCAGATAGGCACAGACTGCTAGACAAGGAAAAGTGAACTAGAAGCGGTGAGATGCAGACAGATAGAGAAGAAAGAACGTTCGAGAAGGCCGAGAAAGAGTACAGGAACGCCTAGAGAGAGTAAGAGAGTCAACTTTTGTTGTTGTTTCGTTCTTGTATTAGAAAATACTTCAAATAAAACAATTAAACATTATGGGAAAAAATTAAATTCTGCAATACTTTTTTCAAATTTCTCAAAAATTACACATGTCTTTTTCCTTGAAAAAACATTTTCTTGATTAATAATTTATATTAATAATAAATACATTTTACTCTCATCGTATCCCGATCAGGGTTGCACATTTTTCGTTTTTCGGTTTTTTGGTTTTGCGTTTTTTTGTTTTTAATTTTCGAAAAAAAATGTTTTTCGACTTCGTCGAAAAATGCGAAAAAAATTTTCGACCTTTTTGCTCAAAAATTTTTTTCTCGGTTTTTTTGATTTTTGCTTTTTTGTGTTTTTGTTCGACTTTTTTCCGTCTAATTTTTTAGTTTTTTGCTCTTTTTTCCTCTTTTTTCGAGCAAGCCCGATCCCATTGTAAAAAAAAACTCACTAAGCTCATAACATTGGAACGTTTTGAAACGAATGAATACGCTTCAAGCTAAAAAATAACAAATATTTCGCTAAAATAGCTTAAGTAACAAGCCTTGCCGAAAATTCTTCAAAATGTTTAAAAGCTTCGAGATGTTTTTATGCACATCTCACAAGCTTATGTACGCTTGCGAGCAAGCAGAACCAGTTTTACTCACTTAGCAAACGAATTCGTTAACGAAGCCTAGCAAGTCTTTTGTAAATCCTCGTCTTGAGAAAGCTAGTATCGTATTCTCATTAACAGAGGCCGAATGCAGGTACATGTAGGAAAGATTCCTCTTAAACTCGTTTACTTCATCTTTGAACCGGAATAAATTTAAGAGAATCATAACCGATAAAAGTCACAGGAAACAAAATATCCAACGAAAAAGTTCATTTCAACTTTTATTTTTAAAAAAAAACATAACGAGACTCCATTCAAGGAACACAATGCGCGGAAAGTCGGTGGTCATAACGAAGTAGCGCCCAGAACAGAATGAGCTATTAGGGAGAAGTTGTCAAAGGAAGTAGTCTCATGCGGCCTCTTCCATGCTTTCACTTGTTCGCATCCTTCCTCTTCTGCTCTCCATTGTGGGCAGTTTGTACCACCTTGCGCGTCTCTCCTTCCGGATGAGGATGCTTGTGCTCTACTCGTTCCGCCTTTGTCCTCTTTCCGCTGCCGCCATGAACCTCCGGTCCCCCGTCCTTTTCGTACTCAGCAGCGAGTTCTTCCGCGCTCTTCGACATGCTTGGATCTCTCGACGATTCTCACTCAAACTTGGGTAATTAAACCTCTTAGGGGTAGGTAAGCTGTTCACTTGAAAGAAAAAAGCTTTCCACGAAAACGGAGTGGTACGTGCATACCGACTCTAAACAGGAAAAAACGCAGCTTTCTTAAAACCTTGTTTAGAAAAAAACTGCTTTGTTCATTACTTCTCACTCAAATAGTTACGTACACTCGGGCACAGAACTCGATGAAATAATTAAAGAGTAAAACACCAGTAAAAATTATTTTCGATTAACGTGCAATGAATTTTTTACTTTATGAATTTATGGACTCTATATGAATTTGAATTTCTCCCTGAAAAACTTGTAATGATTTTTTTTTGGTTTTTTCATGTTGATTATAAAAAAATTGTAAAAAGTTGAGAATTTCTAAAATCAATGTTTTTGCCTAGTAAGCACCTCGATTAGCTCATGCAATACTCCTATTGTTTCGGTGCCCTAAACGTCTATTGCTGGAAATCTTAGGAGGAGAACAATCACTGTTCTTGACCTTGGGAAGATTGACCGCTTCATTTTAAACATCAGTTGATTGAGCGTGGAAAATTTTAATTGAGTCAATCTGTTAATGGCATTGCTTGTGAGAAAAAGAAGTGTATAAAAAGAGATAGAGAGAGAAAAAGATAGTTGAGAATTGGAGAGAATAATAGAAATAGTTGATAGTTTTTTTACTGAAAATAAATCAACGCTGTCGAGATGCATCGAGGTATCAGTTTAAAATAATAAAAAAAAGTCTCCCAGAAATCTTGTTCTACGCTTCAATATGAAAATGAATTCCCGGGGCTAGTTGTTAGAACCGAACATTGGATTGCTGCAGTAGCTCTACTTTGTTCCTATCAAAGCCCCGTGCTTAGTAAATCGTTGATTGGGGTTGTAGACTGTCAACCTAAGCATCCTACAATTCTTCATTCATTTCAGACAATATTCATGTTCCATGAGTAACCATGCTATTGCAACAGGGCTTTAATTCATAGTCTTGACTCAATACAAGCACCCGCCACTATCATAACCTTCATTTCTCATTCGCTATCAAAAATTTTTGGGTGAAAAATCAATGCGCGGTTGATGTATCCCATTTCAGCATCAATAATTAATAACCCTTGTGATTTTTTTCTGCCAGAACTTCAACAGGCCGCTTTGCATTGCTTAAAGACAACATTCGGATGAGCGACATATTAAATGAAGATCTTAGTGCAATAATGTGCCAACCATAAAATTGAGAAAATCGTCTAGCAAGGCTTCTTTGGTTGGCGAAATTCCAGATGCTCTTGGCGAAGTAATAAGCTTTGTAAGTCCCAACATTGAAACAAATTTTATCAAGGTGCAGTTTTTTTCAAAATTGTGATCCGGGCGTGGCATAGTGGTAGTGTGTTAGACCATTGTGCGAAGAGTCCCGAGTTCGACTCCCACCCCGGACAGATCCACCCAAACCAAGGGGGTTAAGAAATGTTGGTAGTGCTCATGCAAGAATCTGACTCTCCCCACTGCTGCTAATCACACTAGCAGTGATCTAGCAGGCAGCCACTGGTTCTACCAGGATAGGTCTGTCCTGCATCTCAGGGGAGCGCGTACCCTGCCGCGAGGCGGGAACAAGCGCGAGGAAGATTATTATTATTATTTAGTGATCGAGAAAGAATTACCAAGATGAAATAAAGTTTTCGTCCTTAGAATTATTACTTTTTTCATAACTCAGACCAACAATGTTCGATCGTAATATGAGTTTCCAAGTATTAGGATTATTTGGAGAAGGTAGAATAAGTAGACAATTTAAGAGTATCAGCACATATCATCAACAAGGATTCCGCGTTTCAGAGCGATAGTGTCTCTCCATCCCCTTCCAGCGATTTTCTCTGAAAAAAGGGCCTTTATTCATAGCTCTTCAATATGTGCTGGAAAAAAAGTTTCCGGGCGATCCTTAAAGACAAGGTGAGGAGAGTCAACAAGTTATTGTTTTTTGCTCAGTTTTATCCAATTGTAGCCGTCCCATCAACAAAATTTCCATCGTGCATTTTTAAGCCGTTAATTTTCATATCCTCTTCGTGTATTTTCTGCTACGTAGTGCAAAAAAAATTTTTCTCATCACACGAAAATTTTTTTAGGGGACTAGGCGGGAAAACCGGGAGTAGTTTTACAAGTTTAGTGAGCTATGCCTTTATTTACCAACTTTTCCAACCCTTCTTAATCAAATAAGCAGTTCAATCGAAAAGAATATTGTAAATAATGATGTCTTTAAGTACAGCAAAAAAAAAGTATTCAAATTCAACAGGAAAACTATTTATTCTAACGTGGTTTATACTCAACTCATTTTTTTGATCTGCATTTTCATATATTCAGTTAATGCTCCATGAGCTTTTTTTAAAAAATTCATTACAGTCTCAGTGTAATCATTACACTAATTTTCTGAGCAGTGCTTCGTGTTCTTAAAGATATGAAAATCCTCCATCTATGGGGAGGGGGGGGAGTTCATGCTTATTATTTTTCTAAAAATTTTCCTCAAACATAACTTTTTTAAATCGTTTAAACCATCGCTCGGAGAAAAAAAAGGTTTTCTAAAAAAAATTCCTCAATCAAAACTTTCCTTTCCTTTCCTCAGTTCGCAGAAAAAAAGCTAGTCCACCAGGCGGTATCGAACCCAGCGATCTCTTCTCTAACCGGATGCCAGCGTGTTACAATTAGTGCCCCACGGTGACACATTACCACTCCGTGCGATAACGCTATATGAGAAGCTCAGTTGCCCTGCTCTCTTAGTCACGCATGCTAATGAAGAGGAAGCTTCCCGAGGCCATAACTCCAGAATTTACAATTAAGACAAAAGAGCAATGGAAGATGGATGATAAGTCTTAATGATGTCAAGATTTTTAAAAGGGTTCTAGACATAATATTGTATATCCATTACATCGACTTACGTCATTATTCGCGTTTTCTGATGTAGCGCGAGTGAGATTGTAAAAACATGTACATACATATAATACTGTTTGGATTTGTACGACTTCATAGTATTTAAATTCTTTCAGTAACTGGGTTCAACCAAGTTGATTCTAGATGGAAGGAAAAAAAAGATGTGGTAGAAAAAACGGCTCTTTTGCCGGTCTGCATGGGAACCGAAACCGGGGGTTGAGGGCTATTACTAAAGCACGCCGAGCACGCCATGCACGCCAGTTGATCAGTAATGCACGCCACTGCGCGGTGAAATTCTTACTTTATTTAGTTTTTTTCTCAAGTTTTTCTTTTTTTTCTGCTTAGGCTTAAGCAAAATTTTACGCTAATGAGGCCGTACGGCTAAGGCTAACGAGACCGTATCAAAAATGGACATAATAGTTCGTGACCATTACTAAAGCACGCCACTCAAGCCAAACACGCCAAATCATTACTAATGCACGCCACTGCGCGGGAAAGAGAGAAAGAGTGTTTGACGCACTATTATCTAAATTTTTGATACGGTCTCGTTAGCCTAAGCCTTACGGCCTCGTTAGCGTTAACTTTTGCCTAAGCCTAAGCAGAAAAAACTTGAAAAAACTAAATAAAGCGCATGGAACAAAGTTAAGGATTTTGCCGCGCAGTGGCGTGCATTAGTAATGATTTGGCGTTCATCACATGCGTAGCGTGCATGGCGTGATTTAGAAAAAGCCTAGTTCGTCAAGCACTCTTTTTCTCTTTCTCGCGCACTGGCGTGCATTAGTAATGAACTGGCATGTTTGGTGTGAATGGCGTGCGTGGCGTGCGCAGCATGCTTTAGTAATGGCCGGGTTGAGAGCTGTCAAACTGATTTCATAGCGGCTATTACTAAAGCACGCCATGCATGCCAAGCACGCCAGATCACATTTATAATGCACGCCAATGCGAGGTAAAATTCTTAACTACGCCCCATGTGCTTTATTTAGTTTTTTCAAGTTTTCATGATTTTTTCTGCTTAGGCGAAAGTTTACGCTAACGATGCCGTACGTCTTAGGCTAACAAGACCGTATCAAAAAAATAACATAACAGTGCGTCAAACACTCTTTCTCTCGTTCCCGCGCAATGGCGTGCATTAGTAAGGATCTGGCGTGCATGGCGTGCTTTAGTTATGGCCTTCATAGCGCAAGGTAATATTGAACCATTGGAGTTGTTTGTTATCATAGTTATGGTTATTAATTTTTAAAGCTTGTTCTTGCTATGCTATCATATTTTCTTTCAGCCGGGTGCCGATGAGTTTTATGACGTTTTGAAAAATTTCCCACCCACGCGTTTCATCTCTCAACCAAAAAAAGATTGATCAAGCATTATCACAAATATTATCAATGTCCAAATCAGATCATCCGTGATGGATGATATTGTATTATAACATCAGTGTTGACATCACTGGATGATTTGCGAAGATCTCATCGCACTTCCACCCCTTCATAAAATGAGTTCGGCAGTGATCTCATCAAATGGAGAGAAAATTGGCGGATCAGCAAAAGTTTCGTGTCATAATGGTTTTCTATAGAACTTTTGAGCTCAGCAAAAGATGCATGAATGTGGGCAAACAGGATTACCGAAGATTCTTTCTCTCCTATTTCTCTCTCTCTTTGATTACCTCTCTCTCTCTCTCTCTCTCTCTCTCTCTCTCTCTCTCTCTCTCTTTCCTTCTATCTCTCGCTCTCTCTTTGATTACCCCTTATTTTCTCTCTTTCACTCTTTCTCCCTCTAATTACCTTCCTTTCTGTCTCTTTCTCTTTGATTACCCCCCCCCCTCCTTCTCTCTGTCTTCCACTCTCTTTTTCTCTTTCAATTCGGTTAGTCATGCATGAGAAAAGAGGGACAATTTTGCAAGGAGCTGATGTTTAAAAATTTCACTGACTCTACTATAAACGGCACATTTTTTATGTGATGTCATTTGGGATTGTTCGATCAACCTATTTTGAGCTGTCAGGGTCATGTTATGGGGCCCGCCTACCATTTTTTACTCAAATCTCGCAATCGAATTTTGAAGCATTCTCTCATCAAAAACTTTTTTCAGATCAAGCTTTGTCTGGAGGTCTTCTGTAGTTTCTAGAAAATGAGCTTTTTAGCCAACTTAGAAGCACAAATGTTATCTTGGGCGATGATAAGTGCTTGTGACCTATGGGTTCGATCTTTGACAAAATCACGTTATCTGATGTACCGCAGTTTAGGTGTAACAAACGGTATCCGTTCGTTTGATCTCTTTGAGGTCACCCTACCAAACACCGTTTGAAGAACTTTGAAAAATATTATTATGCTTTTGATATCCATGGTAACGAACTCTACAAATTTGAACAATAGGCCTTTTATACCGATAAGGGAACAAAACCACGTTATCGGAGAAATTCCGGGTTCTTACAGAATAATTACTACACTTGTGGCACTTTCAGATGCGTTATCAAGTCGTAAGAGTACTAACAGTTTTTGCTTTATTAGTTGAAAAGTAGTTTTTCAGAACGAAAAGTTCATAATTACATAATATTACTCTGTTCACAGTTGCTCTGAAGAAAATGACATATTCTTGGATAAAACTAATTACATCAGCCTCTAGAATGAAGAAAAAACGCAAGACTTTGAAAGATAGCGTTATCATTATTATCCCTGTGCAAGTCTTCGAGAAGTCGAATCATCTTGATAAGACCCGTATTATCATGTACAAGACAAAGTAAAAACTACTGAAAAGTTACCCAGACAGATTCTCTTGTGTAAAAAATCTAACTATCAATATTTTCAGACTCATTTTCAGACTATCAATATTTTCAGACTCATTAGCGTAAACAGATTCAAATAATACGCTGAATTAGATAACGTTCTACTTTATACAATTTTTTTTAAATTCTTCTTTGTATTTTAAAACTGAGCATTGAGCGTGACCCTTCAAACTTATCAAATATGTATTCACGGGTACTGTCTGCTGAATGCGCGATTAATGAGTTTAAAATATAAAAAATAGTAATAAAGTTTTTTTTGTTATATAAAATTTATAATTATTTCATTATTACCGCTTCGCAACAGAGTACGCGTTCCTGTGAGATGATATGCATCAGACTGCGTTTCTATGAGATGATCTTCATCAGACCGCGTTCCTGTGATATGATCTGCATCAGACCGCGTTCCTGTGAGATGATCTGCATCAGACCGCGTTCCTGTGAGATGATCTTCATCAGACCGCGTTCCTGTGAGATGATCTGCATCATACCGCGTTCCTGTGAGATGATCTGCATCAGACCGCGTTCCTGTGAGATGATCTGCATCAGACCGCGTTCCTATGAGATGATCTTCATCAGACCGCGTTCCTATGAGATGATCTTCATCAGACCGCGTTCCTGTGAGATGATCTGCATCAGAACGCGTCCCTGTGAGATGATCTGCATCAGACCGCGTTCCTGTGAGATGATCTGCATCAGACCGCGTTCCTGTGAGATGATCTTCATCAGACCGCGTTCCTGTGAGATGATCTGCATCAGACCGCGTTCCTATGAGATGATCTTCATCAGACCGCGTTCCTGTGAGATGATCTGCATCAGACCGCGTTCCTGTGAGATGATCTGCATCAGACCGCGTTCCTGTGAGATGATCTGCATCAGACCGCGTTCCTGTGAGATGATCTGCATCATACCGCGGTCCTGTGAGATGATCTGCATCAGACCGCGTTCCTGTGAGAAGATCTGCATCAGACCGCGTTCCTGTGAGATGATCTTCATCAGACCGCGTTCCTGTGAGATGATCTGCATCAGACCGCGTTCCTGTGAGATGATCTGCATCATACCGCGTCCCTGTGAGATGATCTGCATCATACCGCGTCCCTGTGAGATGATCTGCATCATACCGCGTTCCTGTGAGATGATCTGCATCAGAACGCGTTCCTGTGAGATGATCTGCATCATACCGCGTTCCTGTGAGATGATCTGCATCAGACCGCGTTCCTGTGAGATGATCTGCATCAGACCGCGTTCCTGTGAGATGATCTTCATCAGACCGCGTTCCTGTGAGATGATTTCATCAGACCGCGTTCCTGTGAGATGATCTGCATCAGACCGCGTTCCTGTGAGATGATCTGCATCATACCGCGTTCCTGTGAGATGATCTGCATCAGACCGCGTTCCTGTGCGATTTCTAGTTGTATGGGGGGGGGCTATTGTATCACGGGGGGAGGACTAAAAGTGCTAGGAATGGCAAAAGTAATATTCAACCACGAGATAGTATGAAACCACAGCTTGATATACATATATATTCTGAGGGTGGCCGGAAAGAAAGTTGTTTGGAGAGTGAGTCAGGATCGCACAAGCACTGTGTATCAACGCACCCAATGCAGGATAATGAATCAGGATAAAATAGTTACCTTGTTGGTATGGGTTTACTTCTCTGCGGTTCATTTCTCCCGAGTCTTACCCGTGCGTATTTGATAGCTTTTAGACAAGAAATATTCCTTGCCATTGTTGCCCCGGCACTCCACTCGCTGTTAATCTTCTTGACTGGTTGGTTTCTTTTTCATCTTCTTCCTTATTCCTTTTCTCAGTATTTCACTCTCTCCTCGATCTTTTGTTATCTTACTCCGATTGGAAGCCTTTAACAATAGGACGGAGAGAGAAAGGATTCACTGCGATAAAACCCTTTGACCTCTAGAACTTTGTTACACCCGTACTCTCTCTTTCTCTTTTTCGCTCTCTCTCTCTCTCCCCCTCTTTCTCTTTCTCTTTCTCGCTATCTCTTTCTGGGTCTCTCTTTCTCTTTCTCGCTCTCTTTCTCTTTTTCTTTCTCGCTCTCTTTCTTTCTCTTTATCGCTCTCTCTTTATCTTTCTCTTTCTCACTCTCTCTCTCTCTGTCTCTCTCTCTCTCTTTCTCTTTCTCACTCTCTCTCTCTCTGTCTCTCTCTCTCTCTTTCCCTATCTCTGCCTCTCTTTTAATTTTTTCTGTTCCTCTGCCTTCTCTTTTTTCTCTCAATCTCTAATTGTCTTATTACCTATTCTTTCATCTCGCTAAATTTTTCACCACATATTTGATCTTTCGTTCCCATGTACTCCATTTAAACAAATTTCTTGCTTAATCACCGTCTATTTTAGTGATCCCTTCGCTTCTTATATCTACTGTAAATATTTTCCCTTCATTTCATTTTTTCTCGTTTGCACTTTCTAATAATTTCATCTTTTTCACTCTCTCCCCGTCTCTTTCTCCCCCCCTCTCTCTCTCGCTCTCTCTCGCTTTCTCCAGTTATCTTCATAGGAATGTGTGAATGAAGATCTTTTGAGGTATTATATGTGAGGTGATAAGAGAAGTATCTATTGTATCTATCGAGTGAGATCAACTCTGACCGGTATGGTACCCATCGCATTCCTTCGAACTTTCCAGATTCCACTCCCCTCTCTCTCTCTCCCTCTCTCTTTTTTTCTTCTTCTTCTTCTCCCCCCTTCCTCATATTCTCTCTCAAGGTCTGCTCCTATGTCTGTCTTTATCTTTCTGTATGTCTCTCTGAGTCTTTGTCTCTGTTCCTCTCAATTTCTATGTCTCTCTGTCTGTTTCTGCCTCTCTCTCACAATATAATTTTCTCTCTTCCCTCTTTCCTCTTAATTCCTTCTCCCATCCTCTTCAGTGGGACCCTTTGACCCCCGCCTTTTTCCAGTATTGGCATTATCGTTCGCCCTGCTCATTGCGTCAACGCTCGATATTCTTCTCACGAACCTCCTCTCTAAAACATTAAATTGGTGTGGAAATGTTAACGCGTTCTGATAACCCTTCCCCCAGTATTTTCTTGCAAAGACCTGTGCTTGATATCTTTAAAGAAAGTTGCTGAGGGTTCTGTAGTGATACCACCTTTTGCGTACATCAAAGTTCATGTGAATTGAATCGATTGTTTCTCCTCGTGTGTATGATCTTCTGGCTATTACAAAAGCACACTGTGCGCACTGTACACTGTAAAAATGCACGCTGCACACTGTATAATTACAAATGCACGCTGAGGCGCGGGAAAATTCTTAACTCAAACACTCTTTCTATCTTTCCCGCGCCTCAGCGTGCATTTGTAATTATACAGTGTGCAGCGTGCATTTGTACAGTGTACAGTGCGCACAGTGTGCACGGTGTGCTTTTGTAATGGCCGATCTTCTGTTTTCATGGTTCTGTATTTTTCTGTTTTTATTGTTCTGCGTTTTCAATAACGTATAAAGCATATATATCTATATAAATATATGTTTTTGACAAATGAGAAGGGTCGATGGCATATGTCAGCTCATTGCTGTATTCGAGTTCATGCTACATTGAAGGTAAACTAGTTTGTAGATGTGTTATCGTCGATATAATTTGCAAGTGTCATTGTCATTGTGTTCGTCATCATAATCTTAACTGTCATTGTCGCATTTTACTGATCTCAGTTTTTGCATGTGAACATTCCTCTCAGGTCATGTGAGTTCATGCTCACTATTCTATCTCTCATTTATCACAAGGATATTCCGCGTGAGACAGGCTTTGACACCAAATCGCGAATTCCTTCAATGTTTGTTCTCGAATACTCTCCGCTCTTCTCTACTCTTCGTCCTTGTTTTGTGTTTCTTGATCCCTTCTCTTGTTACCTGCTTTTCTGCCCTCTCAATAGTCTATAAAGTCTTCATTTGTATGATTCTGACCCTTCTCTGCTACTACTTTATCACTTCAACTGCGGAACGAAACTCCTTCTCCTGTAGAAGATGTTCAGCTGCTGAGTTGCCGAGAACCCATTGACCTTGATCTTTGGACATACCGTAGCACCTACCCCATGTTTCTCACTAAAAAATGATCGTGGTTATACACGTTGAGTCGTATAAAAGCTATATGATTGATGTTGTTTATGGCTGGCTCTACTCGGCACTTTTGCACTTTGGGTACCTCCCTACCAGAGGTTCAATGGGTCAGATGAGATTGGCTTTTTTTTATACAGCCTCGTTAGCGTAAACTTTTTCTAAGGCTAAGAGTAAATGTAAATAAGTCAGACGTATGACTCATGGAACCTCTGGTAGAGGGGGGGGGGGTAACTAAACTGCAAAAGTGGCCTCTACTCTAGAAGGCGACGGTTTCAACGGTTGTATTAACCGTGCTTCATCATTCATCTACCACTAAAACTTTTTGTTGAAGTAGTATGAGTATCAGTTGTGTTTTCTTAAAGTTTTTGCATTATGTACTAAATATTTGACTAAAAAAGAAGAAAAAACTTACTGCGATTCACAACACGTACTTACTGAATCAGAAAAGTATAATTCAAAATTTCAACGGTAGAATTTCGAATGAGTTGTAATGTTTTCAATCCGGGTCACGCCCACTCACTTTTACTTTACAATTCATTTTCAAAATGCTTTAAAGTTTCTTCAAGTTTATATTTATCAGAGAACAAAAGACAGTACCCGTCATAACCAGTCTCCACCCTCCCCCGTATCACAGAAGGAAGTCAAACAAACGTGTTCTTGCTAAGAGGCCGTATTTAAACTCAAGGTTTAAGCGATTTTCTCGAAGTTCTACCAAGACTTTGGTGAGCTCGATCGGATGACTTGCATGTTGATAGTTTCTGGATTTAATATTTCAACGAAAGACGCAACTTTGGATAGTTCTTTCAATTCGTTTGTTGTTCATAACAGGGCGACTATTGCTCGAAATTTCATATAACATCATAGACTGAAATTGAAGTCCCTTGGGCAATACTTGTAACAACTCGCTGAAGATTGCAAATTTTACTTGGGTTAAGAACCAGGTTTTTTACTACTACGCACGGTGGATTAAATAAATTTATTGGCTAGTTTTTTCTACCCCATCGTACTCTTTTTGATCTACATCTTTTTTGGTGAGTTGGGAAGAAGCATACTGATTCTAATGCTCGAAACACAAAATAAATGACCGGTTTGATGTTCTATCGGTTGTTCAGATAAACAAAAAATAATGCCCTCTGAAGCTTCTCTTGAGAGAATTCAAAGTTCGTTTGAGGTCTTTCTAAACTGCCATCTTTATCTGTTTTCCATAGTGGTATAGATCTCTCTTATTTTCTCTTTATTTCTCCCTCTGATATTCTTTTCTTTTCTCTTTCGTATCTGATTATGGTTTTGTACCTTACTCTTGACTTCAATCGTGTCACTGTTTTCATAATTCATGTTTGATATCAAAATTTGCTAACTTAACGCAATTAGTTCTTATGCAGTTTTGTTTCGTTCTTTCCTCATTTTATTCTTTTCGCATTCTTCTTTTTTGTTAGCTTCTTCTGTTCTCTCTCTCTCTCTCTCTCTCTCTCTCTCTCTCTCTCTCTCTCTCTCTCTCTCTCTCTCTCTCTTTCTCTCACTTCATGCGTTGTTCTCTCGCTCTTTCTCTTTTCATATCTGGATTTCCAGACTGTTTTTTCCTATTTTTTCTATTTCCGTTTAGCATAGCATCTCCAGATTCTGTTCCTTTGAATCGTCATCTCTCTCTAAAAGTCTATCTTTGTTTCTGATTCTAGACGATTCCTTTCATCTCCTGAAGTTGATCTTTTTTCGTCAGGAATTAGTGAAGAGAATCACAAAGACTGGTCAGCGAAAGAAAACATTTAGCTTGAATATTATGGAGAGAAATAGAGAGGAGAGAGTAAAGAACACGGAGATAGAGAACCAAGGCTGTAATGTAGAGCAAAGAAACAGAGAAAGAGAAAGAGTGAAAGGGAGGAGCGATAACCACCGAGCCATGTGGTAAAGCTGAAGACAGCAGGGAGAAAAAGGAAATGAAAGGCTAAGAGAAATTGGGAGAAAGCGACAGAGAAAGAGAGAGAGAGAGAGAAAGAGACATATTAAAAGAGAGAGAAGGACAAAAGAAGAGTTGGAAGAACAAAGCATGAATGGTGCTGTCTGAAAGGTCTCGTCTACCGCCCGCCCTCTTAGATGCTAGCTGATAATCGCTCTCATTCTTCTGTGTCTAGCTGAATTAGCAATCATCTCACAGCAAGAAAGACGAAGTTTTGTCTAAGTACAGCCGTATCAACTTTTTCTCAAAGCATATCCTCAGAGAAAACAGATAGTCATCGAGTCTGCGCCAAGCTACATCTTATCATATACTTTGAGCTTTCATCTTTTCACCTAAATCATGAAATTGTAACTGAACTGCAAATCATTTATGACTTGGTCTAAATATTCATGAAAAAAGCTCATGAAAAAAGTTTTGATATTCTGGGTAGGGCAAAGAAATTGTGCCAATCCCTCTTGCTTCCTTACCTCCCTTCCTTTTCAAATCAGTGTAAGTAAACAAAAAGCACATTGCTTCTTTGTGTAACTTCTCATTATCATTATCAATCATACCCGCTCCTATTTAATTCCACTGTTTGTTCTCTTTTCGAGTTGTTCTATGATCCAACGGTAACTTTTCCATCACATAGCTCACCAGGATGTGTTTAAATTTTTTTTGGGTGGTTGACCGGGCGACCCTTGCGACCGGAAAGCGGAATTAACAGAAATTTTGGTCTGTTTCTCGTGTTCAGTTGATCTTTCGTTACGCGTAGCACGGGTCGGAGTTCCATATTCGACATTTTGTTCACTTAGGAGCATTTAGATTTTTTAAAAGATCGCATTATGTTATAATTTCTTCACTATAAAAATTTTTTCTGTAGGACCGGGCGGACGACCGCGAGAAATTTAACAAGTTTGGTAAGCTATGTTCCATCACATTAATTAGCTTTCAGTTTTTTAGATTTCATTCAAGATTTCCCGTTGTATTCGCGACAAATTCCATTTTTTCGTTGATTTATAACCAGTCGCTAATTAATTTTCAATCGCTTTGCAGGAGTCTAATCTCTTCCAAAAAACTTCCAGTTCAACATGCCCGTCTCCGTTCTCCGCAGACTCTCCGCTTTTACTGAATCTTTCCGCAGAAGGCAACGCGAGCGCAACGAGCGGAAGGTTGTCATTGGTTTACCAACCAATAATCCGTGAAAAACATCGTTAACCTAAAATAGATTGTTAAATTATATTTTGTTACGTTGTTAAGAAAGCTTAAGGCGCAATACTTTTATCTTATCGTTGCCCCACATTTTCGGAACTATGAAAAAAGCCACAATATGTTGTATTGATTTTAGGCAGCCAGATGGGAAGCGATGCAGCCAACCTCCATCGATCGAGCGTACCAGAGCATATCCGAACCCACCATGATTAAGGTCGTCCATTCACATCATTGGGAAGTGTAACTCTGGATTTTGAGAAATCTGTATTAAAATGATCTCTGTGTTGGAAAGAGGGGATAAATCCTGACCAAAGTGAATAATTCTAAAATAGATTGGAGAAATGCGTTTCGGTTGAAAGGTGTTGAAGAAGAATCATGTTGTACCTTTTACTGTGAACAATTGCCTGTAAAGTTCAATAGGTTGTACATCATCTCCTTGATGAACCTAACTGAAAACGGGTCCAAAAATTGTCAGCAGAATGCGAATCAGGTCTTCAATTGAGTAACTCTTCTTATTTAAATGTTCTACGATTTCGCTTAACATTCTCGCTTGCAGGGCCGTGATAGCAAATGGGCCAGGAAACGGCATACAGTCCACGAAATCCGTCCTGTACCCGAAGAACCGGTTCGATTTTGATCTAACCTATGGGACTGGAACCCAGTTTGATTACCACTCACCAGATCTAACCTATGGGACTGGAACCCAGTTTGATTACCACTCACCAGATTTCGATCACAGGCAGCAAATTGAAATTCAATTGTTAAATCTATGAACTTCTTATGTGTTTCTTACACAAGTGTCTTCACAACCTCTGTTCTCTTGATTTTTCTAAACTTTTTTATAAAGTTTCTCCGCCTAAGTATAATACGAGACAAGCTGAATCTCTTCGAATTCGCCTTACACTTCTTTATCCAGCCATAATGATTACTTTCGTGTCAAGATCCATAGCGGTCTGGAACTTACTTTCAAAAGAATTGTTATCCATTAAGATTGCTTCTCAGTTTGCTAAGAACTTGAGGAAATTACGATTAGAAATCATATTACCGCTTCCGAGTGTTGTAGACTAAATAACCTAACAGGTTTAAACAATTTTAAACGGTTGAAATTGTTTAAACAATTTATATCCTCTTTAGCTAAGCCGTACGGCCTCGTTAGCGTAAACTTTTTCCTAAGCCTAAGCGTTGTTTTAATGTAAAAGTAATTTTTTAATGTAAAAATAAAAATTTTGCAAAAAAATCAATTTGAACCGTTACGGAGATTCAATTTTATTTTTGAACCGGTTCAAATTGTTTAAACAATTTTAACCGGTTAGGTTCAATTTGAACCGAAATTCAATTTGAACCGTAACATATATATGTATATCTTTTTGTCTTTGCAGGTGACCAGTATCGTTGTGCGCAGGCGTAATATCACAGAACGCGCCAAGGAGGAGGGTTGGCGCAGAATCGCGGGAGGTGTTGTCGTTCGGAGAAGTGAGAATAAGGTCGAGATCCACGCCACTTTCAAGTAAGAACCTTTCTAGCTTTTAGCTATCTATGTATCCTTCACCGAGAAATAGAGTCATGTTCATCGCTTATGATTAGCAGCACGTCATGACAGTTATTGAAGTAATTTTTTTACAGCTGGACTGCCATAGACATCCGAGCTGTGGTGAAGGAGATGGAAATCTACCGTCAAACGATTGTTGAGGCCGATCTGGATGCCCCTATTGCGGAATTGGTAAGTATTTGACACCAAGATCTTCAAATCATCAGATTAACCGCGTGGATTGTAGACATGGATGATTGAACTTTTCAAAATAAAAATGTTTTTAAGCAGATTCACCATAACATTAAGATAGTTCAATCTGACTTCGAATTAAAAGGGATTGGGTGCGTCGGTTGCTCACTTGAAAAAGCGTCTCCGTCAAAGCTAAAATGGTGGGATCGGTTTTTTGCACCACACTAAAATTCATAGACTTCAAATACGCGCACTCTGCTTCTTTGTTGATTAAGAAAGCCAGAGCTCATGAAAAATGCTACAACAAGAATATATAACGCGGAACGCGATAGAGTGGATCTAGCTCTGACTACATTGGGCAATAGGAATTTTATGTCTCCGATTTCGCTGAAAATTTCATCAAAGGGTATTTCAAGCATGGCGAGAACGATGGTTAACTTGATTTTTCCCTGATTCCAGCTCTCCGAAAAGCATGACAGGGTTGAAAAAAGCTTGTTTCGCCGAAAGTACATGAGTGTGCCGCACTGTTCTAAGAGGCATATGTCACTCAGATTGATAGCTAGATCCACCAAATATCGTCTCGATGTAGTCGAATGATGTATCTTCGAGTACATATGTTTGATTTTTAGCTTATTCAAGTTTAACGGTTTTCACGAGAACAATTATCAAAGCTGAAATTTCATGAAAATATGAAACAACATTTTACTCGGAGTACAGGAAAAAGATCTGGGATTCCAGTCAGCATGTTGTAGCCCTGAGTTTTTGCTACAACTTTTTCAAACAACTTAGGCAAACTCGAGATACATCGCTTTGAGTTCGTATATTACTATAGGAGGGGGTATGTCTAAAGATTTCGCAATAGAGCTAGGAGTCTAAATTTAAGAAAATCATACTTGCTATCCACTCCTGATTCCAAATTATAACAAACTTGATTCTAGGAAGTCGGGAATCCTGTAAAATAGGTACCTCGTTTTCAAAACTAACTTTAAAAAAAAACAAACTTGTTTGGATTTTGAAATAACTCAACGCGTTTTTCGAATTAAAAGATGAAATTTGGCTAGTATGTTGAAAAACCCTAAACTTAGATATACGAAAATATTCAAGTTTTTAAGTTTGATTCTCGATTAGATATGCCAGTTCTAAAAAACCTGAAAACGGTTTTTTGGTCGGAACTCATAATTTTTTTTAATTGAGCGATTAGTGATTAAGTACAAAAATGTTTATCGTCGTATGGGGTATGACATAAACAAAGTTCCACAAATGCCCGTCAATTTTGAAGGGAGTTATGGCCACTTAAAAAAAAGACCCTAAAACCCTTAAAATCGATTTTTTTCAAAAACATTTTTTCATTTTCATCAGCTTAACTAGAAAAAAAAAACGATAATGTTAAAGCCTCGAAGGTAAACCTACTTTGAAAAGAGTTATTAGGGTTAGTTCAAACCTTGAAAAAGGGTATTTTAGGACCCCCAATGAGGTTTTTTTCGTGTTTGAACTAACTGTAATAACTATTTTCAAAGTAGGTTTATCTTCGAGGTTGTTACATTATCGAGTTTTTGTAGTTAAGCTGATGAGAATAAAAAAAAAAGTTTTTTTTGAAGTGGCCATAACTCGCTTCAAAATTGACAGCATTTGTGGAACTTTGTTAATATCATGCCCCATACAACTATAAAAATTTTTGTAGTTGATCACTTTTTGCTCAAATCAAAACATAATGAGTTCCGACCAAAAAACCGTTTTCAGGTTTTTTTTTAAAACTGGCATAACTAATCGATAATCAAACTTACAAATTTTAATCTTCCCGTATATCTTATTTTAGAAAATTCCAACATACTAGCCGAATTTCATCTTTCAATTCGAAAAACGCGTTGAGTTATTTCAAAAACCAAACAATTTTTTTTCAAAAGTTAGTTTTGAAAACGAGGTACCTATTTTACAGGGTTCCCGACGTCCTAGAATCAAGTTTTTTCTCATTTTGAAATCAGGAGTGGGTAGAAAGTATGATTCTCTTGGTTTTAGACTCCTAGCTCTATTGCGAAATCTTTATCTTCGAGGTTCTCACACTATCGAATTTTTCTAGTTGAGCTAATGAGGATGAATGAAAAAAATTTTGAAAAAAGTCGATTTTAAGGGTTTTAAGGTCTTTTTTTGAAGTGGCCATAACTCGCTTCAAAACTGGGCATTTGTTGAATTTTTTTCGGGCATTTGTTGAATTTTTTTTCATGTTATGCCCCATACAACAATAAACATTTTTGTAGCTAATCAACTTTTGCTCAAATCAAAACATGATGAGTTCCGACCCACAAACCGTATTCAGGTTCTTTAAAATTGGCATAACTAATCGATAATCAAACTTACAAACTTGAATCTTCCTGTATATCTAAGTTTAGCAAATTCCAACACACTGGCCAAATTTAATATCTCAATTTAAAAAAAACGCGTTGAGTTATTTCAAAATCCAAAAAAAAAATTTCAAAAGTTAGTTTTGAACACGAGGTACCTATTTGACAAGGGTTCCCGACGTCCTAGAATCAAGTTTGTTATTATTTTGGAATCAGGAGTGGATAGCAAGTATGATTATCTTGATTTTAGACTCCTAGCTCTATTGGGAAATCTTTAGACTTACCCCCACCTATAGTAATATACGAACTCAAAGCGATGTATCTCGAGTTTGCCTAAGTTGTTTGAAAAATGTTGTATACGAAAGTTGTAGCAAAAACTCAGGGCTACAACATGCTGACTGGAATCCCGGATCTTTTTCCTGTACTCCAAGTAAAATCTTTTTTCATCTTTTTTTGAAATTTCTGTTTTGATAATTGTTCTTGTGAAAACCGTTAAATTTGAATAAGGTAGAAATCAAACGTAGGCACTCGAAGATACATCATTCGACTACATCGAGTCGGTATTTGGTGGATCTAGCTATCAATCTGACTGACATATGTCTCTTAGAACAGTGCGACACCCTCATGTACATTCGGCGAAACAAGCTTTTTTCAATCCTCTCATGCTTTTCGGAGAGCTAAAATCAGGAAAAATAAAGTTGACCATCGTTCTCGCCATACTTGAAATACCCTTTGGTAGAACTTTCAAATATACGTTACGGTAGAACGAAATCGGAGACATTCTATTGCCCCACCCGGGCCCACTCTATCGCGTTCCACGTCATATTTCAATAGTTATGGTGGATTTGATCTCGATGTTTTCAGTTGATTGTCTCCCTCTCCGTTCTCGATCTGCGGAGGTGGTTCGCTTTCCAGTGCTACATGAAGGCTAACGACCTTTTCGACGGCGACTATCATTGCACTTGTCGCTTCACGAAGCGCGAAGATGTCAGTAAAGTTCAATCATATTACAAACCGGGGTATTACAATCAATATGCATATGGGCAAGACACGTTGTGAAAATTTATCACAAAATTCAATTAAATGACGTTGCTTTTGAATAGTTTCTAGCTGCACTACTTCAGCTTCACTATAATATTTCGGCTCAATTTAACTTGGGGGGGGGGGCTCTTTTCGGTGTGTTCAAAAAATGTTTTTTTTTAAAAATACAAAAAAATGTACATTTTCTTATGCGGTCTCCTTCGCTTAAGCCGTACGGCCTCGTTAGCGTAAACTTCTTCCTCAGCTTTCTTTTTAATCTAAAAACAATCTTTAAAAAAAATTGTTTTTTAAAAAGCCCCCCCCCCCCCAAGTGAAGCGCGCCCCAAAAGTTGAAAAGAACCAAAATTTCAACAAGGAAAAAAGTTAGTAGTTAAAATTGAAGTTGTTTTGACTCAAGAAAACAAATATTTAATTTTGTTCGAATTCATGACGTTTTTCGTTGAAGATCTACTGGCCCAAGCTCGAGAAGTTGACAGTTTGCACAACAACAAAACAAGCGCCTCATCTTTCGAGGTAAACTTATGAATTTGATCTCAATCATTATCTGATTCTTCTACTCATTTGAATTAGATTTGAGCTTATGCATAAGGTCGTGAAAATTATTTCTAATCTATTTTTGCGGGTGTGTAAAAACCTGCGTCTAAGTTTATGTTCTCTTAGACATTATGTAAGTTTGTTCTCAATCAATTCCACTTGCTAAGTTTTTCAAAATTTTACAGAAAAAAGTTAAATTTTTAATTTATGATCGTTATAAGCATCGATGGGTGAAGACCCTTTTATCGTCTCGAATTGGCAGACCCTTTTATCGTCTCGAATTTTTTCTATCACTTCATATGATCTCAGATGCCTCTCTTTTTTATTCAGTCTTGACTTTTGCGATCTGTGCGCACCATTATCGCGGAACGCGCAAAGGTTTCTGAAGCAGAGAGCAGTTCTCAAAGGACATGAAGAAAGTATAACTTTCCATCAGAAATTATAACTTTCCTTCAGAAAGTATAACTTTCCATCAGAAAGTATAACTTTCCATCAGAAAGTATAACTTTCCATCAGAACCCTGTCCCAGTCATAAACAATTGCGGTGAACTTTGATAGGAACACTAAGAAAATCTGCTCTAGTGCTAATTTAGAAGGGAAAACTAGCTCTCCTTGACAAATTGGCTTGGAAAAAGAGAGAGCGCATAGGTGTTGATTGATAACGTTTTCACTTCCGGTGTCATACGTCACGATGACCTACGGTTGTTTCTTCACTTCCTGACGGTATTTCTCTCTTACTTTTTCTCTCGTCTCTAATCTTTTAATCGCTTCTTTCTTCCCTCATTTCTTATTCTTCTCTTCCTTCTCCCGCAATTTTTCTCCGATTTAGGTTCACTAGTTTCTGGTATCATTCACTCCTCGCTAATGTTTTCTTTTCCGCAGAGCTGAAACATCTTTATGAGTTTCCAGTTTTCTTTCAAGTCACGCGCTCAGTCTTTCTATCTCTCCCTCTCTCTATTTCACACTATCTCTGTCAATACATTTAACTAGCAGTCTGTCTACCTCTCTTACTACATATGCTTACTCTCTCTTTCTTTTTCTCTCTCTTGTATCTTCTATGTCTTTCTCTTACCCTTCGTGATCTCTATACCAATTCCTCTCTCTATACCTCTAATTGTCCCTTCTCTTTTCCCTTTTTGTATGTATTCATTAACCACACTTTCATCTTTCATTCCCATTTAAATGACGAAAATCAGCACCACAAACATCGAAAAAAAGAGCGCTGATCAATGACGCTTCCCCACGAAAAATTGTCAACAAGAGATAAGAAATTCCAAAAAAAAGGGATTTTTCTCACTAACCTGAAATGATTACTTTGTATTTTTCAAATAGCAATCAAAAACTTTGCCATCGACCATAGAAAAATAATAAGCTAATTCAGGCGCGGAAAAATTTAAATTAATCAGCTTTTCAAGGTCGCTAGTTTAGTCAAGTATGTATAAGAACATCATTGTTTACAAAAAAATTAAGAAAAAGAGACTGCTCTGTCGAGCAAGCTTTACCGCAAAAGAAGCGAGTGAGGTATAAAGTGCGGATTAATGAAAATGATTGAACAGCATCAGAGGTCAAAACTGTCAAGTCTCGCCCCCATTCACCCTCAAAACTGTCAAGTCTCGCCCCCATCCACCCTCACAACTGTCAAGTCTCGCCCCCATCCACCCTCAAAAACTGTCAACTCTCGCCCCCATCCACCCTCAAAACTGTCAAGTCTCGCCCCCATCCACCCTCAAAACTGTCAAGTCTCGCCCCCATCCACCCTCACAACTGTCAAGTCTCGCCCCCATCTACCCCGTCAACTCTCGCCCCCATCCACCCTCAAAACTGTCAAGTCTCGCCCCCATCCACCCTCAAAACTGTCAAGTCTCGCCCCCATCCACCCTCACAACTGTCAAGTCTCGCCCCCATCCACCCTCAAAACTGTCAAGTCTCGCCCCCATCCACCCTCAAAACTGTCAAGTCTTGCCCCCATCCACCCTCTCTCCGATTAGCGGTTGTTTTTTCTCGATGTTTTACATGTACATGAGACATCTGAAATGCTTGGAACTCTTATCTTGGTCTCAAACGCGTTTTTCTAGGCTGATTGACTACGGCGTATCGGCCAATTACGTCATTGACCGTCGTGTCATTGACCATTTGATCGTGCAGATAACGGACGAAGAGAAGTCTCCTTCGGAAATCAGCCCGAATATCATTCAATTCCGGTGCGTTCGGTGATCTGCGTCAATGAAATTGGCGTTTAGTGGTCAAGGAAATATTCAGATCACTTCATTCGTCCCAAAAGATTACAAAAAGTAGATCAACAGAATTTTTTCGGGGGTAATCGCCTAGCTTTTCTGTTTGTGGCTGAAAAAGTGCATGGTAAGACCCACGGCGAACCTAAACTATTGTGACTCTGTTCTGACTTTATTTTCTTCGTTTTTAAATGTTTTCTTTGGTTTGAACAAAAAAAAGTGCGAGATAGTTTTTAAAATAATTTTTTTTGTTGTAAAACCTAAGTTTAATTTAAATTCTTCCAATGAGTTTGAGTCAAAGGGTTGCGATCGGAGCAGCCGACTGACGTTTCATCACTCAGCTAAGAACATTAAAATAAAAGGCTTTGTGAGCTAATCGAACTCGAACTCAGGTTTCACGCAAACCACGCTTTAGCTTGAAAAGTCTCAAATAGTTGGAAACATTACCAAAAAAAACATAAAAAATTATCTCGCATTTTTTGATCAAACCTAAAACATCAGTAAAATTACAGAAATAAAAATTAAGTCAGAACAAAATGATGGAGGGACCACAATATTTTACCTTCGCCAGACCCACGGCATTCTTGAAAGAGATGGTCCATTCTTGAAAGAGATGGTCCATTCTTGAAAGAGATGGTCCATTCTTGAAAGAGATGGTCCATTCTTGAAAGAGATGCTCCAGGTGGAATGAAAGACTCAATAAATTTGAGTAGTTATTCGTAGGCAAAAACTGCTGGCTGCGTCCAATTCTAACTTGTACTCTTCAAAACAGTGAAGTAAGCCGTGACAATTGGCCAGGGATTATGGTTTTGGGAAGTTGACTAAAGAGGTCGAGAGCAAGAGCGAAGTGTGGAAAATCGGAGAATTTTAGACGGAGGGACGATGGAGAAAGGCCTCGCGATCATAAAAACGGGTGTGCGAGGGATTAGGTGCAACCTAGGGAACAATATAAGAAATGATGTCTAACTATACATATTTACAATTTGATTGATGAAGCTTATTGCAGTAACTGGGCCGGGAGCGCTGGTTTTGATGAGCGGTTCGCCATCGTCGTAGGACCAAGCGACTACTAGGCACACTCCGGCTGCTCGGACATCTTTTCAACTACGGATCTCGGCTAAGAACCAAAACATCTTGTGATTCTGTTGCAAAGGCAATGATTTAGGTCCTTTCACGATTGAATGTGTTGAACGTTGACAATAAGTGTTATTTTCAAATAATAGTTCATTAATTGTAACATCAAATAGCAAGTCGAATATTGTTGAATAGTTGTTGTCTTATGTCTTTCTAACATCTTACCTCAGGTTTGCATGCTTTCGCTACAAACCACCAGTTGAACTTTTACTAGGAGTTAACAAACTATAACTAATAGCATCAATACGAATGATTCATAAAGCTCATCTTTCATTACTTCACTTATATTTCTTGCGAAAGCTTGAGTTATTCTCTTAATGACCTAAGGTTGCCGAAAAGTTACCTTCGATAATGATGAGGTTGTGAGCGCTCACTTACATATCTTAATTGAAGAAATCGCTACGGTAATTTGAAAATATTCTTCACCGGAGCTACAGTACTCCGATAAGGTCGTAGTTTAATTTTTTTATATTTTATTTAGAGGCTGACCGCGAGCCTTGCAAATAACATGTACATTTATGTTCATATACATATATCTATTCAGTTAACATTTGTATAGTCATCTGACATATTCTGGGATAACTCTAATAGTTTGCATTTGAATCAGGCATGTTTTCGCTTGTTTTTTAAACGTGTTTTCGCCGTAAAAGTATGTTTCATATAATTTTCATATTCTGTCCTACGACGCTTATAAAATGTGTATTAGCTGTAGTATCCGAATTGCAAAGCAATGAGAATTTCATTCACCAAAGGACTCATGCTATGCGCCTCCTTCCTTGTATATGCTTTATTTACAATGAATAAACGAATTTTAAAAAGCGTAAACATTTTTCACCGCTGCAGAAAGATCGAGAGTTTTCTGCAGAAAGATCGATAACCTTAGCATAATTATGAAACAAATGATTTATTTTTCAATTCCAATGATGTATTTTCAGACATGTTCGAGAAGTTTCAGATGGTTATAATTTTCATTTTATAATTGAGAAGATAATATTTAAATCAGTCAAGAGACATTTTCTTTTCCATAGCTGGGTTGCTTATTATGGTCACTCTCTTGTCTTCTTTCTTTTTCGAGATTCTCGCGCTCTGAAATGAGATGAAATTTTTGCAGAAAAAACAGTGCTGGAAAAAAAGAGTGAGAGACAACACAAGGCAGTCTGTGAATACATTTAAGAGCTGTAGGAAAAATCGCAAATGCATCCGGAGATGGGGTGATTGGTTGTGAAAACTGTATTTTTCGAAAATTTTGATAGTGAGACTGGCTTACAAATGTGATGATGATCTCACCTGCGGCTTCCGTGCGAGCGGAATGTCTTTCCGAAAGTTCCTAGCCTTCCTCAGGTTGGGGTTCTGGCTGGGCGTGTAGACAGCACAGAATTTGACAAGGAGCCCTGTGAGAAGGACGAAGCAGATCGCCACGATTAGTATGACCCACCACCTGCAACGGTTGTCTAGATTACGACGACAATGACTAGAGCCCTACATGAGAGAACACGGTACCTTGATTAATCAGACAATTCAGATTCATGAGACGATACGGAATCAATTCTCAACCTCTATCAGAACGATCTAACTATTTCGGAGAAGGTGGTCCTTTACAGGATGTTCGAAAGTAGGGGAGATTCTGTACACTTGAACTCAGTGAGAAAAAAAATCTTAGCCTGGTGAGCAAATGTGCGGATTCGGTTTACGCGGTTTACGCTTGGCGCATAACAAAGAAAGATCTTATTTATGAGTAAGAGAAGGTTCCTTTGAAACACTTCTGGCGGGTCTAAGTGGCGAACATTGAGCCTCGATATCCAGGAAACGGTAAGTTTTGACAAAGGGATAGATTGTCAACGAAAATCGTTGTAGCTCTGTTTATTATTGTGTGTTTTAACGTCTTTTCTCAGGCCGTCTTTTAGCGAAGTTAAAATGTCGTCGTGCCAACGTGACTTTTTTTGTTTGTTGTTCCTTTTTTTCTTTTGGAGGTGTGTAAGCGTTTTGTTTGTAGGTTTTGTTTGGTAATTTTCTTGTGTTCCAAGTTTAATAATAAACTTGTATTTCAAATCCTGAGCCAAACACACTTTATTAAATAAGAGGATCTTCCTCCATATTTACTTGAGAAATAAAGCAAAAGTAGGAGCAATCCTACTATTTGAAGGTTTCTTTCAAAATTGTGTTTATGGTGCATCGACGATAGACCCGAGACAAATCCGCGTGGCAGGCCCAAGCGAAACCTTCGGACATCACCGCTTCACATCACTTCTGGTTAGCACTTGAATAGTTGTTTTCCTTGTTCTTCTTAGCTTTCTTCCTTTCTCGGAACGTAGATCTTTGTCTCAATAAGGCTCTCCCCATCTCAAACCTTTCTCCCGCGAGTGAAGCTCACTGCAAAGGACACGGTTGAGAGAAAAATTAAGGAGAGCTTGAGGTCATTGAACACGGTCAGGAGAAGTAAAGGTTGAAGTTAAGAGTAGCGACATTGGAGCACTTTCAAGTCTGTTCTACGACGAATTTGTCGTCTGAGGAGTTCTGCTCATGAACTTTTTTTTTCTTGCTGGTTTACTTCTGTAGTTCCTCAAAAAACTTTCTCGTTTCTCATTAAACCTTTTCCGTTCTTTTTTTTAACCTTTCTCCCGCAAGTGAGTATTCACCGGGACACGGTTCAGAGAAAAGAGGAATTTAGGTTGAGTAAATAAGAAAGAGGTCAAGAAGATACAGAGGAAACGCAGCATATTATCTGATACACGACAGTAACGTCGTCTGGTTAAAGTTCTTATTACTCGTGTCTCGTTGCTCATTAAACTTTTTCTCCTTCTTCTCAAATAACCTTTCTCCCGCGAGTGAATTTTCACTGCTAAGGACACGGTTGAGAGAAATAAGGAATCAGTAGAGTAACGAAACGAAGTTGAGAACGGAGAATTAAATTCTGAGTTAATACAGAATATATTCAACGATGTTAGCAAACGAAGAAATTTCGGCTGAAGCTAGCAAACCGCAGCAGCACATTATGGCTGCCGAACTTGACCCAAAAAAGAAAATGGCAGTATCTTCATTGTCGCAATGGAAAGAAGCCATTGTTCTGGCAACAGAAACTCTAGCACAAGCTCAAGAAATGCTGAGAACATCTTCAGATACTCCGGTACAACAATTAGAAGAAGCGCGAGCTACACTCACAGCAGACATTGACTCTCTTCAAAAAGCAGACGAAGACTTAGAAGGTAAATTCAGTCAATTAAAAGACAAAAGCCTTCAGTTAGAAATTTTGCAATTAAAAGATCAATGGATCGATCAGCAAAAAGGAGGTAGAAGTCAATTGAGGTTAACAAGAGACATTTCGAAAACTCTTAATCTTTTAGACAATCAAATAGCCTCAATGTCAAAAAGAAACAGTTCGCAACGAAGTAATGTGGAAATTCAACAACAAGAATTAAGAGGACCACAGCATATCGAACTAGACATGGGTCACAGCATGAGAAACCTTAACGTTCCGGAACAAAACGTAGGATACGGTCAAAGCTTTCCCATGTGTACACTACAACCTCAATATCAGCTGCCCAAGATCGATATTCGGCTCCCGGAGTTCAGAGGAGATCCAACCCAATATCCTTCTTTCGTGGAGCACTTCGGCCTGCTGGTTGATAGAAGGCAGGATATTTCCAATCTGGAAAAACTTTTACACCTGAAGGGGTGTCTCAAAGAAGAAGCAGCGGTGACCATTCAAAACTTGCCCATTCTCGGAGAGTATTACGAAGCAGCAAGAAATCTGTTGGATACCGCATACAACAGGCAGCAATCCGACCTTCCTATGCTACTGGAGAATTTGGAAAATTTTCCCATGTCAGGAGAAACTGTGAAACAGCAGACAAAATCTCTGAACGAATTACGCTGCATCTTAATCAAACTACAACAACATACCAAGGTGGATGAAAACATCTCGTTCATCAGAACGGTTGTCAGCAAATTCCCTAGAGCTACCAGAGAGCACGTCGCAACGTGGCAGTTCAACGTAAGAAAACAGAAAGACGCAACAACCATTACCATGCCGATGATACTGGAAGTCATTAAAGATTTCTTATCAGCTGAAGAATTCAAATCTTGCGCATTTCCAGCGACAGCTTCACCCACCAAGTATATGAGACAAAATGTCAACATCACCACTCATGAGAAGTATACGCCAGTGGATCGTCCAAAAATCTCTGATGCAAGGGCTAAAATAAGCACAAAAGAGAGCAAAGCTTGGGCGGACGTCGAGAAATGTGTCTTCTGCGGAAAGCATAAGAACTCAACGTTGTGTTTCACGCTTAAAACCGGTAAAGAGAGAACGCAACTCGCAACTCGTCAAGGAAGATGTCTAAGGTGCTTAGAGAAGGGACATTCAGCTAATGACTGCAAGATGTTTTGCAGCATATGCCGTAAAGCTCATCACATCTCGCTCTGTTTTGCACTCAATCCAAAAGCTATGTCTAGTCGTCAGAATCAAGTCAACACAGTGATGGATGTAAGAATCAGTCAGGAGCAAGATCACATCTCCGACGAGGAACTGTCAGAAAACGAGAAAGTGGAAACGTCTGATGACGAGAATGATCGAATGAAAGAGTCAAATGGCGAGGAAATAATCAGCTCAGCTACGAATGGAACTGCACGTCTTCTGACAGGCAAAACAAATATCTGTCTCAACTCAAACGATAAAACCGCCATAAATTTTTTAATCGATACGGGAGCATCGGTTTCTGTAATATCAGAACAGTTCGCAAAAAGGCACGGACTGAGAATATCAGGGCGGAAAAGTTGTCGAATGACGGGACTTGGAGGAAAGAATGAAGGCACAAAATTGTACACCGAATACGAGATATATCTCGTCTGTATCAACGGAAAGGTGATAACAACGAAAGCTCTGGGACATGACGAACCCATAACAGGCACCATCAGGACGGAAAGAATTCCAAAACAAGACCTTCAATTCATAAGGAAAAGGTCTTGGAAGCTGGCAGACAACTACAATGAAGGGAGTTCATTCCACCCCGATTTGATCATTGGTACTGACATTCTCTGGCAAGTTCTGAAGCTTGGAGAGAAGCTTGAGACGCTACCAAGTGGCTTGAAGCTTATAAACACGACTTTCGGTTATATCGTGATTGAGCAGACAAAGCGAACCAGGGTGAATACCGAAACCGTCCTGCTACTGAATATGTTTCCGAAAAGTTTGGAAAAGAAACTGGAGAGTTTTCTTGGGCTAGAAAAGATCGGTCGAGGTGGAGGATCAGAGAATGACCTTAAAGAAAAGGAGGAAAAAGAAATCGACAAACATTTCTCAGAAAGTATTACGTTTGGAAGCGGAAGATACAATGTGCAATACTTCACCAGAAACTCTATCAAGCAGCTGGGTGAGAATTATAATCTTTCCTGGGTCCGTTTGAAAGGAAACTTGATCAAGCTACGAAAGCAGGGTATGCTGGAGAGTTATGATAAAGTTATTCAAGGACACCTAGCAAACGATCAAATCGAAAGAGTTCAACCAGGAATGACTGATGGAAAGTATATGTACTACATGCCCCACCAAGGAGTCATTCGAATAGACAAGCCAGACAAACCAATACGCATAGTGTTCGATGCCTCTTCAAAAGAAAAAGGTTTTTTGTCTCTAAACGAATGTATAGGAACGGGACGATCATTTCTGGAAGATATTCCTTCTCTTGTGATGAGGGCGAGATCAGCTAAAACTTTGATTGTCGCGGACATCGAAGCGGCTTTCCTTCAAGTTGGAATCCAGGTGAAACAGAGAGATATGTTCCGATTTCTTTGGGTCAAGGACACTAACAAGACAGTCAACAAAGAAAACATCGAAGTTTTCAGATTCAAATGCGTACCTTTCGGGACATCTCAGTCTCCTTATTTGCTAATGGCGACCATTAGGCACCATTTACTCGAGTCTGCGAAAGAAGCAGGACAGAAAGAAGCTGAGACACTCAGAAATACAGCGGAAAACATATACGTGGACAACATCATCATAGATACTGGAAAAGAGACATCGACTTATCACTACAATTTGTTGAAAGAAGTTTTCTCAAAAATAGGAATGAATGCGAGAGAATTCACAAGCAACGACACAAGTTTCCAAAACCTTCTTCCGAGTGAAGACCAAGGAAAGTTCGGAACCCAGAAACTTCTTGGAATTCCATGGAACAACATTAAGGATACAATTCCTTTGAGAATAACCGTTCGGTCGAAAAATAAAGTGATAACTAAAAGAATTATCATGAGCGAAGTGGCCTCCATTTTCGATCCCCTTGGATTTCTCGTACCCATCTTGTTACCTGCAAAACTGCTGATTCAGTCACTCTGGAAAGAACAGCGAAAATGGGACGATGCAGTGACTCCAGACACAAAAGTTCAATGGGAGAAAATCTGTGGAGAATGGAGAGAGTTCTCACGGGAAATTCCAAGACTCATCAAGATGGAAGGCAAAAGTTATTTCGTGGCCTTTAGTGATGCTTCAGCTTACGCTATTGGGGCTGTAGTCTACATCATTCCCTCAACCGGCAAACCAAGTATACTGATGAGTAGATCACAGTTAGCTCCGAACAAACACCCTCAAACGATCCCAAAGCTGGAACTGGCAGGGATCACCCTCGCGGCTCAATTACTATTGTACGTCACAAAAAGCTTCAAGAAAAGGAAAGAAGATTTCGAATCAGATTTCATCATCTTCTCAGATTCGACCATTGCACTGCACTGGTTGCAATCCAAGAAAGAAGCTAGCGTTTACGTCAAGAACAGAGCGCTTAAGACCAATTCCGTCATATCGCAGCTGAAGGAGTTGACAGCAGGTAAAGCGATAGTCAGGATACAACACGTCGCAGGAACAGAGAATCCAGCCGACTGGGCTTCAAGAGGAGTTCCCAGTTCCAAACTCATGGATGAGCGTTGTATGTGGTGGTCGGGACCAGAATGGTTAACCTCGCAGTTCTGTGAAAGAAAGTGCTTGGAAGAACAGCCATCCTTCCAACCACCAATCGAAGAAAACATGCTAGCCACGACTATGCATATTGAAGATGAAAATCACAGTCCCTTTGAGAATCAAAGAATTTCGAACTGGAAGAAGCAAATACGTGTCGTCGCTCACGTTCTACGCTTCCTGAACAAAAAATTCGAAAAAGTGAACTCAGCGAAATTGAAAAACAAAATACACAAAGTTTTCGGAAAAGTTTCGCTAAATGGAGATTGGTCTTCAGAAGATATGAAAATAGCGGAGAATGTCCTTTGGAAAAGCGTCCAGCATGCTGCAAAATTTCCAACCCTCTCTCCACTATCCCAAAAACTGAAACTCTTCAAAGACGAAAACTCTGTTTGGAGGGTTGGCAACGGTCGAATGGACGAATCAAACATTCCCTACGAATCCAAATTTCCCATCTTCATTCCGGCAAACAAGCATAACGAAGCGGTCAAAAAATTGATTGAAGCGAAACATCGAGAACTGATGCACGCCGGACCGTACCATATCATAAATGAATTCAGAAGGAAATATTGGTTCCAAAAATGCAGCACAATGACAAAAAAGATAATCAGGAACTGCGTCATTTGCAGAAAGGAAACGGCAAGACCATTCAAATACCCTGATGTTCCACCTTTGCCACACAAAAGAGTAAACATCTCAGCACCGTTCGAAAACATTGGCATTGATGCAGCGGGCCCATTCAATGTACGAAACCATGCTGGAACCGTGGTGAAGAAGTATATAATCCTTGCTACATGTTTGTTCACGAGGGCCATTCACTTGGAAGTCGTCGAAGATTTATCAGCTCTCGAAACTTTACGTGGGTTTCGGAGATTATGCGCCAGACGAGGATTTCCACTAACCGTCATGTCGGACAATGCCCAGAACTTCAAAATAACATCTGCTATAATTTCTTCAGAAACAAAATCAACAGATGAGTTGAAAATGTTCCTCGCTGATCACAAAATACGGTGGAAATTCATTCCTGCCTTTTCTCCGTGGCAAGGAGGATGCTATGAAAGGATGATTGGTTCGGTGAAATCAGCCATGAAAAAGGGAATAGGCAGAAAAATTCTGGATGAATACGAGTTTCAAACGCAAGTGATTGAAATTGAAGGAATTATCAATACAAGACCGTTAACGGCCGTCCCAGAAACAGAAGAAATCACAGTTATTCGACCGATAGATTTCCTGCTTCCGTGCTTCAAATCAAGTTTACCGTTAGGCGATGGCGATGAAGAAGAGTATCTTCCAAATGGTGAAATTTCAAGCACCCGCAAAGAAATTCTTGAGAAATTACAAGAAGTGCGGAAGATGCGGGAGAGAATCGGCGAGAAATGGATGGATATATATCTTCTCGAACTACGAAACCGACCAGAAACAAGAATCAAACTTGGTTCTACGAGTTCAAATATGAAACCTAAAGTTGGAGAAGTTGTACTGCTGTATGATGAAAATCAGCCACGCGGAAATTGGAAACTAGCACGAATATTGGAATTAACCGAGAAATCGGCCAAATTAATCTCAATTAATAAAAGAGAAATAGAACGTCCAATAAATAAACTGATACCGCTAGAAGTGCACAGTACACTGGAAGAAAACAACAGCAAACTACTCAAGAGAAGCAACGAAAAACGAACTCAACCAAACAGAAGTTGCAAGAACAAGAAAATGACTAAATTTGAAAATGGAGAAAAATTCCCATTTGATGATTGATGCTTCTACGAAAAAAGGAACATCTTACATCTCTTCGTTTTTTTTGTTTTTTTTGTGTTTTTTTTCTTCTGCAAGTCCACCAAACTACTTAATTGCAGTAATGGACGCAGAGCAGCACACCCCGCCCAACGCTAACTCGGCTTCAAATACGAAACCGAAGAGAGGGAAGAGTGTGGAGACCATCATTCTCATGCAGTTACAAACTCAACTTTCTGCAGAACTAAATCTACGCTTAGAGTTGGAGAGAAAAGTAAGGAGTTTAGAGAAGAGAATGGACACGGTTATGAGTGAAGTCGCTGATTTCGCATTGGAAAGAGAAAAAATGCAAGAAAAGCAGGACCTTCTAATGGAAAAGTTGGAAGCGGTAGAACCTTATCTGAGTCTCGACAGAGACAATCAGTCCAAAATAGGCGAGATGGAAATGGTTCTGAATTCTCTACATCAATCGGCTAAACCCGCGTTGGAAACTGAGATTGCGGACGAAATAGATGTTTCGCCGATGCAAGAAGTAGAAATCGAAAAAGAGACAGAGTTTTCAACAAAAGGAAAAAGATTCAGCGAATCTGTGCCACTTCATCACAAGGATTATCCTTGGTTGAGCGAAAGAAGAGAGAGGGGAAAGGACCGTAAGGTTCATCTGAAGAGATGCGGACTTTGTGGTGCTAACCACCACTCAGACGCTTGCCGATTAGGAAATCTATCGACGAGAAGGAGACACGTTCAAGAGAAAAGTCTGTGTCACCTGTGCCTTCAACCTATGTGCTTCAAAGGTAAACGACATACTTGTGTCGGGGACAGCCTTTTCTGTAAATTCTGCTCTCGTCGTGGTCACCATCATTTCGGGCTTTGCGAAGAAAATCCACTCTTCAAGTAATTGATCTGTAGACATTTTCGGAGTTGTTGATTTGTTGTGTTTTTATTGACCGTGTTGATCTCCTTCCCAATTGTGTTTATTTCTGAGTTTTCGGCAAATGCACATTCGAGGAGGTTCCACCCTATTTTTGCTCTGAACTTTAGCTTTCTCCGGTGTGTTGGTGGTTATTCGTTGGAATTCATCGGGAAGTCGCCTGGTGTTCCGCGGAGATTACGGGCATCTCGGGGCGAGTTTGGAGAGCAAGGTCCAAAAATGCTTGGAATCTTCCAATATGTGTATACCAACTCCATCGTCTAGATTTTTCTAGGGGCGGGAGTGTCAACGAAAATCGTTGTAGCTCTGTTTATTATTGTGTGTTTTAACGTCTTTTCTCAGGCCGTCTTTTAGCGAAGTTAAAATGTCGTCGTGCCAACGTGACTTTTTTTGTTTGTTGTTCCTTTTTTTCTTTTGGAGGTGTGTAAGCGTTTTGTTTGTAGGTTTTGTTTGGTAATTTTCTTGTGTTCCAAGTTTAATAATAAACTTGTATTTCAAATCCTGAGCCAAACACACTTTATTAAATAAGAGGATCTTCCTCCATATTTACTTGAGAAATAAAGCAAAAGTAGGAGCAATCCTACTATTTGAAGGTTTCTTTCAAAATTGTGTTTATAGATATAGGAAACGGTAAGTTTAAAAAAAGGAAATCCAATTCGCTATACGATCCCTAATTTGTATACATATATGTAACTATGTAACGGATAAAATGGGGTTTATTGTGTAAACTACAGTTACTTAGCTTCTTTCGAGACTCGTTATTGTTGCAATTAGCTTAGTCTCCTCGTCGCTTCGAATGACATAGGAAGCAGTCACTGGTTAAACCATGTAAGGTATACATCTCAAATCAGGATTAAGCGCGAAAAAGAAGCTACAGTAGCTCAGATTGAAGCAAGTTTGACCAGAAGATGATCAAACCCAGTCATTTGTTTCTCCAGTCAAGATTGAATGAATAAGTTACTAATACAATATGCTTACTTTTCTCTTATGAATGGTAGAGCAGACTGCTCGAAGAATTTGAAAGCCTCCATCACTTTTCTGTATGTTCCATCGGGATACACCAGACGACATCTGCGATAAACATCGCAAATACCTTAACTTTAGTTATATATTTTTTTCTTTTCTCTACCATCTTCTCTCTACCATCATCTTTCTGTCTTTATCATGGATTGTGGAGTTACACTCCTTTCATGAAGCAATTGCTTCATGAGCGTGACTAGAAAGAACGGCCATCGTGCCTTAGACATAGCAAGAAATCGCATGGGACAATGTGTGCTCGGTTGATGTATTGGTTAACTCTACGAGCCCCGGTTAGGCGGCGGAGGTTCGGTCCCATCCGAGTGCCTATTTTCGCCCGTGCGATGGATTTCATTCATTTTAGTTATATAGTCAACATTAGAACTCTCTTTTTCAATTTGACTCCACATCAAACTAGTTCCCAAAAGTCGAGGTATAAGACTTGTTAGGATAATCTCAAGCTCAACAAACAACGCGCCATTTTTTCTGTTTTTTTATGAGAAAAATATAGAGCTGAGATAGGGTGTGGCTAAAATTGATGTTTATTCTTAGTTTCATCAAGCGACCGAGCACGAAAGACTCTTTAAGAAGTAGCAACCGACCATTGTCTTCAATCATTCTAGTAGGAGCTGTCTCTCTTTTGAAATTTAAAACCGTTTCACAAAGACAAATTTCATGCAAAGTCAACATTCTTTTAACAATGCAATAGAGCGCGCGCTGCGACGAAGATAATGAATTAAACTTCCAAACAAGTAAACTAACTTTGAAAAAGCAATATGCAATTGTCTCTAATATTTATCTTTTAGTTTACTACCTTTTCAAGTATAAACTAGAGCTACTTGTGTCGAATAAGAAAATTGGTGCCGAAAGAGCGATTTTGAAAAAGGAGCACTTTATCATGTGTTGGACCTATCATTATCATGTGTTGGAGCTATCAAGATTAAGAAACTTGCGAATGTTTCTCCGCACTTCAGACCGAACCTCAAAATTAACTCTGATGAACTTTAACCGATACAATGATCCACATTCTTTATTTTCTAGAGTAATTGCTTTATTTTTTAGTGGTTGCCTAGAGTGCTGCTTGTTTTAACAATAGAGACATGAGTGATTTCTGCTTGCAAGGTTTTAACTTTCTTATTTTCATATGCAGACCAAGAAGTTAAGAATTTTGTTACAAAAAGTATCTTAAAATTTTTGCTCAAATGGTTTTTGAACTTTGAAGACTGAGTTTTTGACTCTTTGTTACTTGGGGAGGAGCGTGCTTTACTTGAGAGGGGGGGGGGGTGAAGGGAGGGGTTACATGTTACTTTTCACAGATTTTTTCGCTCAGGCTTAGGTAAAACTTATGCACACATGGCCGTACGGATTATGCACAAGGTCAAACCGCTCAGGAACGAGGCCATACGGCTTAGGAACGAGGCCGTATACAGGGTGTTTCAAAAGTACTGGCACAGTTTTCGCGCGCGCCTCTTGCACGCTCTATGGATCAATTGACTTGACAAGACATCACAATTTTTTTTCTAGTTTTTGTTGATTATGTGTTCGAAATTATAAATTGTTCCCTTTGTTGTGTAGGTGAATGGCGCGTTCAAGTTCAAAACGTTCCGCGATTCTGACTTTAAGTCGTGCGGGACGCAAACCTTCTGAGATCAGTAACATGCTGGATGTTCCTCGTCGAACCGTCTACCACACTATCAAACGTGGAACTCAAGAAGATCGTCCACGCTCCGGTAGACCGGTCACCGCTACTTCTTCTCGTATCACGAAAATTGTCAAGAAGCGGATACAACGTAAGGGGCAGAGAAGCATGAGGAAAATGGACACTGAGCTTCATGTCTCAGTAGCATCGATGTGGCGAGTCGTCAAAAAAAGCTCAAGAACTTTCCCTATGAGTTCCAAAAAAGACATGGTTTGACTGAAGCTCAGAGAAAAGGAAGACGGGAAAGTGTCGCTTGCTACTGGCGCGGGCCGAAAACGGAGAACACTTGAAAACGATTTTCTCAGATGAGAAGCTTTTTACAGTGAAGGCTCATTACAACTGCCAAAACTCCAGAATACTCGCTGAGAGTGCACAGGAAGCGAACGATGCAGGTCGCGTCATCGAATGCAATTCTCATCCTGCACAAGTCATGGTTTGGGCGGCAGTCTCCTCCAGTGGTCGCACTCCTCTCGTTTTTGTGCCGAATGGCGCCAAAATCGATACTAACGCGTACATTGATGAAATTCTTGAGAAGCATCTTCTACCTTGGTCCCAGGCTCACTTCAAAACCAACAACTGGACTTATCAACAGGACGGTGCTCCAACACACAGAGCCAAGAAGACTCAAGAGTGGTGCAAACATTATCTGCCCGACTTCATACCGGCCAATGAATGGCCAGCTAATAGCCCCGATTTCAATCCACTCGACTTCTCCATCTCGGCTATTTTGGAGGCAAAGGCTTGTGCAAAATCTCACAAAAATTTGGAAGCGCTTAAAGTATCCCTTACCCGAGCATGGGACGCTATTCCACAAGAGACACTGCGGGCAATCATCGAGGCATACCCTAGCCGTCTCAAAGCTGTCATTAAGGCCAAAGGAAATCAAATTGAGTGACTGTTGTAAAAAATTGAAGTTCTTGATAAACATTTTTAATTATATTAACCTGATTCGCTGAAACTGAATGAAAATAGAAGGTAAAATATTTGTGCCAGTACTTTTGAAACACCCTGTAGAACAATTAGCTATAATGTTGTTTTTTTATCCGGTAAAAGAAAGTGAATTGTTTTCAGCTATTATTCACTATTTCCTTCGCTTAAGCTTAGGTAAAGGTTCCCCTTACGAGGCCATACGGCTTAGGAACGAGACCGCATGGAAAAATTTCTCACACTTTAAATTTTGTGTAGATTCAATGACTAAATTTGTCAGAAAATAGAGAAATTGTTGTAATAAATGCAGTTGTTTAAACACACTAAAAACAAAAGCCCCCTGAGTAAAGCACGGCACCCCAAGTAAAACACGCCCCCTTCCCGAAGTAAAATTGTGCCAAGTTTTTTTGTTGTTGCAAGAGTTGAGAAAATGCTTTTTAAAAAAAATTGAAATCTAATCTAAACATTTGAAAAAAATTCTTGAAAAGTTTAAATCTATTTAATCAAAAATCTCTTTCAATTTTTTTGGAAAGCTACTTCATGCCAGCTCATTCTTGACCCCTCTTCTCCCTGAACGACTGCGTTGTAACAACTCCGATCAACTTCAGCGATTTCTTTACTTTCTATTTTCTCATTCCTCGCTTTTTGAGATT
>OZ057407.1:17019768-17062268 GCA_964056735.1 Allodiplogaster pararmata | reverse complement strand
CCGTTCCCGCACACAGGTTCTTCGTTTTCTGAACTTTTAAATCTGATAAAATGCAAATACATTAAACAATTTTGTTCTCAAATAAAATTTGAGCACGGAGGGAAGAATGAATAAAATATATGATTAGCACATTCCTCTCTCTAATATATAATACATATGAATGGAGATAAAGGTGTGAAAGGTAACCTTTTATATCTGAACTATTTGTTTACAAACTTTCAATGTATTCATACTGTCCTAACCAATTTATGTGCCTTTTTGGAAATAATATTAGCTCAACCACTACCTGTAAAGCAGTTGGTTTTCTTTTCTTCGTACCAGGCTCCAGTCAAGTTCAATTTGGCTCTCGGTTTTAACTTGAGCAGAAACTAAACGAGTCTTTCTCAGAAGTTTAGACTTCGGATACAAGGAGTTAGGTATACGTTACGGAAACGAGGTTTAAAAAACTTGAAAGAAACATTGAAATCAGAAAAAAATTGAAAAAAACCTAATGGAGCGTTAGAATTCAACTTTTCACTTTGTCCAAGTAATCTCTCGGATATACAGGAGTTGAAAGATGCGCTCAGAAGATGAGTGCACATCGTCACGGGAACTCAGTGATTCGACTTTTAAAAATCCAATTTCCATCTAATTCTCTCAGAGAGCTTTTCTTCTCTTTCGTACGTTTCAAGAAACATCCTGAACTCCATGACCTTCCGCACGCATACTTCTGACGTGACCTTACATCGGAGCAAATCGCTCAAGAGACATCGGCGAGGAGAGAGGCCGGTAAGATGAATGCGGAGAGTGGCGAACTGTGGTACGCTGTGCGAGACGAGAAAGTTGTAAGCAAAACTCATCAATCCAAGACCATTGCCTGAAAGGGCAGTTAACAATACACGAAAATTTTCGGGGCCTGCGGTAAGCGGTGCCCCTGTGTTGACTAATGGAACCTCTGCCTCCAGAGCATCAAAGAAAAATAATCTCAGCAGATTGAGTCAGGTCTCATAGAAGACGAACAGCCCTGCCTCACCTCGGAACCCGAAACCAAGACGGTTCCCATACACCAGCTGCGCAGTTAAACTCGCAAAAAGTACCGGAAAAATCTCGAAGAGTCTGGTGGTTCTACATGAAATTTCCGAGGACAGTGAAAGCGACGACCCCAACACAGCTTGCCAGAAGCCCAAGCCTCCGACTTCTCCCTGGGGGTGGAGTACTTCTACTACTGGGTTCTCTCTTGACTGCATCGCTCATATCTTCTCGCTTTTATTCCGTTTTCTGTCAACTCCTCATATGTGAAGTTAGATGTAGAGATTTAATTTCTCCTCTGTTCGGTTTACCGTAGTCCATCTTGTTCTATCGATTCCTCCGATGAATGCCTTTCAGAAATCTCTTTGTTATGTCTGCTTCAAATTATCCTCTTCTTGTCTGTGGTGACTTCAATTGCAAAGAAATCGACTGGTAGTGATAGTGCACTCAACCCAGAGTGTCTCGTTCTTCCACCTCTACCTCCACTCTATCACAATCTTGTTAACTTCGACCTCCGTGTGTTAAGTTCGAATGAAAGACAAGAAGACCTTCTCAAATTTTTCACGCTGTAAAATTGACCTCGCCAACTGTATTCTATTATATCTTCGTATGACTGGACCTCCACACGCTGTTTTTCCTCTGATCCAGATTCTCTATATGATTCTTTTCTTTCAGTAGTTCAGGACGTGATTTCTAGAGCAGTTCCTCTGAGAGTAGTTTCTCATAAGCAGACTCGCTACCCTAAACATATCCTTAGTCTTCTACGATCTTGTAGTCACCTATACAAACAAGCAAGGCAGATAGGCTTTCAACCCTACCTCAGAAGATCGATTAAGCTGCTCAGAGCAATTCGAAAATTTCAAGCTGACCAAGATGCACGAGTTTCTACTTCTAAAAAAGCAGTTCTCCTCTGTCAGCAAGCGTTTAAAATCGCCTTCTCTGGTTGGTCCTCTTAAGGACCCTAAAACAGGAACTACTGTATCTTCAAATGCCAAAATAGCAGAAATTCTAGCTTCAGCGTTCTCAGCATCTTTTACAATAACTGGCCCTGATGCTTCATTACGCACACTAGGTCTTGCCACTTACTGAGCAACAAGTTGACTTCATAGATGTAAGTACTCCAATCGTGTACAAGTGTCTTTCAAAGTTTAAGAATGTTAACTCTTTTTCTCCTGACAACATTCGGTACTCTTTTCTAGAAGGGACAGCTACAAGCATTGCATCTTCACTAGCTATCTTGTTCAATAGTTTTCTACTTCATCGTACATGTCGAACCATATGGCGTCAAGCTTGGGCTAAGCCTATCCATAAGCAAAAAGGGAACATGAGCGATCCAAATAATTACCGACTAATTTCTCTGACTTGTTGTACCAATAAAGTCCTAGAAAAGATAGTATGTTCTGCTCTTCACTCTTATCTGGACATTAACAACTTGTGGAGCCCATTCTAACATGGCTTTCGCTCACAAAGATCATGCTCTTCCCTCACTGATTAGGCACAAGACTATTAATCAGTCCAGTTCTTCACACATTTCCACTGTCTTCGTAGACTACAGTAGAGCGTTCAACACTGTGCCCATCAACTCCTTGCTCTTAGAACTATCTTCTTTTGGTGTTACAGAATGCCTGCTTAATTTCTTTCCTAACTCAAAGAACGCAAGCTGTGACGGTAGCTTCATCTTTCTCAGTCTCCATCGTGGTCTCTCAAGGGTTCCTCAAGGATCTGTCCTACGGCCCTTATTGTTTCTACTTTATATTAATGCTCTTCCTCAGTCACTTCCAGCAGGCGTTCATTGTACTATTTATGTTGACGATGTCAGAGAGTTCCCTATGAATGACACAGCTCTGCTGCAGAGAGCACATTAGATGCTCTCTCAGCTTGATCTTCCTCATTGGGTCTTACTATTTCTCCGAATAAAACGTGCTACACGCAATTGGGAATTAATCATCCTGATTTCAATTTCTCTGTGAATGGTCACTCTCTTCCGGAAGTGAAACAGTTTAGATCTAGGAGTTTCAATTTCGAGTGATCTTTCATTCAAAGCGCGTGTCAAGAGTATGCCTCCTCTATAACATTCCTGATACTAAGATCTTTTCGCACTCTGATCGTCAACATTCTCATGAAGCTTTTCAAGATTTACGTGAGACAACTACTGGAATATGCTTGCGAGATCTGGAACACTAAAAGCAAAACCCAATCTAAGCAAAACCCAATCTAAGCAAAACCCAATCTAAGCAAAACCCAATCTAAGCAAAACCCAATCTAAGCAAATAGAAAAAAGGTCAAAAAATTTACTAGAGAAATTTTTAAACGCGAATATAGACAGCGATAGAAGTTATTAAGAAGCTTGAGCCTTAGAAAACGTCGACTGACAAACGATTTTTTGCTACTTTATAAAATAATACATCACAATATAGACAAATGGTTAGATCCTTCCTCTTGCACCAAGAAGTAGATTCACCCGTGGTCGTACATGGAAACTTCGTATGACTATTTGTCGTTTAAATAAATTTAAATAATTTTTTCCTTATAAGTTAATTAGAGAATGGAATGATCTTCCTATTTTTTTATAGCTTATCACTTCCCAAGACCAGGAAGTCCTTGAATGAAATTAAGTATTGAATTTTTTCTCGTCAGTTGTTTAATTATTATATTAGTACACACAATTGTACAATCATGTAAACGATGACAATAAAATTATCACTATTATTATTAGTTCCGTTTCTTGGAAAGAATTTTTTTAGCTTCTTCGAACCTATCAAATTTAAAACCCAATTTCTGTTTGCGCACTCACATGAAGATTTTCAGTGATGTTGCGGATGGAACATGGAGAGAACTTCTGTGTATTTTTCCGTGTGATGTCATTGTTAAGATAGTACATCAAGAAGTTGCCCTGTGCATGATACGAAATTTCTGACTAGACTGTTTTCGCCACTCAAAGAGTGAGACTTGTTAACTGACATGTGGCAGCTGATTCGCAATGTGGATAAATCCTTATATAACTACAGCTCATCAGCACTCAGAAATTCAGAAACGTTCGTTCATGCGTGCGGGGATGCTTGAAGTAATGATTTTTCCACTCTGCCTTTCGCATCTCGGTTGCTTTTTATTATTCTAGGTTTTACGATCAGATGAGCGTCGTTTTGAATTTTTACGATTGCAAGGGAGCTATGCCTGTGAAAATTGCGTGATCGGCGAAAAAATAACGCACTTAGAATTGTTTGACATGCTTCTGGAATGATGGAATTTCAAAAACAGATGAAAATATTCATTTTTCACGTAACTTAAGTCCCCCCCCCCATTTTTTTAAAGTCCCCTTCAACGCTGAACTATTTTTTCAAACTGAAATGACTTTTAGCATGGAATTTGTTTGATTTTAGTAGTTTAAAAAAAAGAAGTTTCTAATATATTTTAGCATGAGCACAACTTCTAAGTTGAACACGACTCTTTTTAAACCCATCACCTAAAAACTCATTATAATTCCCCACATGTCATAGACATACATAAATGTATCTGACTGTGTTGAGAATGAATTGTACTATGTTTGAATATTGTGAATTGAGTTTCATGTTTGACCCAAATCGCGACCACACCCGGCCTAATCGATAAGGACGAAAAACTTTGGTAGTTTCGGTAGCAAACCCTTTACACTCTCCCTGCTACAAAAGATCCAGATTCAAGTCATTAATTCTACCAAGTAAGGCATGTATACAGTAAGTGCTCACCCGGCCTTGAGGCAGTGAACTATTAGAAGACTTTCATGCACACCTCGTCTCCATTAGGAGTGCACTTGGGATTCTCTTCAGAAAAGTCGTGCCAGGAGCCGAATAAATGTCCGACTTCATGCGTAAAGGCCGTGTTCACAGCCAAAGGCACTAAGCGTTTGCCTAGAAGTCAAGGTGAAATAGGTTAGCCTTGATCTTAAAATCAGATCCCTAAAAACTAAGATTTGAATGACTTTGCTGCTTCATACAAACTGATCGAATAAAAATCTTCATGACAACTCAATGTCTCACGGTAAGGAAGCATCAATTTCAAACGGGGTTTGATCCAAGTTCATAGATCGGAACTGAACTGCTAAGTTCCAGATATAAAATTTTAACCTGAATTCTTGAATGTAATGATTCCAGTGTTCGTTGTCGTGATCTCATCTGAGTTATTTTTTGAGAATGTCGTGAACTTCGTTGTGTCACACACAGTTTTCTGCAGTTTCAATTCTCAACGAAGCCTTTTCTTTCTCTTGTAGGTTTTTAAAAAAATTTTGATACCATATACCGAGCAAATGAGAGAGACAAAAAACTTCCAATGGAAAGGTAACACACCATGTGTGCCAATCCGACCGTCTGAGCCTTGAAGTCTCGATAAGTGAGACCAAACGCGATACAGGCTTTCGTGTGGTCTCCCACCGACTGTGAGCTCAGAAAATTATAAGCATCCAGGTGTGGGTCACAGAAGCGGTTCACAGTGCAGTTATCGTTAGTGTGAATCTGGTCAAGAAGGGGTCACAGAAGCGGTTCACAGTGCAGTTATCGTTAGTGTGAATCTGGTCAAGAAGGGGTCACAGAAGCGGTTCACAGTGCAGTTATCGTTAGTGTGAATCTGGTCAAGAAGGGGTCACAGAAGCGGTTCACAGTGCAGTTATCGTTAGTGTGAATCTGGTCAAGAAGGGGTTACAGAAGCGGTTCACAGTGCAGTTATCGTTAGTGTGAATCTGGTCAAGAAGGGGTCACAGAAGCGGTTCACAGTGCAGTTATCGTTAGTGTGAATCTGGTCAAGAAGGGGTCACAGAAGCGGTTCACAGTGCAGTTATCGTTAGTGTGAATCTGGTCAAGAAGGGGTCACAGAAGCGGTTCACAGTGCAGTTATCGTTAGTGTGAATCTGGTCAAGAAGGGGTCACAGAAGCGGTTCACAGTGCAGTTATCGTTAGTGTGAATCTGGTCAAGAAGGGGTCACAGAAGCGGTTCACAGTGCAGTTATCGTTAGTGTGAATCTGGTCAAGAAGGGGTCACAGAAGCGGTTCACAGTGCAGTTATCGTTAGTGTGAATCTGGTCAAGAAGGGGTCACAGAAGCGGTTCACAGTGCAGTTATCGTTAGTGTGAATCTGGTCAAGAAGGGGTCACAGAAGCGGTTCACAGTGCAGTTATCGTTAGTGTGAATCTGGTCAAGAAGGGGTCACAGAAGCGGTTCACAGTGCAGTTATCGTTAGTGTGAATCTGGTCAAGAAGGGGTTACAGAAGCGGTTCACAGTGCAGTTATCGTTAGTGTGAATCTGGTCAAGAAGGGGTCACAGAAGCGGTTCACAGTGCAGTTATCGTTAGTGTGAATCTGGTCAAGAAGGGGTTACAGAAGCGGTTCACAGTGCAGTTATCGTTAGTGTGAATCTGGTCAAGAAGGGGTCACAGAAGCGGTTCACAGTGCAGTTATCGTTAGTGTGAATCTGGTCAAGAAGGGGTTACAGAAGCGGTTCACAGTGCAGTTATCGTTAGTGTGAATCTGGTCAAGAAGGGGTCACAGAAGCGGTTCACAGTGCAGTTATCGTTAGTGTGAATCTGGTCAAGAAGGGGTCACAGAAGCGGTTCACAGTGCAGTTATCGTTAGTGTGAATCTGGTCAAGAAGGGGTCACAGAAGCGGTTCACAGTGCAGTTATCGTTAGTGTGAATCTGGTCAAGAAGGGGTCACAGAAGCGGTTCACAGTGCAGTTATCGTTAGTGTGAATCTGGTCAAGAAGGGGTCACAGAAGCGGTTCACAGTGCAGTTATCGTTAGTGTGAATCTGGTCAAGAAGGGGTCACAGAAGCGGTTCACAGTGCAGTTATCGTTAGTGTGAATCTGGTCAAGAAGGGGTCACAGAAGCGGTTCACAGTGCAGTTATCGTTAGTGTGAATCTGGTCAAGAAGGGGTCACAGAAGCGGTTCACAGTGCAGTTATCGTTAGTGTGAATCTGGTCAAGAAGGGGTCACAGAAGCGGTTCACAGTGCAGTTATCGTTAGTGTGAATCTGGTCAAGAAGGGGTCACAGAAGCGGTTCACAGTGCAGTTATCGTTAGTGTGAATCTGGTCAAGAAGGGGTCACAGAAGCGGTTCACAGTGCAGTTATCGTTAGTGTGAATCTGGTCAAGAAGGGGTCACAGAAGCGGTTCACAGTGCAGTTATCGTTAGTGTGAATCTGGTCAAGAAGGGGTCACAGAAGCGGTTCACAGTGCAGTTATCGTTAGTGTGAATCTGGTCAAGAAGGGGTCACAGAAGCGGTTCACAGTGCAGTTATCGTTAGTGTGAATCTGGTCAAGAAGGGGTCACAGAAGCGGTTCACAGTGCAGTTATCGTTAGTGTGAATCTGGTCAAGAAGGGGTCACAGAAGCGGTTCACAGTGCAGTTATCGTTAGTGTGAATCTGGTCAAGAAGGGGTCACAGAAGCGGTTCACAGTGCAGTTATCGTTAGTGTGAATCTGGTCAAGAAGGGGTCACAGAAGCGGTTCACAGTGCAGTTATCGTTAGTGTGAATCTGGTCAAGAAGGGGTCACAGAAGCGGTTCACAGTGCAGTTATCGTTAGTGTGAATCTGGTCAAGAAGGGGTCACAGAAGCGGTTCACAGTGCAGTTATCGTTAGTGTGAATCTGGTCAAGAAGGGGTCACAGAAGCGGTTCACAGTGCAGTTATCGTTAGTGTGAATCTGGTCAAGAAGGGGTCACAGAAGCGGTTCACAGTGCAGTTATCGTTAGTGTGAATCTGGTCAAGAAGGGGTCACAGAAGCGGTTCACAGTGCAGTTATCGTTAGTGTGAATCTGGTCAAGAAGGGGTCACAGAAGCGGTTCACAGTGCAGTTATCGTTAGTGTGAATCTGGTCAAGAAGGGGTCACAGAAGCGGTTCACAGTGCAGTTATCGTTAGTGTGAATCTGGTCAAGAATCAAGTATATTATTGAATGAGCTTCAGTGAAATATCACAAAATAAACCTACAGTACCGTCCAGTAGTATACCAAAAAGTATATTTTACAGTGTTTCTTGCATCTTTGTGATCTTTGTGACTGTCTTGCATCTTTGTGATCATCATTAGTGAGTGAATGTCTTGCATCTTTGTGGTATAGAGGCCATCAAGATCATTGCAATAAACAGAAACAAATAAACAAGATTAAATTTCAGAAATCTCGAAAAGTACTGTTTTCAGGAAAAATTGCTGAGCTGTTCTGCTTTTTCAGAAACGGCTCCATTTTGTAACAGTATGATGTGAGTCACGAGCTACACAACATATAAAAAATTGCGCCAGTTGGCGCAAAAACAGAAAAGTTATACGACAAAATATACTTAAATATACTTTTTGGTATACTTCTGGACGGTACTGTATATTCTTGAGCAAAGCAAAGAATGGAAGAGCAAAGCATTCTTGAGCAAAGAAGCGAAGCGGTTCTGATTAGGATGTAGTTCTTCATTTAGAACCTCATACTGTATCTTTTCCCATTGAAATATTTGAGAAGTTTTGTTTACTGAAATCCAGTCATCAGTCTAAAAGCTAGCTTTTGGCCAGCTGGTTTGGCATGTAATTTCATGGCAAAAATCAAAGCTCTGCTAGAAATGATGCAGAGCCTTATGGAATGAATGTACTCAGACGCTTTCAGAAACATGTATGGGCATTTACGATTTTTACGCTAGAGGACAGACTCCCTACCTTACACATAGAAGACTCACGAGGATCTATAGGTCCTTTGCCCAGTAATATTTTTTTACTCGTTCCACTCTCATCATTGCCTTGCGCCTTTCTCTTCCCTTTAGTCTTCTACTCAACTTTTCATGAATGAAGCCCTGTTTCGCGCTCGGAGTCATTGAATGAGATGGGAACTCACGGCAACAAGCATAGCTAACCAGCACTTGTCAACAAAAGAATCTTTCTTCGAAGCAAGCTGCAGACCGGTAAAAATAAAAGCACGTGCCGAAAAATTCAAAAATGACCGTTCATCCGCCCGGGGGGCTAAGAATAATGGCTCTCTCATTTTACTGCCCTTCACCTCTCGCTCGCTTCTTCTTCTTCTAGACCCCCGCTCGGCAAAGCGGTCAGTTTTAAATTTTTTGACAAGTACTGGTGAGCTATGACAACAAGTTCACTTACTGGGCTGAGCTATGACAACAAGTTCATTCACACATCTCACACAAATTGATAATTTTTTTGTTGAATCCAGTTACAACGATCGCACTTTTACACTCCGAATCTTGAATTTGATTCCTTTGACTCCGCCGAAATCGGTTTGGCTGAACACTCTGCTTGCGTGGTCCGTCATTTGAATAATGGCAGAGAGAATGAAGCTGCGCACTCTTCAAAAATCGCAATCTAACTGGTCACTGAATGACTCCGCGCCCCAGGCGGTAGTGTATTCCGAACCGTTTTTGAAACATGTTTCAAAACTAGATCAAACTGAACCATTTTATTACAAAAATCGATCTGCGGCACTTCCAGCCTATGTATCACCGCGGCTCACAGGTAGTGAGCACAACTATTTCATATATGTTCACTACCAAATTTAAAACGTCACTACCAAATTTAGAACGCAGCTTTATATATAGCAGCAGACATATTTAAAACCTAGATTATTCTTTCTAGCGTTAATCTCGCTCAAAGGCGAAGTCCGCTGTGAAACATCCGATAGTTTTCAAAGGTTAAAAAATACTGAGTTTGGAACTACGCCAGAAATAATCGTTTCAATCGGAGAAACACTTCCGAGAGTTTTTTTCAAAAGCAAGTCTCTGAATTCCTGCTTTCCAAATTTCACTTAGTTGTATTTCATGAGTAAACACAAAATCAAGTCCAAAATCTATACGTTCGACTCTTTTTCTCAACTTCGTATGTAAGACTGTTCATACTTTCCTGCTTTATGAGTAATGATATTTATACTTTCAGATCTACCTGCTGCCTCCAGGACAATTTATATAAGCTCTGGTTCAGCCTCTTTTTGGCGTTCTCTTTAGTCTCCTTACCGTACCTTTTCTCAATTCCTCTTGCTTCTTTCCGCATGAATTCTTGGTAAAGCAAGTGGTCGACATCGAACGCGACTGAGCAGATGCGTCCCTTGTACAAACCATTCGAGTCCGTTTCAGCGACCGCGCGCAACACGCGACGCTGAGCTGAGTGATTTCTGAAACATAATTGCGTCATGTTACAGAAAGATGAGTAACTTTTAAAAAAACAGGCAGATGAATATCTTTTTAATCTATCTTCTACTTGTTTTCATCATTAATGTTATATTTTTGAAGGATAAACGACATTTCGTACCCACGACACTTTGTACCCGAGACTGTCCTCGACATGTCTCGTTCCTAAGCTGTACGACCTTGTCAGCCAAATCTTTACCTGAGCCTAAGCGAGAAAAAATTTAAACGATTTAAAAAAGTTAAGTTTGGGGTACAAAGTGTCGTGGGTACAAAGTGTCGTGATACCGTTTTTGAAAGCCACAGTAAATTCAACATGTTGTTATGAAAAACGAGTCCATGTTATAACTCGAATTGAATCTGCATAGGTGAGCCTACGAGTTACTGTGACTGTGATTTATATTTACCTTTGAGTGTAAACATAGTTTTTAGGACATGAAGAAAATTTATCATGAGTTGAAGTTTCCTGGATTCTTTAAAGCTTTTTGTATTTGCTGTCATCAAGCATACAAGCGAAGGCCTAACAAATTTTCGAAAGCAGAGTTTTGATCGATATTTTCTCTTTGAGTTACAGCTTCAAAAGTCGGAAGCCCGGTTTTTCTGAAAATAAAAAAAGCGGCTTCCTCTTCGGTTTCATATACGAATTACCCCATTTTTCAAATTCTTCTTGTAAATCTTCAAATTCTAAGTTACACAGTTTAAAGGAAGTGACGCCTGGTTAAGATGATAAGTAATTCTCACCCTGGAAGTGTAAATAAAAGAATAAATGTGAATCGGAATAATTTTTCGTATTTTATGCCGGAATAATCGAGTGGTTGTCCAGGAAGAATGAAACAATAAGCTTCATTCCAATAACTTCCGAAAACACAGGAATGAATGAATTTATAGCTCATCTATCTCTTCAAAAAGTTTGAAAAGACTATTTATTTGAGAAAGGCTTGGAATAATAAGAGACGAGCAAAAAATATATTATGGATTTATACCAGAAAGATAAATTGGGCTAAACAAGAGGCCAAAACTGTGAAGACCTACATATATTCTCTGCTCATTTCGGTAAAGGCAAGGGTTCAAAAAAGTTGTTCTCTGAAAACTCATGAATTCAATCACTGACTCTGCTGGGAATTTTACATCTTTGTCTCGATAAACAATCGAATGGTTGGTCTCACCGCTTGAGTCACCGTACTTTGAAGACTGAGCAAATAATTTTCAATATGAATGGACGAATACATTGTAGGTTATTTCACTTCAATTAATAAATTGGTTAGAAACAAATGTGTAGTGTTGACTAAATCGGCAATGGTACAGAGAATGTTTTGACGGCGGCCTATTTATATTACATAGTACGCAGACTCAAATCTTTTTGACAAAATTGTTCCACTAATACTAAGCTATTAATCAGTCAGAAACAATTCTGAGTATATCGAACGCCAGGCTCATAACTCGTATATTTCAGAAAAGGCGATCAGCTAGATAGACATACATATGTCTGTATCAATGTGAGCGTACTCTTTCAATGTTGAATCGAGTCCCGTCTCTCAGCTCAATGTGTCCGTCGAATAAGCCATCGACCACACAACCAGCAACGTGGGACAGGGAATCTTCTGTGAAGTCATCCATCAACTTTCGCTTTATAATTTTTAATGTAAGTTGAATTAAATCACTTATCATAGTCATATTTCATGCGGGTTTGACATACTGTAAATCTGACTTTTATAACTCCTGCTATGCACAAAAGCAAGCAGCCAGTGGTTCTACCAAATTCGATATATGGATTGGAATGTTCATCTTTACCTCTTCTCAAGAGTTGAACAGTAAAATTTTCAGTGTTTTTTTTCTCAAAATTTTCAGATTTAATTATTAATACCATCTAAGAAGTTGAATTTTTACGGGTTGAGTGTTTTAATTGTACTTTTTTTGCTTCCTACGAAAACGCTCGGACCTCTACCAGTCAGGTAGAGGTCCGAGCGTTTTCGGAGACAACTAGTTTTGAACTGCACACAGAAAAAAACGGTCAAATTTAGCAGTTTTGGAAACGGTTAAAATCGCCTATTTACCTCCCAATGTTTGAACCGCCTTTTTTGGCGGTTTTAACATTGGGAGGATACGTTCGTCCAGCTTTTTTCATTTTTTCTCCTTTTCCCATTCCCATTGTAACTTCCATTTTCCCCTTCCCGGTTTCCCTTTCTTTTCCCCTTCCCAGTTTCTCCCCCTTTTACCTTTCCCGGTTTCTCAGAAATCATATTATGCGCTTGTTTAACAGAATTACTCGAAAAAATTTCTTTTATTCTTTTAGAGAAACAAATTTTTAAATTCGAAAACTTCAGCGAAAACCATGGTGAGCCACCTAGTCTTCTTTTAGTCTTCTTCCCTCATCTATGTACCTAGTTCTTTTAAAGATGCCTACGTCTATCTTAATGATTTCTCGTCGTATTGTACCCAGAATTTGGCCGGTGTAGATAAACTGCTGGAGGCTCGGCTCGACAGCATCTCCGTCCTCCTCCATTAAGAAGTCAGGCGTGAAAGAAGATGAGTACACTCTCGGGAGCAGATTGAGTGTGAATGATCTAGAAGATGAGAGCATTTTCGAGAGAAGATTGAGAAAAAATGATTTGGAAAAGAATGACGGACGGCATCCTTGGTAACGAATTGGGAAGAAATTATCTGAATGACGTTGCAAAGACGGAGTACATGGAGACAGTCCTTACTCAAGAGACCGTGAAAATCAACGGTGAAGACCTGAAAAAAGTCGAGATCTTCCGATACTTGGGATCACATCTCCAAAGCAACGGCGAGATCCAAAGTGAAGTTAAGGCTCATGTGAACGGTGCCTGGATGAAGTGCAGAGAACTGACTGGTATACTGTGCGATCGGCAGATGCCTCTGCGCCTCAAATCAAAAATCTACCGAGCTGTCGTCCGGCCAGTAGCCTTGTATGAAACTGAATGCTGGCCGATAACCAAAGCAGCCAAGCGGTGCTTCAAAACCATGGAAATGTGTATGATTCTTCGAATAATGGGCATATCTCTGCGTCAACAATTGACGAACAAGTTCATCGGGAGAAAATTCGGCGTGACTCCCATTAACGAGAAAATGTGATAAAGTAGACTAAGATGGTACGGACACTTCTCCAGAGCTGCACCAGAAACCGTCGCCAGCATCGCCTACACCTTGGACGTGAGAGGCCGGAGGCAGAGAGGGAGGCAGAAAAATGCGGTGGCAGGACGTTGAGCGCTGACAAGAATTCCAGCAGCCTGCACCCGCGAGATGTCCTCAACTGGAATAAATGGAGAGCAATGATCCGAGAAGCGGACTCCGCCATCGCGGGACAGTGCTAAGAAGAAGAAACCCTGAATGAGGTTGGGGACATCTTTGACAACGTCTGAAAGAGAATGAAGGCATCTTCGGGAGTAGATTGAACCGAAGGTATTTAAGAGGATAAGAGCATCCTTGAGGGAAAATGATCTGAAAGAAGATGAGTTGCATGAAAAATGGATAGGTGTATTTATCACACACTTCATCTCATTTGAATTGCCTCATATACATATGAGTACCGGTTGAAAGCCCGGAAGGCTATCCGCAGCGATTTTGAAGAGCTGATGAGTCCTCGTTTCTCGCGTTCCTTTGAGACTCGGGGGTAGCTAATCTTCTCGTGGTACGTGATGAACTTGCTCAAACAATGCACTGAAATATTCTGCCAGTTTTCTTTTTGATTGGTCGACCTTCAAATTCCTATCTGCTGCCAACATTACTTCTGATTGGAGAGATTAAATCCGGCTCCAAGCAGAAATAAGACCATTTTAAGCCCTAATTCCATGAACACCTCAACGTTACCCTCTCTTACTAGGTACACTTGGAAATGAATCATTTTTTAACCTTAAAGTCCGATATATTAGAATAATGGAATTTATTAGATATGCACCGAGAGCTCACTTCGCTCGCTAGTTAAGAATTCCCGAGAAAAAGCAATGATGAGGATAAGTTCATAAACATTTCAGCAAAAATTACGAAAGACACGTAAGTAAAAAAAATCAGGCCATACGATACAGTGGAAATTATTTGAATCGGTGAATCAGGTTCATTAGAACTGTTAACCGTAGAAACAGGTCCGAAAAATTATATTTCCTATTTATAGAATAAAAGATGAATGCGTTGTCATATTCGTGTACCCATAATAAAAATAGTAATTTTCGCTTTAAAGTAAAAAAAATTTCAGATCTCTGCTAATGTTTTCACTGAACTTTTCATTTTTGAGACATCGAAGTTTTTTCTCTGTCATTACCGTGTTCCTTTCAAAAAGTAAACGTTTTCATCTCTTCTTACTAATCATTTGAAAACTCTCTAATGAACCCTTTCAAGTGAAGTTGAATCTGTCTGAGCTTTGATATGAATCAGACTTTGTAAAGTTATCCTGCACGTATTCCTGTTGATACACGTAACTATTTTTCAGTAAATAAATAGTTTCATCACATAGCAATAAGAAAGTGACTCTCTAAGACAGCTCTAAGCTGTTGATCGAATTTTAACACGAGTATGTGACGATAAGTTACCGTCCATCAGAAGCGAAAGAACGCAGAGAAGCCGAAATGTAAATTTCATTGTAGCAAAACAAACCATCTCGGAGAAATAAAATAGGCAAAAGTGAATGGTACGACATTGAAAAGAACGAAATTGTAATCGCGTGTTTTTCCAGGTTCATGTTGTAGTTCTTTTCATTTGTGAAATTTTGCAGTCCGGCTGGATCAATCAATCAATTATTCCAATTCACGTGATAGAATAGCACGTACATACATGTAGTGATGAACTTGGATTACTGTCATGGATGTGGATTACTGTCAAATTATAGTCTAAAAAGAAAGGAACAGATTAAACTTCCCCTCCGCTCCAACTCATTGACCAATCTGGTCACATATCAGTAGATTCTAGTAAGAAATGTGAAATTTTAGCATCCGAGTTCGCATCTTCTTTCACTCATGATAATCACTTGCCTCCCCCTATGTATTACCCTCGCATCACTCCTAAGATGTGTCCTTCATTGTTTCTCCCTTCCACAGTTGAAAGTTTTTTTCTAAACTGAAATATTCTGGCAGCCATGGGGCAGATGATATTCCTCAACTTATATTCAAGAAATGTGCTTCTTCTATTGCTCTTCCTTTGGCTCACATTTATAATATTTGTATGGACACTGGTTCGACTCCCACTATCTGGAAACATTCTTTAGTGACAGCCATTCCGAAACAAGGCAAGAATGCATCTATGTATACCCTCTTCATATAGACCTATTGCTATTCTCTCACCTGCTTCTAAAACGATGGAAAGATTAGTTAGATCAACTATTTTTGATGTTATCTATTTAGATTTTTCACGTGCGTTCGACTCTGTCAGCATATTCAAACTTCTCTACAAATGTTCTCATTACGGCATATCCGATCCCTTACTCTCTTGGCTAGAATCTTTTCTCACTAATCGTACTTTTTCTGTCCGTATGGGAGACAAGATGTCCACTCCCCGTCCAGTCATATCAGGCGTTCCGCAAGGATCGGTTCTTGGTCCCGTTCTCTTTATTCTTTACATATCTGATCTAAATTCCGTTCTTGAACCATTTCCGAACGTGTGTTACCAAGCATACGCTGACGATGTTAAGATTTATGTTTTGTACAAGAAAGAAAACTTCGTTGAACGCTGTCATGAATTACAATTGGCTTTGAATGCTGTATATGATTGGTGCAATTCTAATGATATATATATATTTTATCTGCATCCGAGAATGCGCATTGGTAATCAAACATCATAGACAATAAATTTGTTTGAAGAAAAAAAAAAGACAATTGAGAGCTATGGCATATGAAGGCTAGATACTTCATTAAATGCGAAACACTATTCTATTTACAGACAATTTTTTACGGAAAGCTTTGAGAGACTTTTCCCGAAGAAGATCAATAGGTAACTTGCTAAATATTCGAGAAACTCGCAAAGAGAAGCTGTAGTACCTAGCAGTGTTACGAGTTTTTTCAACTTGAATACCACTAGGATTAGTTCTTGTACAACGTCCTTCTTTAAATATGCGGTTTCTATCAATTATGGACTGGTTCTGCATAATCTTCCAACCCATGACAACGTCGTTTTGATATCTCCTATCGGCCAATTTTGTTAGGCCTAGACATCTTAGCCTAGTTTCATAAGACGGAAGAGCCTGAGGGTACATTTTGTTCGGAAAACAACGATAATATACAATGCGTGTAAAAATTCTCTGAACATTTTCTACCGTTGTCGAATCTTTCGAGTAGTGAGGATTCCAAAGCGTCGAAGCAAAGTCTAGGTGAGGCATTACATAAATTTTAAAACATTTGACCAATATAGATGAATCGTGGACAGAGATGGCTCTAAGAAATGAGAACATAGCCTTTCGAGCTTTGGCCACCCTATCAAGTACAGTGTCATTACGACGTAGGGATGCGGCCAATTGGATGCCCAAATCACGCACTTGTGGTACTCTGTCGATCGATATCAATGACATTGCAGTTGTTTTTAGATTCCGAAATCATCTGCTTCATTACTAAAGAACATGTCTTCAGCAAAAGAAGTATGTGATTCGGAATATTGGGATCCGTCGCCTCTTCTTCTTTGATGATACATTCGTCGAGAGAATTGAGAAGAGCTTCGCTAGCTAGAGACATTGGTCGGTGAGACGGTTGATAAGGTGTACTGATAAATCAATATGGGAGCGATGAGTAAGCGTACCACCCTCTTCAAGAGCAGAGAGAACCAAAGAGATCTCACTCTTTCTTCATCTAAGAGCCCTCATCTGCACATAGGCTCTCGCACTCTCCACCCAGCCTACAAAATCAACGATGTTCCTCTGAACCCTTCCTCAGAAGTGCGGGATCTCGGAATCCAAATCGTACCGTCTCTCCGTCGAAGCCAAGCAGTAACTGACAGGGTCTACAAAGCAACGGCAGCAATGTATTCTCTGTTTCGAGCAGTTTCTATCGACGATTCCCAGATACTTGTCAAATGTTTTAAAACATATGTCTTATCTCACTTAGAATTTGCATCTAGCTTTTGGAACCCATATTTTGCCAAAGACATGAATTGATTGAAAGAGTTCTGAAATCCTTTACACGCATTGTCTTCTATCGTTGTTTTCCCGACTCCAATAACCCACATTCTCTCCCATCATACAAAGATAGATTAGCTAGCCTCAATCTTTCGCCCCTTTATTTGAGAAGAATTCAAGCTGACATGAAAATGGGTTGGAAAATTTATAATAACCTGTCAATAATCGAAAGAGACCGAATCTTTAAACATGTTAAACCAACGCGTACAAACCCTAGCGGTATTTTTGTAGAAAGTACGAAAAACGCGGCTCATTTCCATTCTTTCACTCTTAGAGTTTCACGTATGTTCGCTCAATTACCTAGAGAAGTTTTGCTGAATACATCTTTTGCTGCCTTTAGAAGTTTTCTGGAGAAATCATCATTTTTAGAAAGTATGGCTGAGTTATTCATTATTCATATTGTTGATTTAAAGAAAATGTTCTTTCTTTTGAGAACTTCATTCTCCGCTGTTTACATGATGTTCATCATGTCACGCTTTATCAGTTGTTAATTAATTCTCTGGAAACTGTTTTTGCATTGAAAAATGTAGATAAAATATATAATATTAACAATTTAATAGAATATGAGAAGGGACATGGGAAAAAATCGACTGAAAACCTTTGGAATATCTTTCATTTTTGTTCATCATTTCTAGCAGGCAGCGTCTTGTCTTGCATACATTGGCATGATGCTTTTTTTAACATCAATTTTTTTATACGGCCTCGTTAGCCTAAGCCGTACGGCCTCGTAGGCGTAAACTTTTACTAAGCATATGCGTTTTTAATCGTAAAAAAACAAATTTTTATGCAAAAAAACTCAATGTAAAAATAGAAAGGGGTAGTGAGTGAGCGTGATGAACGATAAAAAAAAACTCGAAAAACATGAGTTGAACAGCATACGAAATGTTACAAGACAAATCAACATCGGCGGGTCCGAACCTTCGCCGAACTAATCACACTCTAGCATCTTCACCCCCACACTATACTGCCTGTTATAAATGATGAACGAAAATTAAAGATATTCCAAAGGATTTCAGGCGAACAAGCCGGACTGCAAAATTTCACAAGTGTTCTTTTCTCGAAAAACGTCGTTTCAAACTTGATTTTAATGACTCAGTGATACAGTAATGACTCAGTGATACAGTAATGACTCAGTGATACAGTAATGGCTCAGTGATACAGTTCTAAATTGACATGAGCTTTCTTAATTTTCTTTACGGATTTTTAATATATTGAATATCAGAAAGCGCTAGTAATTATTGTAAACCCTATGTGTTACATATCTCATCAATATTTTTTCGAATGAGTTACAATTATTTCCATATCTTTAACCCTGTTTCAATGCAAATCCATATCTGCTATTGACTCGCTTGAGTTTGGGTGCCGAGGCTGAAGGACTGTCCCATGGTGTAAACTATGCAAGTTCGGTTTAAAATTCCGGTTATATATGTTTATCGCCTTGATTTATGTAAAACTTGATCAAAATAAGGTTTACAATCTCGAGATGGAAATAATTTAACTTCCTATATTTAATAGTCTGTCTCAAAAATCATGGTTAGTGGAACTCTCTCGAAAGGTTCTTTTCAAGTGGAGTTATGGTGCCGGTGCTGATATGGGAATAACTGCTTTCACTTCTCATTCGTACATCCATTAGTTGATGAAAGGGCTGTCGTAGTCGTTGATCTCGCTGTCCTTGAACCAGTGAGAGATCTCGCGGTTAGCCGAATCAACCGAGTCTGACCCATGGCAGATTCATTCAATGTTTATTCCGTGCACATGTGATATTTGCGGATAATACTCATTGCGTATATGCATGGACTTTCTTTCTAGTGGCGGTGTATGTATGAGTGATGGGTCGCTTGAAAACTTGGGGTTGAGGGAATAAAGTAAATTTTAAAAAAATAATAAAACACGCTGAAGTTTTTTTTAATTATCGGAAACATTGGAGTGAGGTACAATTATATCAACTGGCAAACTGAGTAAATACTTTTTGAATACCTTGCTATTAGGATTATTCACAAATACAAATTCAAGAGAATTCCAAACTGATAATTGACGTGAAACACGTATAGATAAGGAAGACTTGCTGATATTATTGGGTTGAACAAGACGCAGAGGATGAGAATGACGAGAAAAGCGATCAACAGCAGATATCCGATATAAGTGCATAGTATCTATGTCACATTTCTGATGGATACTTTTATGGATGAAGGTTATATCGGAAGGGAGTGAAGGATGGCCGGCTTTTGCGATAGTACGCCTCGTAAAGGAGCGTTGGACTTTTTCGAGCTGTTTTACCAGACCCAAAGATGTTGGGTTCCAAAGCTCGCTAGCGTATTCCAATACCGGCAAAACATAGATTTTGAAAAGAAGAGAAAGAGATGGCGACTTAAATGCTTTCAGTAGCATGTTAACAACTGAAGAAGCTTTTTTTTACACTTCTCATGTATATGGTCACGATATGAAAATTCATCAGAAAATATTACTCCGAGGTCTTTGGTGGAATTACTCACTGCGATAGGTTGATGATTCATATGATATGTATTGCGGGAATTGGATGATGTTGCGCCCCGTCTGAATAGAGTTGTCTCCGCGAATGATCCGGGTGCGGATGCCAATGGGTTGGTTGTCCCCAACATGGCGCGTCCTTGCTTCACAATATCTAGTCCTTGCCATACCATGGCAACTACTGGTCCAGACTCCATGTAGGAGATGAGGGCGGGGAAGAAAGGCTTGTCCTTTAGGTCTTGATAATGCACCTCAAGAAGTGCCTTGGGGGCAGTGATCTGCTTGAGAGCCACCAGCTTGTAGCCTCTCTCCTCCGAACGCTGGATGATCTTGCCGACGAGCCCTCGCTGAACTCCGTCAGGCTTGATCATGATAAACCTGCGCTCAAACTTGGGTAAGTAAACCATTTCCAACAGGTTGCTGATACATTTCCCCGATCTTCTCCCTCAGTTTTCTGGATTTAAGTTTCTTGATCTGGCTCTGGTTCACCTTTCTCAATTTTTTAAAAGAATTCCCAGAATCTGTAATGGACACTCAGCGGTATAAGGAGAATGTGATGTTTCCTTTCCATGTCGCTTGAGTTCTGTTGACGATTCTGCCACTAACGTCTGCCAGAGTTGGTGATACAGCCAAAACGCATGTATTTTGAAAGTTGAATGCAGCTTCAACAGTGAAAAGCTTGTCATCACTGAAGATGTGGGTGCCCGTGCCTGGTGTGCATTGAGCGGATTGCAGTGCGCATCGGACGTGCAGCGAATATTCTATTTCAAGTTGACCAAACATAATGAAATTTTCAGGAACAAGAGACAGAACATTCATAATAAGAAAATTGCATGAAAAGATAATTGTGTGATTTTGAGAACTGTTTAAACTGCGTCCCATTACGCTTCACCCTGTACACAGCGAATTCACTTATGCAAAAGCTTCACGCTGTGAATTAATGGCAAAAATAGTAAACATCAAACAAATACCTAGCTCGGAGAGACGAGGGCCAAGTCGATGAGGGACTGGATGAAGCGATGGACTCGCGCATTGTCACGCTAGCTTGTCTGAAGATCTCCGAGAACATCTCCTGGCTTATATTTAATAGAGAAACAAGACGTTAGTCAGGTATTTTAGATGCCATGTCTCGCTGCTCACTCAATTCGGCGATCCATAACTTTGGGGGACTGTAAGACGAGTGCACGAACGAGACCAAAAGCCATCGCGCAGGGGCGCCGGTGAATGTGACAAAGAATATTAAAATCGCAGTAACGTGGTCGCTGAAAGCCGTGAGGCAGGTTACGGAACGGATCTGCTCGAGGGTGGCTGGAGAAACTTAAATTAAGAAAAAAAAATATACCCATCAAAATGCTATAATACATTACTTGTTGTATAAATCTGTGAAATTGTTCGAAATGGCAAAACATCCTCAAATTCAATCATTAGTTTTCCCTCACAAGTTAACAAATATTGCTAGAAATCGGTTGTTAGGTTACTAATTTCTAAAATACTTGCCTGCTTTGAAGTGAGTCTGACTGTCTTGTCATGATTTTAGTGTCTGACCAAATTGAAGTACTGTAATTTTTGTCAAAAAAAAAAACTAATTTGCATGACACGTGTCGAGCCATGGCGAAGAATGATGTCGGAAGCTGACAGACTCTTTAGTGCTCTCGAGAGAAGATGGCTGTACCTGAAACTGGAGAGCTTCTGTTTCTGCCAGAAAATCCCGTGTTGCCCAGCATGCCGTTCTCTTCGGAAGAGTCTTTATTCAGTAAGTTCACTCTAATTGAAGTCTTTTAAGTTCACGATTATTTGATCAATCGGCGGTAGTAGCGCAGTGCGTTTAGGCTCCTTTTTGACTTTTTACTCATCGAGTAAAAGTTTTTTAAATCTTTGTGAACGTCTGGATCCATGACACTTTGTTACACGACAGTTTGTTACACGACAATTTGTTACAGGGGATTTTGTTTTTAGTGTGTTTTAACTACTGTATGAATCGACAAAAAAAGAAAGGGAGAAATTTTTTTATGTGGTCTCTTTCCTAAGCCGTACAGCCTTGTCAGCATATATTATAAATAAGCCTAAGCGAAAAAATCTGTGAAGGGCGTGTAAAAAACTATCGTGTAACAAAGTGTCTTGTAACAAACTGTCGCGATAGAATATCGACAGCAAGAGCGAATTGAGTCGGTTTAAAACAGCTTTTTTCATCACTTGTCGGCACTTTTGAACTTTAGGGACACCCTTTACCACAGGTTCAATGAATCAGTCTTCTGACTTATTTACATTAAAAACTTTTTTATATAAAAAACGCTTAGGCTTAGAAAAAGTTTACGCTAACGAGGCCGTACGGCTTAGGCTAACGAGACCGTTAAAAAATGCCACTCTAATCTGACCCATTGAACCTCTGGTAGGTAAGGGGTTGTTCCAAAAGTGCAAAAGTACCCACTTGTTATATTTCAACAAATTAAGTCAATCAAACCAGCAAAAAATGGCTATTACTAAAGCACGCCACGCACACCATGAACTCCAAATCATTACTAATGCACGCCACTGCGCGCGAAAATGGTTAACTTTGCCCCATGCGCTTTATTTAGTTTTTTCAAGTTTTTCATGTTTTTTTCTGCTTAGGCTCAGGCAAAAGTTCACGCTAACGAGGCCGTACGGCTTACGCTAACGAGAACGTATCGAAAAATTAACATAATAGTGCGTCAAACACTCTTTATCTCTTTCCCGCGCATTGGCATGCATTAGTAATGATTTGGCGTGCGTGGCGTGATTTAGTAATGGCCCAAAAAATTTACACTGTGAGTAACATTTCTCTGGCGGTCTCATTCCTAAGCCGTACGGCCTCGTCAGCGTCACCTTGACCTAAGCCTGAACGAAAAAAACAGTAAAAAATACTGGAATTGTCGAATACGTGTCAATTGTGTAGTAAAAATTACATCCAACTTCACCATTTTTGTGAGTTGCTAGACACATTACAGATGTGTCGTGCACTGGATCACACTCCTGCTTGTGTGTTTGTATCTCGCTCATTTTGTGAGTTGCTAGACACATTCCAGATGTGTCGTGCACTGGGTCACACTCCTGCTTGTGTGTTTGTATCTCGCTCATTTTGTGAGTTGCTAGACACATTCCAGATGTGTCGTGCACTGGGTCACACTCCTGCTTGTGTGTTTGTATCTCGCTCATTTTGTGAGTTGCTAGACACATTCCAGATGTGTCGTGCACTGGATCACACTCCTGCTTGTGTGTTTGTATCTCGCTCATTTAAAAATATTTTTAATCCATCTATGTTTATTCAAAGGTTATTATTCCCGCTCAGAAAGTGTAATGAGCAATTATAAGCTTTATCCATATTATGATTATGATTGTTCAAAAATGAAAGGATCTATCCATATGTAATAAACAAAAAAAATAGTCCATTACTAAAGCACGCCGTGCACGCTGTGTTCGCTGTAAATCATTACTAATGCACGCCAACGCGCGGGAAAATTCTTAACTCCGCCCCATGCACGGCGTGCATTAGTAATGATTTACAGTAAACAGCGAACACGGCTTGCTTTAGTAACGGCCAAAAAATGAGCGGAAAGTAACACTTAGAACTTTTCTTCAAAAAAGTAGTTTTAAACCGATTCAATACGCTCTTGCCGTCGATATTATTTCTAATAGACTCATAGACTCATAAAGATTCAAACAAACCTTTTAATTGACGAGAAAAAAGAAAATTGATTGGAACCGCACATCTATAGTACGCCGAACAATCTTATTTTTTTAGATGTTACCAGGGAGTCGCAGAATCGTGGCAGTTCTCAGATGTGGGATAATCCATTGGAATCTCCCGAGTATTTTCTCGATAATGACTTAGCGCCCTCTCAATCCTGGATAGACTTCTATCAATCCTTGCACAGCGGTTCAATTCAGGTAATTTCATGTAAATTTGGTATTTAGAACGTAATCGACTTTTCTTATTAAAATATTTTTATATTTAAAAAGTTTTTGTAAACATATATGTTTTTGTATTCTCGAGTTTACCTTATCAATTTTTCTAGGAGTTCGTCGTCTCAGACGAACCCCAAGCTGCGGCTCCTAAAATCGAAGGAGAAAGAAAAAAGTTAATTTTTGAAGAAAAGTTTTTGCGATTTTTATAAAATGCTGCACGAAAAGAATATCTGTGCTTCTTTTTTCTTCATCGAACAGCTTTAAAAAACCTAGAAGTTGTCTGCTTCTCTAACGTATGCCAAGATGCCAAAACTAAAACACGCACATTCCATACGATCTAGTTCCTCAGCTGTACGGCCTCGCAAGCGTAACTGTTGTCCAAGCCATACGATCTAGTTCCTCAGCTGTACGGCCTCGCAAGCATAACTGTTGTCCAAGCCATACGATCTAGTTCCTCAGCTGTACGGCCTCGCAAGCGTAACTGTTGTCCAAGCCATACGATCTAGTTCCTCAGCTGTACGGCCTCGCAAGCGTAACTGTTGTCCAAGCCATACGATCTAGTTCCTCAGCTGTACGGCCTCGCAAGCGTAACTGTTGTCCAAGCCTAGTTCCTCAGCTGTACGGCCTCGCAAGCGTAACTGTTGTCCAAGCCTAGTTCCTCAGCTGTACGGCCTCGCAAGCGTAACTGTTGTCCAAGCCGAAAAAAACCATGGAAAATGCCTGAAAAAAAATCCTGAGTTTGTGAAAAGAGTGTTAGGCTGACTTGTACAAAGGTTTGTGAGTGATTATGTTGACGAAAAGAAGAGAGTGTGAGGTGATAGCAGAAAAGCAGAGAAATGAGAGATAAGATTGCACGAAGAGACAACAGGCTTTCAGGGAAAATTCTGTACTTTCTGACGCTGCACCACACATAGGTTTTCATCAGAGCTTATCAAACAAAATTTTTTAGATATCAGCGTTTTCGAGAAAAGAAATTCGTTTGCGATGAGTGCAGTCGTTGCTTCACATTGAAGCAGAACGTGCAGCAACACATCATCAACTACCACATGAGCGGGGATAGAGAAATGAAGATCAGGACTAGCAAGAGATACAAGTGCCTCAAATGCGACCAGGTCACTTCATTTCCAGTCGAACCGCCTCAAAACGAACTCCTTTTATGCGTATCTATTGTCTTCTAATGGCAAGAACTTCATGCAGATATATCTTGTTATAAAATTAAACTACTTTGCTTTCACAAGTTAGGAAAAAAAACTATGGTTTCTGCGTGCCTCGACGTTCTCTGTCACCACCTCATTTCGTTGTTCTCTTTCTGATTGCCTTCCAAAAACAATATATTTAGGTTTTCAAAACGATGGAGCTCGCCATAAGGCATGATCAATCAAAACACATCACGAAATCAACAGCAGTGAAGGTCTATCGCTGCGAGCAGTGTAACAAGGTTAATTATACAAATAAATTTCAGGACTATTTTTAGCTTTAGGTGACTCTTGAATTTTAGTCATTGCTAAAATTGACTAAGGCATTTGCTGCGCAACATTTCAATTATAGGTCACTTGCACTGTTGAAAAATGAAAAAAAGGCTGAAGCCGAGCCAACAGTCCATCTCCATATCATCTCGTCAATTCAAGAACGTCCACCGCTTCTTCTTTGCTGTTGAAAGTTTCAACATGTATATGTGACTGGTAAACAAATTGTCTTAGAGACAGGCGTTAAATGAGACCAGGCATGTTTGTACGCGCCGAACGAGTTTGAAAAGGGATGGGGAGAATGGTCAAAAGAGTGGAATGAAAAGTAGAGGAAAAGTCAAATAGAAAGGAAGGAGAAGATACTGTAGATAATTTTCGGTGCGAACATGTATGCGTCAACATCGCTGGTCCGGTAACTATTTATTGACTGCTCAGATACCACTATTTCTCCACGATTCCCAGGTTTACGTGACCAAGTCTCAACTGAATGAACATGTCTCCATCAACCACTTGAATGAAAGACCCTTCGAGTGTGAATTGTGTGGAGGAAAGTTTGGACGGAGAGGAGGGCTCAGAAGACATAAGCAAATGGTCCACGAGAACCAAGTCTTCAAGTGTCCCTACACGGACTGCGACCACCCGGGCTACAAGTGTTCTAAGGTAAAAGACAACCACTCGAGGTAGAAAGAAGTGTTCGAGTTTAAGGGGGTGCAAGCACAAGGGGGTTCATAGGCGTTCGAAAGGGGGTTTAGAGGGGTTCATAGTGCGTCCGAAAGGGGGTTTAGGATGGTTCATAGTGCGTTCGAAAGGGGGTTTAGGGGGGTTCATAGTGCGTCTGAAAGGGTGTTCATAGTGCGTTCGAGAGGGGGTTTAGGGGGGTTCATAGTGCGTCCGAAAGAGGGTTTAGGGGGGTTCATAGTGCGTCCGAAAGGGGGTTTAGGGGGGTTCATAGTGCGTCCGAAAGGGGGTTTAGAAGGGTTCATAGTGCGTCCGAAAGGGGGTTTAGGGGGGTTCATAGTACGTTCGAAAGGGGGTTTGGGGGGGGGTTCATAGTACGTTCGAAAAAAACACAAAAGCCCGCCTGAAGCGATAAAATTGATGATCAGAGAGCCAACGAATGGAGAAATTTGTATTTCCGAGCAATTGGGGTTTTTTATTCTTCCAACGTCGAAAAAAGAGTACCCGCCTTAACTTTAAAAATAACCAGCCAACAGATGATCGGAATTGATCATTTAACCCCTTAGTGCAAGTGTTTGAAAGTTAGAAACCAAAAACGGGTTACAAGTGTTCCAAGGTGAGAAACCAACACAGGGTACAAGTGTACCAAAGTAAGAAACCAATAACAAGGTTCAAGTGTTTTAAATTTTTTTTTTTTTTTTAAATTAAAAAAAAAAAAAGTTGGAAAATTTATAATAACCTGTCCATAATCGAAAGAGACCGAATCTTTAAACATGTTAAACCAACGCGTACAAACCCTAGCGGCATTTTTGTAGAACGGCTCGTTTCCATTCTTTCACTCTTAGAGTTTCACGTATGTTCGCTCAATTACCTAGAAAAGTTTTGCTGAATACATCTTTCGCTGCCTTTAGAAGTTTTCTGGAGAAATCATCATTTTTAGAAAGTATGGCTGAGTTATTCAATATTCATATTGTTGATTAAAAGAAAATGTTCTTTCCTTTGAGAACTTCATTCTCCGCTGTTTACATGATGTTCATCATGTCACGCTTTATGAGTTGTTAATTAATTCTCTGGAAACTGTTTTTGCATTGAAAAATGTAGATAAAAAAATATATATATATAAAATAAGAAACCAACAAGTTCTCATTTACTTATTTGATATGTGCTTACGCCAAAATAGGACGAATTTTTAAAGGAATTATCGAACGGGCAAGATTAGTTTACAGAACTGTTCCAAGCTAACATCTCTCTTCTGCCAACCGTAGTTCAGCAAATTCCACTTGCAAGTGCTGAAAAAATTTGAAAAATACCGCTTTTCGAGTGAGGGAGTCTAGAATAGTGAGGAACGAGCTAGAGATTAGGAGCAGAGAAGGGTGAGATTTTCATTATTCTGAATTTCCCCACTTCAAGTGTCCCCATGTTGTAATGGAGTTTATTGTAACAGTGTTGATGTCCTATTTTGTAAACACTTTAGTCAAACTAACAAGCCGAAGCTTATTACAAACTTCAGGCACTTTTTTTGAATAGTGAGATATATAGTCCAGTTTTTTAAACTGTTAGTTCGCTCTGGCTCAGGCTTTCAGGTATTTTTTGAACCTTTTTTCGCTTAAGGTTGGGTAAAGGTTACGCTGACGAAGCCGTACGGCTTAGGGACGAGACCAACGGAACAGCTTAGGGACGAGACCAAGTGTGTGCAGGGGCTAAATAGTCATCTCAGACTTTCTGTCGGCGGGCCTCAATTTTCCCAAATCATAAGGGGGGGGCATTTATGTGAAACAAAAATTTTTTCGCGGGCCTTTGTTTGTTCATAAGGGGGGACCATTAAGTGAAATAATTTTCATAAGGGGGACCCTTGAGTGAAATAATTTTTTACCGCTTTCGGCGGGCGTCTGTACCTTTTTCTTGCACACTAGAAAACCCCTGAGTGTGTCGTGCAATAAACAATTTACCGTAAAATTTGTAATACCTTCACCTTCTTTTGACAATTGCCAAGAACGGAGGACCAGTGGATATTTATGTTTTTTTTAAAAAATACTCATGGCTCAGAGTGACTTTATGAATTCGTTTGAAAACGAGAACACGAAGCGAATTTTCACATCTTTTAACTCCATAAGAGTTCACGCGACGTTGGTGGATTGTTAAATCAGCTAATTTTCAGGCTTTGACGGCGCATATTCGTTCCGTGCACACAAAACACCGCCCGTGAGTTCTCTGGTCAACTAAGGCTTCTGGGAAAAAATAATTTTGTAGAAGCTTCTCAATGAGAATTTCCTCAATATTGATTGTTTCACCGCATCACTTCTCTTCCATTTTTTATGTAGGGTTGACAGACATAGTAAACGTTGATCAAGATTCTGGTCGCCCGAACTTGCCAAAAAAATGAATATGAAAAAATTGAACGGGGATCCCAGGATACTCAAGTCTTTGAAGGCTCGATCTCCCATAATTTCCAGTTTCCCGCTCTTCATCGCTCGCTTCGCATTAACTAAACCAAGCTTTAATAAGCGATCCTTTTCCAATAATGTTGAGTAATGGAGGTGACCTGTCCAACTTCAGCCATACGCTTCCGGCGCATCCGAAAACAACCCAGAGACCCGCTGAAAGCGGTTTTCTTCGGGAAAGGGACCCGCCCATAGCGAATGGTTTTATTGAGCAGGAAACTTACATAGATAAGGGGGCTACCGATATGAATGTAAAGCAGAGGGTCCGCCGAATGAAAGGGCCAGCGGCAGATGGTCAAACATGACTATTCCACATATGATTGCAGCTTCATCTGCATGTTGTGTGATCGCTCCTTTGTGAGGAAGAATGACCTACGAACTCATGAACTGACTCACTCTGCTCCGAGTAGACTCAAGTGTGAGGGATGCGAGAAAAGTGAGTCCCCTCCCACCAAAGACTAAATTAATCCTCTCTTAAAAATATTTTTCTTGTTATTCACTTATATCATTTTTATTTTTCCAGTTTCTCATAAACCAATTTTTAAAGCAGTGTTGCCTTGTTAGTTTAACATTATCTTTGTAAATAACTTGGTGGACCTCTGTTTTTGTTATAGTCTGTATTCGTATCATTAGTGCGGTATACATGATAACCTGTCCATTATGACTTTCTCCGTTGGCGATGATAAAAATTCATCCAGCTACCTGGGGGTCTCAATCCTAGCATTATCCGCTCACTGCAACCCAATTTGAACTCCTCGGACGCATAGGAGAACCATTTCTCTTTCAAACATACCTTGATATCTGTTTTTTGGGGAGAGTGTCTTATGACTCGACAGATCACCAAGAATCATTTTGTTGTTGTTGTTGTCTTGCCCATAGGTCCTGTCGAGGGGAGTCCTTTTGGGATAGGTTGGTGGTGAGGATCTTTTTGAGTCCGGAGAGATTTTCTCCGTCTACACTCGCACCGCAGTCGGCGAGACCCATTCGTTAACCGGAGAAGGGCGAGAGGTTATTTTACTGGCGCCTCGACTCGCCATTGAAAAGTATAGCGGAGTATCGGCTGATGTTTTGTCCGGTGGCATGCCCAGGCCGGTCCGGCATCGCCCTCCTTTGACGAGCTATACTACCCAGTTTTGGTCCGCGGCGGGATTTCTCCCGCTACCTCCCAGCACGAATTCTTCGTAGGGAGGCGTCCCTCTATCCGCCACCTGAGGTCGCGCTCGATTCTGGACTGGATGATCCGGCTCCATCCGTGACAGGCTCTTAAGGCTGTAGAGTCACGAATGGCCACTGTTGCCAGTGTGTTTCGAGAGAATCATTTTTGAATTAGATATGGCAGGGGTGGGCAAAATTGCAATAGTTTATATGTATCAATTTTAAAAAAAAACTATTATTTTGCGTGATTATAGTTGACTTCTATTTTCTCGTTCTTAAACCTAAATCATCGTATGATTGGTATCAATATAAGTATATGTTGCACACTGAAAGGTCTTTTGAATTGTTTTTTCGAAAAGGTTTTTCTTTTGAACATTAACTCTTCCCTTTCGTATTTATTCTCTCACTATGATCACAGAAATGATTGAACTATCGCAAAGAAAAAAAGGTAGTTTGCGATAGTTCAATCATTTGTCTTCTTAACCAGGCGTCACTGCCTTTAACTGTGTAATTTAGAATTTGAAGATTGATCACAGAAATCTTTTGTATCTCGTTTTTTCAGTTTTCAAGCGGCCAACGAGTCTGGGCGCGCACAAGCGAAGATGCAAGGGGAAGCAGGAGGGAGCAGCCGAGACTGGGAAGAAGCGGGGTGGGGGCCGTTTTAAAAAGACTCCGATGGAAAATCGCACCAGAGACGGTGATGACCTCGAAAAGGACTCGTCCGAAGACGAGATTAAGAAAGAAGACGTTGCTGATCTGGTGAATTCTACTCATGAGATAACAAAGAAGAGCAGAGGAAAATTGATTGCGTTAGCCTCGTCTCAAGATACGGACCCGAGAGAGGACAAGGCGATTGTGATGAAGAGGAAAAGAGGGAGGCCTGTTAGAATGATCTCGCCGTTCGAGATGAAGAGGAAAAGAGGGAGGCCTGTTAGAAAGATCTCGCCGTTCGAGATCAGAAAGAGAAGATGCAAAAGAGTTCCTATGAAATTGATTGATTGAACATTGAAGAGTGGTTCTGAGAAGGAGTTATATTAAGAAGGCAAGGAATGGAGAAAGGTTGAGTCCCTTTTTATCAACGCAATCTTGTTCAAGACGTCTATGATGGGAATTGGTAACATTGCTGGACTGCGTGGTTTGAATGGTTTAGCTTAATTGTTGGCTCTGGAAGTTTTGGTTCGATTTGGTATATTTCTTTGTTAGGGTAGTATATTCAGTACCTTTGGTTCTCTCCGAAACGTAAGTTATACAGCATGTGGTAGGAATTTCTATTAAAAAAACAATAAGTATTTTGTTACTAATCATTTAATTAATAGAGTCGATAAGAGCATGTTTCTCTTGTTAGAGTTTTATCTACTATGTAATAACTTTTGAAGTCTTTTTTAAAAACACTTTCGTAAAAAAAAACAACTAAAAACTATGAGTTTTCTATTAAAAGATAATTAGTATTCAGATCTTTAAAAATCAGCTTAACTGTTTTTGTGAATTTTATCTTCATGTACGTAACTTGATTTCTTTCAAAATTAACTTCTAAAGCTTTCTGAAAAATAAATATTTGAGAAAAAAACTGATTTTTGCTGCCATTTAAATCCAGAGGAACTTCGGAGTACCTCTGTCACCGAATTTTGGAAAGAAGTACAATCCAATCACAAGTTAAGAAAAAAAAGTTGTTTATGGGAGTAAAAAACAACGCAATATATGGTGATTCAGCATCCTATAACACCCGGGTTTAGGAATAGGGGAGGTTAAAGTATATTGTGTCGTCCCATTATAAATTGGTCAATCATTATCGTGAATAACTTTTTGTAGAGTAGTCCGAATGACTAAGTTTTCAGGCTTTGCCTAACTCAGAATAGTAAGCAAGTTATGACATTTTCAGAAGATTAGCTTAATTTTGAATATTTCTCTCAACTTTGGAGATAAAAGATAAACGTTATTTTTATTTTAGTGCAGAAAGAAGCCTTAAGTATCCGTCTTCTCATATGTAACCCTTTTGAAAAAATCTCATATATTTTCTTTAAGTTTTACGCATTTGAAAACGGGCTTTAAAACATAAATTTGAATACCCATCGAACGGAGACTGCCCATATTCACATCATCACAAATTCTTTTTTTAAAAAAGTGCCGGAAACCCCTGTTTTCGATGCTTAAAACTTAAGGAAAAGATATGAATTTGATTCAAAAAAGGTTACTGATGAGAAGGAAGGATACTTCACGCTTCTTTCTGCCTTAAAATAAAAATAACGTTCATCTCCAAAATCGCTCCAAAGTTCAGAGAAATATTCAAATTTTTGCTAATTTTCTGAAAATTCTCCAACTTCTTTAATATTCTCAGTTAGGCAAATCCTTGAAATTTCAAGTCATTCGGACTACTCTGGGAAAAGTTATTCACGGTAATCATTGACCAATTTATAATGGGACATCCTGTATAACAGAACTTTATCAGTGCATTTCCTCCCGTTTTGCCCTTTGGGAAGGGGGGAGGGCAAGATTTGGGAAGGGGGGAGGGGAGGGGCAAGAGTAAAATTTAACCGACTCGCTTCAGCAAAAAAAAAAAAAACATTTTTTGAAGGGAGTAAATTCGAATCATGCTAGGAAATATGACCAAGCAGGGTACCTTATCATCCAGATCACCCTGATCAAGCTTTGAATTTTCCAGAGGTATCGATTAAAAATTTTTCTGTCTTACTACAACATGCTACATATTCTTGAACGAGTGATCACCTGATATGAAAATTTGTTTTAATGTCGAAAACAGTTTCATATTACCAAAAAGAACTGGGGCCGTGTTCAGAGATCTAAGATGTCAGGGGTGAATTTCACCCTAGTATATTGTAGACCTAAGTTCAGGAGAATGACGGTACAATCGTATATACATAATAAATAATGTATGATACTATGACTAATCAATGGACGCCATACAAATATATAGCCTCATTTCATTTATTCCATGTAACTTTGAATGGCTTCTGAGGAAGGTTGAGGGGGATAGGTTCGAGAACATGGACTGTATTGATAGATATATTTTCGGTGAGTGGCTCATGGTTTTTGGATGTCATTGTTAAACTCTCAATTGTGACTGAACTTCTCCATTCTTTTCAGTTATTTACACAAGTAATGACCGGCTCTAAATAAAATGATAAATGACTCAACAACACACATTATCGATATACATTTTCAATATAAAGGATTACTGATCAGAAATAATGGGGTTAGGTAGAATCAGAACTTTACTCAGCTTTCTAACTTTAATAGAAAAAAGAGAACTATTAGGAGAGGATATCAGTTCTTCAAGTAGACAATTCCAGATTGATATTGTACGAGAGATGAAAGTATAAATTTTAGAAGAATAAAATTTTACCGGTAGATTGATTCGTAAAGAATTCGTGTGCCTCATGGACATACCGAGAGGTGCCAGACGGTAAAGATGAGCAGTATTCAGTTGTACATTAGAGTGAATACATTTGTGCAAAAAGATCAAGTCCTGTATGGTCCTTCGGTACACAAGAGTATGCAGGCCAAGTAGTTCAAGCCTATTCAAATAGGGGATGCCAGATCTTTTGAAAATTCTACGCGTAAAATACCTCTGAACGTGTTCTATTTCTTCAACTTCCCCAATTAAGGTCGGAGACCAACACTCCGTGGAGTCCTCGATTATAGGCCGTATGTAAGTAGTGTAAGCTCGTGTAAGAACTTGCAAGGAAGTGGTCTGGGAAGATTTGAGAAACCGGTTAACTAATGATTCTGCCGCTTTACATTTTTTCGAAATATGGCTTGCGTAGGTGTTAGTGAGTATGCCTAAGTCTTTTACTTCACTAGATGTTTCTAAAACTTCACCGTTAATGTGGTAGTTCTTTGAAGGATTCTTGCAGCCGAAGTGGATTACTGTTGACTTAGTTGTTGATAAGGCCAAGTTCCAATTTGTACACCAATTTAGAACGCCATCCAGAGCTTTATGCAGTTCATCGGCATGTCCGGGGACGGCTGTATATAATTTAATGTCATCTGCGAATAGACCAAACTCAACGTTGGGTGGGATGGTGTCTTTAATGTCGTTTATATACAGTACCGCCCAAAATGCTATCATATATAAAAAATGTTATCATATATAAAAAACTGACAGGTTGTTGAAAATAACTTTTTTCAAAGATAAAATTCAAAGCTCAAGTTTTAAAATTCAAAGCTCATACATACATACATATATACATATATGTATATGTACATACATACATAAATACTTACTAACGTACATTCATATATAAATACATCCAACTCTTTCACTAATTAGATGACAAAGCATTTGGCTAAGCAGTCACTTGCATAGGCTTTCTACAAGATTTCACTCGTACTTTAAAAATTTTTTTCACTCGTACAAGATAACGACCAGAAACATCGATCTCAGCACGTTCAGAACTGGTTTCGCCGTCGGCATGTGGATGTTTTGGACTGGCCGAGCCAGTCTCCCGATTTAAACATCATCGAAAATTTATGGGAACATTTGCAACGAAAATTGACGGGAAAAACATGCAGAAATGCAGAAAAAAATATACATAATAAATAATGTGTGATACTATGACTAATCAATAGACGCTATACATATATATAGCCTCCACTCATTGGCCTTCTAATAATTCATGCCCTGCCTCCTATAAACTCTTAACAATTTTTTTTTGTAACTATGAGTGAAGAAAAGAGTCTAAGAAGAATACGTGATAAAACCACGAAAAAACCTGAAAGAAAAAGTAATAGGAAAGCAAAAGAGAAAGAGAAAAAAGAGGAAATAGTTGCAGTCTAAAGAAAAAAAGGAGAGACACAGCATAACTGACAGGAGAATGAAGGTACAATCGTATATACATAATGTATGATACTATGACTAATCAATAGACGCTATGCAGATATATAGCCTCCAATGATTGGCCAGCGAATAATTCATGCCCCGCCTCCTATAAAATGTTCACTTTTTTGTTGTAACTATGAGCAAAGAAAAAAGTCTAAGGAGAATACGTGATGAAACCACGAAAAAACCTGAAAGAAAAAATAATAGGAAAGCAAAAGAGAAAGAGGAAATAGTTGAACAGTCTAAAGAAAAAAAAGAGACACAGCATAACTGACAGGAGAATGACGGTACAATCATATATACATAATACATAATGTATGATACTATGACTAATCAATATACGCTATACAGATATATAGCCTCCAATGATTGGCCAGCTAATAATTCATGCCCCGCCTCCTATAAAATGTTCACTTTTTTGTTGTAACTATGAGCAAAGAAAAAAGTCTAAGGAGAATACGTGATGAAACCACGAAAAAACCTGAAAGAAAAAATAATAGGAAAGCAAAAGAGAAAGAGGAAATAGTTGAACAGTCTAAAGAAAAAAAAGAGACACAGCATAACTGACAGGAGAATGACGGTACAATCATATATACATAATACATAATGTATGATACTATGACTAATCAATATACGCTATACAGATATATAGCCTCCAATGATTGGCCAGCTAATAATTCATGCCCCGCCTCCTATAAAATGTTCACTTTTTTGTTGTAACTATGAGCAAAGAAAAAAGTCTAAGGAGAATACGTGATGAAACCACGAAAAAACCTGAAAGAAAAAATAATAGGAAAGCAAAAGAGAAAGAGAAAAAGAGGAAATAGTTGAACAGTCTAAAGAAAAAAAAGAGACACAGCATAACTGACAGGAGAATGACGGTACAATCATATATACATAATACATAATGTATGATACTATGACTAATCAATATACGCTATACAGATATATAGCCTCCAATGATTGGCCAGCTAATAATTCATGCCCCGCCTCCTATAAAATGTTCACTTTTTTGTTGTAACTATGAGCAAAGAAAAAAGTCTAAGGAGAATACGTGATGAAACCACGAAAAAACCTGAAAGAAAAAATAATAGGAAAGCAAAAGAGAAAAAGAGGAAATAGTTGAACAGTCTAAAGAAAAAAAAGAGACACAGCATAACTGACAGGAGAATGACGGTACAATCATATATACATAATACATAATGTATGATACTATGACTAATCAATATACGCTATACAGATATATAGCCTCCAATGATTGGCCAGCTAATAATTCATGCCCCGCCTCCTATAAAATGTTCACTTTTTTGTTGTAACTATGAGCAAAGAAAAAAGTCTAAGGAGAATACGTGATGAAACCACGAAAAAACCTGAAAGAAAAAATAATAGGAAAGCAAAAGAGAAAAAGAGGAAATAGTTGAACAGTCTAAAGAAAAAAAAGAGACACAGCATAACTGACAGGAGAATGACGGTACAATCATATATACATAATACATAATGTATGATACTATGACTAATCAATATACGCTATACAGATATATAGCCTCCACTGATTGGCCTGTTAATATGTTATGTCCCGCCTCCTATAAACTCAAGTTTATCATCGAATTACAATTTCTTTATTCAATCTCTTTCAGAACAAGTTTTATTTGCAAATCCAATCGAGTAGCAGCTTCTTCATCCAGAACTCTCGAAGTTTGCTTTATATCAATCAATCAATCATTTATTCCTTGAACATACATGAGTATGGTACATGGATTGTGTAATTCACAGGTATACGATAAAAATAGCTCAAAACAACGGAAGCTAGAATTCGAGAGGATATACTCCCGAGGAAGTGCTAGTAGTTCATTTTTGAAAGCGAGGGAGGAGGGCAAAAATGCAACTTGAGCTGGAAGCGAGTTCCATAAATTGATACAACGTGTGACACAAGTGCTCTGTGAATTGTTAATCTTGAAAGGCAAGACAATTCTCAAGAGATGTGAGTTATGTTTAACGTAGGGAGTGGGAAGAACTTTGAGTAGATTAAAACTATCCATGGAAACATTATTGTGGAGAATCTTGTGAACAAAACAAACATCAGCGAGTCGGCGGCGATTTTCAAGGGTTGAGAGGGACAAGGTCTTCATTCGAGTAAGGTAGTCGGTAGCGGGTAGTCCGGCGCGAATGAAGACTCTTCTTGTAAAATCTCACTGGACTTTCTCGAGTTCATTGATCTTGCCGATGGCTGTTGGGGATCATATTTCGCTGCCGTATTCGAGGAGAGGGATAATGTAGGCCTTAAAGGCACGAATATAGACCGCCATACACGAGGTTCGAAGAGAACGAAAAATCACATTCATCGCTCTAGTAGCTTTCAAAACAGTTACGTCAATGTGATTAGTGAAAGAGAAAGCTGAATCAAAAAGTATTCCGAGGTCCCTAACTTAATCGACACACGGAAGAAGTACCGAGTTTATATGGTATGGGTTAAGCAAGTTGTTACGTCCACAGTGCATTATGAAACATTTAGTGATGGATACTTTTCTGCAACATGCTTAATTTTTTTCTTATTTTTGGTCTTTCATTTTAGAACGGTTTGTTTCTTGGTTTCAAAAAAGACTTTGAATATTACCTTTTATCTTCATTCAATATTTTGTAAACTTTTACAAACGCCACAACGCTTTAAAACATAGTTTATTCGCATAAAACAACAGACAAAAAACAAATTTTCGAATTTAGTTACGCATAAATTCAGTTATGCGTCAGCTTTGCTTTTATGATTTCAGTTATTCATTCATGTATCCGCCGCTAGAGCGGGTGGGGTCACTATTTAACCCCTGATAAGTATAGATATATACCGTTAAACGATACATATATAAAAGGTCGTATAAACACTACGAATACTAACAGTACACGAATCATTAAAATAAAGGAGAGAAAGAAACAGAGATGGTAGTGAATTCAATTTACTCAGCGATTCAGTCGAAAATGCTCCATGAACTCGGTCTCCAATAATTCCACCTCATCATTGGGAATCTTCTCGATTTGGACACCCTTGGTGCCTTTCCACACTCGACAGCTTCCACCATCGCCGATGAAATCCTCAACAATTAGTCTTTATGCAGCGTTTGTCATGAAGTAACCAGTGAACTCTGTACTTTCTTTCTGATCATCTCTTTGAAGCAGACTTCGTGCAACGTGCCCACGTAGATCATATCAAATGCGGTAAGCGCTTTCAATATCAGATCCCACCGGTTAGCAAAAAAAAACAATCACATTCCGTGCCACTTTTTTATGCAGTTTCACGATCAATTCTAGTTGACAAATGATTGAACTATCGCACAGAAAAAAGCTAGTCCGCCGTGCGGGATCGAACCCAGACCATATCGACTCAAACCGGGAGCGCGTGTTACCATTACACCACGGGGACATTGCTGTTCCGTGCGATAGTGTTTTATGAAAGGCTCGTTTGCCTTGTTCTCTTAGTTACGCATACTTATCTAGTCTAAATATGCCCCTCCGCATTTAATCATTATTGAGTGTTTCTGCAACACCGACTTATGATCTTTACTTCTTTGATTGAAATTCCGGTTACTCAGTTTCCCGTTGCTCTGCTTCATTCGCCCCAAATGGCGATTCCCAAGTCGAGCGCTTTGAACAGAAAAGATGGATTTATGTGAATACCTGTATTTTTTCGAGAACAGCCGCCAAGAAGTTTATGCAAACGTTGTCCTTCCATTCGGCCCCTTCCGCCAGTTCACTAAGGCTCACGCTGCATTTCTGGAAGGACTCATCTCAAATAGTTCTTTGAACCAAGATTTAACTGATATAGTTTAACCGTTTGTTGACAAGCCTTTTTTTCCACTCTCGGGACTTATGTATTATCACTTAAAGACCAGGCATTCATTTGCGAACCCGACTTTATACATACATATGTATACAGGGGTAGGCAGATTTAATGCAAGTCGGTTGTAAACCGATTTCTCGAACGAAAAAGATTATTTTCAATTTATTTCAATAAAGTATGCCTCATTACATTAACAGTACATTCGGTTAAAACTTCATTCAAGACGGGCTGTGGTGTGCTTCAGCGTAGACCTCGGCATGCATCTACCCCCAAATGGCGTAGTCAAGGGGTTCAGGTCGGGAGAGCAGGCTGGCCAGTCTTCCTTCGGAATGAAGCTCGGAAAATCGGTTGCGAACCATGTTTGCACACTTCTTGCTGTATGGGAGGGGGATCAATCCGGCTGACACACATAAGGGGCTTCATTGAAATTAGCATCTGCCCAAGGCTTAACTACACCCTCCAGTATGTTTTCCAATTGAGTGTTTGACCCATGGAAGGTAAGGTGAAGTAGAAGCGCCACGCGGCTCGAGCAAGAGGCGAGCCGCGAGGTGAGTGAGAGGGAAAGAAATTAGGGGAGAATTTCATGATTCTAGCGGTTGTGGATGTTGCGAAAACCCTGCGCCTCTAGAGGCTGTTTGCCGAAATCGTAGTCCTGAATGTTATAAGAGATAGTTGTATATCGGAGGAAGTTGTTACAACAGTTTTTTCTCTCGATTTTTCGAAATTTGTTTCTCTACCTCCTCTTTTTCTCTCGATTTTTCGAAATTTGTTTCTCTACCTCCTCTTTTTCTCTCGATTTTTCGAAATTTGTTTCTCTACCTCCTCTTTTTCTCTCGATTTTTCGAAATTTGTTTCTCTACCTCCTCTTTTTCTCTCGATTTTTCGAAATTTGTTTCTCTACCTCCTCTTTTTCTCTCGATTTTTCAAAATTTGTTTCTCTACCTCCTCTTTTTCTCTCGATTTTTCGAAATTTGTTTCTCTACCTCCTCTTTTTCTCTCGATTTTTCGAAATTTGTTTCTCTACCTCCTCTTTTTCTCTCGATTTTTCGAAATTTGTTTCTCTACCTCCTCTTTTTCTCGATTTTTCGAAATTTGTTTCTCTACCTCCTCTTTTTCTCTCGATTTTTCGAAATTTGTTTCTCTACCTCCTCTTTTTCTCTCGATTTTTCGAAATTTGTTTCTCTACCTCCTCTTTTTCTCTCGATTTTTCAAAATTTGTTTCTCTACCTCCTCTTTTTCTCTCGATTTTTCGAAATTTGTTTCTCTACCTCCTCTTTTTCTCTCGATTTTTCGAAATTTGTTTCTCTACCTCCTCTTTTTCTCTCGATTTTTCGAAATTTGTTTCTCTACCTCCTCTTTTTCTCTCGATTTTTCGAAATTTGTTTCTCTACCTCCTCTTTTTCTCTCGATTTTTCGAAATCTGTTTCTCTACCTCCTCTTTTTCTCTCGATTTTTCGAAATTTGTTTCTCTACCTCCTCTTTTTCTCTCGATTTTTCGAAATTTGTTTCTCTACCTCCTCTTTTTCTCTCGATTTTTCGAAATTTGTTTCTCTACCTCCTCTTTTTCTCTCGATTTTTCGAAATTTGTTTCTCTACCTCCTCTTTTTCTCTCGATTTTTCGAAATTTGTTTCTCTACCTCCTCTTTTTCTCTCGATTTTTCGAAATTTGTTTCTCTACCTCCTCTTTTTCTCTCGATTTTTCGAAATTTGTTTCTCTACCCTTTCTTTTTCTCTCGATTTTTCGAAATTTGTTTCTCTACCTCCTCTTTTTCTCTCGATTTTTCGAAATTTGTTTCTCTACCTCCTCTTTTTCTCTCAATTTTTCGAAATTTGTTTCTCTACCTCCTCTTTTTCTCTCGGTTTTTCGAAATTTGTTTCTCTACCTCCTCTTTTTCTCTCGATTTTTCGAAATTTGTTTCTCTACCTCCTCTTTTTCTCTCGATTTTTCGAAATTTGTTTCTCTACCTCCTCTTTTTCTCTCGATTTTTCGAAATTTGTTTCTCTACCTCCTCTTTTTCTCTCGATTTTTCGAAATTTGTTTCTCTACCTCCTCTTTTTCTCTCGATTTTTCGAAATTTGTTTCTCTACCTCCTCTTTTTCTCTCGATTTTTCGAAATTTGTTTCTCTACCTCCTCTTTTTCTCACCTCATTAGCATGGTTCAGCTCGGTCTCTATCAAGATTTAGAGAGTTCCATAAGCTTTTGAAAATTAGAATTCTTCAAACAGAAATTTCGGACACCTTTGTTTGTCTCTCCTTAATAAGACAAAAAGTCAAAGTGGAACCTTGACTACTACGTTGTTCTCCTTTAAACCGACAATGACTTCTTTACAGCCTTGAAGAAATGCCTGAAATATACTCAACGTTTCGCCAAACCTAACCAAACTCTTCTTCAGTTACTCATAGATTCTTTTTCATTGCTACAGAGGTCTTCTCATTCGCCAAACTGGGCCGTTGCCTCTCAAATTCTCTTCTGTGAGCCGTTGCCCCACTCCCCAAAACATCTTGGCACCAGATGCGATTTATCGACGCTTTCTTGATACACTTGCCATTTCTCCTTATACGCAAGCCAGCGATTTTTGCTGCAAAGGATCCTACATTTATGTATCTGAAGTAATGTAATTTTTTTAACAACTCAAAAAAGATGATAAATCTTCAAATGCTCTGTTACACAGTTCAAAGGCAGTGATGCCTGATTAAGAAGACAATGCCTTAAACTATCCCTTTCAAAAAAGGCTAGATCACCGGGCGGGATCGAACACAGCCATCTTTTCTCAAAACGAAAGCAAGCGCGTTACCATTACAGCATAGTGAAATATTGCTATTCTGTGCGGTAGTGCTATGTATAGGAAAGGCGCAACTGCCTCGCTCTCTTAGTCACCCATGCTCTTGACGCGAAAGCGTCGTGAATAGGAGCATTACTTCGGGATACACAATCAAGACAGAAGAGCGATAGAAGATTAATGATAAATCTTAAAATACTCAGTTACAATGTTTTTTTCAACTGCAGTGGTTTGCACAATCGTTGTCTTAACCGATCATGACTGCCTTCCAAAAATTCATCATCCATCTTCCATCACTACAGGGTGGCCCATATATTCGCAAACCAGTCTTTCGGCGTTTGTAATTCGATTTGTAGTGCACGCTGAGCTCCAATTTTTACACATGTTCTTCTCATATGTTTTTTATTACATGGTTTGAGTTTCATATCATTTGATCAATCCTCAAAAGAATGGTGGTCTCTCATAGAGCACGCTCTATCATTGTGGACTTACACAAACTTGGTCGATCAAATACGCACATCGCTAAAGATCTCAACGCCTCGCAATCTTGTCTGAAAAGCAATCAAACGGTTTGAACAGATCAGTACACTTGCTGACTTGCCCCGAAGAGGTGATCCTCGATTATTGCGCACCCCTAACAAGATTGAAGCCATGAGGAAGCGATTCGGTCGAAATGCTAGGCATAGCTTGAAAAAAATGGCCTCCGAGATGAACTTATAACGCAACACTCTTCAAAGAATCGTTGAAGAGGACTTGAGTCTCCCCCCATATCGTACTAAAAAGGCTGCCATCCCAACTCTAATGAACAAGGAGAAAAGACTCAAAAGGTGCCGCGCCCTAATCCTCTGGACGCGCGACAGTGCTCACCTCAGGACAGTCTTCTCGGATGAGAAGCTGTTCACTGTGGAAGAGGCCTACAACCCTCAAAATGTGCGAGTGCTTGCTCGGGACTCACAGGCAGCTAATCATACCGGTTGATTCCTGCATAGAGCTTCTCATCCTGCAAAAGTCATGGTTTGGGACGGAGTGTCCGCCACCGGCAAAACTCCCCTTGTTTTGTTCGAACCAGGAGCCAAAATTAATCAGGAATACTACCGCCAGCAGATTCATCGAAAAGTATTGCTTCCTTGGTCTGCTTCCCACTACCGTAATACACCTTGGGTCTTACAGCAAGATTCTGCGCCTGCTCACGAGGCTATCGGAACACAGGCATGTTGCAACGCTCATTTTCCCGACTTCATCTCCAGCACAGAATGGTCCTCCTCATCGCCCGACCTCAATCCGCTGGACTATTCCGTGTGGTCCTACCTTGAGAGCAAAGTCAATGCTCATCCTCACTTGAATCTGGAGTCTCTAAAAAAATCCCTGCAGGAGGAGTGGTCGAAGATCGACGAAAAGTACTTTCGTCCAGTGATCGAAGCGTTCCCAAAGCGACTCCGGGCTGTCGTTCGTGCCAACGGGGACCGAATTGAATGATTTTTGACCCAATGTTTTTATTAATGTGTGCTGATAAATGTACAAATTTGAACACTCTTGCTCACTTATGCACTGAGATACACGTTTGTAAACGCGTTTGCGAATATATGGGCCATCCTGTATTTTGTCTTAGTTGTGAATTCTGTTCGCTTCAAGCGTGACCAGAGAG
>OZ057407.1:16971372-17019568 GCA_964056735.1 Allodiplogaster pararmata | reverse complement strand
CTACATATACTCGAAAATCAAAAACGTCGATAAGAAAGCCAGTGAATTTTAATGAAAAAACTGATGAATACAATAAAAAATGCAAGGTGAAGCATCATGAAAATTAAAATTTGAACTTCTCTCCAAAAATACTTTAAGTGCGCAAGTCTTTGGCCTTCCCTCGGGAAGGCTCGGGAAGCTTTCTTCCCGCGGCTTCGCGAATAGCGTTTTAGAAGGCACTGGCAAAGCTTCCAAAAGCTAATTGGAGCTTCCCGCGATATTGGTGGATACGGGCCCTGGTTATTTTTAACCCACCGAAAATAATAATTCTACTCGAGTTTTTTTTACGGAAAAGTTTAAAGTGAGTTTAGAGGCAATTTCAGAGGGGGAAACAAATCATTGGTTGACAGGAAATTGATTGACGGTGATGTTCTCTCGATCAACCTCGACGAAGGATTCGGAACGACTCGTGTTTTCTGGGTATATTGTTGTTCCCTCTTCATACCATAACTGTACTCTCTGGGCACTAACTGATCAGCCCCACCCAGGGAGCACAAAAGTCTGTCTCAGATCAGACCAGAAAAGGCTTTTGTGATTGTTGTAGAAACAGTGATATAGATATATATATATATATATATATATATATATATATATATATATATATATATATATATATATATATATATATATATATATATATATATATATATAGATTAATTGCTGATTATCTCATCAATGGCAATCAAAATTATAGATTCTGAAAGGGTAGCCAAATTTGTTACGTCCTTATCTCAAACTTCTCATTATCAAATAGCGCTGATTATCGACAATGCTTCATTTTATTCCTCTCTTCTTATTACTCTTTCTTCCGACCCTCTCCCACGCTTGGGTTGGATTTTCAGGTTCTAAACTCTGTTGGCAGGTCTCTGTTTTTTTTATCCAGACAAAACCTTGTATGAAAACCCTTTCTTTAGCTTCATATCCCTCTCTATGTCTCTCTTTCTCTCTCTCTCTCTCACTCTCTCTCTCTCTGTCTCTCTTTCTCTCTCTCTTTCTCTCTCTCTCTTTCTCGATACAACTGCTTTGTTTTGCCACCGGCGGCTCTCTAATCATGCTCTTTCCCGCACCGCCTGCTGGTTATTTAAAGCCATCCGACAATGATATTGTTGACTTCCAGTTTTGCGGCTAATGTGTTTCAGCGATGGTTACCGTCACAAATTTTAACAATTAAATTGAGACAAAGAAAACTGATGGAGCGTTTGAATTGTTTTTAAAAAAAACTTTAACAGTCGCTCTGTTATATGTATTGTATGCTCGCTTGTAAACAAACAACAACAAAAAAGTACCTTGTAAAAGCAGAATAATGTGCTCGCTAAATGGTCTGATCGTGATTAGCCGTGAGAATATACATACGTAGATTCTATAAGGTTTTCTGCACTATTTTCTGTTAGAATCACTAAAATCAAAGTTTAAAAACTCATCGTGGTTTTCCAACCGGTTCAAACTACCGTATTTCATATGTATCCTCACGACTGTGGGGAGACAAATTACCGTACAAACTTGTCTGCTCTTACAATTTTCTATAACAGAGTGCCTGTTGAAGCAATTTGTAATGTTTTTTCATTCCAATTCTCTCACTCCATGATTGTGCAGCCTTTCGACTGCAAACTTCATTTCTTGCTGTCTTGGGCGAAACTTCAGACTCCGCAACGCCTCGTTGACCCGAAAAAGGTAAGATTACACAGGCTGTTGAATGATTGAACTATCGTACAGAAAAAGGCTAGTCCACCGGGCGGGATCGAACCCAACCACCTCTGACTCAAACCGTGAGCGCGTGTTACCATTACAACACAGGGACACATTGCTATTCCGTGCGATACACCCGTGGTTTAATGGTAACACGCGCTCCGGGTTTGAGTCAGGTGGTTGGGTTCGATCCCGCACGGTGGACTAGCATTTTTCTGTGCGATAGTCCAATTATTTGTCATCCTAACCAGAGGTCACTGCCTTTAAACTGTGTAACTTAGCATTTGAAGATTACACAGGCTGTTTCAGGAACGTGTCATAGTCAGGAACGTGTCATAGTAGTTGAGAATCTTGCAAAAAATGTTTGATCAGGCTTGAAGGCCATGTGTTCCAACTCAGCTGTCTATATACACAATTTTCTTTTTTTTTTAAAAGGTGCTCCGAAACAGTTATTTCGTAACTTTAGGACACCATAGGATGGAAGTTGAAGAGAAATGGTTCAACTGACAAATAAAGGTGGAGAACAATACTGGACCATCATAATCATGAACAGTTTTTTGTCGTTGAATAAGCTCAAATTTTGATTCAATTCGAGAAACCTCAATAACAAGTGTTTTTTGTTGTGCCGCAGGTTTTTCACGAAGCAGACTTCGTGTGCAAGCGAGGCGTACTTGCTTCCATCGCTATGACGCCTTATCCTTGGGAGTCGTGGCAAATCATTGCAACGGAATGCCAAGGAATCATTTACATGAGTAAAATAGAGCGAAACAGAAGGTAATTTCATATGTCACCGGCATTTTTAGAAAAATCTCAAATAAACCGCTCTGCAAGCAGAGGAAGTTCAAAATAACTAAAACTGAAAATGTCGACAGCCTTGACATTTCAAGTTGCAAAATCTCTCTCCCTGCTATGTCCTTCTCTAGCTCGTTTATCATTGTTCGAGACCCTCCTACGCTCGAAGACAAGTACTTGAACTTTTTATTACGCGAAAAGAATCACGTGGTGGATATATATATTATACAAAAACAAATGAAAAACAAAATGAAACTTAAACAAATAACACAAATGAAAGTGAACAATGAATCCGAGCGTCTATAAATACAATCGAGCGGATCTTATAGCGAAACTAAACTTCCTACAATTAGTGCGAGGAGTTTTATATTGAATTTTTAATTTTGAGCCTCGAGTCGTGGAAACATTTAATTTATAAAAATTTCGTCTTTTTTGAGAAAGAATTACTCTACCATATATAAGCTTGTTTAAAATATGAAAATCATTCGTTTCCCTCCTACTACTTAAAGTCTGAAGTCTAAGCTTAGAGTTTCTTATTTTATTAGAAGGCATGTGACTGTAGGGGGTATTGAAGCAACGGTTGTATACTCGGCGAGTATAATAGTTCTGTACCTTTTCTAATGCCTTAATATCTTTCTTGAGATATGGGGAGAAAACTGATGTACAGTTCTCAAGAATCGATCGTATTTATATAGAATAAGCTCTAGGTAAAACATCAGCGTTTTTTTGATTTCAAAACTTTAAGTGTGAGATAAGCTTTAGTAAGAGCTTTTTTAGCTATAGAAGAACAATGCTTGCTGAAATATAGCTTTGGATCAATTAAGAAACCGAGATCGCGAACGCTATAAACGTAAGTTATTGGAATACAATTGAGGGAGTACGGATAGTGAGGGCTTCTGATGTAACCAATTCTTAAGCATGAACATTTCTTAGGGGCTAAACTGAGCTGCCAAGTGTTTTTTCTTCAACAATTTCAGATTGCCTAGGATGAAATATAGTTAATCTGTCATTAAATTGAGAATCATCCGCTTTTTGGCGGGGTCCTAACCGAAAAAGCATTTATTATATTGAAAAATTGAAAAAAACTGAGGAAAAAAATTATATTGAAAAATTAGACGATGGAGAGTCGTTAAGAATTGCGAAAGTGTGTGGAGAGATAACCTTAGGAGACCTATGACGGAAACAGGTCAAATTACAAGAAGATCTGCAGCATTCTGCGAAACTCAGGAATTCAAAAATCATATGTAAGCTGCAGCCTTGTTCTCATAATGGTGAGGCGACCCTGTTTCTTTTAAAACCTGTTATTTTGCGGTCGAGTTTACAAATCTTTGAGATTTACGACTTGCTTCATTTTATATTTCACAGCCGTGTTTTACGTAGTCAATAATAATAATGGGAACCATCGGTAATCTAGAATCGTCAAAACGTGAAGAAAGAAGTTTTTCAAGCGGGGCCCCAGAATTATGAGAGGAGCAAGAAAGCAGAGCATTGGAAAAGGAGCGACCGAAGGTAAAATGAGGTGTAAGAGGGGTCGGAAAAGTTAGAATAAATACCAGAATACCGAAAAATCGATTTACCGATGTTCAGCCAGGACACGTTAGAAGAATACAGAGGTCTTCGGTTCGAGTTAGAAATGACTACAAAGAACTGGGTGGTAAGTATTTTGAACAAGATTGAGAAAAGTAAATTGCAATTTATACCTTTTCGGAATCATTTTGCTGAAAAGAGTTTGGAATAAACAAACAAATTTTTTCGAAAGTGAAGTGCTATCGCGCTAAAAACGGTAAAGAATAGGCGAATCGGTTGGTTACCGCACCGCGGACTATTTTTAAGTTCTGTGATACCTTAATCATTCTGTAAGTTATTCTGTAAATTCTTAGTTTTTTTTGTTCCTGAGGAACACAAGAAGGGAGTGCATTATTTGGATTTGATCTAATAACTTTTCGAGTTGCAGAATCCTCACGGTGAAAAGATAACTCTTTCAAATGCGGAAGAATTCCACACTATAATGAAGACAACTCTTTGTACTCCCGCAGGCAGAAAACTGCGGTTGACCTACGACGCAAATATACACTGTGTAGATGAAGGTAAAAGCCGCCCTTTTCTGTTGAGGCTTGTTCATAGTCAGATAATCACCTCTGAACATGGAGTTTGAGGGGCAATATTTTTTTTGAGGGGCACATAATGGTTATCGCCTCCAATAACACATACACACCTTAACTTCTCGCTGTCAGAAATCTTTTTTATCAACAATGTTCCTTCGGTTGAATTTTGTGTTGCTTCTTTTTTTAGATGGTGATTACTGCTTGGTGAAGTCAGCGAAAGTCGAGACGGCAAATAAAAAGCTGAAAAAACATTTGAAGTGGAGTTTACAAGTTAGTACCTTCTACAACAAAGGTAGAGTTACAAGGAAGTTTTCATCATACCTTTGCGAGAAAAACCGGTGTCTGACCCAACTCATACAGAATTGATCAGAGATCCGGGAAAGACCGCAATAAGGATGATTTGATTTTCGGTGTGTTCACGTTCACGACTCCGAGAAATACCGGGTTCCAGCCTCTTGGAGAATAAGAGCGAAGAAAAAGTTAAATGAAGGAATTCTTTAGTGTCATGGCTCTCATGGAGAAAGAAGAGCCTTATTACATTTCTTTTCGTTTGATAAGAAGCTTTTTAGGTGAAAATTGATTGAACCATCGCACGGGGAAAAAAGTCCACCAGGCGAGATCGAACCCAGTCATCTCTTCTCAAACCGTGAACAAGTGCGTTACCATTACACCACAGTTACATATTACTATTCCGTGCGATGAAGCTCGATGAAAGGGTCAATTGTCTTGCTCTCTTGGTCACGCTTGAAGCGAACAGAATTCACAACTAAGACAAAATAGTGATGGAAGATGGATGATGAATTTTTGGAAGGCAGTCATGATCGGTTAAGACGACGATTGTGCAAACCATTGCAGTTGAAAAAACAGTGTAACTGAGTATTTTAAGATTTATCATTAATCTTCTATCGCTCTTCTGTCTTGATTGTGTATCCCGAAGTAATGCTCCTATTCACGATGCTTTCGCGTCAAGAGCATGCGTGACTAAGAGAGCGAGGCAGTTGCGCCTTTCCTATACATAGCACTACCGCACAGGATAGCAATATTTCACTATGGTGTAATGGTAAAGCGCTTGCTTTCGGTTTGAGAAAAGATGGCTGTGTTCGATCCCGCCCGGTGATATAGCTTTTTTTGTAAGGGTTAGTTTAAGGCATTGTCTTCTTAATCAGGCATCACTGCCTTTGAACTGTAACAGAGCATTTGAAGATTTATCATCCTTTTTGAGTTGTTTAAATAAATTACATTACTTCAGATACATAAATGTAGGATCCTTTGCAGCAAAAATCGCTGGCTTGCGTATAAGGAGAAATGGCAAGTGTATCAAGAAAGCGTCGATAAATCGCATCTGGTGCCAAGATGTTTTGGGGAGTTGGGCAACGGCTCACTGAAGAGAATTTTAGAGGGCAACGGGCCAGTTTGGCGAATGAGAAGACCTCTGTAGCAATAAAAAAGAATCTATGTGTAATTGAAGAAGAGTTTGGTTAGGTTTGGCGAAACGTTGAGTATATTTCAGGCATTTCTTCAAGGCTGTAAAGGAGTCATTGTCGGTTTAAAGGAGAACAACGTAGTAGTCAAGGTTCCACTTTGACTTTTTGTCTTATTAAGGAGAGACAAACAAAGGTGTCCGAAATTTCTGTTTGAAGAATTCTAATTTTCAAAAGCTTATGGAACTCTCTAAATCTTGATAGAGACCGAGCTGAACCATGCTAATGAGGTGAGAAAGAGAGGAGGTAGAGAAACAAATTTCGAAAAATCGAGAGAAAAAGAGGAGGTAGAGAAACAAATTTCGAAAAATCGAGAGAAAAAGAGGAGGTAGAGAAACAAATTTCGAAAAATCGAGAGAAAAAGAGGAGGTAGAGAAACAAATTTCGAAAAATCGAGAGAAAAAGAGGAGGTAGAGAAACAAATTTCGAAAAATCGAGAGAAAAAGAGGAGGTAGAGAAACAAATTTCGAAAAATCGAGAGAAAAAGAGGAGGTAGAGAAACAAATTTCGAAAAATCGAGAGAAAAAGAGGAGGTAGAGAAACAAATTTCGAAAAATCGAGAGAAAAAGAGGAGGTAGAGAAACAAATTTCGAAAAATCGAGAGAAAAAGAGGAGGTAGAGAAACAAATTTCGAAAAATCGAGAGAAAAAACTGTTGTAACAACTTCCTCCGATATACAACTATCTCTTATAACATTCAGGACTATGATTTCGGCAAACAGCCTCTAGAGGCGCAGGGTTTTCGCAATATCTACAACCGCTCCTCTACTCTCACTTCTTTCCGTGAACGTTGCTCAAGCCCAGTGCCTCAGAAAATCTAGGACTTGAGCTTTACAGTAACTACCTCCTCCGATATATCCAGACGATCTTTACTAGTTTCCACAATCTCAACAAAAGGCAAAGAGCCTATACTCTCCCAGAATCCATAGGATTTCGCAACGTCGACATACGCTGCTCTTCTTTTGCATCTTTCCATTAACGTTACTCCATGGGCAGCAAGTCTTGTCGATGGGCCTCACCTCTTCACTCTCATGTAATTTACAGCTTCCCGAATGTTACAACGCCTTCTGATCCCTGCAATCAGACATTCGATGGGCTTAAGGGCCCAATCATTCGCGAAACATTCTACTTAAAACACTTCAACGCGAAAAAATTTTACACGACCAGTTAATAGACGGGCTCACGGACCCAAAAACCCTCGAAAAAACTTTAACGTGAACTATTTTACACAGAAAACTTCAACGCGAAAAACTTACTAGAAATAACTTCTCCGAAAGAACGCTATTTAAAAAATTTCGATTTATAATTCACTCAACACAAAGTAGACACACCTACCTGGCACGTCCGTAGAGTCTAGAATCATGAAATTCTCCCCTAATTTCTTTCCCTCTCACTCACCTCGCGGCTCGCCTCTTGCTCGAGCCGCGTGGCGCTTCTACTTCACCTTACCTTCCATGGGTCAAACACTCAATTGGAAAACATACTGGAGGGTGTAGTGAAGCCTTGGGCAGATGCTAATTTCAATGAAGCCCCTTATGTGTGTCAGCAGGATTGATTCCCCTCCCATACAGCAAGAAGTGTGCAAACATGGTTCGCAACCGATTTTCCGAGCTTAATTCCGAAGGAAGACTGGCCAGCCTGCTCTCCCGACCTGAACCCCTTGACTACGCCATTTGGGGGTAGATGCATACCAAGGTCTACGCTGAAACACACCACAGCCCGTTTTGAATGAAGTTTTAACAGAATGTACTTGTTAATGTAATGAGAAATACTTTATTGAAAGAAATTGAAAATAATCTTTTTCGTTCGAGAAATCGGTTAACAACCAACTTGCATTAAATCTGCCTACCCCTGTATACATATGTATGTATAAAGTCGGGTTCGCAAATGAATGCCTGGTCTTTAAGTGATAATACATAAGCGCCGAGAGTGGAAAAAAAGGCTTGTCAACAAACGGTTAAACTATATCAATCAAATCCTGCTTGAAAGAACGATTTGAGATGTGTCCTTTCAGAAATACAGCGTGAGCCTCAGTGAACTGGCGGAAGGGGCCGAATGGAAGGACAACGTTTGCATCAACTTCTTGGCGGCTGTTCTCGAAAAAATACAGGTATTCACATTAATCCATTTTTTCTGTTCAAAGCGCTCGACTTGGGAATCGCCATTTGGGGCGAATGAAGCAGAGCAACGGGAAACTGAGTAACCGGAATTTCAATCAAAGAAGTGAAGATCATAAGTCGGTGTTGCAGAAACACTCAATAATGATTAAATGCGGAGGGGCATAGACTAGAATTGATAAATCTTCAAATTCTAAGTTACACAGTTTAAAGGCAGTGACGCCTGGTTAAGATGACAAATGATTTACGCTCCATTCATGACGCAATCGCTTGATAAGTATGCGTAACTAAGAGAACAAGGCAAACGAGCCTTTCATAAAACACTATCGCACGGAAAAGCAATGTGTCCCCGTGGTGTAATGGTAACACGCGCTCCCGGTTTGAGTCGAGATGGTCTGGGTTCGATCCCGCACGGCGGACTAGCTTTTTTCTGTGCGATAGTTCAATCATTTGTCAACTAGAATTGATCGTGAAACTGCATAAAAAAGTGGCACGGAATGTGGTCGTTTTTTTTGCTAACTGGTGGGATCTGATATTGAAAGCGCTTACCGCATTTGATATGATCTACGTGGGCACGTTGCACGAAGTCTGCTTCAAAGAGATGATCAGAAAGAAAGTACAGAGTTCACTGGTTACTTCATGACAAACGCTGCATAAAGACTAATTGTTGAGGATTTCATCGGCGATGGTGGAAGCTGTCGAGTGTGGAAAGGCACCAAGGGTGTCCAAATCGAGAACATTCCCAATGATAAGGTGGAATTATTGGAGACCGAGTTCATGGAGCATTTTCGACTGAATCGCTGAGTAAATTGAATTCACTACCATCTCTGTTTCTTTCTCTCCTTTATTTTAATGATTCGTGTACTGTTAGTATTCGTTGTGTTTATAGGACCTTTTATATATGTATCGTTCAACGGTATATATCTATACTTATCAGGGGTTAAATAGTAACCCGACCCGCTCTAGCAGCGGATACATGAATGCATAACTGAAATCAAAAAAGCAAAGCTGACGCATAACTGAATATATGCGTAAATAAATTCGAAAATTAGTTTGTATGTTGTTTTATGCCAATAAACTATGTTTTAAAGCGTTGTGGCGTTTGTAAAAGTTTACAAAATATTGAATGAAGATAAAAGGTAATATTCAAAGTATTTTTTGAAAGCAAGAAACAAACCGTTCTAAAATGAAAGACAAAAATAAGAAAAAAATTAAACATGTTGCAGAAAAGTATCCATGACTAAATGTTTGATAATGCACTGTGAACGTTGCTTACAACTTGCTTAACCCATTTCATATAAACTTAACCCATACCATTAAGGAAGTCAGAGAACGCTGAGGAGTGGAGTCGTCACATGTCGCTACAGATCCCATAATCGATGACTTTATATCCCCGATGTGGCTTGTTGATCTTGATAAAACGTTTAAATTGAATTGAAAATATAAACTCGGTACTTCTTCCGTGTGTCGATGAAGTTAGGGACCTCGGAATACTTTTTGATTCAGCTTTCTCTTTCACTAATCACATTGACGTAACTGTTTTGAAAGCTACTAGAGCGATGAATTTGATTTTTCGTTCTCTTCGAACCTCGTGTATGGCGGTCTATATTCGTGCCTACAAGGCCTACATTATCCCTCTCCTCGAATACGGCAGCGAAATATGATCCCCAACAGCCATCGGCAAGGTCAATGAACTCGGAAAGTCCAGAGAGATTTTACAAGAAGAGTTTTCATTCGCGCCGGACTACCCGCTGCCGACTACCTTACTCGATTGAAGACCTTGTTGCTACTCGATTGGATTTACAAATAAAACTTGTTCTGAATGAGATTGAATGAAGAAAGAATACTTTAGATCTTGTGTTCTCCTCTCGGTCAGTTGGTATTTCTCACTGCTCTGTATCTCCCCCTCCTCATTCATATGACCACAACTTGGTTCATTTTAGTATACCTCACCATGACCTTAAAAAGTCCGCACTAGTCGTTCAACTATTTCCTCTTTTTTTCTCTTTCTCTTTTGCTTTCCTATTATTTTTCCTTTCAGATTTTTTTCGTGGTTTTATCACGTATTCTCCTTAAACTTTTTTCTTTGCTCATAGTTACAACAAAAAGAATTGTGGACAGTTTATAGGAGGCGGGGCATGAATTATTAGCTGGCCAATCATTGGAGGCTATATATCTGTATAGAGTCTATTGATTAGTCATAGTATCATACATTATGTATATACGATTGTACCGTCATTCTCCTGTTAGTTCTACTGTGTCTCTCCTTTTTTTCTTCAGACTGTTAACCTATTTCCTCTTTTTTTTTCTTTCTCTTTTGCTTTCCTATTATTTTTCCTTTCAGGTTTTTCGTGGTTTCATCACGTATTCTCCTCAGACTTTTTCTTTGCTCATAGTTACAACGAAAAAAATTGTGAACAGTTTAGAGGAGGCGGAGCATGAATTATTAGCTGGCCAATCATTGGAGGCTATATATCTGTATAGCGTCTATTGATTAGTCATAGTATCATACATTATGTACATATATACGATTGTACCGTCATTCTCCTGTTAATTCCGCTGTGTCTCTCCTTTTTTTCTTCAGACTGTTAACCTATTTCCTCTTTTTTTCTCTTTCTCTTTTGCTTTCCTATTATTTTTCCTTTCAGGTTTTTTCGTGGTTTCATCACGTATTCTCCTTAGACTCTTTTCTTTACTCATAGTTACAAAAAAAATTGTGAAGAGTTTATAGGAGGCAGGGCATAAATTATTAGCAGACCAATCATTGGAGTTCTCCAAGGGTCGTCTATCGGGCCTATTCTATTTCTATATAAACGACATTAAAGACACCATCCCACCAAACGTTGAGTTTGGTCTAATCGCAGATGACATTAAATTTTATACAGCCGTCCCCGAACATGCCGATGAACTGCAACAAGCTCTGGATGGCGTTCTACAGGGTGTTTCAAAAGTACTGGCACAGTTTTCGCGCGTGCCTCTCGCGCGCTCCATGGATCAATTGACTTGGCAAGACATCACAAACTTTTCTCTCGTCTTTGTTGATTATGTGTTCGAAACTATAAACTTTTCCCTTTGTTTTGTGGGTGAATGGCGCGTCCAAGTTTGAAACGTTCCGCGATTCTGACTTTAAGTTGTGCGGGACGCAAGCCTTCTGAGATCATTAACATGCTGGATGTTCCTCGTCGAACCGTCTACCACACAATCAAGCGAGGAACTCAAGAGGATCGTCCACGCTCCAGTAGACCGGTCATCGCTACTTCTTCTCGTATCACGAAAATTGTCAAGAAGCGGATACAACGCAAAGGGCAGAGAAGCATGAGGAAAATGGCCGTTAGAGCATTAGAACATTAGAACACCAGAGCAGACATTAGAGAAAAACAACTCGAAAATTGAACGAGAAATTCAGTGTGAGCAGCCAAAAAATTTCATGAATTTCACTGTTTTAAAAAGAAAAGAATATTTGCAAGAAAATTTTTTAATAATTTAAAGGATCCGGTGCAGGCCTATGAACTTGAAGCTTTGCGTGAGAAATTTAATCGAGAAAACTCGCGATGACTTATTTTAGCCAGATCAGTCATAGGTCAATTATCAAGTCATGGGCCAATTCGCGAAGCCTAATAAGCAGTAACAGCTGTTTTTACGCTACTGTATATTATCCATTATTAAAACAAACCTTTCTATTCTCCGTCTGACGTACTTAGAGTACCTAACCCTTGTAAAAATCATTGATAACTGGTATGTACTAAACTTGAACCTATAAAAAGTATGCGCGCTGTACAGTCTTCTTTGCAATGCAGTACCGAGTTCCGTGGAATGAGACTAAGAAATTCGAATAGAAAAAAGATTTTTGCTTCATCATTAGTATAGTTTGTATGAAAAATACTAGCTTCAAGTTCACCGTTTAAAAAACACTTACCCATTGAGCACTGAAAAAAAGGTTTAATTCGCAGATTACAAATAGATTTGGAACTATCCAGCATATGGGTTGTCTTGTAGAGATCAACTTCTCTCCCATCAGGGAAAAACATTGAATAAATAGAATATGAAAAGTTAGTGAATGTATTTTGTTGTTTAACACAATTCACAATTTATTCATTCATTTACACTCCAGATATATATAATACATCGGATCGTTTGGAATCAGGAGAAAGGATCGTCGGAGTTGGTATAGAAAGACCATTGGCAGATTAAGTCGGATGCTATGAAGTAACTGACTGTACGGAGTCTCGAAGTGTACGGGGTACATTATAATTTTGGTAGACTCGTCTCTGGGTGTTTCAGATGAGCTTTTCTAGGTTATGCTAAAGTAATAAAGAGACTATTCTTAATCTTGAAAAACCATCTCTTACTAGTTTTCGATTTCTTGTTTTAGGAAAAAAAGACGGAATTGCATATGTAGGTATACATATCTACAAGACCTTAAATTTCCTAACTTTTCCGATTTGATTATATTCTCTGTCTCTATCGATCGTGTGATTTTTGAACGATTTGGGCTTTGATTTAGAAAATTTACTGCCGCACGTTTAATCTATCTATAGTGACCTCATGTCACCTCGAGAAAAAAAATCATTTATTTGTATCAAAATCATCGAACATGGAGTCCTCCTGATATACGGTCCAGCATTTAGAGCATGCACACAAAAAAAATTTGTGAAGTCATAAAATTTTCATAAAATATATTATGAAACTATGCACCTATAAATACAATTTATGAATATTCATAAATTTCAAATTTATGAATAGTAATACTTTTATTCATGACTATACATAAAATGAAAGTATGAATTCATTTATGAATAGTCATAAAAAGAATTTATGCTGATTCATAAAATGAATTTATGCTGATTCCATTTTATGAAGTTTTTCTGTGTATTTTTGTTTCGGTGTTTCATTTGAACAGTTTCACTTTCCAGATTAGTTTTATTAGCTCCATTGATTTTATATTACAGAACAACAACAAAAATCCAACGATTAACAAACTTTATTGAAATTTTCTCACGACTTTTGTTCAACTTTGCTTGTTGCTTGTCTTTCCTGACTTGGCTTTTTGAAAGTATGATATCACTGCTAGATTTGGAATGGATGTTTTCTTCATCTTTTACCGAAAAAATTCTTAATATTTTGAAAACAACATTCACATTCAAGTTTTTTTTTTACAACAAAATTATGTACATGAAAATGTAAGCAAGGACCATCAGTAGACTACTAATCTTTCATTCCTCCATCCACCCTGTAGCTCACTTTCTTTTCCAGGTGTACCCGTATTGACTTTCCTTCTTTTTTTAACTGTAGGCCAATTCCAAATAAAAATGAGTTTTTCTTAAAATGCTCTACTAACAAGATGCATATTATTAAAAATCGTTCATCAAAACTATTTTCGAGCAAGTGAAATTTCTGTACCCAATCAAGACATTCGTGTATCTCAATCACTATCACTCTCATCCTCCTTCTCTCTCCGCATTCTCGAGAGCGTTCTCCGTCATAATGACGAATTCTCTGGTGGAAAAGCCGAATTTTATGACTTCCTTCTCTTTCAGCTCTTAGCATCTGGAACAGGAAAGTTTAGACCTCCACCGACTCCAGCCGCCTTCAATATGATTTTCTTTCGTTTTACAAAAATTCTATGTACAATAATCCGGTTCATTCCGATAGAAATTGATGATTTGATTAATGAAAAAAAAGAAAAAAACTCTCTCTTCTGTTTTCCATATGTTTAATTGGGAAAATTTTACTTTAGAGACCCACCTAACTTTGCCCCCCCCCGTGGTAGAAGAGGGACCACCTCCCCAGTAAAACGACCCAAAAGGGGGGGACCGAAAAGTAAAGGACCAAAATGGGGGTCCCTAAAGTAAATTTAATTTTGAGTCCCACCACACAAAACAGGACTTGAAGTACATACTCGGACCTTTTTAATTTTAGGGACCCGCCGACCAACACTTCTCCAGTAAAATAATTCATGGACTCCACGACCGTTCCAGTCTTCTAAGGAAAAGGTGATGCCAGAGTGTGCAGCAACTACCGTCCAATACGTCTTCTCAACCACACTATGAAGATATTTGAGAGGATACTGGATTCACGCATACGAGATATCGTCGATATTCCAGCTCATCAATGCGGGTTCGTGAACGGAAGAGGCACAACAGATGCAATATTTGCACTCCGTTTACTCGTCGAAAAGCACGCAGAGAAAAGATCACCTCTCCATCTGACCTACCTCGAATTGGAAAAGGCGTTCGACAGAGTCCCTCATGATCTTATTTCATATGCATTGCGCGATCATCAGGTTCCTGAAGAGTACATTCGATGGACAATGGCGGTGTACGATGATTCAAAGAGTACCGTCAGAACTCCGGTCGGCATCACAGAGCCATTCGCAGTAAACGTTGGAGTGCACCAAGGGAGTGCTTTGTCTCCCCTTCTCTTCATTTTGGTTATGGATACCGTCACGCGTCCTCTACTGACTCCGGCTCCGTCAACCATCGCATACGCCGACGACATTCTCCTTGCTGCTCCTACACGTGCCAAAATCGAGAAACGCACCCAAGAATGGAATGACGCTCTTAGTAGACATGGCTTACGCCTCAACATCAAGAAGACCGAGTACCAGGAAATTGGAGTGCAAACGACGGGAACTGTTCACATCAGCGGTGAACGCTCCCGAAGAACTCCGAATTCAAGTACCTTGGTTCTGTCATCTCCTCAGACACGTCAACAAATGCAGCGGCACGCCAAAGAGTAAATGCAGCTTGGATGAAATGGAGAGAAGCTACAGGTGTCCTATGTGATAGGAATATCACAGCTGGCATACGCGGAAAGATGTATAAAACTGCGATCCGTCCCGTGCTTCTCTATTCGACGGAGACCTGGCCTACAACGCGTGTAAACGAGAACATTATCCACACGAATGAGATGAAAATGTTACGCTGGAGACTAGGACTGACTCGCCTAGATTGTGTGCGTAACACAATTGTGAGAGGGAGACTCGACGTGGCTCCAATACAAGACAAGATGCGAGAAGGGAGTGTTAGATGGTATGGACACGTGATGCGAAGAGACGCGACCAACATCGCAAGACACGCCCTTGACATGGAAATACCAGGCAAACGCCCGCGAGGCAAACCGAAGACAAGATATATGGATACGCTCAACCAAGACCTGCGCCTTGCAAGACTCCACTCGGAAGACGCAATGGACAGATGTTTCTGGAGAGCTAGAAGCCGTACAGCGGACCCTACTCCGACCTCGGCCGGCGCGGGACGACGCTAAGAAGAAGAAGAAGAAAGATGAAGTAAAATGGGTGGGAGTTAAAATTAAATTGGGGGAGTCAAGTTAAATGGGGGGAATTAAAATTAAATGGGGGGGGGAGTTAAAATTAAATGGGGGAAGTTAAAATTAAAAGAGGAAAGTTAAAGTAAAATCGGTGGGAGTTAAAGTAAACTGGGGGGGAGTTAAAGTAAACTGGGGGGGAGTTAAAGTAAAATAAGGGGAGAGTTAAAGTTAAAAGAGGAAAGATAAAGTAAAATGGGTGGGAGTTAAAATTAAATGGGGGGAGTTAAAGTTAAATGGGGGGAATTAAAATTAAATGGGGGGAGTTAAAATTAAAAGAGGAAAGTTAAAGTAAAATCGGTGGGAGTTAAAGTAAAATGGGGGAGTTAAAGTAAAATGGGGGGAGTTAAAATTAAAAAGGGGGGAGTTAAAATTAAATGGGGGAGTTAAAGTTAAAAGGGGGGGAGTTAGAGTTAAATGGGGGGAGTTAAAATTAAAAAGGGGGGAGTTAAAATTAAAAAGGGGGGAGTTAAAATTAAATATGGGGAGTTAAAGTTTAAAAGGGGGGAGTTAAAGTTAAATGGGGGGAGTTAAAGTAAAATGGGGGAGTTAAAGTAAAATGGGGGGAGTTAAAATTAAGAAGGGGGAGTTAAAATTAAATGGATGAGTTAAAGTTAAAAAGGGGGGAGTTAGAGTTAAATGGGGGGAGTTAAAATTAAAAAGGGGGGAGTTAAAATTAAAAAGGGGGGAGTTAAAATTAAATGGGGGGAGTTAAAGTTTAAAAGGGGGGAGTTAAAGTTAAATGGGGGGAGTTAAAATTCCATCAAAAAATTTTTGGAGAAGTGTTGGTCGGTGGGTCCCTAAAATTAAAAAGGTCCGGGGTATGTACTTCAAGTCCCGTTTTGTGTGGTGGGACTCAAAATTAAATTTACTTTAGGGACCCCCCATTATGGTCTTTTACTTTTAGGGACCCCCCTTTTGGGTCGTTTTACTGGGGAGTGGGTCCCCTTTCTACCACATGGGGGGCCAAAGTAAGGTGGGTCCCTAAAGTAAAATTTCCCCCTCTCTCTCATGCGCGTTATCGCTCAAAAACTTCTCAAACTCTCTCTCTCACACGCGTTCGGGCTCAAAAACAAGGTACAAAAGTAGAGAGAGAAAGAGCAGATAGTCAGTAGAGAAATCAGACAGCAGTACAGAGAGAGAAATAGCAGAGGTGGGTCCCTGTTCTACAATATGTTTTCTTACAGTGCAATTGCTTTCAGGTGGGTCCCTAAAATTAAATTTACCCGTTTAATTGATTAATTCCATCATAGCTCACCAAGATGTGCTCAAAATTTTTTTTATTATCTGACAGGGTGGCCTTTGGCGACCCGGAAGGTTCAAGAGAATGTTTGGTATGTTTTACAAAGTAAATTTATATTTTTTTCATAGCCGAAGCCGCACTCCGGTACCGGACTTTGACATTCGAAATTTTGTTCACTTATATATTCATTTTTTTAGGATCAACTTCTGTCATATTTTCTTAACCAGTATAAAAAATTTCCTCGACGATCGAGCGGGCGACCGGAAGAAAAATTACAAGTTTGGTGAGCTATGATCCCACTCACCGGATATTTGGTTTTTTGGCATTAGGGGGCTCGTTATACTTGATACCGTCCCTTGCTTCTCTATTCGACGGAGACCTGGCCTACAACGCGTGTAACCGAGAACATTATCCACACGAATGAGATGAAAATGTTAAACTGGACACTAGGACTGACTCGCCTAGATTGTGTGCGTAACACGATTGTGAGAGGGAGACTCGGCGTGGCCCCAATACAAGACAAGATTCGAGAAGGGAGAGTTAGATGGTATGGACACGTGATGCGAAGAGACGCGACCAACATCGCAAGACACGCCCTTGACATGGAAGTACCAGGCAAACGCCCGCGAGGCAAACCGAAGACAAGGTATATGGATATGCTCAATCAAGACCTGCGCCTCCACTCGGAAGACGCAACGGACAGATGTTTCTGGAGAGCTAGAAGCCGTACAGCGGACCCTACTCCGACCTCGGCCGGCGCGGGACAACGCTAAGAAGAAGAAGAAGAAGAAGAAGGGCTCGTTATACTTGATGACGACACCTTTGAAAAAAATCGTGTCTTCGGTGAGGGCTCCAGAAGTCCCCAAGTTCACCTGTATTTTTTGATATTTCTCATCAACTCCGGGAGTAATCTGTACATCGAGTAACAATGAACGTTTTTCCTAGTTACAGTCTTCAACATCTACTGTGACCTACTATCTGGCTGCTCACTATTAAGTCCTTTGAGCCCGATTCAACTCAATTCACCGATTTCTTTGTTAGCAAAGCAAATTGCTATTCAAAAAGAAAGTTTTAATTACAATCAGGGTGATTCTTAGCACCCACACAACTTTTTTCGAGCGCATAGATTTTTTAAATTTCAGGATTTCAACATTAAATTTTCCTAATCATTTGTACTTTCCTTACAAAAATCCGAGAAAAAATTTTCCAAGCTCATAGATTTCAATGTTTTTCGGGGTTTTTGGAAAGCGCATAGATTTTCTATCCGCTGTGCGGGTGAGAGAAACACTTTGATCACAGTATCAAAATTTACTTGCTGATGAGTTAATTTTACTTGCTTGCAAACGAGTTCAAGGTCATCTAAAATGATAAAAAAAAGTTTGAAATTCAATTATGTAACAAAAAATTGTGAAAAAAGAGTGAAAGAATGTTTTGTTGAACTCACTTTCTGATTTCCATGATCAGTGATTTCTTCTCTGCGAAAGATATTTCTCGTTTTTCATCTTCAAAGCGAGGTTTTTCTTACAAAACAATGTACATCAAAACGATTAAACATCAGGAAAACCAAAACTTAATATGTCAAAAATTCGCGAATAACACTCTATTATTCGCTCTATAATAAGTTACTGTTCCAGAGGTACTTTGAAATATTCAATCGGCAAATATTTATTCAGCGTTCAAATCTTTCATTTCCAAAAAAGCATTCCAATTTTTTTTCCGTCGTCAATGTACTTGTTATTGAGACACAGAAGACCGCTAAGAAAATAATTTAGTGCTCCTTAGTACGCATCAATTAGGAAGTTTCTTGAGCTTTAAGACTTTAATCTCCTTCCGTATGTTTTGCACAAACATTGGCATAAGAGTTATGTCATAATTAGAAGAAAGCGGTTTGACGGGTCACGTATTTTGTGAATATACAACGAATGTTGAATATCGAATCGTAGCGAATCTCTGTTTTGACAAATGAGTGAGTTGAAGTTGCTGACTTAATAAAAAAGGGCACTTTTACACTTCGATGTAGGCTCCTCCCCCTTTGAAGTTTAATGCACAATGATGCTCATATTCTCTCTCATCCCTCTCCCTGATATTTCTTACACTAAAAAACGCTTAAGCTTAGTAAGTTTAAGCGGCTTTTATTCCCTCATGGGCATACTAGACGCCAGACAGTGCAGAGTGGCTTTTTTGATACGGTCTCGTTAGCATAAGCCTTACGGCCTCGTTAGCGTAAACGGCTCTTGTTCCCTCATGGGCATACCCTGCGTCTTGTCTGGGAGACATTAAAATACTAGACGAAAAATTGGCTTCAAACGCTACGGTTTCGAAAATAATTTTTCATAGGTGATCGTTCTGAGCATCAGAGACTCCGGTTCTTGAACAAAAGTTATGTTTACGTAAAAAAAAAACGCTTAGGCTTAGTAAAAGTTTACGCTTTACCTGGATGATGGTATAATCCTGGCTAATTAAGAAGAACAGTTTCAAGAAGAAATCAACAAAATAAGAGAGGATCTGGTGTGTTTAGGTGCGGCAATTTATCAAAAGAAGAGTAGATGTCATCCACACCAGGTGGGTATCTGGCTGGGCCACACAATGAACTTGGAGAATGGATTAGTTCAAGTATTGGAAAAGAGTGTGCATTATCATGTGTGCGTGTGTAGCTCAGTGGGGAGAGCATTCGCCCGGAACGCGAAAGGTCACGGGTTCGGTTCCCGTCACACCACACGATTTTTGCACAAGTTTCTGCGAACAATCCGCTCCTCTGCTTGGTATAAAAATCCGTTGCTTGGGATCAACGAGGAGTAGGGAATACTCTAATTTACATGGGGGCCGAACCGGGATTCGAAGAGAGGATAAAAAGAGAAAAAGAAAAAAAATAGAGAAAGAAAAAAAAAAGAAAAAAAAGAAGAAAACCCGAGCATGAGCTAGTTCGCAGAAACAAAGGCGCCTAGACCTCTGACCCTAGACCTCGAGAGACCTCGGTGTTGAGAGGGGGGCATGTTGTATGGGCCTTAAATGTGCATTATCATGTGTGCGTGTGTAGCTCAGTGGGGAGAGCATTCGCCCGGAACGCGAAAGGTCACGGGTTCGGTTCCCGTCACACCACACGATTTTTGCACAAGTTTCTGCGAACAATCCGCTCCTCTGCTCGGTATAAAAATCCGTTGCTTGAGATCAACGAGGAGTAGGGAATACTCTAATTTACATTTTCGCGTCGCGGCCCCCTTCGCGCCGTACGGCCTCGTTAGCTAAGCCGTACGGCCTCGTTAGCTAAGCCGTACGGCCTCGTTAGCTAAGCCGTACGGCCTCGTTATCGTAAACTTTTACTAAGCCTAAGCGTTTTTTAATGTAAAAATAACTTTTTGATGTAAAAATAAAACGCGAAGGGAACCGCGACGCGACCGCAACGCGGGTGTCCGGTGAACGGAAAAAGTGCCGTGAAGGGAAGGAGTGGATAAACAGGGATATACGGAGAAGAGAGAATAAGAAGAACTAAGCTGCTTTAGGCAGGAAGTAGAGGAGAAGCAGAAAAGGAAGGCAGCGGAGCTGCCTGAAGCCGGAAAAAAAAGAGAGGCAGAAAAACGAAGGCAGTGAAGTAATCTGAGCCAGAAAAAAGAAGGGGAAGTATGTGAGCGAAGGCAGAGAAGCTGCCTGAGCCAGAAAGGAGAGGATAATCAGGGTAATAAAAAAAGTTCAGAATTGACTAGGCTCTTAGAATGACTTGGCTAACTAGATAGTGACAAGCGTCCCCAACGGGGACGCTAGTCACTAGACTAAAATGAAAATAACAATAACAAAGACAAAAAAATAAATGTCAATAACAAATGAGGGGGGGAGTCACGGGTCTTAAACCCGTGACTCCGCCCCCCGAGGAGTAAGAGGGGTTGGAGCCTACGTCGAACTGGAAAAGTACCAAAAAATGAACAACCAATTTTGAGAAGAAAAAAATTTCACCAACTTCTCAAGCCAAATTTTTCATCTTCTTCTGTTTTTTGAAGAACGGAGATCTGCAAATATAAAGTTTTTTTAATAACAATTTTCTGAAGAACATAACTATCTAATGATGAGAAAAACTGTTTCTGAATGAGCAGGATTTGTTAATCAGAATCAGGGTGTTTCTTATCAGAATTTTTCAGTTTTATCCAGTCTAATTGAGGAAATCGACTTAGCTGTTTCAGCTAATATTCACTTTTTTCCGCTTAGGCTTAGTCAAAGGTTACGCTAACTATGTCGTACGGCTTAGGCTAACGATAACGCATAAGAATTGTCATTTCAATGACTAAATTTGTCAAAAATTAGTGGAGAAGTTTTTTTTGAAATACGGCATTTTTTAGAGGTACGGTAGAGCGCAGGCAGCTAAGTCAGACAACGTTTGTTCGTTAGGTCAGATGCGTATATTTGTTATCATTCTTTTTTTTAATTTTCGTGTTCTGATAAAGTTTTTTGTGCAAACATGTTCATACAGTAATTTAATGATCAAATCTTATTAGGTACTGCATACAAGATTAGAAAATTTCCAGGTTCAAAAGCGGCTCTTCTATTTTCCTGGTTCAAATGAGTTTTTACATACTCAAACACTTCAGATCAAGCTTCGCACTTCTCAGAAACGTTTTCAGCTCGTGAATTAACCCTAGAATAATTTTCATTCCAAAAATGCTAATTCGACGGGACCACACTTCTCCACCATCGCCTGATTTTCTGTCAAGTTTTGTTTAAAAAATATTCGGACGTAATTTTTACATAATTTTTTTTCTCAAAAACCGGTTGTCTCTGATGCTCAGAATGATCGCCTATGAAAAAAAAATTTTTAAACCGTAGCGTTTAAAACCAATTTTTTTTGTCTAGTACTCGGCACTACTGCAGTCTAATTGGCAACGCTAATTAAACTTTAAACACTACAATTTTAACAAAATAAATTTTTTTTTCGAAAATTGACTTTTTCAACAAAAAAATTGTTTTCTTGTTTAGTGTAACCTATATCTGTATATAAAATGAAAGGTTAATCTCTAATAGCTAAAAATCGTCAAAAAAAATGAAAATTAACACTTGTTTTTTTTTTGTTGCAGTCTATGCGGGCTCGGCATCCTCGGGTGAATTAGCTGGCCTAAAACACGGCCTCTTTAGCTAAGCCGTACGACCTCGTTAGCTAAGCCTTACGGCCTCGTTAGATAAGCCGTACGGTCTCGTTAGCGTAAACTTGTTCACAAGCCTAAGAGTTTTTCAAAGTAAATTTTTTTTCTTCAAAAACCAGAGTTTCTCATGCTCAAGGTACTTTTTTTTACCTGGTTTGGTAAAGCGCTTACTGCCGCACGGCTCTGCTCCCCTAAAACACGGTCTGGCTCTATTAAATTCTTTTTTCTTACTTGTTCTCTTTCTTTCCTTTTCCTTTCTTTTTAAATTATCTTTATAAATTCTGGGGAAAAGAAAGGGAGAGGGGGGTTTACCTAAGCAGGGAAGGGAAGGGGGGCCCTAAAGGGGGAGGGGGGGGGTGGAACAGGGAACCCTACCTAGGCAAGGGGGGGAGGGGCCCTAGGGGGGGAGGGGGAAGGGGGGGCCCTAAGGAGAAAGGGGGGAAGGGAGTTTTCATGAATAAAATCTCTTCCTGAGACATTGCGCGCGAAACGCGCCCTACCAAACCAGGTAAAAAGTGCCATGCTCAAAATGATCACCTATGAAGAAAATTTTTGAAAAAGAAGCGTTTAAAGCCCACGAGCGCTGCCAAATAAACTGCAATAGTGCCGAAAATGTTTCGTCACTGATATGTTATCTCTACTCCTTTGCAGTTTTCTCGAAGAGCGACACGAGAATGTCACATACGTACGACATGACAATTCCGAGTCACTTTTGTGGTCAGATCCTGGGGAAGGGAGGCCGAAACATACAGCGGCTCCGACAGCGAACGGGTGTGAGAATGACGCTAATCAAGGTTCTCCTCCCACATTTTCCTAAGCTTTGACGTTTTCGCGCTATTGTGCGTTCGGGAAAATTGAAGTTCAAGCCCCCACTTTACTTCTGTCCGTGCTAGAAGAGGCCCCCACTCCAAAGTAAAACGGTTCAAAATGGTATGAAGGTAAAGGACCAAAATGGGGTGGGACTGAAGTAAATTGAATTTTGACCCTCCAACATACAAAACGGGGTATTGAAGTGCATACCCGGACCTTTTTACTTTTATTCCCCCGCCGACCAACATTTCTCCAGTAGAACGTTTGGTTGAATTTTAACCCCCCCCCTCGTTAGCCTAAGCCGTACGGCCTCGTTAGCGTAAACTTTTTCCTAAGCCTAAGCGTTTTTTTTATGTAAAATTTTTTTGTAAATGTAAATAAGTCAGAAGTATGACCCATGGAACCTCTGGAAGGGGGGATGACTAAAGTGAAGAAGTGCCGATCATTCACAATCGCGGAAGAAAAACAAGAGAGAGAGAGAGAGAGAGAGAGAGAACATACAAAACCAAAAAACAAAAACGAAAACATTTAACAAAAATCATTCACTTGAAAGCTTCGAGGCAGCTCCACTGCCAATCTCTTTCTCTCTCTCTCTCTCTCTCTCTCTCTCTCTCTCTCTCTCTCTCTCTCTCTCTCTCTCACGCGTTCTCGCTCAGAAATAAGTCAATTAAAGAGAGAGAGAAATAGCAGATAGCCAGTAGAGACAGCTAGACAGTAGCCAGACAGCAATATAGAGAGAAATAGCAGATGATAGGACATGTCCTACAACATACTTTCTTACAGCGCGATTGCTCTCAGGCGGGAGACTGAAATTCAATTTACCCGCGCGTTCTTACTTAGGAGTACTATAAAGGTGAATCTCTCACCCGCAGTGCGGGTTAAAAAAACCTGGGCGCTCTTCAAAAGACCCGGAAAACATTCAAATCTATGCACTCGGAAAACTTTTCCCGGTTTTTATATGGGAGAATTCTGAAACATTGGGGGAAAATTTCAAATGTTTAAAAAATTTTGAAAGTCTATGCGCTCGAAAAAAATTGCGCGGGTGGTAAGAAACGCCCTGGTACTATACTCATATTGAGCAGGACTATGACCATAATTGTTTTGTTGAACCTGGTAAAAAATTTATCATTCATGACATGTAGCTCACTGTCGGATCACAAGATGATGATTGTTGCCCGTGCGGTTCCTTTGGCGTTGAAAGGGGGTCCACGAGTTCACGGTAAAAGCTCAAGCACACAGTCACTCTCACTCACTTCTCTCTCTCTCTTTCGCTCTCTCGTTCTCTTTTTTTGCCTTTTTCTTTTCGCCTTTTTTCTTGGTTCGGGCTTTGGCTTTAAAAAAAAAGATTTCATCCTTCCATCCATATGCATTCAACAATCAAACCTACATAGACAACAGCAAGAACAGCAAGCCTGTACTGGTGATGAAATCTAACTATTCAGACTGGCAATAAAAAACTACAACATTCATTTGGCAATGAAATCTGCAGCATCAACAGGTCTATACCAGGGGTTAAATGGAGCCGCCCAATTTGGGTTTATATGTATCCGCCGCTCAAAGTTTGCAGGAAAAAAAAGAGGGGATTTAGGAAAAGAGTGAGAAAAGAGAGGGAGTTTTTTGTCAATAATGTGTGTACATGTATCCGCCGACGGGACCGATCCAGTCACTATTTAACCCCTGATCTATACCATAGGTCTAACGGCGTAAGTCTAGTGAGGTTACAACGACAGTTAAACAAGTGTGAACTAGTGTGATCTTCCTCTACACATAAAGGACAGAGAGGAGAGTCAGTAGCACCTATCCTATAAAGGTAGCTATTGAACGCGCTTCTAAGTTGCGATAGGGTAACCTGTTGTTCCCTGGTAAGTAACCCCGTTGACTTATCGATCATGGGTGGTTTGAACTCTAGGACCGGGTTTGGTTCGCAGTTTCTGAGAATTATCCTGACGGCTTCAGTATGCAGATTTTTAAGTGTTGTTTTGCAGTCTGTGTCTCCTAGACTGAGGTCCATGTTCATCAAGTGTCGACGACAAGTTCTTGCTCGTTGTTGTCGGAGAGCGAGGTTGTGGGATGGGTGATCTTTTTGCATTCTGGCTTTAGCTAGGTATTGGTTGGTCAGTAGCTCATTGTGTTCTTTTACCGGGAGAAGTTTTGAATCAAGAGCAAGATGTTGTGTTCCAGACATTTGAAGGTTACCCGTGGCTGCCCTGCTTGCTTTGTTTTGGCAGGCCTGTAATCGTGTCCGGTGAGTGATTGCGAGTGGTGGGGTGTATACGGGTGCTGCGTAGCTCATTATTGATCTCGTCGTTGCTTTATATGTCGCGATGAGTGTTGTGAGACTCTGCCCCCATCTTCTGCCTGCTAAAGCTCTGATGATGTTGAGACGTTTGGTTGCCTTCGTTCTGATAGCCTCTGCGTGGTGTCGGAAGGTTCCTAATTGGTCTAAAACCACCCAAGATCTTAGGTTTTTTTTTGATTGGAAGAAGATCGTTACTGAGTTTGATTTCCGGCTTTTTGTTACATTCCGCTGTGCATTTAGTGAAGAGGGTGACCGAGGACTTTTCCTTGGAGATTTGCATATTTAGGTTGTCCAATTCTTTAACTAGTATGGGAAGGTACTCATTCATTTTGTCCTCACATTCGCTGATTTTTGCACTCGATTACATTATTGAGATGTCGTCCGCATAGGCAACAATGTTGGTGTTTCCCGTGGGTTCTGGAAGGTTGTTTAGATATGCATTGAAAAGGATGGGGCTTAGCACACCGCCTTGTGAAACGCCAGCGCGACTTGTGAACATGCTGCTGGTCGTGTTTTCGAAGGTCACTCTCACGGATCTTCCCCAAAGATAGTTAGACAACCATCTTACGATACCTCTCGGAATATTGGTCTCTGCGAGTTTTCTAGTTTTCTGCAAAGCGTCGGGATGTGAACTAGATCGTAAGCTGAGGTCATATCCAAAGCAACCATTATCGTTCTCTTCGGGGGAGGTTTTTGGTTGAAACCTTCTGTGATCTGGCCAGTTATTTCTAGAAGAGCTGAAGTTGTAGACTTGCCTTTTGTAAATCCATGTTGCCATTTTGCCATTTCGATTACATCTGCGATGAAAGGGAGTAGGCTTCTTTCAAAATTTTGGCAATGGGGGATAAGATTAAGATTGGGCGTGTGGGGTTCGGGATGTATTTTGCTCGCCTTAAAAGCAGTTTGATAAATGCACCAAACTTGGTGCTTTGTGGTGTTTGCTGCTCGCCTTTGTGTCCCACTCTGACTTGCTTAAGCAACACAGCAAAAGTAGAAGCGACTTTATTCAAGAAGGGTCAAAGGGAAGAACTGATTCAGAAAGCATCTATCCCTTACTAAACGATATACAATAGCACAGACATTGAAGAATTAGTGACGATAAGAAATATATAGAGACAGGCGAGCAAGAAAGTTTAGGCTCCGCCCCTCCAGAGAGAGAGTGAGAGTGGGAGAGCCAGACTCCTCCCACAATGTTGGAAGATCATAGTCTTAGCATGAATATGAAGATACACGAGGGGAGTTGCGAAATGCAACCACGAAACACCCTCGCGTGTGATTATTGATACTCAATAAAATACTAAGTGAAGTGTTGATATTCAACATTCTCCCGCCCGAGAGAAAGGAATAGGTCTAGTAATGAATTTTAATTAGGCGAAAAGACTAATTAAGTACATCGAATAAAATGTCTAGACCTAAAAAACAAACACAAAAATCAAATACATTCCGAACATAACATGATTTAATGATTTCCTGTCTCTCCCTCTCATCCTCGTCCTCATAGACGTAATGATCCCTCCGCAAGCTGCTCTCCTCGATTCACATATGTTTCTTAGTAGAGTTCCTCTTTGATCTGAGTAGCATCCGGCAGATTGGAGCCACATAAACAACTGCTGCTGTAGTACATACCAAAACGAAGAAAACTGCGACCAGTGACAGTATTGTTGTTGTTGTTGTTGTTGTCTTGCCCAACGGGTAGATCTTCCTTCGCGAGACACTGGAGGAAGTCGTCAAAGCTCTCGACCCTCCAGCGTTATAAGCCCACACTCTCTTTCCTCTCTCTCTTATTATTATTATTATTATTATTATTTTTTTTTTTTATTTTTTTTTTTACTCTCCTTTATTTTTTATTTTTATTTTATTTTTTTCTCTTTTACTTTTTTTTTTTTTTTTTTTTTTGGAGAGATTTAATTGAACAAGAAATCAACAACCGAGTGCGGCCTATTCCAAAGGTCGATAGGGCTAAGTGAAGTGGGGTTACAGCGACACGAAAAAATATGTCTCGAAGTATGCGGCTCTATCCTACACAGTGGGCAGAGGGGAGATTCATTGGCCCCTATTCGGTGGAGATAACTGTTAAGGAAACTAGAGTGGCCGCTTCGCAATTGAGACAGAGTTATCTGATTTTCTCTGGATAGTTGGGACGTGGACTTGTGTATTCTAGGAGGTTTAGTTCCCAGAACTGGGTTGGGTCGACTATTTCTGAGAAAGTCTCTGACTGTCTCCGTGTGTATTTTTCTGAGGGCCATAGGACAGTATTGTTCTCCATTTACTTGAGATGACTTCAATGAAGTGATAGAAGTCAGGAACATCAAGTTCGCCAGTTTCTCCGGACATAACTGCTCGGTATATGTCTTCCAATGAAGGTCCGTCATTGTATAACGTTCCTTGTATGAGAACAGATTCACTGCATGACACATTGCAATTCTCTTGAACTCTTTTGGTACTGAAAGCAAGGATTCTTTCCGAGTTTATTCCTTCTGGTCCACATGGAATAGAGAATGCATTTTCTTCGCAGGTCACTACTACTACTTGGCTGCTCTTCACTGTGCATGTGAATTTTGTAACTGCTCCCGTGGCGCAATTATAGCACCCCTCAACAGAGTTCACCTTCACTTGGCACGGACTGTTGACCTCCTGAATATGACTGAATCTCCCTTTATCGAGTTTCAGGGCGATTTGAGCAGTTGTCTCACTTTCCACATTCATGTAAATCTCTCTGTCTCCAAAAACTGAATGCGTTAGAAAGTGAACAGGAAGGGTTGTTTCCGTCTGATAGAGGGCTTCCAACTTGTAATCTTCACAGTCACAATTTGGTCTCTCAATAGCCGCTCTACAATTGCATACTTCTCTGACTGTACAGTTCAAGTCGCGTGCTGCCTCTACTGATGCACAGTTCAGTATTGGAGAGATGGGCTTTCCAGAAGTAGCTGTTCTCTTTCCGTCCGAGATGAAGAAATTGTTTCTCGTGCGAATGTAAGGTTCATTTAGTGAGAGTAGTTCGACTGTGTGTCCTTCTACTGTTTTCTTCCAGCTTTGTCGAAGATGAATCTCCTTCACTGCAGTATGGTTGCCTTGAGTCACTTCAATTGATAACAAGAGGTCTGGGGTCCATTCTGAGCATTCAAATGTCTCATATACCTTCTCTGAAACAGGTATTGCATAGGTCTTGTAGAACATGCAACCATTTCTGGATAGGAGACAGAAGCACTGGTATCCTCCACAACTTTCGGAGCAATATGTGTGACCTGGGTAGTGCTTCACATGTGACAGTTCTGGAATTGAATCTGACGGGAGAATACTCGCACACTTATCCGACGTGCAGCTTCCTGCCCAATAACACCTTTTTGAGCTCGCTACATTGACATCTACTTCGCGATGGTAGCCTAAAGCTTTTCGTTGGCACTTCTCTGTGACTGCCATCATTGTTATCTTGATCTGACCAATTATTTCTTCGTCAACGTTCTTGACAGCGATGCATGCTTCTTTGGTGATTGGGTTGATTGTCATTATAACCTGGCTTTCGTTGGAGCATGCCTGGTTTTGACATCTTTCATACTCGCTAGCTATTAGAACAACATCTTGGCAACAGTTTGCATTACCTGTCATGTAGCATAGTAACATGATGACCATTAGTCTGTAAGCTATCTGCTCTCTTTTCCATTTCTTCCTGTTCACTTGCGTTTCTCTGTTCGGGCTGTAGCATTTTTGCCACACAGCCACTGCCACCCACCGAAAAAATCGGAATGGACAGAGTATAATATGCGTGAGAAGTTTCAGACAAATTTTGTTGATTTGACACGCCTTTGTCACGGGGGTGCTCAATCTGAATGGTGTGTTGCAGATCATGTACACCATTATGCACAGAGTCAGGAAGATGGAGTAAGAGATCACTCCAATGAGAGCTGCGGCCGTCACTGGCCAGCATTCTGGGGAGTATAAGTGCTGAAGCGTGAAGTAATCTTTTAATGCTTCACAGTACGGGGTTGCAGGACAAGAGACATTTGTGTAGTGCACTTCTCTCTCGTCAACCACCTTGGCTGAAACCAAGTGAGTGTGGATCACTGCTTCTGGCTCGAAGAAAACTCTCTGTTCTTCGGATGGATTGTTCATGAGGTAACATTTACCTTTTGTGCACACTTGAACCGGCTGCCATGGCCTAGTCACAACTGATGCTCCTCCCCCGTTTAGGCACTTCAATATGAGTTGCTGCGACGCCTCCGCAGTACTCAGACACATCAGGATTCCAATCAACAACATATGTATGTAACTGGTGCTCAGCTTGTGTCTCTTTTGTACAGATTTGATCGATTCCGGCGGTTTTGACACAACCGAGTCGATGTAGGCTCTTTTTGCGGATTCTTGCAATTGGTATACACTCTCTGAATCCTCATCGTACTCCGAATGGGCATAATTGACTTTATTTCTAAGTCGTAGATTGTATTTCTTCGCCCTTTCACCCGCTTGTTTTGGTTCATCATGCGCTTTGACATTCGGAATTTCATTTTTCCTTTCAACTTGTGGTTCAAATCCATTCCGTCTTTTTTCTTCTTCAGTCAGCTCCAGAGGAACAATTTTATTGATTGTTCTCAAGGTTTTTGAACCATCTTTCTTTTCAAGCAATACTGATCTGTCTGTGTCGTACCTCAAGACTTTCGCCAAAGGCCAGTATGCCCTGGATTCATTATCATGGACGATAAGCACGATATCTCCAACATTTGGCTTTGTCCTTTTGTGCAATATAGTCTTGTGAGTTTCTGTGATCCGCTTCGGATTCTGAATGACGGGATGGAGATCTCGATCCATTAGAGCTTGTAAATACTCTTGCTTCCACCTTTCCCAGAACCTCTTCAACACTTTCATGACTGTTGACATTCTTCTCCAAGCTTGGTTCTGAGTGTTCAGCTCTTCCCTTTTCTCGGAATAGTCGGGATCTAATTCTTCTTCATTCCCTTTTTGCCAGAAGGGAAGGACTATTTCGGATTTGGGCACGAGGAAGTCAATAGGCCTCAATGTTGGAGACTCTAAGAATTCTTCGATCTTTTCTTCCACTCTGGTGAGGGGTCTTGAATTCAGTACTCCTTCAATCTCCGTGATCACAGTCAGGAATTCTTCTTTAGAGAGCTTGTTGGTCCCAACAGTCTTGTAGTACGCCTTCTTGACGCTTCCTACAAGTCTTTCATAGAATCCTCCTTGCCATGGAGCTGCTGGGACATTGTATCTCCAGCAAATGCTGTGCATGCTGATAAACCGAATAAGATCATCTTCCTTTCGATGAGAATTCCACAATCTTTTCAGCAGTTTTTCTCCTGCTGTGAATGTGGTGGCATTGTCTGATCGGATGATCTTTGGGATGCCTCTTCTGGCGAAAAACCTCTTCAAAGCATTCATGAATGCTATCAGAGATAGACTATCTACCACTTCAAGATGAACCGCACGTGTACTCATGCAGGTTATTAGCAACACGTACATCTTCAGTTCACCGTCGTTCTCTCGACAATAGAAAGGCCCAAGGTAATCCAGTCCAATATTTTCGAATGGACAATGCGGAAGCAGCCTTTCTGCGGGCAGTGGCGCGTATCTTGGATACGCTAGAGGGAACCCTTGATGCCTTCTGCAGGGTAAGCATTTCTTAAGGACAGAATTGACGAATCTCCTTCCTTTAACGATCCAGTACTTTTCTCGTACTTTGGCCAATGTTGCACTTGCACCGAGATGTTTGAGACTCTCGTGAATGTGCATCACGATGAGTTTTGTGAGATGAGAGTCTGGCCATAGTATTACTGGTTTCAGTCTGCTATTTGAGAGTTCCGAGTTGATGAATCTTCTGTAGTAAACACAATGCAGACCTCTCTCGTTTTTACGGAGTAGGAGGTTATTCGTGTTTTGATTCTTGGCTTCATCTTGGAGAAAGTTTTGTGCTTTCTCTTCTCTCTCATTCTGATGTTTTTTGATCAGCACTTCCAGAGCTAAGTTCCAGCTTTCGCTGCTTACTTCGGTTTTTTCTGACAACCGCTCCAATTCATCTGGAATTATTCCTCCTTCCTCGAGGAATCTGATCTTGAAGTCACCATCACTTTTCACTTGTTGAAGAACTTCCATGGTATCATGTACCAAGTCTTCTAAGTGTTGGCATTCAGTCCACGGTTTTCCTCCGGGTAGTCGCTCTGCATTAGATTCTCTTCCACATTGCAGCGCAGCCAATATTTGTTTCCAGTCCCTCATGGGTTGTCGGCTTTGTTTTGTCATTTCAGAGTTCATATCTTCCTCTTCTGCACTGTTGAGATGAGTTTGGACACATGGCCATTCGTCTGGACTCCTTCTCAACCATTCTGGTCCTTGCCACCACAACTCTGATTTCATCAAGGCCTCAGCAGAAAGACCTCGAGTTGAATGGTCAGCTGGATTGTCCTTTGTGTTCACATATGAAGCATTAAAAACTTGAAGCATTGAATAACCAAGTACCGCTCAAGGTAGCCGCTCTCAAATCACTCGCCAAAGCTATCCTTCTGTACTCCTCCCGATCCAATCACGGCCTGGTCCACCGCTATCAAAAAACTCAAACACGCGGATTCGTCACCCGCATGTTCTCTCATCGATCTTGAACTCTGGAAACCGTTGGGCACCCAAGGCTCCCTAGCTCCCAAACTACCCTACAATTGCATTTTTCGAAATGTAGATAAAATATATATATATTGGAAGATTATGTTTCTTCTCAGCTTTGCATTTCCTGCGATAGGAATTTCAAGTATTTCTTGCTCGAGTCTTGTAATTTCATCGAGTCTGTTCTGAATGAACACTTTCGCAACTTTGTCTGAGGATCTTGATTCGATCCAACTCAGAGCAATCATGGAGTCAGAAAAGACGTATATGTCTTTCATTTCCTGCTCCTGCACTGCTGTTCTGGCTTCCACGATCTCTTTGATTCTTTGCAAAGCCAGTAATATTGCTTTGAGTTCTAGCCGTGGAATGGTCAGGGGGTTGTTTAAGGGTGCCAACCTTGTTTTGCCCTCGATGAGTGTCACACAGTTTTCTCGTTCTCTTGTCAGAACATCAACACAGTAAATAGCAGTGCCGTAGGCAGTTTTAGATGCGTCACAGAATGCAACAATGTGACCATCTTCACCTGAGAATTCTCCAGTCTGTTCATCTTTGGTCATTTTCCCTGAGTATCTCGGGATTCTCATGGAGTAATTCATCGCTTGTTCTAGTAATGCGCTAAACTCGTCTCTCCTCTCTTGGCTGAGTGGAGTTTTCCATTTCTTAGCTTTCGCTTCTTTGACCTCGTCTTTGAACAGCTTTTGCATGAACAGCCTTAGCTTCACCATGAGAGGTGTGCTCCATCCCAGGGGATCATAGACTGAAGCAATCACAGAAAGGACTTCAGCTTTTGTGATACCGTCACTGCTGGAATGAACTTCTTTGAAAACTCCATCGTAGTTCACAACGAATTCATCGTTAACTGGATCCCATGGGATGCCCAGCAACTTGCAGATTCCTTTTTCATCAAGACCTTTCTCTTCGTCTTTCAGTTCGCTCATGATCTTATGAGAGTTGGTAACAAACTGTCTCAGATTCATTTGCATTCCTTGGAAAAGCTCTTTCGCTTTTCTCATTTTGATTTTCAGCTCGTTCTCACTTTTTGCGCCAAGGAACACGTTGTCAACGTACAAATTGTCCTTGACATCGTAGCACGTTACAACTTCCGCCTTGTCTTGTGAATTTCTACGTCCTTCTCTCTCCAACTCTTGCACCTTTTCCGATATATGCAGTTGGATTGTAGCGTTGAGAAGATACGGGCTTGCTTTGAAACCGAACGGAACTACTTGGAATCGATAATGCACAAGATTCGTGCTATCCTTTGGATCAGCTAGTGCTTTTTCTCTATCTTTGAAGAACAGGAACCGAGTGAGGTCTCTGTGGTCTCTCTTGAGCTTCACCTGATGGAAGGCCTTTTCTACGTCTCCAGACAATAGCAGAGGTCTTTCTCTGGCCCTCATCAGTATTGTTGGTATAGACTTGAGCAGGTTCGGTCCAGCATACTGAGCATCGTTAGCGCTCAAATGTCCTTTCATTTTGCTGGAAGCATTGTAAACCAGTCTGACTTTGGTTGACTGTGAGTCTTGTTTCATCACTGCTCTGTGTGGACTGTAGTATACAGTGCCATCTGGAGGGTCATCGGGATTGACTTTCTCGATGTAACCTCTTTTCTCCTGTTCTGCGAACATCTTTTCGGCTTCCTCGTACAATGAGGCTTTCTTGAGATATTGACTTCGAGACAGATGTTCCAATGCCAGCCAGAAATTGTTGCCGATCCTTTTCTCGGCATTCGGCTTCATAGGCCATCTTGTTGAATAATGCCCATCATTCTCTCTTTCTGTATTCAATATGAATTGTAGGTCAGCATCGAGATCTGATTCGTCGCTCTCTTGCGAATCAATTTGCTCCACAGCAAGGAACTTTTGCATTGATTCCTGGAACTTCTGATTTTCATTTCTGTCATTGTCTTCCTTGGCATCCTTTTCGGTTGCCATATCGTGTTCCATTTGACTTGCAATGGCAACTGCTACATTGAGTGATTTTTCGGATGTGTGAGCGCCACTGTAAGGAATGTAGCCATTCTTTGTTGGCACTAGCATCAAGCCACTTGGTAGCTTCCTGTGACAGATTTTGAGAAGTTCAATGCTGAGTTGACCACCAACTAGTATCATTGGTCTTTCACCTTCTTTGTAAGGTGCTAACTTGATTTTGTTCCTCTTGATGAACTCTTTGTCAGTCTCATCGATTTCCAAAACTTTTTGTGTGGCAATGATTGGTTCAGGATAGGCGAAAGCGTCTACTTGCATGACCTTTCTGCCAACCTGAACTCCGAATCGAGTCACTCCTCTGGACTCACCCGAGGAGTGCCCTCCCACACCCGCGAAGAAAACAGTTTTTTCTTCGATCAGCGGTAGATCATACTTCTTTAATACCTTCTCACTGATTATGGTTGCACTAGCTCCGTCATCCAGCATAGCTGGTATAGAAATCCAACGTTTCGTTTGGGGATGTTGAATTGAGATGTTCATGAGAAGCATCCTGGGTAGACGTTGACGAGGCTGGAGTTCTGGGTGAACCGCACCCACCACTTCCTCTTTGCGATAACCGTTTACGTCTTGACTTCTGTGCGCATTTATTTCACGCTCAACAGACGCTGGGATCATTTGAACAGAATGATCTTGGAATCGATTGGAACAGTTTGACTTTCTGAAAGGTTTCCAATTTCCCTGTTTCTGTGGTTCAAATTCTTGCGCATTCAGGTTCCATCTTGTATGTTTGGAATAGTTGAGTTGCGGTGTGAATGGAACCTTGTTGGCTCGAGGAATGGTTTCTCTTTTTCCTTGGTACATCATTTCCTTCTTTCCGGATATCATTTTTCCGCTTGAGTGAAGCTGTTGACATATTGATATATGATGACCGCCTCTACAATTGTTGCAGTAATGCTTACAATTTGCAGCACCATGTCCGAATTTGAGGCAGCGGAAGCATCTGCCTTGATCGCTTATCATGCGTTTTCTTTTCCATATACTTGCCACAGATTTGCATTTGTCTGTTGTTCCGAAGCTGTGTTTGCCACAGAACACGCATTTTTCAGCATTGGAGTTGTATGGAGTTACTAGATGAACGAATTGTTTATCTTTACTTGGCTCTTTCTCTGAGTTTCTTCCAAGTAATTCTTCCAACTTCTCGCTTCTCAACAGCTTTTGCTCAATCATGTTCAGCATTGCTGACATGGCGAAAGGATAGTTGTCCATCCTCCACTCAGTTGCTTGGATTCTGGTCTTTTCAGGAAATTTTCCCAGAATTGTGTCTGCCAAAAACTCATTTCCTTCTGCATTTAGATCATTTGTCTTGAGAATCTCAAAAAGACATCTCACTTCTCTGATGAGTTTCAATTGAGCCGTAATAGTTCTGCCACACGGCTGCAACTCGACTATTTGCTTCCGAATGCTTCCTTTTTGTATCTCTTCATCACCGTATGCACTGTGCAGTAGCCTTGTGGCTATGGAGTAGTTTTGATTCGTTATCGGTAGATGTTTGATAACATCCAGAGCTCCTTGTTGTAGGTATGATTTCAGATAAATCATTTTACTTGCATCTGGAATTGCTTGACTGTCTACGGTGATCACGAACACTTCCCAGAAGTTGTTGAATTCTTTTCGAATTCCTGTGAACTTTGGCACTGGTAGTGTCGGGAGCTTTGCATAGCCACTTTCTATGTAATGGGACGACGTGTTATTTTCTTTAACACTATCTCTTTGTCGCAATCCACTTCCTCCTGTCTGCCTTTGAGTGGCGGCAAGAATTTTCTCTGTTTCTCTTTCAGAGTGAGCATTTTCTGTTCCTCTTAGGTCTCCCTCTGGAGTGATGGTAATCTTTTACCATCTGGTCTGATGCCTTCATCAGATTCTCTCTTTTTCCCTTCCTGCACTATTTCTTCTCCCATACCACCTTCTTTTGAATGGGAGAGTGCAGACTGCCCTTTGTTTATACTTTCCAAAGTGGCGCAGGGATTACTCATGTTTCTTTCGTCTGAGATTCTTTTGAGTTCCGCTTTGAGAGCATCTTTACGCTCAGATGCTATTTCTTCATCACTGATTTCATTTATGCGATCAGTGATAGTTTCCACGGAATAGTGCCCTTTTTCCATGAATGATGCAATGTATTTGAGAGCTTTCTGATGTTGTTCAGTCTCGGTGTAAGAATGCTTTTCCTTGACTGCATTCTCTAGTTCTTCTTCATCTTCCAATGAATCAATAGAACTGTTCCATTGCTCTGATGCTTGCATCATCTTGTCCTGAATTGTTTTTGCCTCTAGAATTCTTCTTTTGAGGCTTGTTCGCATCTGTTTGAGAGATTCAACTGAGTATTTGTATACCGCAAGTTCGTTCTCTAACAGTTCGATCAACGCTGGGCTGATCTTTTCGCTTAGAGCGATTGCATTCTCCTGCTGGCAGTCCAGCTTCAGGACAAATTCTCTTGCTACCGCAGATGAACGTGTCATGCTGCTCTCTTCAAGAGTTTTTCTTGTCGAAATAATGAGCAACTTACAGCTTTCCTAGCTGTTTTCAGAAGTTGCTTTCGACAAATGAATGGTCTTAAGCCTTTTGGCCGCCTTTCAAGCTCGATCGGTCTTAGGCTTTTTGCTGCCGAACGAAGTAATGTGGTCTTAGGCCGTTTGGCAGCCACTGGATTTGACTTGTCTTAGGACTGAGCCAGCAAGTCAGATTTGACTTGTCTTAGGGCTGAGTCAGCGAGTCTTTGACTTGTCTTAGGACTGAGCCAGCAAGTCAGATTTGACTTGTCTTAGGGCTGAGTCTGCGAGTCAAATTGAAAACAAACACAAAAAACAAACTTACCAACACTGCTTGCCACGCGGACTTCCTCCAATTCGGCCGATGCACCAAATTTGGTGCTTTGTGGTGTTTGCTGCTCGCCTTTGTGTCCCACTCTGACTTGCTTAAGCAACACAGCAAAAGTAGAAGCGACTTTATTCAAGAAGGGTCAAAGGGAAGAACTGATTCAGAAAGCATCTATCCCTTACTAAACGATATACAATAGCACAGACATTGAAGAATTAGTGACGATAAGAAATATATAGAGACAGGCGAGCAAGAAAGTTTAGGCTCCGCCCCTCCAGAGAGAGAGAGAGTGAGAGTGGGAGAGCCAGACTCCTCCCACAATGTTGGAAGATCATAGTCTTAGCATGAATATGAAGATACACGAGGGGAGTTGCGAAATGCAACCACGAAACACCCTCGCGTGTGATTATTGATACTCAATAAAATACTAAGTGAAGTGTTGATATTCAACAGGCGATATCCTTTAATCGTCGAAGAGTCCTTTTCTATCTTTGGCAGCATAATAACTCGGGCTGTTTTCCAAGCATGTGGTATGATTCCGGATTGAATTGTGCTGTTGTAGAGGAAAGCCAAGCATTTTTTGAATGAGCTTTCTGCGGTTTTGATCATGAGTGGGCGGATTCCTTCGCTGTCAATTGCCTTCGACCCTCTAGTTGCTTTATAAGCTTTTTCAACGTCATCAATCGAAAGTACGGGAACGTCTTCTCTGGAAAACCCTTTTATCCATCGAAGTGTGCGGCGATTTGTGTGGTCCGATGTTTTTGGGGCTAGTTTGGCCAAGTTTTTGGCAAAGGCGTTTGCGGCTTCCAGGGAGGTTAGTTCTTTTCCGTTATGGATGATGACATTGTGCGATTGTTTGTGGCCTCTTCCATCAATTGCTTTGATCGTTTTCCAGAAACGTTTGGTTGGTTCGTTGTGTCGTAGTCCACTGACGTATTCCTCCCAGGCTTTTTGCTTATCCACGCGAATTTGAGTTTTGATTTCTGCCATGATTGTTGGGAGAACAGGATTCAGTGGATCATGGGTCCTCATGTGGTCTCTTCTTTCAATCAGGGCTTCCGCTTTTTCGCTGAGGTTGGGAGTGTAAGTGAGCTTTCTGCCTTTCGGGATGTTGTTCTTCAACGCTGAATGAATAAATCGTACCAGGAAGTCATGCATTTCTTTGGTTTTTTCTGTGAAGGGAAAGTCAGCGATTCTCTTGTTATCTCCATCTCGAAACCGCTCCAGTTTGCTCTGTTGTAATTCATGAAACATTTCACATTCGATATGTTAGACGGTTGAAAATCAACTTCGGCGATGATGGGGAGATGGTCGGAGTTGAGTCTGTTGATCGGTGTCCATCTGCATTCTGTTGACACGTCGAAGGAGATAAGTGTAGAACTGGCGATCAGGCAGACCAGGTTTCTCTCCTATACCCTCGCATAGATCGTCTCCTCTCTTATCTTCGATTCCTTCACTCCAGAGTGCGTTGTGTGCGTTGAAATCCCCGGCACATGGGCCCTGTCTGTCTAGTAATCGCTCAAAGTTAGTATTGTAGCCGAATGAGCATGAGGACAGGGGAGGTATGTATACATTGGTGATAGAGAAATTGCCTGGCTTGGTGGGAATATTTATGCACATAGTTTCTGAGGCTTTATCCATTGAGGGAAGGTCTATGTTTGTGTAGTGAGTATCTTCCCTTATCAGTATGACTAATCCACGCCCTGAATTGGTACGGTCTTTTCTTAGTAGGGTGTAGCCGGGAATACTCAGTCTGGCATCTCCTTCCTTTTTGGATTCTTGTGTCAGAGCTATGTGTATGCCCAGTTCATGTAGTAAACCCTCAAGTTCTGCCGCTCTAGCCCTTGAGCCGTTCGCGTTCCATTGAAGGATTTTTAGATTATCTGAGGGTTTAGTGGGTTTTGTTCTTGTGACAGGTGCTCTGCTACAATCGAGACATCTCCAATTTGGGGACCATTCATTGAACGATGACAGATTCGAGCACCATGAGGAGCATCTACCACATATTTTGCTGTTTAATGAAGCACTTTTAGAGCAAACGCGATACGGCCATCTTGGCGGACCGGGGTTGGACTCGATACAAGCTCTAAGTAAGAGAGTTCGGACCAGGGAGGCTGGTAACGCGTGGTCCTCTAACAACAAAAAAAACAAAGAAAGGTGGTTGTGACTGTGTACGAGCAATGCTCGTGTTGGCCCATTGAAGGTTTTTCCTCTTGGGATAGTTTGGTTGAGGGTCCTTTGGTTTACTCGTCCACACACGCACCGCTTGTAGGCGATCCTCTTCGCGTGCGTCGGATCAGATCTCTCGTCATACTGCGTATCTGACTTTTTTCACGGTCTCGTTCCTAAGCCGCCGTACCACCTCGATAGCACACCTTTGCCTAACATAAGCCTAAGCAGAAAAAACGTGAAAGTACCTGAAATTTTTTAAATCTGAGTTTCTGATTTAATTGCCTGAGTGAATTAAACTCTGCATTGTCTGACACTGCACACTGACTCAAGAAAGTGTTATGTAATAGCTGAAAAACAGAGAAGAATAAGAAACAAGATAGCACGAAGAGACTTCAGACGATCTGAGATAACTGCACTGTCTGACACAACACACGAAGTCAGGTTAAGGGGTAGGGTAAGGGGTAGTTTAAAGGGTAGGTTAAGGCCTAGGAACAAGTCATTTTTGATAAACCAGTAACACTATCACTGATATAACCAAATAAATCGTGTTTGTCGTTTCTGAGGTATTTTTCTCTCTTAGGATTAGGCAAAGGTTACGCTAACGAAGCCTTACGGCTTAAAAGAAATGCGTATGAAACAATTCATCACACTATTGTTGTTCATGCCGATTTAATTAACTTGATCTTTACAAATAAAAGAGTCCCCTTCCCCTACCGAACTAGAGTGCAGCCCTTTTTTCTATAAAATTTTATGCTCACGCTCAGGTGAATCATTTCACCGATTTTGTATAATGAGAATCCTTCTTGAATTAGTTAATTTTTTGTGTACTCGCCTCAAAATGCGATTAACCTCATTTTGGTGTATTATTAAGGAAAACTTCTGAAGTGCCAGGCACTGAAACTTTTTTCGGCTCATCAGGACTCAGTTTGAACCGCGACCAACAGTGCGGAGTTTTTTTTTTCAAATGGTTTTTTTAACCTCTGCCAGAATTTTCCTGAATAATCATTAATTCAGAGTGATGCGGATCCAGAAGGTGAAAAGAACACCCTACAGCTTCGTGGAAATACTAAAAAGGTTCATGTTTGAGATTGCGCGCTCACTCAAGCGCGGCATAGAATGATGAGAAGCAAGTAAATTTTTTTATTCTTGACTTTTCTGCCAATCTGTCTCACTTCTCTGTCCTTCAACTATCGTCGCGCCTCAACTCATTCTGGGTCCTCCGCTTAAAAGAGTGGTTTTCAGTTTCGGAAAGACCAAGTTACCTACAATATACGTAGGTGGTGCACACCTTATTCATCAGAATGATTCCTAGGCTCAATCTGAGCTTTTTCATCTCCCTTACATGCAGTTTGTTGAAAACGTAAGTACGAAAGGTTCCTTTGAGAATGTGGAAAAACTTTTCGGACAAGTGATTTTTAGATCTTAAATTATTTGTCTGAAAAATAAGATACCAGTCGACTCTCTTCATTTGAGCCATGCTGCTTCAATTCAGGAACGGAAGGCAGCTATAAGCGTGATCTATGTAGTAAGTGAACTTCGAGAACTGGATTTTCCGTAGTTTTGAATTGTGGACTGTCATGGAGGTCGAGTTCTCGAGTTGAGCTCGAGATGCCAGTTCGCTTGTTTTCGAGAGTAGCTCGAGATACCAGTTCGCTTGCTTTCGAGTTGAGCTCGAGATGACAGTTCGCTTGTTTTCGAGTGTAGCTCGAGATACCAGTTCGCTTGCTTTCGAGTTGAGCTCGAGATGCCAGTTCGCTTGTTTTCGAGTTGAGCTCGAGATGTGACCATGATAAGGTTATTAGCAATTTCGCATCGTAATAGAACTATGTTTAGGTGAGAGAAGCAGTTGACGTAGTCCACGATCTACTTCAGTCTTTCGAAAGTTTGAGGGTCGAAAAAACTTTAACTCGCAGCATTGGAGAGGTACGATCTGGTTAAGCATTTCTTTAGTGTTAATCATAAGTAAAATATGTCTTTATTTTTCAAGAGGTCGATCGCTAGAGTAGGTCAAAAGTTTCACTTTTGTACTTTTTTTGTTTTATTCTGTCTAAAAAACCGGTCCAGAGTTATGGCTAATGAAACTTTTCGGTAGGTCGGTCGCCATAGAAAATTAGTTTGCCAGTTGACATTTACCTATGATTTTAATTACGGTGGAAAGTTGTTTGTGCTAGCACAATTCAACCTCTACCCATTGCTGCAGCACACTCTTGCTACCGAATATGTTCCACCGAATAGGTGTGTATCTTATTTTAAATGAGCGCGCACCCTGCCTCGAGGCGGAAAGAATCGCGAAGAAGGTTATGGATTTTAGCATATTCTCGACATAGTTAACTGAAGTACATACACAAGTTATCCCTTTTCTCAGTGCCGTTTTAGAAGGAATGAATTTCATTAGAATATTGAGACGGATAGCTAGGCTTGTTTTGCTTGCATGCCTCAATCAATTGGGATATTCAACATCAACTATTGGAAGCCCTTCAATGAGTCTTGAAGGCCCAGTCCAGAGCTCTCAAGGACAGGTTGTCGACGACGTTCACTATTCCGGGCTTGCATAGTTCGCCTAGGGAGAGCGATGCTGTATGATACCACTCGGAGTTTAATGAACGCAATAATAGCGGAGTTTACATATGTATATAGTTGACGAAATCCTCAAATGTAGCTTAAACAGATTAACGAGATCAAAAACGCTTACTCTAGTTTACAGAAGATTAATATCAGGTGCGAAACGGTTTGAAGAGGAGGTTCAGATTAGAACCTAGCTCAACGAAAAGCAAAGGAGTAAAAGAGTGGATTTCTACGGGTGCGAGGGGTATGAAACGCGTGTCTAGCAGATCGGCCACTGCAATGCTTTGAAGTGCAAGTTTTGCTGACTGATTAGGCCGTTCATGTTCCTATAAGATAAAACTGTGTCAGCTGTAGTTGTACGCGGCAACAATGTGGCACATGTGAACATCTCAAGTCTTCTGTTATAAGAGGGCCGCAACCATTGATGCGTATGTATAGCAGTCTTGTCAATATATGCTGAACATTTTCATTTTCCCTAATCGAATTTAATTCGTGTGAGAACCAGTCAGGGGATGAAAACTCTAGCAGTGGATCAATCCATCTCATATTCAATCGATCAATCAATCAATCTTTATTCCAAATTGCATACTAGTTTACAAGGATGGTGTGCAAAGTGGATCACTGTCAGTCACATAAGTGATATCAGTTTAGGTAATACATACAAGCAAGCACCGGGAGTTTGAGCTTCGAGAAAGGTAGTAATAATAATAATAAAAAAGAAGGTGGCAAGTTCACACTGAGAAGAGTATAAGATAAAAATGAACCGTGGCATAGTTGTACAGGATAATAAACAATGAAAAAAAACTAAATGTATTTCGGATTAAAGAACGAGGCACGATTTCATCTCTAGAAAGATATGAGAGATATGAGATGTTCAATAATATATTAGATGCTCAATACATGTATTGAACGACTAATATGTATTCATTATTTGTTTATTTATTCAAACATTTTTCAAAATGTGACAACACAAGGTCTATAGTAAACGTCAACTTGTCACAGAACACATGACAAATAAACGGAGTGAAGGAAACCTCAAAAACATATGTGATGGAAAAAAGCGAAAATGAGAGTGTGGAGCGCTGAAGACAAGAAAGATATCGTAGGCCTCTTGGTGCGAGGAACCCTGAGGGGAAACAACAACATAATCTCACTTTAAAGAAATCGATAAGTTATCAGATCTCTATCGATTCGGATACCTCTCTCTACGACCACAATGACTGCATCGTTTTTCATCCGGAAGTGATTGGGGAGTACTGTCTGAATAAAGAAAACTGGGAAATGTATCCCGGCAGAGAGCGAGCGAGGTTCTACCACATTTTTTTACCCAATTTTCATGTTCTTTCAAGAATAATGTTTTCGTAGGTGAAAGGAAAAAGTTTTCGGAGCAAGTACCAACCGGGTTGGTTGCTCACGTAGCCGGGTTTAGGATAAAGGGGCCTCCTGGTTAACTCTAGCCTACCTGCGGGCAGAAAAGGAAGGCTCGGGTTAAAGTCCGTATCCACCAATTACGTGGGAAGCTCTCGCTCCTTACCGCATGCAGCTCTTTCCTTCCCGCACCTTTCCAAGTTTTTAGGTGCGGGCAAAACCTTCCCGTGACTAATTTTTTCCATAAAAACGTCAATATAATTCTATTTTTCAACTTTCAAATGTGAACATTCAGTCTAAATTGGTTTTTTGGTCTTGCGACTGTATACATGTATACTCGTTTAATTTAGTAGGATAATTGTATATGTATACTCGTTTAATTTAGTAGGATAATTGTTCTTTTTTCAAAGAGAATTTAAATTGGAGTTCTTATTTCTCGAGAAAAATTAAGAAAAAAATTTTTTTCGTTAAAAAAAAACTATGTTTTCTCCTTGCTTCAAACTAACACTCTGAAAATTTTGAAGAAAAAAAGAGATTTTCTTCATCGGAAAAACATAGCTGAAAAATAACTATTTTTACTTCTTTGGAATGAAAATCTAAGTTTATATATTTTCATCTGCATCCAAGAAACTGCTCTAATCAAACATCGGTTCTCTTTTACATGAGGGGGTCACGCTTCATAACATATAAACGCATAATGATGTTGACAAGCTCAAAATTTGAATATTATAATCTTTCGCGTAATTTCGTATTCGCTACAGCACTATGAGCACAAAAATTTCACTCCTCCCCCAAGTAAAGTGTAGCCTCCTCGAATAAAGCGCGGATCTTATCATGCAACATTAAATCCAAACATTGAATGCAATGGCTTCTTCTTAGCGTTGTCCCGCGCCGGCCGAGGTCGGAGTAGGGTCCGCTGTACGGCTTCTAGCTCTCCAGAAACATCTGTCCGTTGCGTCTTCCGAGTGGATTCTTGAGGCGCAGGTCTTGGTTGAGCGTATCCATATATCTTGTCTTCGGTTTGCCTCGCGGGCGTTTGGCTGGTACTTCCATGTCAAGGGCGTGTCTTGCGATGTTGGTCGCGTCTCTTCGCATCACGTGTCCATACCATCTAACTCTCCCTTCTCGCATCTTTTCTTGTATTGGGGCCACGCCGAGTCTCCCTCTCACAATCGTGTTACGCACACAATCTAGGCGAGTCAGTCCTAGTGTCCAGCGTAACATTTTCATCTCATTCGTGTGGATAATGTTCTCGGTTACACGCGTTGTAGGCCAGGTCTCCGTCGATTAGAGAAGCACGAAACGGATCGCTGTTTTATACATCTTTCCGCGTATGCCAGCTGTGATATTCCTATCACAGAGGACACCTGTAGCTTCTCTCCATTTCATCCAAGCTGCATTTACTCTTTGGCGTGCCGCTGCATTTGTTGACGTGTCTGAGGAGGTGACAGAACCAAGGTACTTGAATTCGGAGGTCTTCGGGAGCGGTTCACCGCTGATGTGAACAGTTCCCGTCGTTTGCACTCCGATTTCCTGGTACTCGGTCTTCTTGATGTTAAGGCGTAAGCCATGCCTACTAAGAGCGTCATTCCATTCTTGGGTGCGTTTCTCAATTTCGGCACATGTAGGGGCAGCAAGGAGAATGTCGTCGGCGTATGCGATGGTTGACGGAGCCGGAGTCAGTAGAGGACGCGTGACGTTATCCATAACCAAAATGAAGAGAAGGGGAGACAAAGAACTCCCTTGGTGCACTCCAACGTTTACTGCGAATGGCTCTGTGATGCCGACCGGAGTTCTGACAGTACTCTTTGAATCATCGAACATCGCCATTGTCCATCGAATGTACTCTTCAAGAACCTGATGATCGCGCAATGCATATGAAATAAGATCATGAGGGACTCTGTCGAACGCCTTTTCCAAATCGAGGTAGGTCAGATGGAGAGGTGATCTTTTCTCTGCGTGCTTCTCGACGAGTAAGCGGAGTGCAAATATTGCATCTGTTGTGCCTCTTCCGTTCACGAACCCGCATTGTTGAGTTGGAATATCGGCGATATCTCGTATGCGTGAATCCAGTATACTCTCAAATATCTTCATAGTGTGGTTGAGAAGACGTATTGGACGGTAGTTGCTGCACACTCTGGCATCGCCTTTTCCTTTGAAGACTGGAACGGTCGTGGAGTAGCGCCAGTTATGTGGGATTTGGCCTTGCTTTACGATGGTGTTGAACAGGTGCACGAGATGTGCTAGTTCAACATCACCCGCAAGTTTCCAGGCTTCGGTGGCTATGTCGTCCGGTCCAGCCGCTTTCCCGGTCTTCATCTTAGAGAGTGCCTTCTTCACTTCCTCGGCTGTGATGGTTGGCACGGGTCCTTGTACGGCGTGGGAAGTCGGGATGGGAGGGTGCTCAAACTCTTGGCCGCTCATTTCTTCGAAATGTTCGCGCCACCTGTTTCTGAATTTTAAAGGGTCAGTGACGAGCTTTCCTTGTTTGTCCCTTATGTCCAAGGTGTTGCGGTGTCGAGCCTTGGCAAGCCGATAGATGGCTTTATCGCCTCCTGGTTGGTTCATCTTCTCATAGAGAACGCGGAAGTAGGAGGCTTTTGAAAATGCGACAGCTCTTTTGGCGGCTTTCTTGGCTGAGCTGTATGCAGCGCGGTCGTCAGCCTCATTTGACGTCCTCCATCTCTTGTACGCATTCTTTTTCGCCTTGATCGCATCCTGAACTTCGGAGGTGAAAAACCAGGTGTCTTTCTCGATTCTTGGCTTTCCGGGTTTCGTCTTTCCGAGGATGCTTGTGGCGGGTGCTCTGATGCTGTCTTCAAGAAGCTTCCAGTGTTCATTTATGTCCTCTGGAAACTGCTTGTAGAGTGCAGGAGGGAGTAGATTGCGATGGATGATGTGCATGAGAGAGAGGCGTTCTGCTTTCCCAGTCGAGCGCTACCATTTGACACGTGTGCATTCAGGATTACGAGAAGATTCAGGATTACGAGAAGTTCAGGATTACGAGAAGAATTGAATGCGATGGCTCTTATCCCCTTATGTGCATACCCTGCGTCTTGTCTTGCTGACATTGGCTCGATGCTTTTTTACAACAATTTTTTGATACGGTCTATTTAGCGGCCTCGTTAGCATAAAATGTTACTAAGCCTAAGGTTTTTTTAACCTCAATTAATTTTTTTGTAAAGTTTTGTAAAAAAACAATTTGTCGGACGTAATTTTTACTTCTTTTTTTTCAAGAACCGGAGTCACTGATGCTCAAAATGTTCACCTATGAAGAAAATTTCAAGCCACGTAAAATCAATTTTCGTCTAGTATGCCCATAAGGGGATAAGAGCCAAAGCAATTGATGTGAAGAATGAGAAATGAGTGCTATCAATTTAAACGTTTGTTCCGAAGAACTGGAAAATCAAAAAGTCGATAAGAAAGCCAGTGATTTTTGATGAAATAATTGATGAACTAAATATACAATAAAAAAAATTCAAGGTGAAGCATCATGGAAATTAAAATTTGAACTTCTCTCCAAAAATACTTCCAAGTGCGCAAGTCTTTGGCCTTCCCTCGGGAAGGCTCGGGAAGCTTTCTTCCCGCGGCTTCGCGAATAGCGTTTTAGAAGGCACTGGCAAAGCTTCCAAAAGCTAATTGGAGCTTCCCGCGCTGGTCCTTCCCGCGATATTGGTGGATACGGGCCCTGGTTAATTCTAACCCACCAAAAATAGTAATTCTACTCGAGTTTTTTTTACGGTAAAGTTTAAAGTGAGTTTAGAGGCAATTTCAATGGGCGAAACAAATCATTGGTTCACAGGAAATTGATTGACGGTGATGTTCTCTCGATCAACCTCGACGAAGGATTCGGAACGACTCGTGTTTTCTGGGTATATTGTTGTTCCCTCTTCATACCATAACTATACTCTCTGGGCACTAACTGATCAGCCCCACCCAGGGAGCACAAAAGTCTGTCTCAGATTAGACCAGAACAGGCTTTTGTGATTGTTCTAGAAACAGTGATATATATATATATATAGATTAATTGCTGATTATCTCATCAATGGCAATCAAAATTAGAGATTCTGAAAGGGTAGCCAAATTTGTTCCGTCCTTTTCCCAAACTTCTCATTCTTCGCTAGCTCGCTGTTTCATCAATGCATTCCTAAACATAGAAAAATTCCAATTGTAGAAAATTAGAAAAGGCGACCGCTCTCCGAGCGTCGGAGTCGGTAAAAAGAAGGAAGATAGAGGTTGAAGGTGGTGAGAAAAAAAAAAGCTTCTCATTATCAAACAGCGGTGATTATCGACAATGCTTCATTTTATTTTTCTTTTCTTATTACTCTTTCTTCCTACCCTCTCCCACGCTTGGGTTGGATTTTCAAGTTCTAAACTCTGTTGGCAGGTCTCTGTTTTTTTCTCTCCAGACAAAACCTTGTATGGAAACCCTTTCTTTAGCTTCATATCCCTCTCTCTGTCTCTCTTTCTCTCTCTCTCTTTTTCTCTCTCTCTCTCTGCTCTCCCTCCCTCTCTCTCTCTCTTTCTCGATACAAATGCTCTGTCTTGCCACCGGCCGCTCTCTAATCAAGCTCGTTCCCGCACCGCATGCTGGTTATTTGAAGCCATCCGACAATGATATTGTTGACTTCCAGTTTTACGGCTAATGTGTTTCAGCGATGGTTACCGTCACAAATTTTAACAAGTAAATTGAGAAAAAAAACTGATGGAGCGTTTGAATTGTTTTTTTTAAAAAAAACTTTAACAGTCGCTCTGTTATATTAACCTTGTAAAAGCAGAATAATGTGCTCGCTAAATGGTCTGATCGTGATTAGCCGTGAGAATATACATAGATTCCATAATGTTTTCTGCACTATTTTATGTTAGAATCACTAAAAGCAAAGTTTAAAAACTTATCGTGGTTAAAAACTTTTTTAAAAAAAACTTACAAAACTTTTTTTAAAAAGCAAAAAGTTTCAAAAACTAACCGGTTCAAACTACCGTATTTCATATATGACGCTGCCGTTTTGATTTTTTGCCATAAATGTACTTTTTGATGATTTTTATTTGTTGTATGGCAGATTCTAGCAAAATAGCCTTATTTAAGGCGCTGCCATCAAAATAGCCTTATTTTATTGCGCTGCCATCAAAAATCAATTATTTTGATGGCAGCGCAATAAAATAAGGCTATTTTGATGGTAGCGCCATGAAATAAGGCAATTTTGCTAGAATCTGCCATAAAACAAATAAAAATCATCGAAAAGTACATTTATGGCAAAAAATCAAAACTGCAGCGTCATATATGTATCCTCACGACTGTGGGGAGACAAATTACCGTACAAACTTGTCTGCTCTTACAATTTTCAATGTTTTTTCATTCCATTTCTCTCGCTCCATGATTGTGCAGCCTTTCGACTGCAAACTTCATTTCTTGCTGTCTTGGGCGAAACTTCAGACTCCGCAACGCATCGTTGGCCCAAAAAAGGTAAGATTACACAGGCTGTTGAATGATTGAACTATCGTACAGAAAAAGGCTAGTCCACCGAGCGGGATCGAACCCAACCACCTCTGACTCAAACCGTGAGCGCGTGTTACCATTACACCACGGGTACACATTGCTATTCCGTGCCACATTGCTATTTCGTGCAATACACCCGTGGTGTAATGGTAACACGCGCTCCCGATTTGAG
>OZ057407.1:16586577-16971172 GCA_964056735.1 Allodiplogaster pararmata | reverse complement strand
ATGCAACTGCATAACCTCAGTTCAACCAAGGAACAGTCAGTCGCTTCAAATGTTTCAACCAATACACAGTTTTCGGGAGGGTCGAGTTCTATCCAGACACTTTTTTACATTAAAAACGCTTAGCCTTAGGAAAAAAATTATGCTAACGAGGCCGGACGGCTTAGGCGAACGAGACCGTATCAAGAAAACACCACTCTCATCTTACCCAATTGAACCTCCGCGAGGGGGCTGACTAAAGTGAAGAAGTTCCATATATATATTAAGCCTATAGATTCAAGATGGAAAAATAATTTTTTTTGAATTTTTTTTGGGATTAACTTGAAAAAAACTGAAACATTCGACCAAGCTTGTTTACCGATTCCTTTGGGAATGATATGCAAATTCAGGCTATGCAAATTTCATTCGAAGAGTGAAAGTATATAAAGGGTGAAAGGCCAACAGAAAATCATTCGAGAGATGGCTTCGATTCCTCCTGGTGACATCGCAACCCAGCCCGGCTCCAAAGTCGTCTTCAACGCCCCCTACGATGACAAGCACACCTACCACATCAAGGTTACCGCTTGGCAAAGCCCTTATAGCTGTTTTCTATGAAATTCAGTTGACGGTTTTGCTGCCCTTATAGAAGTTTGCTATGAAATTCAGCTGACGGTTTTGATGCCCTTATAGAAGTTTGCTATGAAATTCAGCTGACGGTTTTGCTGCCCTTATAGAAGTTTGCTATGAAATTCAGCTGACGGTTTTGAAGCTTTTTGAACCCTAACTGGAAGACAATTGAGAGAGTTTAGATATGATTTTAGTTTAGATATAGTATAGATATATATGAAGACAGATTTAGACATATGTATATAGAAAGACTAATAATAACGTTAAGTGATATTACCAAAAATCAGTTGGATATAAAGTCAATTATTGAAGTACAAAGAATAAAGACTTGAAAATTGCCTGAAATAAGGTTTTTTTCAATCAGATTTCGTGAAGGTCTTGAACCACCCCCACAGATCCACACAAAACAAGAGGGTTTACAAACCTGTTTATGTTGGTAAAGCTTCGCACGTATCCCAGTGACCCAGTTCGCAGCCGATTGTTCTATATACATTAGTCTGACTCGTATCTCAGTAAAGAGCGTACGCTGCCGCGAAACGGAAACCAACGCGAGAGAGTCTACTTTGTTTAGAAAAGTCATGGAGTATTGTGTAATGTTTTTTTAACTCAGTGAATTATTCTCAAGTGTGCATTCTGAGCAATCTATCTAAAATTTTAAGGTGATGAACTCGTCGGCCCGCCGCATCGGCTGGGCCTTCAAGACCACCAACATGCGTCGTCTGGGTGTTGAACCTCCGTGCGGAGTGCTCGACCCCAAGGAGGCCGCCCTCATCGCCGTCTCCTGTGACGCGTTCGCCTACGGCCAAGAAGACACCAATAACGACCGCATCACCATCGAGTGGACCAACTGCCCAGAAGGAGCGGCCAAGCAGTTCCGCCGGGAGTGGTTCCAAGGAGACGGAATGGTTCGCAGAAAGAACCTCCCCATCGAGTACAATCCTTGAGTAGGGAGTCGAATGAATAAAATTTGATGGATTGAAGGGATATTCGCAAGAATCACGACTGAGTTATTGATGAATAAAAAGATTTGTGAGAGTTTGTGTAATTTTGTTCGATAAGGTTGATCAGAACGACATATAGACTTGGATTGTAAATAGAGGAACAATTGTTCTTTTGTTAAAGGAACCTAACCCGCAACTTTTCAATTGACCATATACTCTGACCTAGATTATTACCACTGCTTCCTCCCTGTTCCTTCAGTGAGGCATAGGGACAAATCGATACAGTGACCTGGTAAGCCAAAGGGGTGAGGGGAGGAAGATACAAGTAAAGACGATGAGACGAAAAGACACTCATATAATGTTAATATTTGCGAAAACATAACGACATCCCGTTTTTTTCGAATTGCGTGAACGTCTTGTTCTTATCTTAAATTCATACAAACAATGGTCTCAAATGTAATAGCACTTAAAATGCGCATGGTGTACGGTACTTTGGGCCTTTTTTAGGCAATTGCCAAAAAGCGTGTGAACGTCAGCGATGATTTTTTGGCTTTTTGACTGGTTTTTCTTCTAATTTTCGAACTTAAAGTCAAATTTACACTATAGTTTCTGATTTAAAACATTGAAGTCTGCAGTTTGATGAACTTTTTTTCGAAAACTGCATTAATCCCATTTTACGCTTGTTTTTCATCATTATTTTGTATTTGTAAAGCCGGCAAAAATTACTTAATACACAATTTTTTTCTTCCCTGTCTGATAGGAATCAATTTACAGGAATGTCTGATAGGGATCAATTCAATAGGTTTGAGCAGACCCCGAAGTATAGCGCGGCCCCCAATGTAAAATTGTGCCGATTTTGTATTATGTATTATGTAGCAGACGTATTATGTATTATGTAGTATTATGTAGCAGACGACAAATTCATAACAAACAATTTAATATACATATACACACATGTACATATATTGTCATTTAAGAGCAAAATTGATAATTTTTTCATTCAAATTTATTATTCTGTCAAGAAACGTTTCTTACACAACTTAAGCGAGTGGGCACTGTTTGCGTTTATGCGCACCCCTACCCGAGGTTCCATAGTCATACGTCTGACTTATTTACATTTACAAAAAAATATTTTTACATTAAAAAACGCTTAGGCTTAGGCAAAGATTTACGCTGACGAGGCCGTACGGCTTAGGCTAACGAGACCGTATCAAAAAATGCCCCTCTCATCTTACCCCCAATGGATCACCGACACTTCGTATTTTCGACACTTCGTACCCGACACTTCGTACCCTGACATTTCGTACCCGCGACACTTCGTACCGACACTTCGTACCGCGACACTTCTTACCATCGACACTTCGTATGAGCGACTTTTTGTACCCAAAACTTCGTACCGCGACACTTCGTATCCCGACACTTTGTACCCAACATTTTTTCTTCTTGTTTTTCGATAATGCTGTTTCTTTTTTAATAACTTTTTCTTTTAAAACGACACTTTGCACCCCAAAACTTCGTACCCACGTTAATACGACACTTTGCATTCCAAAACTTCGTACTCACTTTAATACGACACTTTGCACCCCGAAAATTCGTACCCACGTTAATACGACACTTTGCATCCCAAAACTTCGTACCCACTTTAATACGACACTTTGCACCCCGAAAATTCCTACACACGTTAATACGACACTTTGCACCCCGAAAATTCGTACCCGAAAATTCGTACCCACGTACACACGTTAATACGTCCTTTAATTTTTTGCAGTCGTATTACCCACGTTAATTAATACGTCCTTTAATTTTTTGCAAAAATTTTGCAGTCCTTTAATTTTGTCATTTTCTCCCGATTTCTATCCATTTTCTTTATGAGGAACGCTTAACTTGAGTTTCACTTCATTTCTTGAGTCAATTAACGCCAAATTTATTGAGTCAATTAACCAAAATTAACGCCATCGTTAGCTTAACCTTTGCCGAAAGGAAAAATATGTGGAAAGTAACCTGACTCCCTCCCAGAGTAAAGTACGCCCTCCCCCAAAGTAACAAAGTGCCGAAAATTCGATAAAACCGTAAAGTGCATGGAAAATGCCCAACGTATTAACGTTTTCGGGGTAACAACACAAGTAACATTTTCGGGGTGCAAAGTGTCGTATTAACGTGTGTACGAAGTTTCGGGGTGCAAAGTGTCGTAGTAACGTGTGTACGAAGATTTGGGGTGCAAAGTGTCGTAGTAACGTGTGTACGAAGTTTTGGGGTGCAAAGTGTCGTAGTAACGTGTGTACGAAGTTTCGGGGTGCAAAGTGTCGTAGTAACGTGTGTACGAAGATTTGGGGTGCAAAGTGTCGTAGTAACGTGTGTACGAAGTTTTGGGGTGCAAAGTGTCGTAGTAACGTGTGTACGAAGATTTTGGGTGCAAAGTGTCGTAGTAACGTGTGTACGAAGTTTTGGGGTGCAAAGTGTCGTAGTAACGTGTGTACGAAGTTTCGGGGTGCAAATTGTCGTAGTAACGTGTGTACGAAGTTTTGGGGTGCAAAGTGTCGTATTAATGTGTGTACGAAGTTTCGGGGTGCAAAGTGTCGTTTTAAAAGAAAAAGTTAATTTTAAAAAAAGAAACAGCATTATCGAAAAACAAGAAGAAAAAATGTTGGGTACAAAGTTTCGGGGTACGAAATGTCGCGGTACGAAGTGTCGGGTACGAAGTGTCGTGGGTACGAAATGTCGAGGTACGAAGTGTCGCGGGTACGAAATGTCGCGGTACGAAGTGTCGAGGGTACGAAGTGTCGAAAATACGAAGTGTCGTGATACCTACCCCAATTGAACCTCTGGTAGGAGGGGAGGTTTAAACGCAAACACAGTGCCGGCGAGTGTCCCAACTCCGAAACTGTGGAGGTGATTTCTAAAAAAGTCTTTTCGAGGAGTAGTCCTTTTTGGAAAGTTTGCGGAGATGCTTTAAAATTTGTATAACTTTTCTGGGTCTAGACTCGAACCGCATTCGACGATCCACTTGGGTGCATCCATTGGTTGATGTACGAGAAAATATTTCTAATGCGTGTTATTTATTGAAAAGGTTTTTTTTTCAATTTTTTATTGAGAAGTTTTATCAAGGAGCTACTGCGCATCCCTCCAAATGCCCTTAGGCTCTCGACACGGGAAACATAACATGACCGGGCCCTCTCATGTGGAACTTGAACAGGTTTTCGAACGCCAGAGACGGTTCCGTGGTGGCCTTTGCCTCTTCAACTTCTTTCTCGCCATCCTCTTCTGAAAGTAGCTTAGCTTGTATTCACTTCCAACCAAACGTCGCCTGCGCTGTTAACAATTTTGTAAAACTACCGTCCTAAGAGCGGAGGAGTCTGAACTTTAAAAAAATTTCTTTTTATGCATTTCTCCTTCAACTCGATTTTCTTTTTCCAGGTTCTTCCGCTTGGAAAGAGATGAATTCAGTTTTTGTGCACTTGTGTAGAGACCGCAATGACAATATTTTGGTACGCAATTTTTTCTGCCACATTAATATTCCGTAATTCCAAACTGTTTGATAAATCGAATAACTTGGAACTTTCAACGGATTTTTTTTCTTTCTATATGTTTTTCTGAGAGATTCAGTCAAAGTATTATGCCTCATTTCGTTTCAAAACTTGCGAAAAATTCTCATTTCAGTTCGAGCCTCTTCTTGGATGTTATTAACCGAGATTCAGAAGTTATAATGGAATCTCACAACTCAGGTTACCAAATAATATTTTCCTTATTTTTGATATAAAAAGGAACTTTCGATTGCTAAAAGCAAAGATATTATTTCATTTTATTAATGAGAAAACTCAAATTGACATAATGGTAGAGAAAATTTCAATTTTTATCATAGCCAAAAAAAATTATGGCCTTTCAAAGTTGAGCCACGCGCTAGAGTATAGTAGTCACTGCTTTATGTAAAGGCGAACTTTCGATTGTTAAAAGCAAAGATATTATTTCATTTTATCAATGACAAAACTCAAGTTGACATAATGGAAAAGAAATTTTTAATTTTTATCATAGCCAAAAAAAATATGGCCTTTCGAAGTTGAGCCACGCGCTAGAGTAAGTATAGTGCTCTCACTGCTTTATGTAAAGGCGAACTTTCGATTGTTAAAAGCAAAGATATTATTACATTTTATTAATGAGAAAACTCAAATTGACATAATGGTAGAGAAAATTTCAATTTTTATCATAGCCAAAAAAAATTATGGCCTCTCAAAGTTGAGCCACGCGCTAGAGTATAGTAGTCACTGCTTTATGTAAAGGCGAACTTTCGATTGTTAAAAGCAAAGATATTATTTCATTTTATCAATGACAAAACTCAAGTTGACATAATGGATAAGAAATTTTTAATTTTTATCATAGCCAAAAAAAATATGGCCTTTCGAAGTTGAGCCACGCGCTAGAGTAAGTATAGTGCTCTCACTGCTTTATGTAAAGGCGAACTTTCGATTGTTAAAAGCAAAGATATTATTACATTTTATTAATGAGAAAACTCAAATTGACATAATGGTAGAGAAAATTTCAATTTTTATCATAGCCAAAAAAAATTATGGCCTCTCAAAGTTGAGCCACGCGCTAGAGTATAGTAGTCACTGCTTTATGTAAAGGCGAACTTTCGATTGTTAAAAGCAAAGATATTATTTCATTTTATCAATGACAAAACTCAAGTTGACATAATGGATAAGAAATTTTTAATTTTTATCATAGCCAAAAAAAATATGGCCTTTCGAAGTTGAGCCACGCGCTAGAGTAAGTATAGTGCTCTCACTGCTTTATGTAAAGGCGAACTTTCGATTGTTAAAAGCAAAGATATTATTACATTTTATTAATGAGAAAACTCAAATTGACATAATGGTAGAGAAAATTTCAGTTTTTATCATAGCCAAAAAAAATTATGGCCTTTCAAAGTTGAGCCACGCGCTAGAGTAAGTATAGTCACTCATTTATGTATAAATTTTCAATAAATGTTGAAGCAATATTTTTTTAAATAGATGCGATCGGAGTCCGTAAAACGCAGCTGTTGTCACGGCTGCAGCAACATGAAAATGACACAGATCCAACTGTTGGTCTTCTGCTGCTTCATTATTGTCGAGGAAGAATGACACAGATCCAACTGTTGGTCTTCTGCTGCTTCATTATTGTCGAGGAAGAATGACACAGATCCAACTGTTGGTCTTCTGCTGCTTCATTATTGTCGAGGAAGAATGACACAGATCCAACTGTTGGTCTTCTGCTGCTTCATTATTGTCGAGGAAGAATGACACAGATCCAACTGTTGGTCTTCTGCTGCTTCATTATTGTCGAGGAAGAATGACACAGATCCAACTGTTGGTCTTCTGCTGCTTCATTATTGTCGAGGAAGAATGACACAGATCCAACTGTTGGTCTTCTGCTGCTTCATTATTGTCGAGGAAGAATGACACAGATCCAACTGTTGGTCTTCTGCTGCTTCATTATTGTCGAGGAAGAATGACACAGATCCAACTGTTGGTCTTCTGCTGCTTCATTATTGTCGAGGAAGAATGACACAGATCCAACTGTTGGTCTTCTGCTGCTTCATTATTGTCGAGGAAGAATGACACAGATCCAACTGTTGGTCTTCTGCTGCTTCATTATTGTCGAGGAAGAATGACACAGATCCAACTGTTGGTCTTCTGCTGCTTCATTATTGTCGAGGAAGAATGACACAGATCCAACTGTTGGTCTTCTGCTGCTTCATTATTGTCGAGGAAGAATGACACAGATCCAACTGTTGGTCTTCTGCTGCTTCATTATTGTCGAGGAAGAATGACACAGATCCAACTGTTGGTCTTCTGCTGCTTCATTATTGTCGAGGAAGAACAATCGTGGTAGGACGTAATAATTTTTTGAAGGCTTTCGGTTATTAAATTTTATTTTCAATTCCTTATTGTATTTAGGTTCAAAATTTCAAAATAACGAGGTACAATAACATATTTGAATTTTACCTTTAAAAAAATACCTAAAAATTGGAAGAATAGTGGTTTTTTTGCGAATTGTCAGAAACCATTTCAAATAATTTCCAGGAGCAGTCAATGAAGATCCTGATGAATTGTTTCCTATGTGGAAATACAGCCGAGAGGTCGAGAAGCAGAAGCAGTTGTACCGGAAAGCTATTAAACGCGCTCAGGTCGATTTATTCCTTTCTTCTCTCGTTGAAAACATGCAGAAAGGGAAGGATTTTTTTCAGCTGCACTGTATTTCCAATCTTTTCAGCGGAGTCGTCGCTGCGTTGGCGCAGGCTGAAGCAGATGAGAGAGCTTGTGAAGTGGACCCTAGAGCGCCTTCGGTTCTCGTGCTTGTGAGAGAGGTCGCCCGTCACTTCGCTCAGCGAAGCAGTGGCAAGTACCCCGAGTGCGAGGAATGGAAGCGCTTTTTGCAAGATCAGTCCATTTCCTTGCCTCCATTTCCGGCTTTTTTAGGCCATAGATTCAATATTCTATTCACATTAGCCGCACGAGTGTTCAATGCAAGGGAGCACTTGGAAGTATTTATAACAACTCATGCAAAACATCTGGGGCAAATTCTGCAATTTTTAAAAGACCCCTTAATTATATCTCATCTCCAAGTGCTCGGCCTAATGGACCAGTTGATAACTGGTCCTATTTGGCGGCTTGCAGAACACTCGCCTCATGTGTTGGACATGTGCCCACACATTGAGGACATGCTCGAGTGGGTGCGTCTTTCTCTCCTCTCCCCTTCTATTTTTCTGCTCGGGTCCACCCCCTCTCTCAGCCACCCTCATCCCTCAGATACGTTCAATAGGGAGGGTGAGCTGCACATGTCTCTCTCAACTCTTCCTCCATCAAAAACCTCTGAAGCGGCGGTGATTGCCTGTCTTACCGCCACAGAAGAGCACTTGCGCAGCTTTTATCAAGATTTTTTACCTGGGGGCAAGTTTTCTCAGGGCAGCGATGATATGCGTAGGGATATGGCAAGCGCACCTGGTACAAATAGGGCTGTGGAGTCCGGATTTGCTTTCTTGGATCGTCTTTATACGGCGGCTCCCAACATGCGTTTTTTCCGAAGGGAGGCAAAGCTCCTTTTTGTGAAAAATCATACGGGAGCGTGGCTAGAAAGTCTGGAACAGAGTGTGCGAGAGTGCATTCTACGAAAGGCTTTCGATGATGCCAACGCCGTTCAGAATCAGGAAAAGGAAGCGAAAATGGCTCTGGACCGCGCGATTCTGTGTAAAATGGAGGAGAAAAAGATGGTAGATTTTGCCAAGTCGGCGCAGGCAAGCTTAAAACGGGAGCGCCTAGCCGGAGACTTACTCTCCACGGGTCTGTGGAGGTCAGTACAAGAGATGGAGCAGGGTCTTGTCCAGAAGGGCATGACCGCTGCCATCTCTTTGCTGAAAACCCAAATTAGGGCAAGGCAAATCCTGTTTCAGCAGCCTGAGCCGTTCCCGGGGGTCTACAAGCTCACTCGAGATGGAGCTAAACTGGGATTAGCGGAGATGAAAGATGTATTGAAGGATTGATAAGTTGTGCTTGCAGCATCGCCGATAAAGAGCTCGAATTTTATGAAGGCATGGTGGGGAAGGCGGTTCACGTGAAGATGTTGAGAGAGAGAAGGAGATGAAATTACGGAAGTCTACAAGATTCACGAGGTTTTCTTCGAAATTCTCATTAACATCCCAAGTTTTTCTTTTTTTAAATTCACGTTTCTATTTTTCAACGGTTTCGCTCGAAAAATGTTGATTTTTAAAAATGATTTTTTACTATTTGATAAATTTGGGAAAAAATCCAAAACTAGAATTTGAGGTCGACTCGGCTTCTGGCTCTCTCAAGATCTCTTTGCGAAATCGGGAAGGTCACACTCTGATTACCGACGTGAAGGACTTCGACTGCCTTCTAGCCGATTGTGTTTTTGCTTTTGAATAGCATAGCTATTGTGGAATAGCCCTCCGCCCTGTGGAATAGCTTTTGGCCGTCCAATAGTAGAATAGCATAGCGAAGAAATGCCTTCTTCTCTCTTTATCTTTTCCTAGCCTTTCCTTGATCATTCCCCGCAGTTCAAGGCGGAACCGAACTCTGGCAATTCTGGAAATTGCGCTCACCTATATATGTAGTTATTGTATTTTCCTTTACGTTTCGGGTTTTCCTCTAAATTTCACCGGTAATTAATAAAAATTTCACCGGTTATTAATTATAATTACACCGGTTAATAATTATAATTTCACCGGTTATTAATCATAATTTCGCTTCGATTTCTGAAAGTTGAATTTGTTATTTTCATTATTACTTAGTTTTGGTTCTGTATCCTATACAATTTAGATTCTTTTGAATAAAATTTCAAATTTTTCTGTATTGTACGAAACAGCGTTGGAAGAAAAGCGATATAATTCTGAAAAGGACTACATTTCGATAACATTCAAATTACACCGAAAAGTCGATTCAAAAATTGGTCAATTTCAATCCATAAAAAAAAATTTTTAATGAGAAAATCAAAAACTTTTTCAATAAAAAAATGATGAAGATTACCAGTGCGAAGTTAAGGCCGCGTTTTAGTACAAACATGACCCACTTGACCTTCCGCGCTCTAGCGTACCAAGATTTGTTATAGGCAGAATTTTCGAAGCTTATCTGATCTCTTTTTTCTGCTTTAAAGTAATTGTTTTTGATTTTTCATGTTTTCATGAAATAAGTAAGTGATTAAGAACACATAAAAATAACATTTTACTACCTATTCTGATTTTGATTTTAGCCATCTTTCTTTCTTTTTTTTCTATATTTTTGTCTCTTTCTGTTTCTTACTTGTTCTCTTTCTTCTTTCTCTTTCTTTTTTCTTTCTCTTTCTTTTCTTTTCCTTTTTTAAAAAATTATCTTTATAAATTTTGGGGAAAGGAAAGGGGGGAGGGGAGGGGGGTTTACCTAAGCAGGGAAGGGAGGGGGCCCTAAAGAGGGAAGGGGGGAGGAAGAGGGCCCTACCTAAGCAAAGGGGGGTAGGGGGCCTGGGGGAGAGGGAAGGGGCCCCTAAAGGGGGGAAGGGGGGCCCTAAGGAGAAAGGGGGGGGGCGAAGGGAGTTTCATGAACAAAATCTCCTTCTGAGAAAAAAATCTTTGGACCGCTAAAGTAGATTAAAGTCGACTTTTTACTAAGCCTAGCGTTTTTTTAAAGCGTTTTTTTTTAATGTAAAAATAATTTTCTGATGTAAAAATAAAAATTTATAAAGATAATTTTAAAAAAAAGGAAAAGAAAAGTAAGAGAAAGAAAAAAGAAAGTAAGAGAACAAGTAAGAAAAAAGAAAGAGAAAAAAATGTAAAAAGAGAAAGAAAAAAGAATACTAATTAATTGAGCCAGGCCGTTTTTAAGCTGAGGCCGTGTTTTAGGGGAACAATCTTGGTATAAGGGTGTAAGGTTAACCATTGGCCGTATTCACCAATGTCGCGGGTAGGCCTAGCTCGGGAAGCTCCAAAAGCTTCCCGCGGGAAGCTCCTTCCCGCGCCTGTTCGCGGGTAGCTGAAACGCTATCCAAGAAGCCGCGGGAAGCAAGCTTCCCGACCTTTCCCGCGGGACGAAAAATAGCTGACGCATTTTCATTTTTTCCGGAGGGAGTTCAAATTTTGGATTCCATCCAAAAAAATTTTTTCTACTTCAAGTTTTTTTCTTTAATTTTTTCGATTTTTCATCATCAAAACTTCATACCAAATCTTTTTTTTCCCATTCATGTTTTTGGCGTATGCAAGTTCCTCTTTTAATTCATCAATGCTTTCCTCTTTTAATTCATCAATGCTTCAAATCGCGATTCTGTCACAACTCGTTTTTTTTGTCATTCGTATGAAGCATATTAGATTATGAGCACAATTTTACTTAGGGGGCGCTCTTTACTCAGGGGGAAGGGGCTTTTTTTGTTGACAAATTTAGTCATTAAATTGACAAAAAATTTATTATATGAGAAATTTTTTCATACGGTCTCTTTCCTAAGCAGTACGGCCTCGTTAGCATACAATTTACCTAAGCCTAAGCGAAAAAATCAGTAAAAAGTGACCTCCCCCCAAGTAAAGTGCAGCCCCCGCAAGTAACAGAGTGCCCATGTTATGATAGCCAACAAATATTATAATGTTATGATAAAGACAAAAAGACAAATTTTGACAAGTAGAAACCTCTCCCGATTCAAAAGTCACAAATTTCTCGATTAATATCTTACTAAAATAAATATTTTTGTAAAAAAAGGTATAATATAATATAAAAAAATAATATAAATTCATATAATATTCTCGTTCCGCTTGACTACACAAAGACGACGTCTTGCTATATGCATGTAAAATGACGTTGTATTAGGAAAAAAATAGTCGTGGGTAGGTTCTTCCCGGACCTAAGACTTTGGGAAGGTCCGGGAAGAAAAAAGCTACCCGCGGGAAGGCTCGGGAAGCTTTCCACAGGTGTACACTTTGTTAAAGGCCCTTGAAGAGTTAAGTTCTGAACTAGTTCTACTTTTTTTTTCCAACCACAAATGTTGTTTTAATACGCACCTTGAAGAGTTTGGCGCGATTTGCGTGCTAGTGGACGAACAAGGTTTTCAAGAAGAAAACCTCATTCTACGTTTGTCATGCTAACGCTCATGCTTTGTTACTTTCGGGGAAAGGTTGAATACCTCTGAGGCGAGTTTATTCAAACACAAGTTATATAAGAATACGGATTAAGTTTACGACAGAAGGAGTCAATATGAAACATATTACTGACCAAGTGCTTCAACGGGTAACTCGGGGATTGGAGGAATGCGACCATATCGCTCCTCAAAACTTTCAAAAGCTGCTTCATCGGGAACATTCAGCTCACCTGGAATACGATAAATCATGAGCTTGATTTCAACTGAAATTTATATATTGAAAAACTTGTTCTGAGATCGTGGACTCAAAACCTGACTCAAAGCTTAGTTCTAATCCTAGAACGTGTAAAAAAGCTGTTCTCGTTTATAATCCAGTGTACCAACCATCTAAATCGATTGCATGGGACTTTGGAATCTGGACAGAGACGTGTTCTGCCCCAAATCGACCCATGATTCCATCGAATGAAGCTTCACCTCAAAAAAATTTTCATCATTAAATGCGTGTTTTACATAGTGTTGGAGAAGTTTGGAATCGGATTCATGAAATTTGTTATTCCAACTCCCTCTTACGGAGATAATTAGTAAATTACATCCCTTGACCTTCTTGTTTTTTCACATATAACAATAGGTCAAATTTCAACAATAACCGTCTTCCCCCGCTATTCTTCATTGTTCGTTCATTTCGTTTTCATCTCGCTCGTCTTACTAACGTTCTAGTTTTCGAATTCTGAGGATCTATGAGAAAAATCGAAGCTCTAAGAGGCCAAAATTACTATATAATGCAACGATGCCGTTATTGCTTTCTTGCGCCTGGGTTCCCTGGAAAATGGAGCACTCTTCACCAAACATATTAGCAAAAAGTCTGAAAAAGTTATCTTTCAGTAATCAATTTATGCATGTCAGTATTTAGCACTGGAGTGCAAGAATTGCCCGGCGAAAACCTGTAAAGTTAGCTCCCGGACTGTGTTTATATGTATCTTTTTGGTGTAGACCATTATCAATCCCAAGTAAACCTCTCAAATCACTCTCTTTTTCAGTATGTTGATATAGTTTCCCGAGTTATTATCATAAAATCTTAATCAAGACTTCAGAGTGTAATTTTCCAAAAGCAAATAATTTCGTATGTAACTCCCTAAAAAATCTCGTTTTCAAAAACGGTGAACGGTTGAACAATTTCTAACACCGACACTCACCTTCGTCCTCTAATGGAGGATATCTGGATTTGAAGGCCGCGACGTTTTCGACGTTGAGCCTATGAAGTTTTGCGTAATCCGAACCAATGCTTTCGAGGTCTTCCCAATCTCAACCAATAAAGACCATTATCACTCATCAGTCCCTCCCTTCAACTCTAATCACAAACACACTATGTCTCTTATTCATTGTCTTGATTTATTTTTTAAAGTTATCATTTGATAACATCATGATGAAGAACTACTAGTCCAAAGTAACCCATTAGGTCTCCTCCAAGAGGATTTCGTCGCTTACGAACAGTGAACGATTCAACAACATGCGAGAAAGCGAGAGCGATGAGAAAGGCGACCGACCACTGTCGCATCTTCAACGTCTAATGGACACTTCGGGTTGAATTTCATAACATCGACGTTAGAGACACATTTGCATAAATGACATGAATTTTCAGACACTTTTTGTTCGAGCACGTCAGAACATGTTTGTGACATTCCCTACAGAGTTTGGTCTCTCTGAAGCGATAGGGGATCTTCCGATGAGACTTGGACGATGAGTCCTAAGGTTAGTAATGGAAAATTGTCCAATGTTCTGAAAAATTTATTGTGAAGTTTTTTTTCCGGTGTGACTAAATTGATTTTTTAAATAAATTTGTGCAGTGTTGAACATATCTGAATTGCGAAGTACTGAATGAGCTCCCATAGAATGGTTGTCGGAAAAAGAAACCTCGAATCCCGAAAACTTGGACGATGACCGGCGGAAGAGCGAAAGCAGAAAGAGCTCGGAAGTCTCCTGAGACGATGGAATCAGCCCGAAATTTAGTAACTGGAGTTCATAACATGCTTGTTCATATGTAACCGGTAACGTAAACTATTCCCACGCTGACTCCTACAAGTTTTTCTCATGCAAGAACTATCATTTCGAAAAAAAGTTTTTCGACAGTCGAAAAATTCGAAAAAAGTTTTTCGTTTTTTTTCAAATAAAAAAAATTCTCCGTTTTTCGATTTTTTTCTTCGTTTTTTCGACTTTTTTCCTTCTATTTTTTTTTATTTTTTCGCTCGTTTTTTCTTCGTTTTTCGACTCTTTTTTTTCGAGTAAAACTGGTCCAAAAGCAACCAGTACGATACCAAGAGCCTTTGCGTTCTTCTGATGGCCAGGATGTTTCCAGGTAAATGTAGTTGATTGGGAAAATTTGAGAAGGTCAAGACGACTCGAAAGACGAGTACCCTTGTTGTACGGTCTTTAAAATTAAATGTTTCAGCTCTGTCGGTAAGAGCATTGCACGAAAAGCGAAGGTCTCGGGTTCGAATCCCGCCCACGACTCGATTTTTGCACATGTTTCTGCGAGCAGTTCGCTCCTCTGGTTTGGATAAAAACCAGTGCCTAAAAAATGCGAAAACTAGGGTATACTTCACATCCTTTTAGAAGGACAAAGAAAGATGATCAAGCTATAACGCACGGTCAAGAGCTAGTAAACCAGGCGAGGTTGATTCTAGTCTTTTCGGACGAGCGCAACACCCACAACAATCTCCCTTTGCCAGTTCTCAACTCATTATTTTAGATTATTTTTCTAAAAAATATATTAATGACTCAAAGATGTAGGAAGAGCATAATAAACTCAGCTAGCAACATAACATAAGTAAGAAACTCTTGACTGAGCTGAAGGAACTTTGACCATTAAAAGAGGAAGCCCCGCGCCTGTAATAATGGTAGTGTGTGCGGATATTGGATGAAGGGTCCCAAGTACGACTCCCACCCAAGACTACGCAAACCAAGGGGGTTGAAAAAAATGATAGTTTGACTTTCCTCACTGCTGCTACACACACTAGTAGCATATTTCAGCGATCATTCATCATTTCTGCCGTCATAGGTTTGTCCGGCATCTCAAGATAGTGCCTACCCTACCACCAGGCTATATCGCACGCGAGGAAAATAAAAGATATTACTGTAGAGTTGGCTCCGCTTTTCGAAGTCTAGAGCACAGACAAACTTCTGATTTTTTTCCTGTTAAAGTTACCTTTGCCTGTTCAAAAACAACTCAGATCAATTGACTATCCGTAATCTTGCCACGCAACTCTACCCTATAAACAGAGTTTTTTTTATAGATTATTACGAAGACGCCACTCGTGAACCTCATGCTTACCTTTTTGTTGATTTGCATAAGAATACCGATGTCAAGTTCCGTCTGCGTACGAGTGTTTTTTCCATTGACTGATCAGGTTATTTGTTATCTTGCCAAATGAAGCGTGCGGTTTGGTCTGAACAGTGTATCAAGAGCATTGCTTCTTTGTCAAACGACAAAGAGTTTGAGCAAGGTTTGTACAAGTTGACAGACAATGAAGTGATATGTCTTATTGAAGCCATTTGCAACATTCTTTATGGAAATCTTCCCATTACTAAGAAAACATGTAAAACTATGAAAAAGTTCGCGCCAGTAATGCGTAAACTTGCTCCTATAAGAAACGTTCAAAAAGCAAAGAAGGCCCTCATCCAGGTGGGGGGAGGATTCATTGGATCTATCATACCGATACTTGCAAGCCTGGCGAGTACTTTACTCTCCAATGCCCTCCCTTAATAAAATGGTGTTAGTGCCTGAAGAAAGACTAGCGGCGCTCTCTTCCATCAAACCGAAAACGCACATCGAAAGAATAGAGAGAGAATTACGCAGTTTGCTCTCTTCGACAGAGAGTGATGATAAACGCCTGAGATTGTATCAATCCCTTCTCCAACAACTCCCGTCAACTATTCATAAAAATTTAAATTATCAAGATGAAGAACCAAACTGGCAGGGAGAGGTGTCGACTCACGTTCCAACTAATTTTGGTAGTGTAGAAACAACCCCTTCCTCCATGAAAACGGTCGCTGAGAACTAATTTTGGTAGTGTAGAAACAACCCCTTCCTCCATGAAAACGGTCGCTGAGAACTAATTTTGGTAGTGTAGAAACAACCCCTTCCTCCATGAAAACGGTCGCTGAGAACTAATTTTGGTAGTGTAGAAACAACCCCTTCCTCCATGAAAACGGTCGCTGAGAACTAATTTTGGTAGTGTAGAAACAACCCCTTCCTCCATGAAAACGGTCGCTGAGAATCCCCAAGACCCTTCAATTAACACAAAACAAATAAAAGAAGAGAAAATTTATTTGGATGAATTGAAATTCACAAATGCTACAGTAAAGTCAAAAGCTGATTTGATAGTCGAACATTTCAGAAAATTTCCCGACATTTTTATAATAAACGACAAAGGGAAAATTGACGTGAAATGAAGAATTTGACGTTTTGCCGATAATTTCGGATCTCTCTAATAGATGGCGGAGTCGTTCGACACCTCCTATGGGTAGCGAAGAGTTTGTTCGAGCACTTGTATCCACAGGATTCCCTGTTGCACACATTGCGGACAAGAACCGGTCAGATTTTGCTGGGAGCAAATGGTTCTCAAGTCAGTAGACTATAAATTGGAGAAGATATATTCAGATCCCGAAAACCCCGGAGGTTTTAGAGGAGTGACTGCTTTGCTAAAAGCAGCCAATAATGCCGGAATAAAGGTGATCCGCTAACAACTGAAGAGATTTCTGCATCAAAGTGATACATACACTGCCCATTATCCGTCTGGAACAAAGTTCAAAACAGGAAGAATTCAGTCGACAGGGCTTGACAGCGATCATCAAGCTGATCTGGCTGTTTTGACTGATCTCAAGAGGTATAACAAAGGCTATTCGTACATTCTCGTTGTTGTTGACGTCCTCTCTCGATTTGTGATGTGTGCACCTCTCAAAAACGAAACCGGAAAAGAAACTGCGACTGCTTATAATGGTATACTTTACTCTAGCGGAAGAATTCCATTCAGACTATACACTGACGAGGGAAAAGAGTTTATAATACACATTTTCAAAAACTTTTGAGTGATAAGAAGATAATACACAAGAAACCAAAGAACCATAATGTGAAGTGTGCTCTTGCTGAGAACGCAGTAAAACGGATTAAAACCCGTCTGTACCGTGTGTTCTCTGAGAAGAATACATATAGTTGGATAGATGTACTACAAGATGTAGTACATGGTTTGAATGACTCACCGATCAAATCTATCGGAGGCATACCACCCGCTGATGTTAATCATGGAAACATGGAGAAAGTGTGGCAAAAACTATACGGAGAAGAAAAGTATAAAACTCCTCAACACATGTTGGAGACACGGTCAGACTTTCCAAGTTAAATACATGGTTCAAAAAAGGCTATAAAAACACCTTCACATAAGAAGTTTTCAGAATAAAAAAGTTCTTATACAAGGATCCTCCTGTTTATATCATTGAAGACTTGAACGGTGAGGAGATTGACAGTATTGTATATGAGCCCGAACTCGTCAAGTACGTTCCTAAACAAGAGTTTAAAATAGAGAAAATTTCACGTAAACGGCAGAAAAATAGAAAAACCTAGTTACTCGTGAAGTGGTTAGGTTATCCATCCAGTTCCAATTCTTGGATACCTTCCAGCGATGCAAGAAGAATCCGGTAATTCTTGGCATTTGGGTACCACTTCTTGCTCAATAGTTTTAGTTGTCTACGTCGCTCAAGTCATGTTAATCTATGCTGTAGTTTCGGTTTCTATATATAACCTAACATTCTCGAATTGTCCTGATAACAAGTTGTGGATTGCCATTCTTTCTTCCTGTATTGGGTATCTGCTACCTTCTCCTTCCATCACTCCTAACAAATTATGAAAGACTTTTACTTACCTCTTTTGAGTAACACTCGTAAAGAGGATGTTATTTCTAAAATCCGTGTAAAGTTACCTTCTGCAATTAATTTGCAAGAAGATTACGAAGTGGCTCTAACAGAGATAATCTATCCAAACACATTTACACAATATTTAACACTATATTTTTGAAAGACTTTGATGGATCCGTTGGAACTATGACTGTCACTTCATGTTCTTACAAATCAGGTTCTGACTTGATTGGTCAGATAAACTACTCTTTGAATGAATTCTTCAGCTTCAAGTATAATACGAAAAATATGAACATGTTGTATTATAACCCGTATACACGTAAATATGAAATAACTCTACCTGAACAAATTGGAAGAGCTATCTTTTGGGTATCAAGGAAACTAAAGAACATCGATCAACCTATATTTCTTCTCATCCCGTTCACGTCGCAAAAGACATGATGTTCATTTACGTCAATATTGTGGAGAACCAGATGGTTTCCAATGTTTTATGCCCACTTTTGAAAGTAATAGCAACAAACGGAGAGTTGGGTGAAAATGTGAGCGTTTCCTTCACAAGACCTCAATATGCCGCCGTTCGCTACACAGACTTTGAATACATTAATGTTGATATTAAGAACGACTTTGATGAACTTTGATGATTAAGAACGACTTTGATAAGTTTTCATTCGGGGAAGATCTGCATGGAACTTCATTTCAAACCTAAACGTTCAGCAGAGTAGTTATGCATATACCTTTTAATCCCGACTCTTTTATTGACTGGTATGATGTGTTTATCGAACAAGCACGTCAGAGTGGTTCGGGATTTCGTGGTTATCCTTATCAGCGTGGTGCTTCTGGTTTGGGCGGTGTTCTCTCCAAGTTCTTCAGTTTCATTCTGCCAATTGCAAAATCAGCAGGAAGGTCTATTGCTTGTGAGGCAGTGAATGCTAGTGAAAAGTTTGTTGATGGATGGTAAAAACGTAAAAGAATCTTTGAAGACACATGGTCGTCAAGCCTATAAAAATCTAGTGAATCGTGCCAATGCTAGAATACAACGCGGTAAAGGTAAGAGAAAGCGTAAAGGTCGTAAAACTGAGAAGATAAAGAGAGTCAAGACTAGAAAGCGGTCAGTATTGAAACGTCAATGACGTTGAACGGTTAAACGGCCTTTGAACTCTCTAAAAGACATTTTTTCAAAGTGAAAATGGGGAAACTAATTGACCCAAAGTCCGTTCCATCAACTCGAAGTGAATTGAGTGTGTTTGAGAACCTTCTACTGGTATCTTTATCACAACACGTCTACGTGTGATATCGATACCTGGTGGGCGATCAGATTTCCCTTACTCTACGCTTTTCACTGATATTGTTCCACGACGTATTGTTGTAGGATGTGTAGAGCAGGATGCATTTGATGGTCATTCATCCAAAAATCCGTTCAACTTCAAACACTTTAATATTTCGGAGATTTCTATAGATGCCAGAGGAGTTACTCTCCCCGCTCAGCCTCTCAAAATCAACTTTAAGCAAAATTGCTATGCAGAAGCTTTCGCAATGTTTTATGAAAACATTGGAGTTATAAGTGAAAATCGCGAAATTGCAATATCTTATAAGAAATATAGGAATGGTTTATTTTTTTGTTTTTCTCGTTGATTAAGTTTACAATTTCCGTATTTTTGATTAATTTGTTTTTATATTATTTAGTCGATGTTCTTTTTTTCCGAGAATATAATTAGTCCATGCTTATTGATATAAGGGGTTTACACCAAAGATTTATAGCTTGAGGGGTTGATGACGTCATCATCCAGCACATTGAATCTGAAGAGAAAAAAATCGAAAAAATGTATAACAGAGTAGTAAGCAAATAGTGTGTAAAAGAAGGGACGGTTAGAGAAAAAAAGTAGGAGCGTGCGAAGAAATAAGTTTATAGACCCTTTTACAAAGTAGAATTCGAGTGGTGGCGCCCATTTGAGCGGATAACTGTGAACATGCAACCACGCGATAACACGGATGTCTCAGGGATGGTTCTGTTCGGCCGTTAAAAAAAGTTAGAGGAAAAACGCGTGAGAGTGCGTGAAGAAATAGTGTGTAAAAGAAGAGATGGTTAGAGAAAAAAACGCGTGAGAGTGCGCAAATAAATGGTGTGTAAAAGAAGAGACAGTTAGAGAAAAAAACGCATCAGAGTGCGCCAAGAAATAGTGGGTAAAAGAAGAGACAGTTAGAGAAAAAACGTGTTTAAAAAATAATTTAAAAAAGACCTTTACAAATCATATAATCAATGACCTTTACGATAACCTTTATATTTGACATTTAAAAATCAATCGATAAAAATCGGTCACAGAGTCCTCCACCTCACACAGTACTACAGTAATTCTCCAGGGAGGTGTGTGAAGACAATATTCTTTGAAACTTTTTTGCAGATTCTGCGAAGAGTTGATAGCAAAGAAGAGCTCCTGTTTCTTCTCGGCATTTCAAAATTGTTTTCTTCTTTTATTTTTCTATTCTTCTCCTTTTCTTCCTCATTTCTTTTTCCTTCCATTTGTCATCTCGTCTTTTTCTTCTTTTTTTTCTTACTGTATTTTGTCTCGAAAAGTACATCAGTGCATATTCTGATTCTATTGTAATCTGAATTGTTGGTAGAACTCTTTGAAAACCAAGATCAATTGGCAATTAGATTTGAAAAATTCATTTGTTCTCTTAGTCTCCACTCAAAGAGTCTCCGCTTATGAATGTCGTGTAGTTATTGGGAACAGCTAATTTCAAGATACCTCGTTCTTCGAGAAGCTAACAATCAAATTGTATTATGTTTTTAATAATATAACTGTTGGCCGAAAATTTATAAATGAAATCACACTTTTTGGTGAAACAAAATCCTTTATTCAGAGCTACTTGAGGCTAAAACGCTCAGAGAAGTCTGTTCCTGTCAATCAGTGGTCCAGAATATTTCTCTAGTGAAACTTCGGTTTTGAATCAGATTATTCATTGATTAACTTCAATTAATCTCCTATTTGATAAGTAGTATGACTTCTTAAACAAGTTATGATACAGAAAACTATTTGAAGGATCTTTTAGACAACAAAAGCTTCTCGGCAAACTATTCAACAAATCATATTTTATCGCCAATTTCATGGAATAATCTTTCAAGATTCATCTTTCTTCTAATCTTTCTTCTAACAAATAATTTGATGATTAAACGGGAATGAGTGGCGATTCTTCCTTCTTTGGGGGCTCAACTTTAGTGCTGTTCTGGTAGGCCCGAGGAGCTTTTCCGAGTCTCCTTCACGCTTTCAGCACGGGCCTCCTGGCAGGGGCTGCTCCCGCTCCTTCGAGATTCCCTTCGATGTCTTCTTTTTTCTGCTATAACAGAAATTGAGCGACTGAGCGTCAAAGAAATGGAAAAATTGAAGAAAAATATATGGTTGTTTTAACCTGAAAAATATATGGTTGTTTTAACCTGAAAAATATATGGTTAAAAAGGTTAAAACAACCTACAGGTGAAATGCGCTTTTTAAGTTTAAAATACGATTTCCCAGATAAAGGAGAAGCGACCGAATTTAACAACACAGCGACCAAATTTAACAACTTCTGCTAAATCTCTGCATCTTCTCTGCACTTTACCTCTTGATCATTTCTCATTATTTCATGACCCCTCTTCTATGAGCGGTATTTTTCAGACCTTTTGCTAACTGAGGTAACCTATGATTTATTACTTCAATCAATTATTTCCGCAATTGCTGTTGTTTCCCGCTCCCTCCCAACCCTTTTTAATCTCTTTCTAATGAATTTAATTGAATATTCTAGGTTAATCTCTTTTCTTTTTCTACTTTACAAAGAGAATATTTTTGATTCTTTTCAAACCCATTCAAGCCAGGCATTCTTGGCGATTTCTATAAACTCACTAGAAATAAATATATGCATTTGTTGGAACAACTGAATAACTCACCCGGTAATTCTCGCAGCATTTTTCCTTCCAGGACCATTCGAAGGATAAGAGCACTGCAAATAGAGAAAATAGGAAACAGTAACCATCCTCATAAAGTCTCAACTGAAAAGTACTAACGAGTCAACAAGACGAAGCCGATTGAGGCTTTCCCGAAGTAGACCAGGAGAATAGCGATGGTTTCGCAGTGCGTCCAAAACAGATCCTGCACAATCGGTCACATCTTTCCCACAATTCTTATGCAGCTTTATGAAGGATGTATTTTTATCTCAATGACGGTTCATAAAAATTCAAAACAAGTTTTCAGAAAAAATTCTGTGTTTAGCTTTTTTTTTCTGTGATCAAAAACTTCAACTCAAATTTTTAGAAAGAAAGCAGTATTTGACTTCTAGAGGGTCCTCCGTAGTTGACATCGTTGAGGATGGGACATTAGGGATATGGAAGACGAGTTTGGATCCACTGTGAGTGAAGGTACTGGGTGACGATGCAGTGGGAGTGGTGTGAGTGTTCGATCGGGCCTTCCCCTGATTTTGAAACGTTTGAAAAAACTTTCACAATTGTTTGCCTAAACGTCGACTATAAACACGTAAACAATTGTTTTCCAGTTCTTAACAAAGATTTCCCACTTGGACTTTGTATTACATAGATTCTTCTTCATTGCTCGGATAAAATTTGAATCTACAAATGTAGTTTCTCTATTTCAAAGTGATCTCGATGTTTCAATTTTTTTCTAGTCTTGCAAACACAAACCGAGAATTTAAGTCGAGTAGGCTAGAGAATTTTCTCGACTTCTGCATCTAATTCAGGAGTAAAATGCGACCGGACAATTTGATGTTTACATGTATCCGCCGAAAAAAACTGAATCAAGAAAACTTACTTGTTGGAACTGATTATTGCTTTGCTTCTTTGGTATTTGTAGAATTTTTACATGGCAGTCTCCTCATAAGAATTGGTTGAGTAATTCCTTCAATACGTACTCGATTTTTAACGTATCATTCGTTGCTCCGCGGCCCTGTTCCGTATCAATCGCGAAACCGCGCTAGGCTAATCATAACAAAATTTCCTTTTCCTCGACAGGCTTCTTTCTATACATGGGCACTCTGTTACTTGGGGGCAGGTCACTTTCACCGACTTTTTCGCTTAGTCTTAGGTAAATTGGCTCTTATGTACTCACAAGCATACCGTGCGTCTTGTCTTGCAGACATTGGAAAACTAAACAAAAAATTGGCTTTAAACGCTACGGTTTCAAAAATTTTCTTTATAGGTGATCATTTTGAGCATCAGAGTCTGTATTGAAAAAAGTTTCTTTAAAAAATTTTTTTTAAATAAAAAATTATTTCTACATTTAAAAAAGTTTTTACATTAAAAAATTATTTTTACATAAAAAACGCTTACGATTAGGCAGAAGTTTACGCTAACGAGGCCGTACGGCTTAGGCTAACGAGACCGTATAAAAAATGCCACTCTGCACTGTCTGGCGTCTAATATGCCCGTGAGTATATAAGAGCCGGTAAATTGTATGCTAACGAGGCCGTATAGAACAATTAGCCACAAAGTTTCAGTTTTTTTCAAGTATATTTGAGGAAATTGACTTAGCTGTTTTCAGCTAATATTCACTGTTTTTTCCGCTTACAATTACGCTTAGTCAAAGGTTACGCTAACGAGGCCACACGGCTTAGGCTAGCGAGAAGGCATAAGAAAATGTCAATTCAATGACTAAATTTGTCAAAAAATAAAAATAAAAGCCCCTCCCCCAAGTAAAGTGGGGCCAAAAATAAAAGCCCCAAGTAAAGTGGGGCAAGTAAAATTGTTACCTATACTCGATACTTCGATCAAACAGGGAACTTGCAGACCCAAGTTGAAGCAAGAAGAAAATTGGAAGTATTTTTTTGGCTTATTCACTTTCTTTCCTTTCTATTTTAAGCCGATCATTTTAGGACTGAGTGCTCAGAATTGACTTTTTAAGTAGTGAAGAATTGGAGAATAAACTGACCCGTCTCATTGAGGAAATAACCGCCAATCTTGCATGATTTTCTCCACCGTGTATGGCTTTCTTCTTCTTTTAGAGCAATTTAGGTGCTCACAATCCCTGAAGTGAAGTTGTTTTAGAAAATTAACAAAAAAAGTACGCATAATACTGAAATTCAATTGCGAATCAAATCAAAATGTCATTCAACAAAGGACTGCACCAATTTCGTTCACTAAACTTGTGTGAAATGAGAATTCAACAATCAGGGCGAGAGTAAGGTGAGCAGCCGTGACATGTTTCTACGTGAGCGCATTGAGGTTACGGCACTTCTTCTAAGTGTGTCATACACTTGTATTTTTTATGTTGACTTCATTTTATTTTTCTTCTCATTTTTTCATTTTTATTTGGACTAAATAAAAAAAATTCTGGCGTAAATTTTTAAGATTAAGAGACAAATTAACTTTCTATCTGTACATTCCTCTCTACGCCATTCTGTCCTTTTCTCGCTTCCATTCCTTCTTTCTGCCCTTCACTTTTCTGCTTTCTTTCACTGGCATTCGCCAAACTGAGAAGAAGATCATTTATATTCTCTACTTTACTTCTTTGGAACACTGGAAAAATTCTATCGAAAATACTTTCAGTGATCTACCGTGCCTTCAAACAGAGTACAGCGCTGAGTTAAAAGCAAACTACCCATTTTCTAGAGTAACTGCTGAGAATGAAGAAAAATCTCTTGTTATTGAATGTTTGCATCTTTGTGATTCAGTTATGTATACATGTATCCGCCGCGAAGGCCGATCCAGTCACTATTTAACACCTGATCCCATTTGTTATCGTCGTTGCAAAGGTCCGTGCTGCAGAAGCAGACGATATTCACGACATCTCCTGTCAGTTCCTGTGTGCAACCCGTTACTTCCACTTCATCGTATCAACCCGTTACTCCCATCTGTACGACGCTGCCTCAGTACTGAAACGTCTATGGTGATAATTAAATTCGACATTACACAGTATTTTCCAGCTTACTTCGATAAACTTTGGAAAAAAAGCGCAAGTGTTTGTGCTTGCAGATTTATAACACTCGGGAGTTGGGATCAACACCTCAAAAACGAGTGCAAATAGCACGGCAAAATCGGCGCAATTTTACATTAAGGGGCCGCGCTTTACTTCGAGGTCTGCTCAAACCTATTGAATTGATTCCTATCAGACATTCCTATATTTTTTTCTAACCCCTTGCATGTTCTTGATTGTACTCACCTTGTAACCCCATTAGATATTCACAACATAATACGCAAGATGCAGCCTAAAATCAACAATTCGCCTGATTGTATTCCTAACATTTTCGTTAAATACTGTCAAGATTCCCTAACCATTCCACTATCAATAAATTTTACTACAGGGTGGCTGGAAAGTACGGGGACCGAAAGTCAAACGCTTTTGTATCGTAATCAATAATCCAATTCCTCTCAATTCAACACATTTTATTCTCAACATATATATGTACAACTGGGTGAAGTCAGTTTTCAATGCGGCCGCCCTTGGCGCGGATGACGCGGTGGAGACGCCTGGGAAAAGCATCAGTCGTGGCACGCAGGTAATCAACGTCGAGTTCCTCCCAAGCTTTGAGTAGGGCCTTCTTCAGAGACGCCAAATTGGGGTGGGGACGAGCCGAGGCTTTCGCCTCGAGAACCGACCATGCGGAATAATCGAGCGGATTGAGATCCGGCGATTAGGCGGGCCACTGCTTCCTCGTTATGAAGGCGGGTAAGTTGTTTGCACACCACTCTTGCGTCACAACGGCCTTGTGAGCGGGCGCGGAGTCCTGTAGGAAGCAGAACGGGTGGCCAGCGAAGTACGAACGGGTCCAGGGAAGCAAGGCGCCTTCGAGAATGTCTTTGATATAGTTCTGCTTGTTGATCTTCACGCCCTGATCATCGAAGACGAGTGGAGACTTGCCCGAAGCGCACACAGCCGCACAGACCATCAACTGAGCTAGATGGGAAGTGCGGTTGACGACTCTTCCGTTGCAATCGGCTTCCTCAGGATCTCTGGCGATAACCCGCACGTTTTGGGAGTTGTAGGCCTCCTCGATCGTGAACAACTTCTCGTATGAGAAGACTATCTCGTCGGCACCAGGTGCGGCCGTGTCGCAAAGCAAGGCCCGACTTCTCTTCACGCGCTCTGCCGTGTTCTTGGCAGACAACAAGGCACCCTTGCGAGTACGATAAGGGCGCATGCCGAGGTCATCCCTGACGATAGTCTGAGCCGACCAGCGGGATATTCCGAGCTCCTGGGACATCTTGTCAATGCTCCGCTTGGAGTTTCGGCGTATTCGCTCCCTCACTGCTTTTATCTTCGCCGGCATCCGAGCAGATCGAGGTCGGCCAGTTTTCGGACGGTCCTCGAGATTTCCGAGCTCGCGGTAACGTTTGATGGTCTTCCAGACAAGATTTCGGCGGACGACGAGGCGTTTCGCGATGTCGGAGTTGGAGTACCCGCGCTGGTGCAAATCGACGATATCGGCACGCTGGAGATGGGGACCCGTCATAACCTTCAAATTTAAACAATCGTTGTCAAACTCTAACACGATGTTTAAAACACAATAAACTTCGAAAACCAAAAAAATGCAATCGGTGCGTGCACGAAAAAGTGCGTAGCACACACCTAAACCACGGACTCCGTACTTTTCAGCCACCCTGTAATTGCATTAACACTGGACACTATCTCTCGAAATGGTAAGAAGGGATCATCATACCCATTCATAAGAAAGGTAGTAGCTCTAATGTTGACAATTTTAGGCCCATAACTCTGGTTTGCTCAATGTCCAAATTATTTGAAAAATTTATTCATGACATCATTTACAATTATTTGGAAGGCAATAAGCTGTTAAATTGTTGCCAATCAGGGTTCAGACGAAAACGTTCTACTGTGACCTCTCTAGTACAAGCTCACAGTCTATACCTTACACTCATAGCACGAAAGAAGCCAGTTGACATATGTCTAATAGACTTCTCAAAAGCCTTTGATTGTATTAACCATAGATTTCTAATGCACAAACTAGCAACATTAGGTATTAACTCCTCCTTTCTTAGATTAATCGTATCGTTTCTTACTAACAGAACATCTCGAGTACGAGTCGGCTCTTCTTTATCTGAAAGTAGGTCCTACCCCTGCGGTGTTCCCCAAGGAAGCTCCCTAGGGCCTTTGTTCTTCTCGATGTTCATTAACGATATTTGTAGATGTAATACCCATAGGCGTCCATTGTTTTCTTTATGCTGACGATGTCAAGTTATTCTCAGAATGTCCTCTTCTACTGCAAAGTGCTATTAACGCAATCGCTGACTATGCTCTCAATTGGTCGCTCACTATCTCTGTTACTAAATGCTTTGTCACTAATTGTCGACCTCTTAACAACAATTCTACTTACTTTATTAATGACTTCATACTACCATCATCCAACATCGTCAAAGATCTAGGCATATTACTTAACCAGAACCTCAATTTCTCTAATCACATTAAATTAACCATCAAGAAATCTACGAATTGCATAAATCTTTTTCTACGAGCTTTCAAAACTTGCTCATTCTCAGTATTCATAAGAGCTTACAAGTCGTATATTCTACCCCTGTTAGAATATGGAAGTGAAATATGGTCTCCTGTCTCCATTGGCCTCGTTAATGCCCTTGAACGGGTTCAGAGAGCTTTCACACGTCGCCTACTAATGAGATCCGGTCTAAGTAACTTGAGCTATACTAATCGGCTTGCTATACTCAACCTTTCCACATTAGAATACAGGAGATCAATCGCTGACCTATGTTTTATTCATAAATGCATTCATCGTAACATTGATATTGATTACTCTTCCCTGTTCATTGTTCGTCCATCTCCCTATCAGAGTCGATCTTCACACTCTTTGAGAATTATTCTTCCTTTTAACTCAAAGCATTCTAACTCCACGTGCGCCTCTCGAGTAATTGAAATTTGGAATAATTTGCCTGTTAACATTGTAACGTTAACTTCATCTAACACGTTCAAAAAAGCTATTTCAAGTTTGCCAGCGGAAATTGTCGTTCCCAGATCAGTTCTGCAAATGTAGCATCAAGTTAACAGATTTACTCTTTTCTGTGAATATTTTCTTATTCTCATGTTTTTTTCCTGACCATTGTACTAAACTTCTATTTCCTTTTGTTTTTTTTAAACACTGATCCCGCATCCGTGGCAGTCATCCATTTTCATAACTTCTACATGTACAACTGGAATAAAGAATTGAATTGAATTGAATAAATTGATTCCTATCAAACAGGGAAGAAAAAAAGTGTGTATGAAGTAATTTTTTTTGCGTTACAAATACAAAATAGTGATGAAAAACAAGCGTAAAATCGGTTCAATGCAGTTTTCGAAAACAAGTTAATCAAACTGCTGACTTCAATGTTTTAAATCAGAAACAATAGTGTAAATTTGACTTTAAATTCGAAAAATAGAAGAAAAACCAGTCAAAAAGCAAAAAAATCATCGCTGACGTTCACACGCTTTTTGGCAATCGCCCAAAAAAGGCCTAAAGTACCGTACACCATGCGCATTTTAAGTGCTATTCCAATTGAGACCGTTATTTATACAAATTTAAGATAAGAACAAGACGTTCACGCAATTCGAAAAAAACGGGATGTCGTTATGTTTTCGCAAATATTAACACTCCATCAGTCACACATGCTTATCAAGCGATTGCGTCATGAATGGAGGGAGCGTAACTCCAGAATTCACGATTGAGGCAGAAGAGTGATGGAAAATAGATGATAAATCTTAAATTAAATTGAAGACTAATGTATGGTCCTAAAGAGATTCTAAAACGAGGAGAAGTGAGCTTCCCATGATTCAGTTGGCGCAGTCTTAGTTCGCTGCTGTTCATAGTACTTTTCGTTTAGAAAACCTGGTAATAGTCGCGCATTCTTATCATGCGTGACTAAGAGAACAAGGCATATGAGCCTTTCAGATAACACTATCGCACGGAATAGCAATGTATCCCCGTGGTGTAATGGTAACACGCGTTCCCGGTTTAAGTCGAGATGGTTTGGGTTCGATCACGCCCGATGGACTAGCTTTTTTTCTGTGCGATAGTTCAATCATTTGTCAAAGGTGTGAGAAATTGTGATTAAATATGACAGTTTTTGGATGATATTTCTTCTCACTTTTCATTCTAGTCTTAAAATATAGGAATTAGGCCTCTAGCAGTAATTGGACACCTTGGCGTTGTATGTCCAAGAGACAATGGACTTATGGAGCGTTAGAATTCCACTTTTCACTTTGCAAAGTGATTTTCTGCTAAGTGACTTCAAGTTTTTTTAGAAAATTTTGAACTCTCTCGCTGCAAGAAAAAAAGACATCGCTGCTCATGTCTCGAACTTTATATTTCTCTCTCTAATTGTACACATTTTAGGTTAGAACAAGACGTTCACGCAATTCGAAAAAACGGGATATCGTTATGTTTCATTATGTTTTCGCGAAATCTAACGCTCCATTAGAATGTATGTGTTCTTTATTTTTAACGTAGAGTATGTTTTCGTGGTGAGACATTGGAGCGTTCAACGAAATCACTTAGCAGAAAATCACTTTGCAAAGTAAAAAGTTGAATTATAACGCTCCATTACTCGCATCCACCTCTACAGCTTGCTTTCTACCAAGAATTCAAGATTTACGCTTCATTTCCGGTGCATTAGATCTGCTTAAACTGAAGTGAATTAAATATTAAGATATGACGCAGTCGTTGAGATCGCATAAGTCAATGACCAAGGCGTTTTCACTAGCATAACGCATGTAACATAGTGTGCCCTTGGTTGTGTAGTGAGTGTTAACGCGCTCACGTCCTGTACGAGACAGTTGAATTCAGTTCCGCCGAGTTATGATTGAAAAAAGTTCATACTTTCAATAAATGAATTCAATCTGTGTTTCCTCGAGAACAATTTTGTTTTTGTTTCAAAAAAGTTAAATTCATATGTGAAAAGGAACTTTCGTGAAAAGTCCTTCAGATTTCCTCTGTTCTTGAACCCGTGAAACTAAACGACATGCGTAATCCACCCATACGAAATTAAACTAAACGCCATTAGAAATTCATTCATCCAAAATACAATTAAACGCCATGCGGAAAGTCGAAAATTGAAAAGTTTTTAGAGTAGTTCGCCTAGCAAAATATTCTTCGAACTGGAGTTCACGAATGAGTTAAATTCTTAGATCATTTTTTTGTGGCGGCGGAAAGATTCAGAAATCGATGTGTAGCATACAAATTTTTTCTTGGAAGTTTCTATTTTTCAAATGTGAGATTCGATCGAATATAGAAACCCGTGTTTTAGGTGAGTTTTTCGCCATGAAACTCACCTTTGACTTCGAGACGAATGATGATTGTTATTGACAAGTTTGAGGAAAGCATCCTCCTTTTTCTAGTGTATTTTAGAACTTGAAATAAGTTAAACTCTCTAAGAAATTTTGGTGAGATTATTGGACAATCTGTTGTTTCTAACATTAAATTTCAGTTATGGTTCCCTCCTACGTCGTTTCTCTCCTTCGTCGTACACCATAACTTATGTTTGACCCCTTGTCAGGCAGTTGACTCTTTATTCGGACGTAGCAACATTAAGGCCTCAGCCAATACATAGAAGGATAAAGACTGTTCAATTTATTCTGACTTGCCCCAGTCAATTTTTTGCGAAAACGAAAAATTGAAGGTGACCTCTTTTCATTAAATAACCCTTGTACTGAGCCCGGGACCGAAATCCGGGCCCCTTCACCATACTCAACCACCTCCTGGACAAAATCAGCCCTATCTTTACCTCACCATAGAGCTGGGAATGCTGGATTACCCTGCCATCTCGGAAAACCCAAAATAGCCCGCGTTCTGTATTTTTTCAACCATCTTATGACCTTTGCCAGCATAAAAGGAAGGAGGGATTAACCAAAGAAGCTCCCCAGACCTTCAAGCTCTCTCACTGAACGCATCGACTCCAGATGCTCCCGGACAATGAGTTCTGGAATAAAACTTCTTGCATTGCGTATTACGTTCGTCCGCGAACATGTCCACTGTAGGCCTTCCCCTTCCCACATTTCGAGGACTTCCTTTCTTATTCCCCAGTCATCACTGTCCACCCACCTACTCACTTCATCCGCGTCCACATTGTTCTCCCTGCGCACCCACTGAACATTTAACTCATTTTCGCAATATATATTATATTTTATCTACATTTTTCAATGCAAAAACAGTTTCCAGAGAATTAATTAACAACTCATAAAGCGTGACATGATGAACATCATGTAAACAGCGGAGAATGAAGTTCTCAAAAGAAAGAACATTTTCTTTTAATCAACAATATGAATATTGAATAACTCAGCCATACTTTCTAAAAATGATGATTTCTCCAGAAAACTTCTAAAGGCAGCGAAAGATGTATTCAGCAAAACTTCTCTAGGTAATTGAGCGAACATACGTGAAACTCTAAGAGTGAAAGAATGGAAACGAGCCGCGTTTTTCGTACTTTCTACAAAAATGCCGCTAGGGTTTGTACGCGTTGGTTTAACATGTTTAAAAATTCGGTCTCTTTCGATTATTGACAGGTTATAAATTTTCTATAAATCTAAAATCTAAAAAATCTAAAAAATAAATCTTAAAAAATGAAATAAAAAAAGGTTATAAAAAAAATTTATTGACAGGTTAAAAAAAAGTTATAAATTATAAATTATTATAAATTTTCCAACCCATTTTCATGTCAGCTTGAATTCTTCTCGAATAAAGGGGTGAAAGTTTGAGGCTAGCTAATCTATCTTTGTATGATGGGAGAGAATGTGGGTAATTGGAGTCGGGAAAACAACGATAGAAGACGATGCGTGTAAAGGATTTCAGAACTCTTTCAATCAATTTCATGTCTTTGGCAAAATATGGGTTCCAAAAGCTAGATGCAAATTCTAAGTGAGGTAAGACATATGTTTTAAAACATTTGACAAGTAACTGGGAATCGTCGAAACTGCTCGAAACAGAGAATACATTGCTGCCGTTGCTTTGGAGACCCTGTCAGTTACTGCTTGGCTTCGAGGGAGAGACGGTACGATTTGGATTCCGAGATCCCGCACTTCTGAGGAAGGGGTCAGAGGAACATCGTTGATTTTGTAGGCTGGGTGGAGAGTGCAAGAGCCTATGTGCAGATGAGTGCTCTTAGATGAAGAAAGAGTGAGATCATTAGAATTGCACCAATCATATACAGCATTCAATTCAATTCATTCAAAGCCAATTGTAATTCATGACAGCGTTCAACGAAGTTTTCTTTCTTGTACGAAACATAAATCTTAACATCGTCAGCGTATGCTTGGTAACACACGTTCGGAAATGGTTCAAGAACGGAATTTAGATCAGATATGTAAAGAATAAAGAGAACGGGACCAAGAACCGATCCTTGCGGAACGCCTGATATGACTGGACGCGGAGTGGACATCTTGTCTCCCATACGGACAGAAAAAGTACGATTAGTGAGAAAAGATTCTAGAAAAAGAATGTTTCCAGATAATGGGAGTCGAACCAGTGTCCATACAAATATTATAAAGGTGAGCCAAAGGAAGAGCAATAGAAGAAGCACATTTCTTGAATATAAGTTGAGGAATATCATCTGCCCCATGGCTGCCAGACTATTTCAGTTTAGAAAGAAAACGTTTAACTGTGGAAGGGAGAAACAATGAAGGACACATCTTAGGAGTGATGCGAGGGCAATACATAGGGGGAGGCAAGTGATTATCATGAGTGAAAGAAGATGCGAATTCGGATGCTAAAATTTCACATTTCTAACTAGAATCTACTGATATGTGACCAGATTGGTCAATGAGTTGGAGCGGAGGGGAAGGTTTAGGTCTTGTCAGAGAGGCGATATGCTGATAGAGATTCTGTGATCGAGATAATTTGGCCTTCTGGCAACTTCTATTCCACTTGTTGATTTGTTTCAATAAATCACAACTTGCTTTATTATAGAGTAAACGAACAGCAGGAATACGTATGTTACGAAAGAGAGCACCGCGATAGGCGATAAGCCTACATATATGGGGAGGAAAAACAAAATTAGAAGTGCGAGGAAAACGACTAGGAACATGTATAGAGATGGCTTCTTTGAGGATGGAAAGGAAACGTGAATAAAGATCATCTACTGAATGGAAAAGATTTAAAGAAGCTTCCCAATTAATAGCGGAAAGATGTGCATTAAGAGCATCAAAATCGGTTCTGCTATAGTCAGGGACAAGGGTCGGAGAATGAAGCATAGCAGATGAATTAATTGAACATTCAAGTCCTGAGTGGTCACAAGACGGAAACGAAGGGATTACCCGACAATTAGAGAAAAGAGAAGTCTGAGAAGTAATAAGCCAGTCAATACATCGATTAATTCGGGTTGGTTGTCGACAGAGGAAAGACAAATCTAGTGCAGTAACCATATCATTTAAAACATGATCTGAGGGAGTATTGGGGGGAGATAGAGAATCACAATTGAAGTCTCCTACGAGAACATACGGGTACTTAGTGGAAGAGAAAATATCCGACAAGAGATCACAAAAGGAACGGGTTTGCTCGGTTGTAAAATGAGGTGGCCGATAACAAACAACTAAACGGAAAAAGGTATTTGAGAGTAAAATGTCAATCGCGGTAATTTCATCCCGAGAAGTGGTGAAAGAAGCTTTTGTGAAAGTAATATAGTCTCTGATGACAATAGCGACACCACCGCCTCGAGAGTCGCGGTCTTTACGAATGATGTTATATGGTAAGGATCCAATTATTTCACTGTCAGCTATTCTAGAACTCAGCCACGTCTCAGATAGAGCTACAATATCTGGCTGTCTATTTTTCTAGAAATAGGCGAAATACGTCTAGCTTATTACGAACGGAACGCATATTACGAACGGAACGAAATATCCCGAAACCATACTGTGTTTACAGAGTATAGCATACAACGATAGAAATCGAAACCCTCAATCACAACCTAGACTTTTCTAGGCCATTGAGTCAATCTTTGTCACAGTGTTTTGGTAACACGCCACAACCCCGGTCAAAGTATACAGGGTGGTCCATAAATAAAGTTACAAATGTTCGAAAACATTTCCTGGGAAAGTGACCGCACGTAGCGGTCACTTTTCTCGTTTTCCTGATCCCCCGTTTTTTTTAGTACGTGTCAAGTGAGTTGCGATTGATTCCATCGATGTTTAGGGTAATGACAGCGTCGAATCGCTTGCGCATTGCGATCATTCGCCTACACACTCTTGGCCACGCTCCTACTCGCATTGCTGAAACGCTTCGCCTGCCTCGCATGACAGTGTATCGAGCGATCAAAAGATTCGAGGAGCTTGGCACATCTTTGGACCGTCCAAGGCGAGGTCGTCCTCGCACTGTTCGCACGACACCACTCATCGAAAACGTTCGGATTCGGATCAACCGAAATTCACGACGAAGCATCAGACAGATGGCGCAGCAGCTCCCGATGAGCCGAACTTCATTGAAACGAATAGTCACGGAGGAGCTGGGACTCAGGTCGTATCGTACACGGAAGGCCGCTTTTCTGTCGGCTCGCAACAAGTCGGGAAGAGTCAAAAGATGTCGCGACCGTCTTCGCCGTACGCAGCTAGGCGAACATTTCAATATGGTGTCCTCTGACGAAAAGCTGTTCACCGTGGAAGAAGTCCACAACTCAAAAAACGTCAGAGTGCTTGCGAAGGACGCAGAGCAAACCGATAGCAAGGGTAGAACGGTCCAACGCAGTGCACATCCAACTCAAGTCATGGTCTGCGCCACAGGAAAAACACCGCTTGTTTTTGTAGAGAAAGGCGTCAAGATCGACACGGAATACTACCTGAACATGTTCTGCAAGACGTGCTCCATCCATGGTCTCAATCGCATTTCAATCAGAGGACATGGACCTTTCAACAAGACTCAGCACCAGCCCACAAAGCTAAAAAGGTCCAAACGTGGTGCAAGGAAAGTTTTCCCGGCTTCATTACAACATCAAAATGGCCGGCCTCATCACCCGACCTGAACCCGCTGGATTATTCCGTTTGAGCCTACTTGGAGTCCAAGGTCAACTCTCGCTCCCACTCAAATATTGATTCCCTGAAGAATGCCCTTCAGGCAGAATGGGACAACATCGGAGTCGAATACCTCCGTACAGTGGTAAGGGCGTTCCCAAAGAGACTTCGAGCTGTAGTTCGAGCAAAAGAAGATATTTTGAGCTGAACTTTCGCGTGAATGTTGACATTTATGTTGTTGATAAAATATGTTAATTTGAGATGATTTTCTCTGTTTTGAAAAAAGGTATAACAATTCCAATTTGTAACACTATTTATGGACCACCCTGTAATAGAACTGGTTGGGTTCAATTCCGCCCTGTGAAATAGCTTTTGGCCGTCCAATAGTAGACTTATATTCTGTGTTAACCAAGCGTCACTGCATCTAACCCAGTTTGTTTCTCGAACCGGCCCACGACTAAATCTATGCGCTTCGCAAGAAAGCTAGTGATACGAATACTCGGGTTGTCTGCACCCTCTCCTTTAAATCACATGCTCTCGGGCTTTCTAACAGGCCTACTGTTCCCTGATGATATACACGCTCTTTCTGAGGGTAGGAAGAGACAGCCTGATTCAAACTATGTAACTGAGCGTTTGTTAGATCATTCATACCTCCTAACAGCTCAAGATAGAAAATGACCTGCTGTCTGACATTGTCACCAAAACTTTCGCGGAATCTTCAGATATTCTAGGCTGAAATGGCCACGTGGTCTACCAAGACTTTTCAGTACTGCTCCATACTTGCTTGAATATTTAGTTTCCGATTTTTTTGATTTTTTTTTGATTTCGGTTCAAATACTCTGTCCCAAACGCTCACTCACGTCTCTCTCCTACGCCCAGCCTGAGTCTTGGCACTCTCTGTTCTTCTTACTGTAAGGCTGCGGTCTGGTTCGCTCTCGTTCTCAACGATGCCTTATCGCCTGCAATAAATGACATACATGGATGCCAGTGTAGCCAGCACTTTTCGTCTCTCTTTCAATGTTGTTCTTTCTGTTTCCGACAGACTCCGGACCCGTTCTTTGGCTTTCTCAATTCTCTTATCTGACAATCTTACCGTACCTCCCCTCAAATCAACAAGGTAACCTAGCCATTCTCCTTCTTGAATGAGGCTCCCATTTTCACTTTTCCGTTGTCTCTCTTAAATTCCCGCCTTTTTTCAGATCACTTCGGGCCAGTTCTACAGCTGCCCTACATTCTTCCAACATGTTTGCTAAAATTATTCCTTGGTCAATATATAACGCACAAAGGACTCCGGCTTGTCTCCATTTTCTCACAAGCGGTCTAAATAATTTAGTGAACACCCAGGGGCCTGGACTGAGTCTGAACGGCATCGGAGCAAATCTCATGCATTTTATTCTTCTTCCGAAGTCACATTTAACCCCCAAGAAATTTTATGTCTTCCTCTGCGATGGCCACATGATGATATCCTGACTTGAACTCAAAAGTTGCCATGAAACCACCCAATTGCAATATATGCCATATAGAAACCATGTCTTCCAACCGAAACTGAGTTTTGCTCGAATACTGATTCAGTTTACTGAGGTCGTGTACCACTCTAGTCTTAGGCCCATTCTTCACCACTGACACCGGGAAGAAAGCCGTACCTGCTTCCTCGGCTCTTTCTATTGCTCATTTCTTCGGCCACAGCAAGTGTTGCTCGGCGAGCTTGTCCGCCTGTCTCCTGTTATTTCCTGAGAATTTTAAAACAGTTGTATTCAGCTCTTCCGGTATACACAGCCTCTACCCATCTCCTATGAAACTCAGAACAAACGGCGAAGCGCCTATACTTTCCCAAAAGCCCACGGCTTTCGCAACGCCCACAAACGCTGCTCTACTTCCACTTTCAGTAGACGCTGCTCCGGCCATGGGCCCCGCAACCTTAGACCCTGGGTCTGACCTTCGCATTCTTCCACCGCTTTGTCGGCACTGCGCACGCATATGGCCGTACTGGCCGCAGCCCAAGCGCGGCCCTTCGCTTTTTCGTCCCGTCTGGTACGGGAACCGAACCCGCGACCTCTCGCATTCCGGGCGAATGCTCTTCCCACTGAGCTACACACGCACGCACTACTGCCATGTGACTTCCTAGCTGCCATAGGCTTTCGCAACGCCCACAAACGCTGCTCTACTTCCACTCTCAGTGGACGTTGCTCCGGCCATGGGCCCCGCAACCTTTGACCCTGGGTCTGACCTTTGCATTCTTCCACCGCTTTGTCGGCACTGCGGACGCATATAGCCGTACTGGCCACAAACACGGCACGGCCCTTCGCTTCTTCGTCCCGTCTGGTACGGGAACCGAACCCTCGACCTTTCGCATTCCGGGCAAATGCTCTTCCCACTGAGCTAGACACGCATACACTACACTGCCATCTGACTCCATAGCTGCAATCAGATAATAGACGGGCTTTTGGCCCACATCAATGGAAAAAACTGAATCACACAGTCTTACACTCCAAAATTGCGAAAGAAGGATAGTCGAAACCGTTGACTAAAATTCTAATCACTCAGGACGAAAGACACAAACCTCCTGCTCCGCCAATAGACTGGCTTTTAGCCCAAATTAATGGAAAAAAACTGTGACGCGCGCAGTTTTACACACCAAAATTGTGAAAAAAACGCTAATCGAAACAGTTGATTAGAATTCTAATCCCCCAGGAAGAAAGAAACACTCCTCCTGATCAGACAATGGACGGGCTTTTGGCCCAAATTAATGGAAAAAACTACGCCGCACACAGTATTACACACCAAACTCGAGAATAACACTACTCGATACCGTTGACTAAAATTCTAATCTACCAGGAAGACAGACACAATCTTCCTGATCAGACAATAGACAGGCCTTTCGGGCCAAATTAATGGAAAAAGCTATGACGCAAAATTTTAAACACCGAACTTGCAAAATAACGCCTACCGAAAACCGTTGATTAAAACTTTTAATCACCCAGGAAGAAAAACACAATCTTCCTGCTATGCCCTCAAAGTCTAGAATGATGAAATTTTCCCCAAATTTCAGATCCGCTCTCCCCACGCGACGCGCCTCTCGCTCGCGTCGCGTGGCTCTTCCACTCGAGAGTCACCTTCCTTCCATTGGTCAAACACTCAATTAGTTGTGTTAGATGTTAAGTATAAGCTTTGGAGGTAGACCAAAGACTAGAAGGCATAAGGCAAGACTTGGCAGACGTGAGGTGGAGGCGTAAGAAGTTTGATAAATCACGTATTGTCAGCTCAACAGACCCTGCTCTGTATAATCGGCACACTATAAATAACTTTGAAAACAAACACGAAATTATTTTATTAAGAAAACATGGGAGAGGTTCAAGTGCATTCTTGAATTAGGGTTAAAGTGATATTGAGATCATCAAATCGGGATTAAACGATAATCGACATATGTGATCGGTATGATCTTGTGCCAAGGTGACAGTTTGTCTAAATCGTCTTGCTCTGGAAAGACCATTTGGTACGATCCTTCATAAGATGGTAGACGAGCCTCTCCCTCTTCTTCGTCGTTGTTCTCGTCACCTGCAAGATTGTTCATTCTGACTCTATAAACTTATCCAATTATATCAATATTATTACTTCATAATTTCAAGTAAATTATATTAATGCCATTCTTCCTCTGCAATTCTTCGTTGCTCGTTTTCTCCTCCGTCGTCGTAAAAAAGTTTTGGTTTTTTTTTTAAAACTGAAATTTTAGTAACTGTGTTAACAATTGGAGCACTGAGCGGTTTCAGGACTTCATTATGATAGTCCTGGAACAGTAACTGCTTAATTGCGCCGAATTTCGATTTAAAAAAAAAAGAAAATAAAAGCCTTTTTTTGTAAACATGTCAGTGAAGACTCTGATAAAGCTAGTTTCACCAATGAAGCTGTCAATGTCAATTTTCATAACTGAAGTGCTCAATTTTCCCGGCGATAACCTTGGAAGTTGACCAGATGTTCTTTTTCGGCCAGATGATGCTGTGAATTGGGATTTCCGATCTCGTCCCTATCGTCATCCCGAACTATACCCAGACCTTCCTCTGAAATTACGCCGTCAAGGATTGTTTTTCTTATAACCTATCTTCAAGAAACGGCTTAAAACCAGAAAGATGGTAATAATTCTAAGTTCGTGAAAAGGAATACCTATAATCACATATCAGTGGTATAAAAATTTCTCATTAACGCTAGTGGACATGGAACTTCTGATCCTTCCAAAAATCTGAGCCCCCTGATTTCACAAGCCGTTAAGCGACAAAAAACATATCAGTGCTGAACAGAATAGTTTTGCTTTCTTTTCTACGCCAGATTCAAGTATTGCTAGATTTATCTCCCCTTTTCTTTTCTGATCCGCTTGCTCGCTTTGCATAATACTAACCAATCGAAGAACGTTCATTGAAAAGCAAAATCTTTTTCTGAACCGAGGTGAAACTGCCATGCGAAGGTGGCAAGGTTTAACTTCGGTTCGGGTTTTTGTTTTTTTGTTGTTTTTGATTGACCTTCCGTTTTTAATTGCTTTCCTTTCTTCTATTCTTCCAATATCTTCGTTTTTTCACTCTGCTTTTCATTATTTTAGGCACTCACAACATTTTCCGGCTACTTTTATATTTTCGAAAAGAGCATGCTAAAAAAAGAGAACTATGAGCGATTCGGTGTAACACCGTTAGTTCTAGTTTCTTGTTCTCGATCAGTTTCTTCTGCTGTTTTGAAACAGGAAAACGTTCTGGTACTTTTTTTTTTACTTCGTCTGGTACTCGCGTCGCGGCCCTCGGCCTCGTTAGCTAAGCCGTACGGCCTCGTTAGCTAAGCCGTACGGCCTCGTTAGCTAAGCCGTTCGGCCTCGTTAGCTGAGCCGTTCGGCCTCGTTAGCGTAAACTTTTCCTAAGCCTAAGCGTTTTTTTAATGTAAAAATAATTTCAATTACACGGTTCAATCCGGTTTAAGCGATGCGAAGAGGGCCGCGACGCGAACGCGACGCGAGTACCACACGAAGTAAAAAAGTGCCAACGTTCTTGAGTTTGCAGAAGTTACCGCGGCTTCATACTACTAAATTTTATTTTCGATGAAGATGAGTGGCTATTGGAGAACCGCGTGATCGGAAGCAAAATCTACTGTTAAAGGTCTATCAAGAATCGTTATTTTTTGTTTCGATCTTCAGTTTTACAAGAACAACCGATGCCGTATCCTATACGTCTTGTCATCTACGAATGGTGAACGGTTGAGCCACTGATCTTGATAAGAAAGCTTGTGAAATAAATTGAATTGAAACGTTTCACTGAACGACCTTCACCGTTGTGATAGAATGCCACGACGTCGTCAGATCTAGGAAGTTTCCAGTGATCCGAACCAAGGTTCAAGAGTTCGTCGTAGTCTGAACGTATTGATGAATAATATTATCGGTATTTGCCGGAAAGCGTGATTCGTGGAATGCACTACTAGCACCACACAAAACTTCTGCTCACATTTTTCATGACACACTTTCTGGAACTTTTGCACTTTAGGGACACTCTCCCCTACCAGAGGTGTTCAAAGACTCAATATCAATATCGAAAATTGAAGCGAAGAAAATTGGTTCTATAGCACCCTATATATGCGAATGAGTTCAATATCGAGAAATGAAGCGAATAAAATTGGTTCTATAGCACCCTATATATGCAAGTGTGCTCTCTTGAAAGTCAGACGTATGACCCATTGAACCTCTGGTAGGGGGCGTGTCCATAAAGTGCCAAAGTGCCCACTTTCTAATCATTTTTCGTGTTTTGAAAATCCGCTATAACTTCACTGGAATATATGCTTAGGCTTAGGCTAATTTTACGTTAAAGGCTTCAAAACGAGACCGTTTGAAAAAGTGCAAGTAGTGCATTTCAAAAAAAGTTTTTTAGACTCACGCTGTCCAGCAATTACCACTATTATCAATTTCGTATCAGTCCTTCTCTTCAACTCCAGTGACTCCTTCATTAAAAGTTTGAATATTTTTTTAAAATTTTAATTCAATATGTCCAAGGTAACCCATTAGGTATCCTCCTCGTCGCTTACGAACGGTGAACGGTTGAACAATTTGCGAGAAAGCGAGAGCGATGAGAAAGGCGGCCGACCACTGTCGCATCTTCAACGTGTAATGGACATTCGAGGTGGAAAATAATTACATCGACATTAGAGACACATTTGCATAGAGTGACATGAATTTTCAGACACTTCTGTTCGAGCGCGTTAGAACATGTTTGTGACATTCACTACAGAATGAAATCCATCGCACGGGCAAAAATTGGCACTCGGCCGGGACCGAACCTCCGCTGCCTAACCGGGGCTTGTAGAGCGTTAACAATACACCAACCGAGGCCACATTGTCCCATGCGATTTCTTGCTATCTCTAAGGCACGATTACCGTTCTTTCTAGTCACGCATGCTCATGAAACAATTGCGTCTTGGAAGGAGTGTAACTCCACAATCCATGATAAAAAAAAGAAAGATGATGACAGAGACAAGATCAATTTTTTGATCTTGGTTAATCGTTCAAGCAACGATGGGCTGAGACTATAATGAATGAAATCCATCGCACGGGCAAAAATTGGCACTCGGCCGGGGCCGAACCTCCGCTACCTAACCTGGGCTTGTAGAGCGTTACCATCACACCAACCGAGCACACATTGTCGCATGCGATTTCGTGCTATGTCTAAGGCACGATGAAAAAATTCACTACAGATTTTGTTCTCTCTCATTCAATGGCGTAATTATTGAAAACCTCGCAAAAGAAATTAAGTATTTTGTTTCTTGGTGAATTGATTGCATGAATGATTAAATTTTTGATTAAATTATTCACCAATTTTTTTAAAAATTGATTGCTCTTAACATCTTTATAGGTTGATGTTAAATTGTTAAAAGTTATCGGACACCCGATCAGAAGGAACGGGTGAAAAATGAAGGAAATTGGGCCTAAAAATATGCAGCTGTGGCTCTGAAATGAGAAGTTTTTGTAGGCCACTCTGCTTTCCATGCTTTTGAATGCGAGAAGTACAGTAGATCCGAATGAGAGTACCCGGGAATAATTCATTTTTTAAACTCATTAGTTAAAAATTGTTTTTAAAAAATGTTTAAGCAAATTCATCTTATGGAGGTTACTGTCAACCAAGTAAAATTGTTTTATTACAAAAATCACGTGTGTAAAAATTCCCAAAAATCGGAAACGAATACTTTATTTGATTAGAAAAAACTTTCTCGGATAATTATTGAACTTGGCTTACGATTTCGAAAGCGATCGACTTACAATTGGCTCTCCGCTTTCTCATTTCGTGTGATCGACAAGAAAAACCGGTCTCTATCAGGATTTGAACACTTCGAAGCCAAATAGTTTCTAACCATGTCAGCATCCTCCATATCATCTCTACCACAAACTAAAAAGGTCTAATTTTGGGCTGTTCAGATTTGAAATTCAGATGAGGCATTTGAATCGGGAAAATGGATTTGCTTCATCAAGTTGTCGATACTTCAGGATTAAAAATCGACGATGAAAAATAATTGCATCATACATTATTACCAGGACATCTAGCTCTTTCTCTAACAAAACATCCATGTTTAATTTACTAGACAATAAATCTGTTTACGATGGAAATAAAACAATCAAGTGGAAGCTCATGAAGTGTGTTTTTCGTTGTTTTTCTCCCAGAATAGTATTCAATAATCGATTGATTCATGAAAAAAACTCAGTTTTTATGAAATTCCGTTGAGGTCTTCGCTTTCCTACCCAATTTCTTCACCATATCTCGAGATAATGTAGTCATCCTCCAGAATACTGCATCTATCTTCTAGGTAGTTTAGCTTTCTTCCGAGATTCTCTCTAGTTCTTAAACATTCACTTTGCTAGCCATTGTAGATGCGCCGGCACCGTGAGCAGGTAACCATGATCATAGACGTAAATTCGCTTGTCATAGGGATTGTAGGAGAGCATATTAGTGTGACGGTAGAGATTGAGCCATTTCATGTTAGGCGTACTGTACTGGAGACGGTAAAAGTCGTACGCAGTGGACAAGAAAGAGCGTTGCTCGTAGACTGATTCAACCTAAAGCAACAGAAATATGACTAATACTTCATGAACTTGTCAACGGAGTGGAATTGAGCCCAGCCTTCTACATATCTTTCTCTGAACTGCATACAATTTTTATTATTGTATTGAATATGCTGAAAAATAATATATTATCGCAATTCTAGAATTAGGACCTTTTTTAATCTATGCTTTTTTTTAAGGAGCAGTTACAACATGAGATGTTTTGTATGTAGTAGATTAGGTTTATACAGCGTACTAGATTAGGATTTTAGTACTTACTAGTACTTACTATATTAGGTATAAAAAGCCGCTCACCAGATAGAGTACTCCACATATAACGAAACCATTGGCAACATCGTTGTGATTTACCAGTGTGAGGTTGTGATACTCGTAGATCGTTAAGTTGTTGATGTCCACCTGTGATGAGAAGTGCAGCCAGATCGATACGATAATATTATTGACTGAGAGATCAGGAGCTAATCCAATTCAGACTTTTTTGGGAACAACGAAACAGATACTATGAGACCCATCAAAGAAAGTTGGACCAAATGATTATTTAATACACTTTTGGTCAATAATGAGTAATGATGTGCGTACAGGGTGCGAAATATATATTGCAACGCGGATTTTGATCCATATCTTGATATTTAGGAAAGGTTTTTTTTTTGAATCAATAATCAATAGGAAAAAAGGAATCAATATTAACAATTATTATCAATAAGACAAATACGTCTGATATGTGTAACATTCATTCAAATCCGATTCCTTGTTTGCGAATAACAGCACGAAGTCGCTCTCGATATTTCTTGCTGGCGGTGCTTAGGTACTGCGGGAGAGATTGCCCCAGTACTTCTTGAGATCTGCTTTGAGGAAGCTCAAACTGTCATGGAGAGTAGCACAAAAATTTGGACTGCATTTCGCCCGAGGTTGCGTAATATAAGGGTTTCAGGTCTGGCGACGACGCCGGCCATTATTCCTTTCCGATGAAGGCTGGTAGAGAAAGATTGCACCACTCTTGAACGGATTTGGCAGTGTGTGAAAGAGCCCGTCCTGCTGGAAAACGTAGAGGCCTCCGTTGAAGTGGGCACCTGCCCAAGGCCCAAGGCTTATCGTATCGATCTGGCTGCAGTATCTTGATGAATAGTTTTGAAGTAGACGTGACGGTCAATCTTGACGCCCGGCGCTGGAAAGATGGCTCCCCAGACCATCACTTGGGCTGAATGTTGAGTCCGGTTTACGATTCTGCCGCCGATGTCTGCCAGAGTGGGAGACTGAGCCAATACGCGCACATTCTAGAAATTGAATGCGGCTTCAAAAGTGAAAATTTTCTCATCGCTGAAGTAATTGCATTCCTTTTCGCCCTCGTTCACTCGAGCCAACAATGCGCTCTCGTTCACTCGAGCCAACAATGCACGCGCTTTCTTCTTTCTCGATTCTTTATTTCGGTCAGTGAGCAGCACGCGCTTTCGACTTCGATATGACTTCAACCGGAGAGTGTTGTAAACAATATTCCGAACTGATTTTATTCAGAAATCTTGAATTCACGGGCCATTCTTCGAATGCTTCGTTCTGGATTTTGGTAATGCGATCTCTGATCTTCTTCACGTTTTTTTTTCGTACATGACGTCAATGACCGTCCTTTCCGACCTTTGACTTCATCGAAACGATAGCTCGATGGACGGTTGAACGATGCAAATTTAGAAGACGAGCGATGTCTTCGGGAGCTCGACTTTGTGTGTGCATGGTGATGATTGCAGCGCGCATTTTTTTGGCGGCAACCATAACTTGAAAAATAAAGGAATTCTTATGACATTTTCATATAATATACAGAAAACATTGGAGAAAAAGAAGAAAAAAATCCGAAATGAGGTAAATTACAGTTCAAATTGGGTGTCCACTGGGTCAAACTTTGTTGCAATATGTATTACGCACCCTGAATAAATGCTGAGCGTATGAAGTATACATATAAGTGTTCCTTCTACATTTACGATCTGCCCTTTTAAACTTGAAGTTTTGTCATAAACTCATAAATTGTTTTGTTTTTGGTACTTGAATAATTACCTTAAATTGAGAACTGACTTTAGCAACAGACAGAAAAGGCTCATGCTCATAATGGAACAGAACCCAGAGAGCGTTCTCGTCGATGGCGAGATCGAAGTAGTTGAAAGACCGATTGAAGAGGTACTGTAAGAGATTTTAGCTTAGATTAAGTGTAAATATTCATGCTTTGAAATACAACTATTCAGGCTTTGACGTATGAATAGTTGTACTGTTTTGTCTCCATTTAATGCGCTCTTTGTTTGAGAGAAGACGGTATATTTCATCCCCAATAGAGGAATACTTCTGGAAAACTGGACTTAATTATTCAAAAAAGTGATTTGACATTGTCAAGTCGATGCGCCGCTCCGTCTATTGTCACTGCGCTCTTTGTTTGAGAGAAGACGGTATATTTCATCCCCAATAGAGGAATACTTCTGGAAAACTGGACTTAATTATTCAAAAAAGTGATTTGACATTGTCAAGTCGATGCGCCGCTCCGTCTATTGTCACTTCCATGTATTTCTTTGTCACCAAGTCGAATTTACCAATGCGAGGCGTTCCTAAAAACCTGCGGCTGTTTTTATTGTTCATCATTCACAAAATTTTTATTGGATATGAAAAATGTGTACATATGTACGTGATAATCATCCATTACGGAGGAGCCAAAAACTGACTTTTAAAGCTTGCCCTACTCACAGAATTTTTCTCGGTTTTCTCAAAAAATTCTTCTTTCACTCTATTTTTTTCGAAACAGAAAATTATCACTTGATTATCACTAATTTAAATTGAGAGTTTAGATAACAATGACGCAATATCCATATCTTATTCTGTTCCTTAAATTAACTTTCAGCCGAACTTCAATAATACTTCAAAATACACTACATTCGAATAACAGTATGGTTAAAAAAAACCTGAATATTTAATAGAATAACACAATTAACTCAAACATCATCACTAGTTTGGCGAACCTGCACGATGGAAGAAAAATGAGCTGTTGAATAGAACATGATTAGTGCCATCAAAGACGTGCGGCAATTTATGGCTGAATGCAGACTTTCATGAGCGTCCTTTGATTTGGTGAGAAGTCTATGTAGGAAGATGATCAGATTTATATCTAATGATCGGCCTATCTGGGACTTGAGCGAGTAAGATTGAAGATCTAAGATATTGTGGTAGATTTCCGATCAGAGTGTTACAGTGCTTGATATAATAGTAATTCTAGTTTACATTTTAAAGGTATGTTCTTTTTTATTTAAGGTGTTTGATTCGTTATCAAAATCATATAGTATTTTTTTAATCAAGAACTCTCGGAACTTATTCTGCAATCAGGGTTCGCTTCTCTCTTTTTGCGTTCATTTTTTTAGTTTTTATAATAGCTTGACGAATACTACTCAACAATCAAAGATAGAAAAGCTATACACGAGGCGGGATCGAACCCAGTCGTCTCTTTTCAACCAAAATTTATTAACATGGCATGCACGATCTGCCTTCGGAGATCGGCCTCAGTCCGATACTCCGATACCTCGTCCCCTTGGAAGTGGTTCACCAAATATCGCTTCATCATTTCCTGTGAGGCGAAAGAATATGTAATCGTAGACAACGGTCTCAATATGTCCATTTTAATGAAGACCAAGTCCCCTTCCTTTGTCACTATGGGAACTACATTGATTTAGAGATTTTGTTGTAGTTAATAACTAATATCATGGATGAGTTTTTCAGGGAAAAAACGCGAAATTTTTTTTATTAATATGAACCATCTGCATAAGTTTGGGTAGTATCTACTCAACTGTTTAACTGGTTATAACAGTTTTGTAGAATATCCTGCCTTTTGTACAGCTCAAGACATGCAGCCTTCAACTCTCTTACTACAGTACTTAAATGGGGTTCATTCAACAAAACTACAAAGATACTACAGTATTCAACTAACATCTCCAGTTCTTGGATAAGCGTCTCTCATCCAACTACCGTAGTATGTCGTTGCATGAGAATGGAATACTGGCTTGCCGATTCCTTGTAGTTTGCAATCTGAAAAGATTACTTTGGTGATAAACCACATTTTCTTGATTAGATTTTATTTCAATTCAAATCTTTCTTCAATGCGCGAAGTATTTTCTACGGTAAATAAGATGAGGTTATGAGTTAGTTGAGATTCTTTTGACTATAAACATTAGAAAGTATCCGTATTCCATTAGAAAGACGGAGAAAAAGGTTCCCTCTCAATAAAAGTAGCTCTAAAAGACCTCGAGAGAGACTACAGACTGGTTTAACCCATGCATCCATACTCCCTAAAACTAGAGGAAAGTTGCTGACGGGCCGTTGCTCCCTGTATGTAAGCGGTTTCTGTGGTCTCGTCAACGTCTTCTAACGCGTCTAAATCTGTCTGGTTGGCAATGCACATCTTGAAGCATTCCTCGACGAAGCTTCCCGAGAGGTTCAAGTTCTCAAAACGGATCATAATGACCGAGATCTATCAGAACTTATAGTATCATATGTGTGAAAGAAATCCATCGCACGGGCAAACATCGGCTCTCGGCCGAGACCGAACCTCCGCTACCTAGCCGGGGCTTGTAGAGCGTTACCATTACACCAACCGAGCACACATTGCCCCATGCGATTTCTTGCTATGTCTAAAGCACAATGACCGTTCTTTCTAGTCACGAAGCAATTGCATCATGAAAGGAGTGTAACTCCACAATCCATGATAAAGACAGAAAGATGATGGCAGAGAGAAAATCAATTTATGATATCATTTATCATAAATTGATATAATCTCATAATATTCATAGTCAGAACAAGTCGGAATTTTCAGTTTTATTACCTTCCCATTTTTTGTTGTTTCTATTGTATTCAAAGATCATTGACTTTTGTCATGGAAAGGAATACAGTTTCAGAACCGCAAGATCGGAGGAGAGAAATTTTAGAGATGATAAATGGAAGCGTGCTAGCACTTCTGGTCAGATAATGAGATATGACTGGATTCGATTCCGCTTGATGGTTCAATAACATCTAACATTCTAAAAACTTGGAGAGTTTAAGGAACACATTTCACAACTGGACTTCGTGCATGGTGCATAACACTTCGTGCATAACACTATTTATTTCCTACTAACAGGCTTTGAGCCCTATATTTCTTGCTCCTTTTTTTCATTGGAACGCCTCAGTTATTTCCTCTTATTAACCTTTTATTAAGAGATCAAGTTTTTGTTTTATTAATAACTTGTTGTTCTCTTGAAGTTCTCCAGTCTGTTATAAATCTCCCAACCGCTGTGAAATTTTGAAATTTTCAAACTCAATAATCCTGAAAACCAACTTGAACGATGAATGGAGGGAACTCTCCGTAGATGAATCTCTGTGGATGCTTCCCACCGTCGACGGAAACTCCCTTCTCATTACACTTGAATTCTTCTACCTGAAAAGGGAAAAGAAGAGATCGAAGTGGGTACAACCTAACAAAAGTGAAGCATTGATAAAACAGAGTTGCTGAAATTGTGGAATTTTGTGGTTGTGAAAAAAATTATATACAGTGCGTTTCATAATTTTAGCGCCCCTCATTTTTTGGGGTTTTCGAAAAACTACAGACGTAGACGAGCTGTTATTTTGTTGACAGAGTTTACACTCAAATAAAACTATACACTGTGAATAGTGGGCGAAATGATCGCAAACTGATTTTTTTGCGAAATATTTTCCATTTTAATGCCTTTTCATAATTTTAGCGCACCCCTTGTTTTTTTCTTCAAACATGCAAATTTTTTTGACCGGCAAGGTATATAAAGGACGACTCTGCCAGTTTCATTCATTTTCATTTATGCCTCGTGGCAAGATGCTCTCCGAGGCCGAGCGAGGTGTCATATCTGCTTTGCATGCCAATGGAATCTCGGGAAAGTGGGGCACTCGCGAAAAGTGTTCCAGAACTACCTACCTGCATTCGCCGAACGACTATGGGACTGCTAGACACCCAGGGCGTCCAAAGAAGCTCTCTGAACGAGAACGAAGGAGTATCTGCGTAACTGAATGACATTACATAGTGATTGCGTCCAATTCGATGAAGATGGCCACTCAAATTGGAGCTGGAACGAACGTCTCTGCGAGTAAGACGACCATCTGTAGGACGATTCAGGAGTCCCCTCATCTCGTGAGCGCCATTCGCAAGTTCGCGCCTCGAATCACGGACCAACACAAGGCCAACGGTCTCCAGTTTGCGAGGAACAATATGACGACAAACTGGTAAAAAGTTAGTTTGATTGAAGAGTCCATTTTGAAGAGCTTTTCATCGTTTTTGCTAGCAGGTGGTCTTCAGCGACGAGAAGAAGTTCAACTTGTATGGACCGATGGCTACTCGCACTACTGGCGTGATCTGAGGAGGGACCCGCTCTACTTCAAGAAGCGCCACTTTGGGGGTGGAACCGTTATGGTTTGGGGAGCCTTCTGTGACAATGGTACCGCAGCCATAGACTTTATTTCCACTCACATGAACTCGTTAGACTATCAGCAAGGTCCTCTCCACCCATCTCTTCCCTTTCCTGCGTCGTCGCTTGCGTGCGCAGTACATATTCCAGCAAGACAATGCGTCCATCCATGTGAGCACTTCGACTAAGGCTTGCTTTACGACCAACAGAGTCGATGTGATGGACTGGCCCGCATGCAGTCCTGACTGCAATCCAATTGAGAACCTGTGGGACATAATTGTCCGTCAGACCTACTGAAACAGGAAACAGTATACCACTTGTTCAAGAGCTAAAAGACGCGATTCTCGCTTCCTGGCAGTCTATCGACCCTCAAATCTTTCACAATCTCGTTTCCTCCATGCCTAACCGTGTTTTCGATGTGATCAAGTCTTCTGGTGCAATTACAGAAAATTAATGTGAATGGAATTTGTTTATATTGATATCATTTGTAACAAAAAAGGGGTGCGATATAATTAAGAAAAGGCATTAAAATGGAAAATGTTTCGCAACAAAATCAGTTTGCGATCATTTCGCCCACTATTCACAGTGTATAGTTTTATTTGAGTGTAAACTCTGTCAACAAAATAACAGCTCGTCTACGTCTGTAGTTTTTCGAGAACCCCAATAATGGGGGTGCGCTATAATTATGAAACGCACTGTATAAGGAACGTGAAGTAAGTGAAGCTCTCCGCTAAAACCTCTGAATTTCTCAGAACTAATATTACGGTACCTAACAAAAGTGAGTGATAGCGAGAAGAGGAAAAGGTGAGTGAGATCTTGAAGGTGAAAAAAGAGATAGAATATTTTCAGAAAACTTCTAATAAAAATCTAACAAAATTCTAAAACATTTTTTTAAGATCTTGTTCATTGAAAGCAATAACTCAGGCAAAAAAAGAGCCATTTTTCAAGAAACCTTAGGACATTGTTGAACGGGGTCGCGGAGATAGATTCTTTCCACAGGGCAAGTACCGCAACTGGCGTCCTTACCCGGAGGTCCCGGAGGGCCTGAGCATGTCTCTTACCGATCAATAAATTCACAGTTCTTAGTTTTTGCCCTCTACTAAAAAGCTCATTATGAATTAGGTTTTCAAAGAGCGGACGGCCAAATACTAAGAGTGTGTCTTATACATACATTTAAGCACAAACATATGTGAAGATAGGGGAGATATGAAAAGACAGGAGATATGAAAAATCCAGTGATTGAGATTAGTCTGAACCAAGTTTTTTGAAATGCAAAATTATATATGAATGAGGACAGAATAATCTAATATAGAACCAATAACACAAAAATAAAGAATCATCTTCGATATAGTTGAAATTTCTCAATTCAAGAACATCTTGCCTCGCACAAAAAAATGTTAATTGTTATAGTTACAAATAACGCGAGAATGAGTCAGTCAATTAAGAGGAACCGAATTCAAATGCCACTACTTATTTCTCACTTTTTCAATAATGCTAAGGGCGACAGAGCGCAGAATTTGAACCTGTTGGCCCGGGTAACCCGGGAACACCCATGATGCCAGCCCGACCCATCGGACCTGAGGACCCTTGTCTTCTGAAATATAATTATCGCTAAGAATAATCTTTCAAGAAACAATAAAGCTTTCTAAAAAAATCTAATTCATCAATAGATTTGTTCTGATATTGATTGCTCATTGACATCTGAGTCATTGAAAATTAGTTTGTTTTTTTTTCAAGTAGAGAACCCACCCAGTGGGCCCGGGAGGACCAGGTCTCCCTGGAGGACCGCGGTCCGGCCCGTCCTCCAATGTGCAGTATCTGTGTAGTTCCAAGCAGCGGTCGATAAGAGAATTCACCTGCTCATTTACTAGTTATTTTCAGGATTTTCCATATTTTTTCCTAGAATTACTCTTGCAATGAGAAAAGAGTATTTATCACACCATTTTTAAGCACGAAAAACAAACTTTTTGTAATTTTAACAAACAAGAAGATCATCCGAAGTTAGAAACCTATAGGTTACATGTGTAAATGGTTGCGTTTACTTGTAAAATATAATAATCAATAAATGCTCAGTGACACAATTAAAAGCCATTTGAGCCTGGTGAAAAACTACCACACGGCAAAAAACTAGCTGACGGGACGAGATCGAACTCTGTAATTTTTTTTATTGTTAAATGAATGACAATGCGAGCATGTTACTGATAACACTACCAAGTACGAATAGTTAAACAACGTTTTCTATTTGAGAGTAAAACTTGAAGAAAAACAAGCCTTAATTTTGGATAGAGAAGTCAGCCAGACGTCATTGAACGAGTTGTTGCTACTTCTTCTGAAGATAAAGGTTTTAACGTAGACACGGACTCAAACTAAGCATAACGCCATTGCCGGATTTGGGCTATGCCCCTCGCTAGACCAGTTATTGACTTCGACAATGTCTGTGTTTGGACTGACTTGACTCGAGAGCTGCGCTTCACTTCTTCAAGTAAGAGATTCTCGTACTCTTCCTCCACAAGAGACAAGCGACTGTGGATATTGAAGAAGGCCAGGAGGATCAAACAAGTTAGAACGCAAGAAGATGCTAGTTCTCCCGAGATCATGAGGCTCATTTTGAAGGAGGCACTTTTTTACTTCGTGTGGCCTAAAACACGGCCTCTCTTCTATTAGCGACTTTTCTATTAGCCGCTTTTGAAAGAGCTAAAAAGTAAAACTTAACAGTACAATACATTTTTGTTGTTCAATGCATAATTATACATTCACTTCTTTCTGTGATTCTTTTGCTGTCCATCCGTTCGCTTCGCTTGATCGATCAGTATAGAGTCATATTCTAGTTTAAATTTTCAATTTTAACTCGTTAAATTAAGAAGTATATTACGTATGAAAGTATAAATTAAGAATGAAAGTATATTCAAAAGAGTTATACATGACATTTTCAAAAGAGTTTCAAAAAACATACCATCAACAACAAAAAAAAAACTCGCTTACAGGCTTTATTTTCTTCGTTTTCAAGTCTTCAAAGAAAAGCCCACTATTCTAGACATTTTTTTATGTAAGAAATAGCTCTTCAGGGCAGGATGGAATACACCGTCTTTGTCACAAGCCGTTTGCCAGGAAGACATTCGCTCATTTTTCAATCAACTTTTCTAAATAAAAAACTTTCACCTCGAAAATCCGAAATTTTCTTTGCAACAATATGAAGATCAATTTTCCCATTTTCGCGAAGGAAGAGGAACTATTGCTGATGAAACCGTTGTGATTTTATGTACTCCTTTTTCTAATAAAACGATTGTTTATCATCTCTAAACTCGTTTTGTAACCAAACACTTCCAAAAACCATCAATACCCCCTCTGCCGAGTAACCAAACACTTCCAAAAACCATCAATACCCCCCCCTCTGCCGAGCGAATAGGAGCGAACATTATAACTTGCTGATTAGGAACTACAAACTTACGACAAGAGTTTACTTCAAACAAAAAACTAAGAGTTTTTTAACTGAAACGTTCTTTTCAGCCTGCTCAGGTGTTTCAAAACCGCTATGAAAAATCAAGAATATATTTTACTTATACAGATATGGGCAAACAACCAAAACAAACCAAACAGAAATACCACTTCTTTAAGTTACGAACATGACATACAAATCGACAATCGAATAAGAAGCCGCTTCAGAGTTTTATCGGGGAAAAATAATAAATAGTGGAGACCAACAGTTACATAAAGTGTGTTGGTTGATCAAGTTTTGTCACTAAATATCTACCGCCGCGATTGTAATGAGATACCTTAGTCTGCTTTTGATGCAATGCTTTCCCGAGGATGTAAACACATCGAAACTTCGTATAAACTCCGAAGCTGCCTCTGTTAAAAAAGCAAGCGAGTTCCTCCACAGTCTGGCTTATTATTTATTATGTAAATTCAAGCACTTTCTTAGCAATGGTTTTCAACAAACGTTTTCTTTAAAAACTACCTCTAGCGAAATCCTTGTTAAAAACTCAAGATTTACTGCAGCTGGGGTTCAGACTTTATGTTTTTGAGACTTTCTGGTGCTGAGGCTTCCTGGGGCTAAAGCGTACTAGGGTTAAGACTTCGATTCTCAAGCTTAATGGAACAAAGGCGTGCTAGGGTTAAGACTTGCTTAAAGCTGACTACCACCCAGGCTTACTGAAGCAAGCATCGTACCCGACCTTATTCAACCTGTCCACATAGTTGAATGTCATGATCTGTGGATACTCATAAAACAAAATTTATTGGGCCAAAAAACTGTTATTGGGTTAATGAGGCAATGAAGAAAGTGTTAGAATGTTTATTTTTCTACAGTGGCATATCATTGTTCTTGTTACCCACTCGTATCCTGTTTTGAAGCGGAGGCCTTATTTCTTGGAATTTTTCCGATTGCAGCGCATGTCCATTCATCTGGACAAGGCGGACTCCACGTAAATCACTATTCCCACCCTCGATATTTAGCTTAACACTTTTTGGAAACACCCCGGATTTAACGTGGTCTGCACACGTATCATTCCACGAGATGCTCTCCGCTCTCTCCTTCCTTATAGCATCTTTTGAAACCTCCATCTCATTCTCCCCCAAAACTCCTTCAGCAAACGATCTGCTGGCATGATTTATAGAAGTTGGATAGTCAATTTGTTCCAAGCGGGTGTAATAAGACGCGCTTTGGGCCTCTCTCTTGTATTGGGAGATTTCAACGATGTTCTCTTGTTTAGACAACCATGAGAGAGCCTTTTCTTGATAGCTTAGGGAAGGCACAAATTGCGTGCAGTGCCTCTTCGAGTTTCCTGTTCGGTTGTAAGTTCGCGTCTCGCGTTGCTTGAGGAGTCTTCTCTCCAGAATCCGCAGAGGAATCTCGATGGAGATTGCGAGAAGGATCGAGACAATCGTAGAAATGAAACACACGGTCATCGTCATTAAGACGAAGTCGAGCGGTTGGGGGGAAAGAGGACGACGTTGAACAAAGATGTAATAGATCAGAAGCAGCTCGTGAGAGACGTAAATTCCGAAAGAGAGTCTGCAAAAAGTTTGATTTACACATTATTCTACCGCTTTCATTGTTCACATACAGTACACATTTGTCTCCTTTGTTATATGTTGGAAATTGGAAACCTAGTGCTTCTTCTTCATGTATGAATAAAGTTTAATAGTGAACATTCAGGTTTTGTTAACACTTTTATCACGATAATTCATTAGAAACATAAGTCTATTATTCCCCACTTGTATCTGTGCAAAATTTGCGCTGCATAGGCTTGTCCCTAGTCATCAAATAAGCTGCATCGTACCAATATTGAACAAATTACGCCAATTTTTTTCTTTTTGAAGTTTTTAGAAGTATATTTTAATAGTAGAACAAGCTTACATGAAAAGAAACTATACAAATAAACTATACAAAACATGGTCAATATTGGGTTTATAGCTATAGCTATCTTTAATCTTATGAAAATAAGAAGTCATATCTACAAAGCGGACCTCGCTTTTTATTTGAACAAACGTTAAAATAAAAAAGGAAGAAGAGCCAAAAAGGTATTGCGGAACTTGTTTTAATAATACTTTTCCACAGGAATTTTTTCTAAACTGGAATTTCGTGAACACATTGAACCTCAACTTGTTATCAAAATTATGAAACAAAACTTCAAATTTTCTAAGACAAAAAAGTTCTAAAGTTTGAAATATTTGCGAATCAATAAATATTCGTTTCAAAACCTCGATAGTGGTAGCATTCTGGGAGATGCAAAGAAATAGTCCACTCCCGACAGGTGCCCGTTCTCGCAGAGCCATACAATGCAAGCAAGTCCAATGGACCATATTGTACGGACTATGGTAGAGTGAATTGCATATTGTACCTTCAACAGCGAAATACGGTAGAGATATGCAATATATCTTGCGCCAACTTGTTTCCTTCCTTTTCCCTACAATTTCTGAGTTTCATGGTACGCTGCTCACGCTTTTATCTTTTTTCTTTGCCGTTTATTCAAAATTGATTCATGTCTTATAAACACTTGTATAAAATTAGTTATTCCTGTTCAGTTCTCGGTACATTGAAGCATACATGCAAACATTGAAGCATATATGCAAATTTTAAAGTTTTATTTCACAAACGATAAGCTTTTTTATGGAAAAAAAACACCTTTTTAAAAAATAAAGTTAAAAGGCCGAGAAAAAAATTTTCAAATAAAAATTGTTGATTTTTATGCAACATTCTTTGGTGTCGAAAAATAAGAGGATATCTGGGACAACCCGTACTAATCTCAAAAGTCACTCCGAACAATAAATAGTACGTCAAAAAATACAATTTTTTCGGCTTTCAGTTTCTTCCTCTCATTCTTAGATTTTTCCCTGTTTCCAACGTCTCGTTAACTCCTTATTTCCAATGATTGGACCAACTGACCCAAACCCTGTTAAACGCCCTTTTTATCCGTATTGCGGGTTTACTTTTTTCTTACAGAAGTCTTGTGCTTAGAACCAACCACTTTATCAGGAGTTGGAGCGAAAACAGAGTAAGCTAAGCAGAGAATTGCTATAACTTTTATTAGAAGAAGTGTCACACAATTGAAACGTTTTTCACTTCGCAGACAAACAATCCATCCCGTGAGGACACCTCAAGTTTAATCTGATACAATCCTCAAAATTAATAGTTAAAATACCGCAAAATCTTCTAAAACTTCATGCTTAGGTTTTATTGATACAACATAATTGAACTACAAAAGCTGGTCCAAGGGCAGGGATCGAATTTGCGATCTCTCTTTTACCGAGAACAACGTACAAAAACTGTTCCAAGGGCAGTGATCGAACCTGCCATCTCTATTTTACCGATAACGACGTACAAAAGCTGGTCCACGGGCAGAAATCGAACCTGCCATCTCTCTTCTACCGGGAATAACTTACAAAGGCTGATCCACGGGCAGGGATCGAACCTACCATCTATATTTTACCGGGAACAACGTAGAAAAGCTGGTCCGGGCAGGGATCGAACCTGCCATCTTTCTTTAACCGGGAACAAGCACGTTACCACTCAACTACCAATGCAATACGATCACATTTAAAGCAAGGATTAAACGATCTTTGCCATACCAATGAGAAAAGGCGGACATCTGGCGATGGGTGATCCGTACAAAAAACGGAAGCTCCGCTCGAGTTCTGAGGACCTGATTAAAAATTAGTGACTTAAATATTGTTTTCAAAACATAGGACGTGGCTAGCCATATGTAGCTTCTTTTATATTTCTAAAACCCTTTCATCCAATCAGTTGATTTAAAAGAATGAATTTGAACAATCTTCTTCAAAGCTAACTAAACTTCGACTCTGATAATCTAAATTCCAAATTTTATTATCTAAATGTTTTAACAATCAATTTTCATGGCTGTTTTATAAAACGGGAAGTAGTAATCGCCAAGTTCATGATGTTTGTGGAAAAAAGCATATAAATGGAATGAGTCAAACGTACTTAGCCGCTTGTGACACATCTTCAGCTATCGTTTTGAGAAAGTCCGCTTCCACGCTTCAATACTTGGATTGAATTTTTAGCTTGTTGGTTTTTTTAACGTTTCAACAGTGAGAGGGAAAGGAGGGTGAGAAAAAAAGGAGAAGAGAGAGAGGATGTGGCAAGAGAGAGAGAGAGAGAGAGAGAGAGAGAGAGAGAGAGAGAGAGAGAGAGAGAGAGAGGAGAGAAAAGAAAAAAGATAAAAGGGAGAAACACGATATATATGCATATATATCTTCAAATTCTAAGTTACACAGTTTAAAGGCAGTGACGCCTGGTTAAAGTGACAAATGATTGAACTATCGCACAGAAAAAAACTAGTCCGCCGGGCGGGATCGAACCCAGACCATCTCGAATCAAACCGGGAGCGCGTGTTACCATTACACCACGGGGACACATTGCTATTCTGTGCGATAGTGTTATATGAAAGGCTCATGTGCCTTGTTCGCATATATGTATATATATATATATATATATATATATATATATATATATATATATATATATATATATATATATATATATATATATAGACCCCAACGGATGGGAGACTTGGTGGCTTTGCCATGGCTGACCAAAGAGGGACTTAGGCTTATGAGCATCGCGGGTGGGTGTGGGAACTGGGCAGCCCACATCCTATAAAATTATCGCTCACTTTTATTTCACAAAACCTCTAGCTACATAGCTCAAAATTCCGGGTTCTCCTTCAAGCGAAGCGCGTCGAATCCCGGTAGACGTGAGAAAAATGCGATGATCTTTTAGGAATCTTAGGCCGTGTCCTCGATTCAATAAGTTAGCAGTGCCTGGACGTCTCCGACTATCAATCTTGAATGTCTAAAGCCTCTCTGGGAAGTTGATGAATGTCTGTGCAATGCTTGCTAAAAGAGGAGTACAACTAGCATACCTCCAGGAAACTAAATTGAAAGGAGGGAACGCAAAGCAGATCGACAAAAGGTATAAGCTGTGGTTCTCGGGAAGTACTTCATCTACGGACCGCAATGGCGTCAGAAGTATCACTGTTTCCAACCTCTGCACATCCGTCACGGAAGTTTGCCTCATCTCAGATAATTTGATGTCTATCTCCTTGAATTGCAATGGCAGAATCTTTAAAATAGTCAGTGCGTACGCATAGAACCTCTGGTAGGTTGCAGCGATTCCGATAAAGACGAGTTTTGATAGGAATTCGATGATGTCATCAGAAAATGCCCTACGGAAAAAACTCTTCTCATTGGGGGAGACATGAACCGTCGGAAGAAGAAGCGAAGTCCATAAGAGAGCTCATGGAGACAACGGGAGAGCGATTCTTAAGTTTTGCCGAAAAGCACGATCTTTCTATCTGCAATACATTCTTCTGCAAACGAGAGTCTCACGTCGTGACGTATTGTAGTGGTGGAAGGAAAACCCAAATCGAATTTTGATGATGCAAAGAATCAATCTGATTGGAAGATGTTTCCGAGCGAAAACGTCTCCACGCAGCACCATCCAGTTGTAATTGATCGCTGCTTTTCACAGAATCCATGCAACGTAGAGCTTCTGAATAAAGGTTCAAAAAAAGTAAAATAAAGGTTCAATATTCCCGGACACTCTCCGTGACTCCATTGAGAAGCACTGGAGATTCGCTCGAGACAAGATGAAAGCTGTAAGAAAAGTCACTCTGGGGTCGAAAAAGCCAGGTTGCGAACGCATGGTTGACAAACTGCTTTTAAGGAGAAAAAGCGGCTCTCAAGCAATGGAAACGATCCGGAGCCGAAGCTGACCGAGCCATGTATTCATGTATGAAGAGAGAAGCTAAGAGAGCCGTAGCGAAGGCACGCTCCGCAGCCGTGCGAGAATTCTACAGTAAGCTTGACACACATCAAGGAGAGAAGGAAATTTTCTGAATTTGCAAAGCTCGAGCCACAGCATGAAAAGACCTTTCAAACGTGAGGACAATCAATAACCGAGACGGCATACTCCTCCGATCTAGTTCCAAAATTCGTCAGCGATAGAGAGAACACTTCGAGAGATTCTCGAACATCAAGTTCGACCACCCTCTCATTACAACGTTCGACCAACCCTGCCTATCAGTTCCCAATATCTCAGAAACTGAAGTAAGAAAAGCCCTTCAGAAGATTAAGCATGGAAAGGCATGTGTGCCAGCTGATCTCGCCGCCTGCGCATGGAAACTCGCAGGCGAATATGGACTTTTCAATCTCTCGACCCTCTTAAAAAAAACCAACGCTTGCCTGAAGTATCATGAAAACTGGAGTAGATCAACTGCAATACCCATCTACAAATAGAAAGGAGATGTCACAATATGCAACTACCGGGCGTTAATAATCATTCCTCATACAGCAATGATCTTGGAAAAGATCATCGTAGCACGGCTGCGCAAAATCGTAAACACAACCGTCAATCAGTGTGGCTTCGTCAAAGGAAGTGGAACAACGGATGCTGTTTTCGCCATTCATCTCTCTCTATCTAGAGAAACACAGAGTAAAGGCGAAATCAGTCCATTGCACTTCCCTGGACTTGGAGAAAGCTTTCGACCGTGTGCCTCATGAGCTGATATGGTTCTCTCTCCGAGATCACCTAGTCCGAGAAGAGATAATTTCAAATGATGTATGCTGATCGTAGAAGTGCAGTAAGAAGTCCAGCGGGTACTTCGGAGTCATTCAAGGTTACTGTAGAAGTTCATCAAGGTTTCGCGCTTTCCCCTCTGCTTTTCATTTTGTTAATGGAAACGATCAACAGAGATCTACAAGCAAGTCCCCCAAGGAGTCTACTGTATGATGACGACGTTGTGTTATGTTCCAACACATCAGAGCATTTGAAGAGACAGCTACGAGAGTGGAATGAACGTTTTAATGACTATGATCTAACAACTAAACCTCCAAAAGACCGATTACTATAAATTGGGAAAGAGTACCTCGAATACCATCAAAGTCAAGAGCACCGGACTCCGGAAAGTGGATAGCTTCTAGTAGCTTGGAACCTACATCATCTCAGAAGATCTGGATCACAAGGCTACATTTGATGCGAGAGTCAATGCTGCCTGGCTCAAATGAAGAGAATTAACAGGTGTACTATGCGACAAGCGAATGTCCTACAGACATTTCTCAAACGTCCTGGAATCTCGAAGTGAAGGGCAAAAGACAAGAGGCAGACCCAAAACTAGGTGGCAAGATTGCATCGGAGTAGTCATGGTGATGGCCGGGCTGAAGACTGAAGACGCAGCTGATCGGATGAAATGGCGTGGAGCAGTCTATAAAGCGGACCCTGCCCGGCGGCGGGATAAACGCTATGAAGAAGAATAAGAGAGAAGAGAGAGAAAAGGTATGAGAAGAGAGCGGAGTTATAGGAGAGAGAAAAAGGAGGAAAAAACCTACTCTATATTTCCTGACGTTCCTCGATCTTGATAAAGTTTTTTAAAGATTGTAATCATAATCATTTTCGTACTTCCAGAAGCGGATGACTCCGAATTGGTAGAGAAGTGACAAAATAACGATGACAATGGTGACCAGCACAGAACGGCGGTACCAAAGAGATAGTCCGATCAGCATGGCCGGAACAATCTGCGAGACGAAGAAGTTTGGTTCAGCTTGAATTTTGTTTAACTTGAGTAACCTAAATGAAAATTATGAAACGAGTAAGTAACGACGGTCAAAAATATGAAAACTAAGAATATGCTTAGGTACAAATCGATTCATTGGTAATTCTTAGTTTTCTCATTCAAAACTGTCAAATGGTTAGGTTTAAAATATCTACTTTCTCAGAAACAACTGAAAAATGGCGCTATGAAAACTGTTGATTGGCTCAGTCAGAACTGTTGATTGGTTAGGTGACAACTGTCAACTGGCTCAAAGACAGCTGTCAATTGGCTCAAAGACAACTGTCAACTGGCTCAAAGACAACTGTCAACTGGCTCAAAGACAACTGTCAATCGGCTGAGTGACAAACACTGATTGGCTCAATGTTCGTGCTACCACGTGCAGTTGCATGTCGAGGGAAAGATGCCATAGCCAGGGCAGGCAAAGGGAAACGCGTGTGTTGGAGTAGAAGAGTAGATGCGGCAAAATGTCACTCAAGGACGAGCACCGACTTCCGAAAACGCCTTAAAAGCGAAGGTGTGCACTAAGCAGTCTTTTTGAAAATCATATAATTTTATTTATTCTAGCGATCCGTGAATATTAACGACTAACCATCAATGGTTCATAAGTGTATACGTATTGATGACTTGATCCGATGACAATAAAAAAAATTTGAAAAAAGGTTGGTTCAATGATATTCTTGTAATAGCCCATACAATGAAAATAATCGTTTTTCTGAAACGTAAAGTACCAATAAAATGTAGTATGTTTTCACTATACTTGAATTCCATTAACCTCGATCTTCCCATTTCGGCCCGTTTCCGATGTAGTTGAACACGTAGAATGTGAACAGGACGACGACGATTAGTGTTGGTAAAACACGGAAGAGGCGATGAATTAGAAACAGAAACCATCGTAAGAATTGGTGAAGAGTGGAGTCTTTCTTCTTGGAGTTTACCCTAAAGTAGATCCACAACTAAATCACTGGGTGACAATTTATGTGTGCCCAGCTTTTGTTATGTTGGAAAAATGATGTGTGTCCAGAGCTCAATGGTACCTAATACTCGTGGTGGTGCGACCTACTACTACATCGTCCACAGTCGCAGTTGTGCGACTGGGTGGTGCGACTGTGGACGATGCTGGAAGGCATTGGACCCAATGGACCTCCAAACAACTCTTCCCAATGGAATCTCTCGCGAGGGACAGCAAGAGCTCAATGGTAGCGATTAATGGGTGCGATTCGAGGATGTTTAGAGAAAAAAGTATTTTATTAGGTTTCTAAAAGAAGATTACTTACTTTTCAATTTGTGACGAATACAACGCATTCGCGGTTCTCTATCGATGAGATTATGTCATAACCAGAAAGAAAGTTATGTACATACGTACCTGAATAGAAGCCTCTTTCTGAAGGAAAAGGCAACCACTGCCCCCGAGATAAAGAGGAAAGAATCGACAGCCAAGTGGGACGACAATAGGAGCAGTGACAACATCGAGCCGCTACTGCAAGTATAGTTTACGATTTACTCCCACTGTGTCACGAACAAAGACAAGCTAAATGCAGAAAATGAGAATCCTTGAGAATAAAAGAGAGAAGATCTGAAACAATAAGTTCTAAGTTTCTGAAAACAATAAAGTTCTGAGGTAAGGCCAAGATTGAACCCCATGGTTTTGGCCATCTCTCCTCCATTATCCGAAAAGAGTAGACTGAAGAGACAGGAATGGCCGAAGATTACCTGCACACACAAAAAAGGATGAGTTTAGGAAAGTATGCTAAAAATGCATACATGTGATTTATGAATAGTATCAGTTTGAAAGTATTTCTGCGCGTAAGTATGAAAGTATGCTAGAAAGGGCATACAATCAATGAATGAATGAGATACTTTTGAAAGTATGCCTTCGTGGCTCTCTTCCTTTTCTTGGCACTTATCCAATCTGCAAACGCGGTTGACCTAGGTTGCTCTATATATACTTATTATCTCGACAACACAAACGGGGGAAAAGCACACAAACAAAGCGTATCGTGTGAATCATGTAACCGAGCCATTCTGAAAGTAAGGCATCGGGAAAAAAGTTTTGATTGTGAAGCGCTCTCCTTGAAAAAGGCCCTTCGGAACGCGTTTCGGGAAATAAGGCCCTTCCGGAAAGTCACAAACAAAAAAACTTATTTTTGTAAGTATGAAAAACAATTAAAATATAAGCTGTAATAGAAAAAAATTTTAAAAAAATTAAAATACAAAAAATTTTGCATACTTTCATTATGTACAGGGTGCGGCAAAAGTCCAGGTGGACAGTGTTTTTTCCGATAAAAACTTAACGGATTGAGCAAATCAAACAAAATTTTCATCAATGTTTATTCAAATAGTTTGGGATATAACTGTTTTTTTTCAAATTTCAAACAGCCCTCCTTTCTCCTTGACACCGCGGAGTCGCTTGTGGAAGGCACCCACCGTGGTGGACAGGTAAGCGACGTCAAGATCATCCCACGCCTTCTTTAGGGCGCGCTTCAAACTTTCCAAATTCTTGTGTGGGCAAGCACAGGCCTTGCTCTCAAGGACCGACCACACAGATAAGTCCAGAGGATTCAAATCAGGTGAGTACGGAGGCCATTCGGCGGATGTGATCATGGAGGGAAAATTGCTCTTGCACCAGTCTTGCACCACTTTAGCCTTGTGGGCGGGCGCAGAGTCCTGCTGGAACGTCCATTTGCGTCCCGCGAAGTGAGCCTGGCTCCAGGAAAGTACTTCCTTCATGAGAATGTCGTTCAAGTAGTTATTGGCATTCACTTTGACTCCCTGCTCGACGAAAACGAGTGGAGTCTTGCCAGTCGCGCGAATCCCGGCCCAGACCATGACAGAAGCATGATGGCCCTTTCTCGAGACGTAACGGCCACTCTTATTGGCATCTTTGACCGATTTCGACCAAATCCTATCGCTCTGGTGGTTGAAGGACTGCTCAATATTGAACAACTACTCATCGGTGAAGAGAATATCCAAACAGTCCACCGGCTTGAACCGCTTTGACAGTTCACGACATCTCCGAAGACGGGTCGCCTTCATCTGGTCCTTCAATGTGTAATTCTTCTGCAGCTTGATGGGGCGAAGTCCCATGCGGGATTTGACGATCGTCTGAACAGAACTAGCCGAGATAACGTAGCTCCTTCGCGAGTTTTCTGAGACTCCGTTTGGGGTTTTCGGATGCTTCTCATGTTGAAGGAAGTGGTCGCGGTCACTGGTCTGCCACTCCTGGGACGGTCATTTGTTGTACCAGTCTCAAGAAAGCGACGTATTGTGTTTTCAATGGTCCTACGGAAGAATCCAGTGGTTCTGGCGATGTGCTTTTGAATGTGCCCGGACTGGCTCAAGCGCAGAATGTAGCCCCCTGATTTTTTCAGGGTATGTTAGCAACGTTATGAATAAGATACAAGCGAAAAATCACACGACTGCTACACCAAACAAAAAGATGCAAAGTGACAAAGTTGTCCACCTGGACTTTTGTCGCACCCTGTAGACAGATCATACTTTCATTTTATTATTATTCATACTTTCAAAGTTCTCTGTATTGTTCCAATTTTAGTTTTTGAATAGTAACACTTGTGTGCGGAACGATTTGGAATACTTTTAAAGTATATAGTTCCATTTTCATGCTTTCGAAAGTATGACTATTAATACGCTTTTTTGTGTGTGCAAGCAGTTCCCCTCAACAACAAAAAAATTCTTCACTGAACTTTAAAAGCGTTTTGTATCATGAAAAAACCATATATTTGAGAAACCCTCGATGTGCATGCATCCCATGTGTGATTTGGAGTTTATTTGGAGTCCGTTTGACTCTTTTGATAATTTTTTTTCTTCAAAAAATTGTTTTCGGTTTTTGAAAAGAAAATTCGCACACCTATTGATTTCATGCATTCTCGTAATGATCTTGAGTTGTAACTCACCCAAACGGCAGAAAAGACTCGCATTCCATGAAGACATCGAATGTCTTTGGCCGCGTTCCGCATCAAATACTGCAAAGAGCTGTGCAGGCTGAATGAACACAACTGCAACACGTACACGCTTTGAAGAAATACTTTTTTAAACAAAAATTAACTTGGAAATATTTTTTTTAATTCCAGAAACAGTCTCTTAAACCAGTAATTCGTTGTGACCCTTTTAATTATGCAACATGTACAACTGAATTTTTTAACTGCATTGATTGATACGCCTCCAAATGATAATAAGCCTCTCAGACTAGCAACAAAAAGTGATAGTGGAACAAATGAAGATTATTTACATCACTATTTACATCTAGAAGGCCAAAGAAAAAGTTCTTATTGGTTAAATTACCTGAATACGTTCATTCATTTCAAAAATATTTTTTTCTCAAGCTTTTATTTCTATTTCTCGAGATAAACATAAAAGTTAAGATTGCGGAATCCAGGATGTTGGTTCAACTTTCTAAAACATGATTGAGTTTCTCGCAATTATAGCTACAATCTACATTCTCAGGAAACTTTAACCAACAAAACCCGAATCGCGCATAGTATAGCTAGATTCGATGGCGCTTCAATTCCCGGAACACTGAGAATGAAATGTTTAGATTAAAACGAAAATTTTAGTTCCATAAAATTTCAAGCCATTTCTAACCAACTCCGCTCTAATTCATAGTTAATTTACTCCCGTGACCTCCTCTTACCAGGTTTCGAAGAAGTCCTCTCTTAGAAAGCCTCTTTCTTATTCCTCGCCCGTCCATGTAAGTGAGTGCGATTGACGGAGCGTGCTGGAGGGATCCCACCAGGTCACTTTCCCCCTCACTGCTTGCTATTACCTTTTCTCCACCGCATTCTTCGCGATCTTTAGTAGAGTCGCCACTGAATAGCTCATCTTTTCTCTATTCATTTAGAATGTAAAAATCATGATGGTGTCTTCAAAGGATTACAATTTTTACAGTTTTTATTGCTCCGACATCGCTACTACTACCTAGTAATTACTACCTAGTAATTACCTATTACTACTACATAGTAATTACCTATTACTACTACCTAGTAATAATCTTCCTCAAGCCTGTTCTCGCTTCGCGTCTGGGCACGCGCTCTTCTGAGATTCGGGGAAGTCCTATCCCGGTAGAAGCAGTGGCTTCCTGTTAGGTTACTGCTAGGTAGTGTAGGTGCAGCGGAGAAAGTCAGATTCGTGCAGGGCACCACGTCCGGACTTACTATTACCTATTATAATAACAAAAAAGCGTATGTTTACCAACAAAAAAAACTCCCAGTTATGATTGAGAAATAAAGAAATAAATGAAGAGTCATCACTATCGCACGGATTAGCAATGCGACCCGTGATGTGGCGGTAACGCGCTCGGACTTCCGGAGAGATATAAAATATGATTGTGTTCGATCACGCCCGGTGTGTTAGTTTTTTTTCGTTGTGACAGTTTAATTTATATAGATATTAATATTTTTTCAATTCAAGAATTAAAAAAACTGTTTTATTAATTTCAGCGCTCGAGTTGTTTTAATCATACATATCTTCACTTACTTTATAACACCTCTCTTTTCACACTATTCTCTTAACATTCTGAATATACATACATATTCTGAATATACATACATATCATTCTCCCTCTCTTTCCCCCGTTTTCTGTTAAAATGTATTTCTCCTCAGTCTGCAGTCTTACTTTTTCGACGCGGCGCTATCAGACTCGACATCAATATGACCGTATCTTCCATGGACTCTATCTCCAAGCTCCGCCCTCTTTCTCGCCTTCGACTTGACCAGAAGACGTTCCAGAGCAGTTCCCGTGAGTATCAGCATACCCAGGAGCAGCATGACCAACCAGCCAATCATCTTGACATCTCATTATTCTCTGTGTTTTTATCGCAAAAGCTAAACAGCGGTCTGTCTAATTAAAAAAAATTTTCTTTCGAGTTTACTAAAAGCAAGTACTGGTCATATTGAAGTCTAATCATTCAACTACACATCGTCACCAACATTAAACTGCGGTCGTTTTTGATCTTTCATTTTGTCTTTCGATAAACTAAGAGCAAGTTCTGGAGCGTTAAGTTTAAGTTTTATGATCCTTTCGATTGACTAACAATTGGATGAGAGTTATATGATTACAGAAAATTACCGATAGAGTTGGTATCTTCATTCAAATACTAAATTTTATATGATAAACTTGTGTCGCCATAGTTTTTTTGAGAAAACAAATGTTTTTTTTTCTTTTCCTCATTCTCACTTTCCATTTTTGCTAGCTCAATCTTCGCTCAACAATTAATCAATCTCTCGCCTCTATGTCTCGAACCTAATCCTCTTCTGTTGATTATTCTAGACCTCATAGTCTATTTATGCGTTCAAAAAAAGTGAGCCTATAAGCGTAGATTTTCACCTCGAAGAGTCCGACTAGACAAGTCTATCAACGATCATTTTCTCAAAGAGGTACCAAAACTTTTTTCTAAAAAATCATTTTAAAATTTTTTAAAAGTTATAATCAATTTCCAACCTGAGCCGTACTTCGCTCTGACGACATTTGAAAGTCCTGGCACCGCCATGTGACATTTCGGGTCCATTGTTCAAAAGGCCACCATTCAATGGATCTCATCCAAGAAAATCCTTCTACACTTGTTGGAGGACCTTGTAGCAAGCTGCTGCAAGTTTGTGGCAAGCAGAGGCCTAGAAACAACCATAGGTAAAATACGTCTTGATTTTTCGATAGGTCGATCGCTAAAGTAGGTGAAAAGTTTCATTTTTAACTTTACGAAACCGGTTGATGCTGAATTATGGCTAATGAAGCGTTTTATTTATATAAGGAAATGAAGATTTTTTTTCTTCTTTTTATTTTAGCTGTCAAATTTCTATTACTTTGTCAAAATTTTAGCTGTCAAAATTTATATTTATTTCGAGTGAGGAAGATGGTCGGTAGATCGGTCGCCCAAGACATTTTTTATCCAGTTTGCAGTTCATCTATGGATGGAAATAACTCTATGACATCAAAAAGCTCTAGAGAGAAAAGAATTAAATAGAAAGAAAAAGCGAGAGAAACAGTAAAAGATGTAGAAACGGAGAAAAAGAGCGAGAGAGGGAGAGATATGAAGAATAAGAGAGAGGATAAGGAAAGAGATAGAAATAAGGAGAGAGAAAGATGAAACAGTTAGACAAATACAGATATAGAGACATAGAGCAAAAAAATGCATTAAAACAATACATTTAATAGATTCCTATTCTTCAAGGAAGCTTCGTTGAAATCTTTACAACTTCTTGATTACTCCTCACCTATATCCAATGGAAGGACAAAGCCCTTCTGGCTAGCAGCGTCCTTGGGTAGTTCCGTGTGGCAGTAATGCAGCGGCTCCGAAGATGACTTGGCCACTTCCACGCATTCGTCGTAATCTCCCAGCAGGTAGACGCGACCAGACTGGCACACATTGCGGTATTCATTAAGTTTTCAAAATGTAATACCAGATTACGGTATTAATACGCTTCAAATTTAACGATCTACTTTAGCATATGATATACTTATCTACATACTAAACCTTTGCATCCACCAAAATGCAAAAAATGAGCCCTTTTATCAAGTGGAGTGTTGTTTACGAGTATAGGTCTATTGGAATTTTTTGGACCAGTACTATATAGAATTTTTGAAAAATGACTGTACTTTGAGCGGGGAGTCTGAAATAATATGAGCACTATTTTAAGCTTTTCACATCAAGCTCACTTCTCATTTGTTAACACTTTGCCAGTCAGAAATCGGTCGTGTTTTTTCTCTCCAACAATTGCAATTTTCCTATGTGCAATTATGTTAGGAGGATCTCTGTTTTTGTTTAAAACACACAAAATGAAGTAGGGAAGCACAGTCTTGCAATACAGGATAACATTCAGCCCGAAAAAAGTTGAAAAGTGAATAGGTTTATTACCAGGGTCGCAACTTGGAAAAAACTTATCAAGTATTTGTAATAATCTTTTGGAATAGTCAGGTTGCCAGTAGAACGCTGAGTACGTCTCGATTTGTGTGAAGTTTAGAAGTGCTAACCACATAGCGGACTTATTTCTCACTAGGCGAAAGAAATATTAAGAAAGTCATAGAACCTTTCGGAAAATTCCTGAATCGGGCCGAGGCCACGAATCCACGAGACGAGTTTGCCATTTGGGTACTGTAATATGAAACATATAACACAGGTGAGCGCATACTCAGTGAGTCTTTAGACATGATTTGGTTTATCTTCAAAAACTTTTGAAGGTTTTTTTAAAAAAAGTTTTATTTCCAATAACACAATCTACGGTCTCGACTGCTGGATCATTTTATACCAAGTACACCAATTCAGTGTTAACTTGTTATCAAGGTTGCAACTTTCCACTTCTCTTTCAAAGCTACGCAGCAGAATTTGAAAACGATTTGTCATTTCGAACATGCTGCTGCGCTCAGTTTCAAGTAAGATTTCGAAATCGAATCTTCTGTATAAAACCGGACATTCGTCATCGATTTTAGGCGATAGGTGAGGGGTTCTAGGCATATTCAAACCGTAAGGCTGAAACATTTCAATAGTTCTGGCGACTTCCTTACTCTGCCATGCGCACGAGGAGTAATTTAGCAAGCAGTCACTGTTTCTGTAAAGTCATTAGGTTATGTAGGCCGTGTTTTAGTACCCACACGAAGTAAAAAAAAAAGTACCTGTATCTCACCAGTTTAGGTTTGTATCTACTAAAAAAGGTAAGCTCTTACCTTTCTTTGAGTGAGGGTTAAACGCGGAAACCATGATAAAACTTACAAAATTGATGATATACTTATTACCGTTGTTATGGGAGATCGGTTGCATACTTACCATAAGCGGAGAAACTTTCATGTTTCTGGAGGTATTGCAGAACCCCTAAGGCGTCTTCTCTGACGCTGGTAGCAATGCCCAGCAGACTCAGCCCACACGATCGGACTCCTGCAAGGAACGAGTCGGAATTAAGATTTTCAGTTTTACGAAAAGACAAAGAACTAAAAACAAGAAAAAGAGATTTGGAGGTATTAAACACAATAGGAGTAAAAAGTATCTAATTTCTGAAGCTTCTCGGCGTAACTTTCACTTTTCGCGCTCTCTAACCCACTTCCTAAATCCTACGATAATGTTTTGGAAATCTTACTCATTGCGTCGAAGATATTCGAACTATGAACTTTTAGAGAAACAAACGGAATATGCTCGCAAAACTTGTCTGAAAATGTTGACTCATAACCAAACCAAAGAAATTTGCTTCTTTACTCTTATTTTTTTGGTCAGATAGACATAGAAATCGACTCAGTTGAATTTGTTTCGAATTTTTTTAAAAATTGTTTTAGGCAATGATAATATGTGAGAAAAATGCAAGTTAGTTAAATTAAGATTGGCGAACCTGGGTTTTGATTCGTGAAGAGTCCCATGTACTTGAGCTTATTATCATCAATGAAAGACAGGAATTGAGAAAGAAGAGTAGTTTCGTTGAGCCAGGGCCCTTCAAATTTCATTCAGTCATTACCTCTTTCATGAAAAAAACAACTTTATTTTATTTTTTTTGTTGACATTGTTAATAGGTTGATGAAGTTGAAAGTCCCTTTTTTTCTCGTTTGTTGCACACAAAACATCGTTGATCGATGGATAAGGTCTCTGCAAAAACTTTCTAACTTTAACAAATTTGAGAAAAAAATAACTTTTTTCTTCAAAAAATCTCTCGGGCTCCTGAGAAAGCAAAGGTCCAACTATTGCGCTTCTGGGAACTTACTAACATTTCGTGCTGAAGAAAGTTTGAGTTTCTTTTTCATCCTTGAGTATAAATGAGCCATCAACTCCTCGATGTTCGGGCATATTATTACTCAACGTAGTGACTTCTTCATCAGTTAAGGCACTCGCTGAGGCCGCGGTGAGTTGTGAATAATTTATCAGCACAAAAAGAGAAAAAATTTGATGCGACCGCATCTTGAGACATACGAATTGTGAAATGAGAGCCTGAAACCATCCCAAGTCTTATGGAGCGTTAGAATTCAACTTTTTCACTTTACAAAGTAATCTCTGCAAAGTGATCCCGTTAAACGCTTAACGGGATGCGGCCTAGAGCTTTTAACGAGATCACTTTGCAGAGATTACTTTGCAAAGTGAAAAGTTGAATTCTAACGTTCCAATATACTAAGTCACTTTGACAAAAAGACAGTTGTGTTATGTCTGATTGTTCGCGCTTAAAAATATTTTAGCAGGAGTTTGTTCTTTATTATCGGATATAAAATAAACGTCTACCTATTTCAGTGAAACGACTACCCATTTTAATAAACACGTCTACCTCATTTAAAATGTTTTCTATCTGATTTAGTGATACGTCTACCTATTTTAGTGAAACATATAATAACAAAAAAATTTGCTCAGGTAGGTTTTTTTGTCTTTCAAACTTATTTAGGTAGAATTTTTTTCTCCAAAACATTATGGGGGTCATACTTCTGACTTATTCACATTTGAAAAGAATTATTTTTTACATTAAAAAAACGCTTAGCCTTAGGTAAAAGTTTATGCTAACGAGGCCGGACGGCTTAGGCGAACGAGAGCGTATCAAGAAAACACCACTCTCATCTTACCCAATTGAACCTCTGGGAGGGGGGGGGGGGTGACTGAAGTGAAGAAGTTCCATATATATATTAAGCCTATAGATTCAAGATGGAAAAAATAAGTTTTTTTTTTGAATTTTTTTTGGGATTAACTTGAAAAAACTGAAACATTCGACCAAGCTTGTTTACCGATTCCTTTGGAAATGATATGCAAATTCAGGCTATGCAAATTTCATTCGAAGAGTGAAAGTATATAAAGGGTGAAAAGCCAACAGAAAATCATTCAAGAGATGGCTTCGATTCCTCCTGGTGACATCGCAACCCAGCCCGGCTCCAAAGTCGTCTTCAACGCCCCCTACGATGACAAGCACACCTACCACATCAAGGTTACCGCTTGGCAAAGCCCTTATAGCTGTTTTCTATGAAATTCAGCTGACGGTTTTGCTGCCCTTATAGAAGTTTGCTATGAAATTCAGCTGACGGTTTTGAAGCTTTTTGAACCCGAACTGGAAGACAATTGAGAGAGTTTAGATATGCTATAGAAAGACTAATAATAACGAAAAGAGATATTACCAAAACTCAGTTGGATATAAAGTCAATTATTGAAGTGCGAAGAATAAAGACTTGAAAATTGACTGAAATAAGGTTTTTTCCAATCAGATTTCGTAAAGTTCTTGAACCACCCCCACAGATCCACACAAAACAAGAGTGTTTACAAACCTGTGTATGTTGGTAAAGCTTCGCACGTATCCCAGTGACCCAGTTCGCAGCCGATTATTCTATATACATTAGTCTGACTCGCATCTCAGTAAAGAGCGTACGCTGCCGAGAAACGGAAACCAACGCGAGAGAGTCTACTTTGTTTAGAAAAGTCATGGACTATTGTATAATGTTGTTTTTTTTTTACTCAGTGAATTATTCTCAAGTGTGCATTCTGAGCAATCTATCTAAAATGTTAAGGTGATGAACTCGTCGGCCCGCCGCATCGGCTGGGCCTTCAAGACCACCAACATGCGTCGTCTGGGTGTTGAACCTCCGTGCGGAGTGCTCGACCCCAAGGAGGCCGCCCTCATCGCCGTCTCCTGTGACGCGTTCGCCTACGGCCAAGAAGACACCAATAACGACCGCATCACCATCGAGTGGACCAACTGCCCAGAAGGAGCGGCCAAGCAGTTCCGCCGGGAGTGGTTCCAAGGAGACGGAATGGTTCGCAGAAAGAACCTCCCCATCGAGTACAATCCTTGAGTAGGGAGTCTAATGAATAAAATTTGATGGATTGAAGTCACATTCGCAAGAATCACGACTGAGTTATTGATGAATAAAAAGAGGATTTGTGAGAGTTTTGAGAGATTTGTGAGAGTGTAATGTTGTTCGATAAGATTGATCAGAACGACATACAGACTTGGAGTGTAAATAGAGGAACAATTGTTCTTTTGTTAAAGGAACCGAACCTGCAACATTTCAATTTTACCACTGCTTCATCCCTGTTCCTTCAGGGAGGCATAGGAACTAACCTGTTTGTAAATTTTACACTTTCAAACACTGTAACGGTCGCAGCTCTGTTTATGCTTTCCATATATGACACACAAACAGAAACTCACTTTTTCACTCTTTCGCTTGTCGGACATCTCGATTTTTATGAAATTACCGGTCAGTATTCTCAGGAATCAAAGTTTTCGGATGAATTTGTCTTTGCTGGATGTTCCAGAGGATCAATCAACATCAGTTTATGATAGTCGTTGGTCTCGTTTTTTCTCCTTTTCTTTTCAGTTTTTTTAAAAAATTACTTATTTTTAGTTTTGTCAGCAGAGTCTTCCTCGTGGTTGGTACATTGCAAAATATATTTCAATGAAAAAAAACCAAATAATCGAGAAGTGAAAAAACAAGTTAATGGGCAAGGAGAGTTTGAATATCAGACGTGTAGGTCATTTTAATAGTCAGATTTTTAATTTTTGAATCAATAAATTAATACGTTTAAGAAATAATATGCGTAAAGTAGGGTTTCTTCACCGTTGGCTCGTAGTTTTCTGCCAATTACTTGTTCGAAAGGCTTCAGTTGCGCTTGATCACATAATCATGGAGATTAATGAAGACATGTATTTGACCTCTTTGGTACGACGAAGCGACGTCCAGCGACGAAGTAAAAATTTCATAAAAACCTCAAGAAGACATCGAACTGCCTGCATATGTGTGGAGTGGTAACTGATTCAAAGGAACTAGCTCGAGAATAAACACGGATCGGAGCAATATTAATCAAGCGAAACCCGCAAACTGAAGCTCCTAGGTCAGTGATTGATAGTAGCTCTAACTAGCTAAGAGGTCTCTCGAGTCTATGGTTAGAGGCCCTCAATCACTCAAAAGCCCTGTCCTGATTCTACAAACTATGTTCGAGTTTTCGGGTTAATTTTTTCTGTGTGTGTGAGTGTAGGAAGTGACCATGGACGGCGAAAGACTCGAGTTGACTAGGAGAAGAGCCCCACCGCCTCTGCCGTAGTCCTGCCTATCAGCTCGATAAACCGAGAAGGGCAGATTGTCGAGAAGAATTGAGTCAGGATCGGACGAGGAGAGCTATGTTTCACAAAGAAATAAAATGTTAATCGAAGAAGATCGGAGAAAATGATAAAGATCGTAAAGCTTATTCTTGACGGAGCGAGAGTTGAACGAACTACATTTCAAAGATAAACTCGCACCTTTCCTGTCCTATTTGGCAGATGTGTTTCTATTTCCGCTGTTGACTCGCTTAGTTCGCCGAAGTACGACCGGGCTAGTCTTTTGAACGGATTGCTGAGAGACGCTAGGCTCACTGGATTGAGCACCAGAGACCAGAGAAGACGGTTCCGGTTGTAATGGGCGAGGAATAAGGGATAGGGGATGAAGAGCAGGAGACGGACAGGTTTGAGTAGAAATAGAGTGAACAATGGGATTTGAAGCTTTGTCGGTGGCAGAAGATGTTAAGTTAATGGGAGGGCGAATCGAAGTGCGTTTAACGTCCAATTTTTTACTTGGGGTTTTACTTCGGGACGAACAATAAACTGAGTTGGGTGACGAAAGTTAAACTTTACAGCAGATGGTCGAAGAGGTTTTGTGAGGTTTTGGCTGCAGCTAGGGATGTTTGCATTTGGACAGTTAGACTTGACAACCGTAGAGTAAAGTTCATCACGTGACGAAGTAAAAGGAACAGATTTGTCTGATCCATTGAGAGCACGGCGTACAGACGATATTTTGGCAGCTTGTACAATGATAGCATTCTGAAGCGGTAGAATAGCAGCCTCAACATTCTTCTGGAGAAGAACATCAACGAAAGGAAGAGGGACATTTGGAATGTCCATGGTGAGTAATGAGGGCAGTTTACTAACGTATGCATGCATTATCCACGTGGTCAGAGAGAAGAAATGGGTCACCTTCCTTTGAAAGAACAGGGTGCATGTGATGAATCTTTGTTCTGCTCTGCTTATATATGTAGTGGAAAAATTTTCTATTACGATTAGGGGGCACCCATGGCTTAGTCGGAAGAGCTCTGTCTCAAGGTGTCTTTACTTGTAAACTTTTGCAGTAAGCCAGGCTTATCTGTCGCGCGGCTCTGCTGCCTGTTACGTTAAGTTCATCACTACTACATACTTCCTCTATCTCCACTATGAGGCACTTTAGTGTACGGGTGAGTGTGCTCGAGTGTGAGTAGCTCGATGACAAGTTCGGATTCGCTCTGATGAGCATTTTTTGCCAAATTTTATTTTCACATCAGAAAATTATTTTTACATTAAAAAACGCTTAGGCTTAGGGAAAAGTTGGCTCTAATCTACTTTAGCCGTCCAAATATTTTTTCTCAGAAAGAGATTTCATTCATGAAAACTCCCTTCCCCCCCCTTTCTCCTTAATGCCCCCCTTTCCCCTTCCCCCTCCCCCTAGGGCCCCTACCCCCCTTCGCTTAGGTAGGGCCCTCTTCCTCCCACCTTCCGCCTTTAGGGCCCACCCTCCCTTCCCTGCTTAGGTAAACCTCCCTCCCCCTTTCCTTTCCCCAAAATTTATAAAGATAATCTGAAAAGAAAGGATGGATTTGCTGGAAAAAGAAAGAGAATCAGAAAGAAAAAGAAAGAGAAAAATAAAAAAGAGAAAAAAGAAAGAAAGAGAACAAGTAAGAAAAAAATTTTAATAGAGCCAGGCCGTGTTTTAGGGCAGCTGAAGTGCTTGGCTAAGTGGCCGTAGGTACTGTAAAATTTCACAAGTTAAAAAATATATATAACATAATGCATCTTTCAGCTGTGTTATTCTCGGCAGCGAAGGCGGTATCTACAATGCCAGTCGCTGTCATAACAGGTGAGATGCCAGATCAAAAAATATTGTGTTGTTCAAAAACCACCAAAAAACTTGAACTGCTATCAGAGTGAATTTTACTTGGATCTTCTACTTCAATTGGATATTCAGACACAATTCCTTCGAATTGCGAGTCTCGCGATGCCTAGTAGATGTATTAAGGCTAGATCATTGAAATCCTTTCGAACATTAGTTAGGAAAGAAGGAATAGTTCAAATGTTTAATAGCTATTGATGATGACCGGTAAGGATATAGAATATAGTTTGGCTATTAATATAGGAGAAACGTTTCGAATTCCGCTCACTTGACTGCTGAAAAATTTATATGTATTCTTATTCGATGTCTGTGCTCGAGTTTTAATTGTAATGTGTTTTTGCGTCGTATGATCTAGGTAAAATATATAAAAAAATATATATTTCGAAATATGTGAACCTATTTTCTCTAAAATACCAAGATGTAGACTTGAGTTGATAGACCATAAAGTTATCAAAATATTCTCACTCGAACTTACATAATGAGTAAGATCCATTAGCTATTGTCAAAAAATTTTTTTTACTCAGAAATGAAGATTCAATTGAACGTAGGTCCTTAAAAATTATACAAAAAATAAGTTCTCTTTCGTCTGTATTTCAAAACTCCTTTGCAATTATTATTCTCAGTTCCCCGCACGAATAAGCGGTCATCTAAAAAAATCATTGTAAAGAAGCGAAGATAATATCATTGTCCACTTGTGAAATTTTACAGTAGGCCCTGCTATGCCCCATGTCCCATACACCCATCCTTCCATCCCCCCAGTTGATCACTACTACACCGTCTATCATCGCTATGAGGCACTTCAATGTAGGCGTTAGTGCGCTTGACTGTGAGTAGCTCAGTGGGAGTTCGGATTCGCTCTAATGAGGAATTTTGCCAAATTTTTTTACATCAGACAATTATTTTTACATTGAAAAAACGCTTAGGCTTAGTAGAAAGTTGGCTTTAATCTACTTTTGCCGTCCAAAGATTTTTTTCTCATAAAGAGATTTTATTCATGAGAACTCCCTCCCCCCCCTTTAGGGCCCCCCTCCCCCCTCCCCCTAGGGCCCCTACCCCCCTTTTGCTTAAGTAGGGCCCTCTTCCTCCCCCCTTCCCCCTTTAGGGCTCCCCCTCCCTTCCCTGCTTAGGTAAACCCCCCTCCCCCCCTTTCATTTCCCCAAAATTTATAAAGATAATTTAAAAGAAAGGAAAAGAAAGAAATAAGAGAGAGAAAGAAAAAAGAATACTTATTAATTGAGCCAGGCCGTGTTTTAGAGAAGGATGGGTGTACGGGGGCATGACAGGGCCTACTGTAAAATTTCACAAGTATTGTTAACTTCAAAGCTCAAAAGAACTTTTTTTCAAAAGTTGCAGGTGCTTCTTCGGGAATTGGCCGTGCAACCGCTCTGCTTTTTGCCGAAAAGAATTATCAACTGGCTCTTACTGGCAGAAATGAACGAGCGCTTAACGAAGTTTCTAATGAGTGCCAGAAGCGAGGGATTGGTCCTGCTGATGTTGGTTTATTGATTGGTTGTGCTGATGTTGGTTTATTGACTGGTCCCGCCGATGTTGGTTTATTGATTGGTTCTGCTGATGTTGGTTTGTTGATTGGTTCTGCGGATGTTGGTTTATTGATTGGTCCTGCGGATGTTGGTTTATTGATTGGTCCTGCGGATGTTGGTTTATTTTCCTTCAAAGGTTGTAAGTCCTAAGGAGAACTTTGTTATGAAAATCACCTAAAAGTTTTTGGCTCTGATGGAAACCTAAAGATGGTCTGCGCCTCTAAAATTATAAAAGTTGGATGATAAATCTTCAAATTCTAAGTTACACAGTTTGAAGGCAGTGACGACTTGTCGTATTATTTTTCAAAAACTGAAACATGCACATACCATCTTTCATACGGTTTCGTTTCTAAGCCGTACGGCCTCGCTAGCGTAACCTTTGTCTGAGCTGAAAACCATTAAAAGTGCCTGAAAAAATTGTATTCTTGAGTTTGTGAATTAATTATTGGGTGGACTCGTACAAAGTTTTGTGAATGATATTATCAACGAAAATAGCAAAAATTGTGAATAGAGCGTTATGTGAAAGCAGACAAGCATAATCTCAGAGCTCACCAGGATCTGTTGAAAAAAATTTCGGGTGGGCAACAGTGCGCAGCGCACTTTTTTGCTCACCAACCGTTTTTAACTGTAAAAATTAACTGTTTGTGAGAAAATCATTTTCACTTCTTCACGGTTAAAAACGGTTGGTGAGCGCAGCCTAATGAAACGTTCTATTTATGTAGAGGATTGAAGTTTTTTTTTCAATTCTAGCTGTGAAAACTGTGATACATTCATTCTGAGTGAGAGGGTCGGTAGGTCGGTCGCCCTCGAAACTTTTTTGCCAGTTGGCAGTTTACCTATGCAAGCATTGAAGAAAAATATTTAAGATATCACGAAGAACAGTAGACGATCAGAGAATACTTTGCACTGTCTGACGCTGCACTAAATCTAGATTTCTGTCAAAGCCAGTTTTTTTTATCGCAGTTTAAAACGAACATCTTTTTAAGGAGCATTGTGACAAAACCAATCAATACATTTTTTCAAAGATTCTCGTTGTATCGGGCGATCTCTCGAAATCAGAAACAACCACTTCTATTGTCGACCGAACCATGCAGAAGTTCAATCGAATAGACACACTGGTTAGCAAATAACTCAAACTTCCTATCTCAACCTTTTTTTAAGCAAAGGACCTCGTCTGGTTAACCTGGGATTGCCTATGGTAGGGCAGAAAACTTCGTGCTTAATAGGAGACTCCGTACAGTTCATTTTCGTTCTTCTGAATCAAATTTGAGCGGCGCGACTTGTAGGTCTTGAGTCTTCAGGAGGTTATAATCAGTCTAAAATATACTGCCCGTACATCCTATTCGTTGATCGCTTGCCCTTTCTCAAGCTTCCAGCCCTCTCATCACTTCACTATTCATCGACTCTCTGCCCTGTACATTTTCGCTCTCGGTTTGATATTCTATACCAGTCAATACTGGTTTAGTTATTGAATACTTATAACGGTCCGGGTGGTTCACAATTGCATACATAATATTCCTGATTATTGTGCGATGGGTAATAAAGTCGATTTGGTGATGAATAGAAATACCCGAATTCAGGGGCGAAAAAAATTCAGGGGCTAAGAAATGTCGCAAGTGATTTTACTCTGCTCCCTCTGCTGCTCCACACAAGCACTGTTCCAGAGAACAGGAACTGACTCTCTAGTTTATGTCTCAGATAAAATTAAAAAATCGCGCGCGTGCAATAGTTGGACCTTTGCTAGCAATTTTGGCGTGCGACCGAATCCAGTGCGAAGAACAAGAATACCGTACTGGGCGAAGGAATACTATATTTTTTACAAGCTTATTTCCCCCAAGATGTGTATCCTAGGTGTATGATTACAGGTGAACTCAGCAGGAATTCTGGTGGCGGGTCCTGTGCTAACCGCCCCCCTTGAAGATTATGACAACGTGTTTGACATCAATGTTCGCAGGTAGAAACGCTTTTCTTGAAAGTTCTTGAGGAAAATTGGGAATGTGTCTGGGCAGAGATACGTCGTCTGCAGAATAAAGTAGCTTGGTTGAGAAAAGGAGGGACATTTTTACTTAACTGTCCTCAAAACAGAAGCAAGGACTTGCAGAAGTCCGAAACAGGGGTCTGCCAACAGACGCTAGGGTTTTCATAATTCAATCGTAGTGTTAAATTTTCTCTTGTTAACAATGAGCTTGTTCCATTGTCTAGTAAACCAATTCACACGGATTATATGTTGTAGAACCTCGTTAACACGGGATTTTGAGAGTTTTTTTAGTCGTTTGAAAAAAGACCTGACGATAAAGAGTGACTGAACAGAATTTGATGAAAGTTACGAGCAAAAGCGAAAAAAAGGTCACCAACACTGGTGAGAATTTTGAAAAACGACCGCTCTTTGAACGGTGGAGTCTCTAATAATGACAAGCTATTTCTTATCCGCTCTTTGCCTTAAGCTCGCTTCTCATTATTCCGAACTCCTCCGCTCAAAAAGCGGTCGTTCTTTACAAATTTAGACAGTTACACTAGACCTTTGGTAAACTATGAAGGGCAGGAAAAATTTCCAAATCTGAGTGACAAATATTAAAGTGAATATGTGAGCACTTCCATAGTCAGTCTCATCCAAATGACTCGAGCCGCTCTCCCGCACATAATCAGCAGCAAAGGAACCATCGTCAACGTCAGTAGCATCAACGGACCGTGTCCGGTTAGTACCTTGCGGTTACGGTGTTGTTACAGTATGAAATGAGAATAGTTTAGTGAGTACAGTATCTGGCCCGATGCATAGATGTCTTATATCAATAGGATTGCTCTGGGAAAAAAGCAAATCACGATCAAAAGGGAGAGGGGTAAACGTGTTATTTTCGGTTGCGGATGTGCATTTTTATTGGTGTGAGGAGGAGTCCCAAGTTTCCTAAAGAGCACATTTTTGAAGCAAAACTATGTGAAGACATGGAAAGTTTTTCACTAATACAGAATATATTTTAACATAATTTAACAATTGCTTACATTTTTCTCTCCAGTTCCCAAACGTCACCTACTACTGCATGTCAAAGTCGGCAGTTGACCAGTTCACCAAGTGTCTGGCACTCGAGATGGCACCGCACGGAGTGCGAGTCAATGCTGTCTGGTGAGTTGTGCATTTTACGAATAGGCGAAACTTTATTTACTGCTCATTTCGGAACACCGGAGCAATCGATCGTTTGATGGAAAAGCGGACGTCACCAGAGGATATGACTCAAGTATTCAGCTGTTTAAAAATAATGAAAATGTGATTTTTTTTGTAATTTTGCAGTCCGGGAGTAACCGTAACCAATCTGCATCGAAGAGCTGGGCAAGAAGAGAAAGCATACGAAGCAGTTAGTTATGAACCACCATCGGCCTAAGATTACGAAGTCTTACTTATGAACCACCATCGGCCTAAGATTACGAAGTCTTACTCGTTTTTTTCTCTCCAAGTTTTCGAATACAAATTTGTAACTGTTAGAAATAAGTTGGATTTTATCGCTTTTTTGTCAGAGTTTAAAGAGAGATATTAAGAACTTTTTTTTTGAAGAATAAGGTAAGAGATCTGAAAAAAGAGAGAAAGAAGAGGTTAAGAACTATGTATAGTGCATTAATATGTATATATACAGGGTGGCCCATATATTCGCAAACGCGTTTACAAACGTGTATCTCAGTGCATAAGTGAGCAAGAGTGTTCAAATTTGTACATTTATCAGCACACATTAATAAAAACATTGGGTCAAAAAATCATTCAATTCGGTCCCCTTTGGCACGAACGACAGCCCGGAGTCGCTTTGGGAACGCTTCGATCACTGGACGAAGGTACTTTTCGTCGATCTTCGACCACTCCTCCTGCAGGGATTTTTTTTAGAGACTAGAGATTCAAGTGAGGATGAGCATTGACTTTGCTCTCAAGGTAGGACCACACGGAATACTCCAGCGGATTGAGGTCGGGCGATGAGGAGGGCCATTCTGCGCTGGAGATGAAGTCGGGAAAATGAGCGTTGCAACATGCCTGTGTTCCGATAGCCTCGTGAGCAGGCGCAGAATCTTGCTGTAAGACCCAAGGTGTATTACGGTAGTGGGAAGCAGACCAAGGAAGCAATACTTTTCGATGAATCTGCTGGCGGTAGTATTCCTGATTAATTTTGGCTCCTGGTTCGAACAAAACAAGGGGAGTTTTGCCGGTGGCGGACACTCCGTCCCAAACCATGACTTTTGCAGGATGGGAAGCTCTATGCAGGAATCCACCGGTATGATTAGCTGCCTGTGAGTCCCGAGCAAGCACTCGCACATTTTGAGGGTTGTAGGCCTCTTCCACAGTGAACAGCTTCTCATCCGAGAAGACTGTCCTGAGGTGAGCACTGTCGCGCGTCCAGAGGATTAGGGCGCGGCACCTTTTGAGTCTTTTCTCCTTGTTCTTTAGAGTTAGGATGGCAGCCTTTTTAGTACGATATGGGGCTGCCATCACTCAAGACCTCTTCAACGATTCTTTGAAGAGTGTTGCGTGATAAGTTCATATCGGAGGCCATTTTTTTCAAGCTACGCCTAGCATTTCGACCGACTCGCTTCCTCATGGCCTCAATCTTGTTAGGGCTGCGCACTAATCAAGGATCACCTCTTCGAGGCAAGTCAGCAAGTGTACCGATCTGTTCAAACCGTTTGATTGCTTTTCAGACAAGATTGCGAGGCGTTGAGATCTTTAGCGATGCGCGTATTTGATCGACCAAGTTTGTGCAAGTCCACAATGATAGAGCGTGCTCTATGAGAGACCACCATTCTTTTGAGAATTGATCAAATGAAATGAAATTTGAACCATGTAATAAAAAACATATGAGAAGAACATGTGTAAAAATTGGACCTCAGCGTGCACTACAAATTGAATTATAAACGCCGAAAGATTGGTTTGCGAATATATGGGCCACCCTGTATATATATATTTTTTTATCTACAACTTTTGATGCAAAAACACAAATTTACTTACAATTAAAAATGAGGAATGAATAGATCAGCTCAACAATTGTCAAATAAGTGAATAAATTCGATTACAAAAGCGAATGCAGTGATTTGACTTTTATATAGCGCATTGAACGTGAAAAAAGTTTTCTACAGCGATTTGAACGACGAAAAAGTTTAGTTTCTGAATTCATGAGGAGAGAAAAGTAGATAGAAGACCACATTCTAACTGTGACTCAAAATAATTCAGGCTCATACTTTTAATCAAGTTTCGAGGTAGCTTGCTGAAAAGGCGGGTTATTCGCATTCCGTAAGAGTTATCTCTAGCTGTATTCTTACTACCCTGAACTAAAAAGCCATTTATATCAGTTCGTGTTGGAATAGTCTCTTTGAAAAAATGCTTGTTATCTTTAGAAATCGCTTTATAAAGCTAAATGTAAATTCATTTTTCATGAATAAAGCTTTTTTGTGTGGCCACCGGGAATCTTTATGCACCTTTGTTTTTGTGGACTTATGTGTCTTTTATAATACCCTTGGTTGCAGTTCCTCTTGCACAGTAAGACGACGCACGCCCTCGGCAGACCGGGCGAGGCAGAAGAAGTTGCCAGAGCCATCCTCTTCCTAGCCTCGGATGCCTCTTCTTTCACTACGGGGGACCTGCTGAGAGTAGATGGAGGAAGGGGCATTATGCATCCGAGATGAGCGAGTCTTGTGAAGTAGACGAGTAGAGATGAACGAGTCTCATATGTCGGGAATAGTCGAGAACTTTATTCATTAAAAGGGAACGAATTATTACTAATCTCTGCTCAAACCTTTTATTCTTTGATCGCTAGCTTTTCAGCTAATACTTTTTCTTCAAAAATTTCACGCATAGGCATGATCACAGGTATTGGATAGTAACTTTTCTACTAGTAAAACTTAATTAGGTGGTATCTGACTCCAACTAGGGAAGAGGATTGTTAACAGGAACTACTTTGATTGTTTTTTTCTTATAGATGATTCTTTTTATTATACTTAAAATTGAGCTATTTTTGCTTATTTTATGTGATAGTAATTGACATTTTCTTATGTGTTTATGTAGTCATTCCGTGGTTAATGTTTTTTTTGTGTTGTTGTTAATGAAGTGTATAAATATAAAGTTCCATATTGTTTTTGCGGAAGTCTCAAAAGAAACAGGAATCACAGGGTAAGTAAGAAAACAGTGATCTTATCTTATTTGATATTTTAAACTCAACTTTCGCTTTTACAGTTCTCACTATAACATGTTTGTAGTTTCTCTCTCTTCATTTCTTCTTAAATATGTCTCTTGTCTTCATAGAAGAGATAATTATTTTTTGATTAAACGCGAAGTTCAGCGTCACCTAGTCGTGAAGTTTAACCTTTTTGTTTTTCTCACCAAACATTTAAATACATAAGTCGGAGAAGCGAAATCTTTTTGCTTTTTAACTCAAAAATTTCAAGTTTAGATGTTTAGAAATTGAATGTGTATTGGGTTGAATTCTTGAAGGGCGCGGGTTGAACGACGCCTGAGTCTCGACGAGAATGCCAGTTGCGATCATAACAGGTTATAGGATTGCTAGTTTTGCTCTGCACCAGGAAACCCTCTCGTAAAAAGCCTAGTATTCGTGTTCTTGAACTCGCACATGAAAAATGTACTCCATGAGTAGGAATCGAACCCAGGCTTATAATGTCTACCAGGAACTAGAGCGTTACCGGTTAACTATTATGAGCATACTTCTGAACCATGAAAAAACGCTATGGAAATGTAACTTCTATATCTCTCGTGTACATTTTCATTTGTGTGTTTTGTTTCCAATCAAATAGAGGTCATGGGATCAGCCGCGCCTTCAATTTCACCATAAAAAAGTTCGTACTAGTGTGCTCATGAGGTAGTTCACACTAGTGCGAACGTTGATAAAATCTTCAGTGTTATTATAACTGATAAACGTCGAATTGCAATTAACGCAACCAGTATAGCGCTGAGTTGATTTTAGCGATTACTTCAACATAGAGAAATTGAAGGCGCGGCAGAACATTCTCAGAAGAGACATAGCGAGTCACATTGTGGTGAGAAGGCTGAGGAATCTTCTTCTTCTTCTTCTTCTTCCTCGCGCTTGTTCCCGCCTCGCGGCAGGGTACGCGCTCCCCTGAGATGCAGGACAGACCTATCCTGGTAGAACCAGTGGCTGCCTGCTAGTGTGATTAGCAGCAGTGGGGAGAGTCAGATTCGTGCATGAGCACTACCAACATTTCTTAACCCCCTTGGTTTGGGTGGATCTGTCCGGGGTGGGAGTCGAACTCGGGACTCTTCGCACAATGGTCTATCACACTACCACTATGCCACGCCCGGACGGTGAGAAGGCTGAAGAATGTGATCTACAAACCCCTGAGAAGAAACACTATTAAAACTTTTGGTGTAGGTGCTTCGTCGGGGATCGGCAAAGCGACTGCTGTGCTCTTCGCCAGCCAAGGCTATTGTTTGTCCCTTTCGGGTAGGAACGAGGAGGCTCTCAAAGAGGTCGGTTCTCAGAGAGTAAAACACTTTGTCTATAACATTTGTCCATATTCGCTTTTATATGCTCTTTGTATAAAATCGCTTTTTTCTATCCTAAGAAAAATTAATATCTCGTCATCTTTTGTTTATAAGCTTCGATTGTTTTTCTCGAATAAATTGTTGAGGCGAAAGTCTTTACTTAGCCAATTTTTTTTTGTATTTTCGTGCTATTCAACTCACGAAATGAATGTCTATTTCAAGGTTGCGTCGCTTTGCGTGCTCAAAGGAATTCACAAGAAAAATGTTAGTTTTAAGTAGATTTTTGACACCTGCAGCACTTTTATGTTCTAAAAAACACTTAGTTTCAGTTAATTGTAATCCTAGTTCCCTTAGTTCAGTTTTCGTAAAAAGTGAGTTCTGTGAGTCTCGAGTTATAATAGTTCAAAACCATAATGGCCATAGTTCCCCAAAGGTCTAGTGTAACTGTAGAAAATTTGTAAAGAAAGACCGCTCTTTGAGCGTGGGAGTATGGAATAATGGGAAGCGAGCTGAAGATGAACAGAATAATGGGAAGCGAGCTGAAGATGAACAGAATAATGGGAAGCGAGCTGAAGATGAACAGAATAATGGGAAGCGAGCTGAAGATGAACAGAATAATGGGAAGCGAGCTGAAGATGAACAGAATAATGGGAAGCGAGCTGAAGATGAACAGAATAATGGGAAGCGAGCTGAAGATGAACAGAATAATGGGAAGCGAGCTGAAGATGAACAGAATAATGGGAAGCGAGCTGAAGATGAACAGAATAATGGGAAGCGAGCTGAAGATGAACAGAATAATGGGAAGCGAGCTGAAGATGAACAGAATAATGGGAAGCGAGCTGAAGATGAACAGAATAATGGGAAGCGAGCTGAAGATGAACAGAATAATGGGAAGCGAGCTGAAGATGAACAGAATAATGGGAAGCGAGCTGAAGATGAACAGAATAATGGGAAGCGAGCTGAAGATGAACAGAATAATGGGAAGCGAGCTGAAGATGAACAGAATAATGGGAAGCGAGCTGAAGATGAACAGATTAATGGGAAGCGAGCTGAAGATGAACAGAATAATGGGAAGCGAGCTGAAGATGAACAGAATAATGGGAAGCGAGCTGAAGATGAACAGAATAATGGGAAGCGAGCTGAAGATGAACAGAATAATGGGAAGCGAGCTGAAGATGAACAGAATAATGGGAAGCGAGCTGAAGATGAACAGTGGAGAAGGGATAGCTTGTCATTATTCTAGACTCCATCGCTCAAATAACGGTCGTTTTTCAAAGTTCTCAACAGTGCTGGTGACCTATGATAATGGCATGAAACTGGAATACGAGATTTACTGAAGGAGAATGATAGTTTTCGGGGGAGAGGATTCGTTCCAGCCTAGCAATGGTAGCCTTTTTGTAGTTCTAACTCCTCGACTTTTCGTTTCGCTGTTTGCATTGATGAAGTGATATTGAGAACGGCTGGATATTTTCAGGTGATCTACACACTCGGTGATGTCTCATCGAAAGAAACCGCCGAATCTATCATCAAAAACACCCTGAATGCCTTCTCGACTGTGGACACGTTGGTATCTTAGTTCTCGCATGGAAGCAATCATTGAGAAAACACTTCAATTTCGATTCAGAACTTCGAGCACTTTTTTCATTTTTTTTCGAGCACATTCACAGCACTAAACAAAAAGTTTTATGTTTATATTAAAAATATTAGACCAGAACAAAAATGAACTTTTAGCCAAGGTTGTGCATTTATAAGTACTTGGGTTGTGATGATGCTGTGTTAATAGTGGTACCGTAAGAACAGTATATAAGTAGTTTCGGCTAACAAAAACATGATGTAATCGTCTTGGGCGAAATGTTATCAACTCTGTTACCAGATAAACAATGCGGGGATTCTGGTAACCGGTGAAGTCGCTGATTGTCCTATTACGGAATACGACAAAGTCTTCGATGTGAATGTGCGAAGGTTAGAGTGAATTTGATGACTTCGGATCGCCAGCGTCGTAGTCATCCAAAATAAATAAGAAAATGAATGCTTTGATCAGCTAGTGACTACTGATATTTAATGTTGTCAGTATGAAACTCAGAATGTCAATGACATCCTCGTACTTGCTTGTTGTTGTTGTTGTCTTGCCCATAGGTCCTGTCGAGGGGAGTCCTTTTGGGATAGGTTGGTGGTGAGGATCCTTTTGAGTCCGGAGAGATTTTATCCGTCTACACTCGCACCGCAGTTTGCGATCCTCTTGGCGAGACCCATTCGTTAACCGGAGAAGGGCAAGAGGTTATTTTACTGGCGCCTCGACTCGCCATTGAAAAGTATAGCGGAGTATCGGCTGATGTTTTGTCCGGTGGCATGCCCAGGCCGGTCCGGCATCGCCCTCCTTTGACGAGCTATACTACCCAGTTTTGGTCCGCGGCGGGATTTCTCCCGCTACCTCCCAGCACGAATTCTTCGTAGGGAGGCGTCCCTCTATCCGCCACCTGAGGTCGCGCTCGATTCTGGACTGGATAATCCGGCTCCATCCGTGACAGGCTCTTAAGGCTGTAGAGTCACGAATGGCCACTGTTGCCAGTGTGTTTCGAGCTCGTACTTGCTTGACCTTCCATTGCGTAGCAGAGACTGCTAAAATAGAGAAGTTGTGATATCTAAAGATTTAAAAAAGAGCTATCAGTCTTATGACTTCGAAAAAGTCATATGTCTGACTCCAAGAACGGTTCGTCTCATGACTTGAATTAAAGTCAAGATTCTCATGACTTAATTGTGCAAATCTTCTGTTGCAGCCTCATACAGCTGACGCAGCTCGCTCTCCCAAGTATTATCAGTGCGAAAGGGACGATAGTCAATGTGAGCAGTATCGCGGGTCCTTGTCCGGTCAGTCATCATCTCCAGAGGATTTTTTTACTCACGACTTCGAAAGAGTCCTGTATGTATGTGTATATTAGAAGGTCTCACTTGGGGGACTAGTAGTCGGGGTCTGCAATGGACTAGTAGTCGGGGTCTTCAATGGACTAGTAGTCGGGGTCTTCAATGGACTAGTAGTCGGGGTCTTCAATGGACTAGTAGTCGGGGTCTTCAATGTCGTGGACACTGCAGGTCATAGCTGTATACTTTCTGGTAGAAGTATGAGTGGGCAAAACAAGTCCTCGGTTTTTCTGGCATTCTTTTTTCGTCGCAAGCCTTCTCTTTCTCTTTGTATAGTCACCGCTCTTTCAACATTATTCGTATCGGTTCACGCGCTTCTTTTACCTTTAGTAGAAAATTGTGTGGTGATATCTCAGACATTTTCTATAAATCCATTCTTAAATCCATTTCTTGCATTCTAAGCTAAACTTACTGAAATTTCGATTAATAATTTTTATTGCATAGAAGATCCATCATAGAGTATTATTGGGTGCGCAAGAAAATAGCCTCGGTTTTTGAATCTTTTTTAATAATTTGTTTATTAAGTCAAACAATAACCTCAATCAACAAAGTATGATCCATCATGGTTGAATATGTGTTGTCATCGCGTGGGCAGATCGTGGATGCCCTTGTGGTAGAACGACGGAAAGAGCGAGTCGAAGAAGTCTTGCAACCATGATTTTACCTCACTTTCGTTCTCAGATTTTTTCCTTGCGAGGTGGTTCTGCATGAACAGAAATAGGTGGTAATCAGAAGGTGCCCGTTCGGGCGAGTACGCTGGGTGAGGCATTAACTCCCATCCCAGCTCCAACAGCTTCTGAACCGTTTTATTTTCGCAATGTGTTGTCGCGCGTTCTCATGTGGGAATTGAATCTTAGCGCTCTCTTCGCCTTGAACCCCCATAGCTTGCTGCACCCGATTTGTGCACAGTAGACATCTGCTGTAACAGTCATGCCGTTAGGTAGCAGCTCCCAATAAACGACACCGCGTGAGTTCCACCAAACACACAGCATCACCTTCATCGGGTGCAGTCCGGGTTTCTGGCTGCTCGCCCTTGCTGAGCCACTGGCGCTTGCTCGCCCTTGCTGAGCCACTGGCGCTTGCGCGTAACATTGCAGTAGTTCACCCACTTCTCGTCTCCAGCCACTCGTTTTTTCTTTTGTAGGAGAGAAGTTGTGAGGCGGTCACGACTCGTCGGTTCCTGTCGTGTGGCACCCATTGCCCGAGCTTTTGTACTTTACCAAGCTCGTAAAGCCCGTTCTCGATGGTGCTGTGAGAGACCTCGAAGTGCTCTGCAATCTCTTAGTAATTACGTTTGGGATCGGCTTCGACAAAGGATCGAAGATCCTCAAGATCGAGCTGGCGAGGCCGTCCTGGACGATCCCTGTCTTCCAGTGTGTAGTAGCCTTGCTTGAATCGACTGAACCAAGCCTGGCACTAACTTTCGCTGAGGCATCCTTGCCCGTATGCCTGACATAATTTTCGGTGTGCTGCGGCAGCGCTCTCGTCCAGCTTTAAGTAGAAGAGAAGAGAGGCCCGTAGTATCAGTTTATCGAGTTCGAACCGTTCAGCCATTTGAAAAGCTAATAGAATGAGATGAGCAAAAAAAACTAGAAAGTGAGAACTTCATATACCTTTACTTCAGAAAGTTCTAGAAAACTCGTGAAAAAATAATTGACTTTTTTTAAACCGAGACAATTTTCTTGCGCACCCAATACAATGATGATATGACACCACGGCTATCCTAAGAAAAATACCTGAAATAACCATGTTAAAGCAAAAAATGTATGTTGTTCAAGTTTCCTGAGTAACCGTTTGGCGGGCAGTTCTCAGGTGTACCGTACTACTGCATGTCGAAAGCGGCAGTAGATCAATTCACAAAGTGCCTCGCACTAGAAATGGCACCACACGGCGTACGCGTCAATGCAGTCAAGTAAGATTTGAGATGTTTTTTTATTGTAGCGGGGTGGTAACTTATTGATTGAACAACAAATGTTGAACTGATAAAACCAGGTAGTAAAAACCTTTCTGCGAAACCGTAAGTATATGTCATTGATGGAATAGGTCTGATGAAGAGTTCGTAATGAATTTAGAGTATTTTAAAAGGAGAACCATAGGTAAAATCTGTCTTGATTTTTCAAGAGGTCGATCGCTGAAGTAGGCTAAAATTTCCACTTTCAACTTGACGAAACCGTTTGAGGCTGAGTTTTAACTGAAGAAACGTTATATTTATGTAGAGAAATGAAGATTTTTCAACTTTCACTTTCAACTGAAAACAGTAATGCAATCATTTGGACTGAGGGAGAGTATCGGTAGGTCGGTCGCCCTAGCAAAGTTTTTGCCAGTTGGCAGTTCACCTATGAGGAGAACATATAGGAGAGCTCAGGGAAAGAATATGCTACGTCTCAATTCTTTCGCTCAACATTACAAAGCATAGGGGAGTAACTGTGACTTTTCATGGGGTTGGGGCAGGCCATAACATTCCTATGCTGAAATCGAAAGATACGATCGATACTCAAGTCAATACTGCAATACCTGTAATAAAAGAGTTGCAGCCCGGGTGTCATTGTGACTGACATTCACAAACGAGCTGGTCAGGATGAAGAAACATACACTAAGGTTCAAAATGCTTTCTAAGTTATCATTCAAGTATATGTATAATTTATCGAAACTCACACGCTATTTTTCGTTCACCGAAGTATTTTTTTGGTCAGATTTGAACGTGAGTTCAAAAACCAGTTAACCTGAAAGTTTTACAGAAAACAAAGAAAAAAACATGCATACTGCACTAACACGGAAGCAATTAAGAGACCTCTTCTCGTAATGTTTTTAAAAGCCGTTACGAAGAGTGGGTATTTCATATCTATTTACTGTCTTTACCTTATCTTTATCTTCACACTCACTATTGTATTTTCTCACACGCTTATGGAAATACTTCCGCTTCTTTTTTTAGTTTCTCATCACTCGCTAACTAGTTTCTTATCATTTGCTAATAAGTTTATTCTCACTCTCATACGAGTATCTTTTCAATCCCTTCAAAGCATTCTCTTACTTTGTTTATAACATCAGAAAATTACTATATTATACATATTGTTGTTATTTGCTATATTATATTATATATATATTATACATATAGATCGCACCGCCCTCTGAAATCTGTTCACTTTCACTATTCCTAACTTCCGTTTTTTGTATTCAGAAGGTCAAAACACAGTTTTTATCAGTTCCTGGAAAACTGCAAGAAGACGCACGCTCTCGGGAGAGCGGGCGAGGCCGATGAAGTGGCCAAGGCCATTCTCTTCCTCGCCTCCGATGCCTCGTCTTTCACCACTGGAGATCTACTCAAGATTGACGGCGGAAGAGGAATCATGCACCCGAGATGAATAGAAATAATAGTTATCATGAGCCTCGCATTGACTAGACAACTTTTTCGTTATTATATCCATGTCAGAACCTTCAAAAAAACAATACTGCGAGAATTAGCGATATCTCTTCAAAAGTGATGTGGTAACTCGGTCGTTCCTGGTGAGAGAGAGAGAGATGAATGGGTTCGATACTAATTCACTGACTAGCTTCTGTCAGTGTGAAAGTGTCAGTGTGTGCTTCTGTCAGTGTGAAAGTGTCAGTGTGTGCTTCTGTCAGTGTGAAAGTGTCAGTATGTGCTTCTGTCCGTGTGAAAGTGTCAGTGTGTGCTTCTGTCAGTGTGAAAGTGTCAGTGTGTGCTTCTGTCAGTGTGAAAGTGTCAGTGTGTGCTTCTGTCAGTGTGAAAGTGTGACGAACGAGGAGAGATGTGCTTATTAAAACATAAAGTTAGTATGTGCTCTCTCTTGATACAAAATGAAATTTTGACTGCGAACTTTAGGGAGAATGGGAGACCTGTTAATAAATTGGTATCAAAACCGAGAGTTTAATTTAATTTCAAAGTTTTTTACGTCAAAATATTGATTTTTTTCAGCAAGCATTTGTATTCCTACCATTCAAAAAATACAGCTCAGCTGATTACCCATGATAAGGTTGATTACATTTACAATAATTAATGTTTTAATAGTGATCGCAGCTCTTGCATGAAACAATAAAGAATTGAAAGAAAATCCTTTTTCTGTACATATGATATATCAAATACACCTAATTTGTGTTAAATGTAACATTTGATTGGAAATACTGATCAAGATCCGATGTGAAGTGTTTTTTATTGCTAGGACAAGTTGTTTAGCCACAGATAAAGGCAAAATATGGGGAGGTATCATTTTTCTTTGTGCTTGTGCAGAAGACGCACATTTTATTCCATGAGAAGTTTCGAATAAACGATAACTGTAAAACTTGCCTAATGATTATTTGAAAGGTTCTGCTCGACTGAAGAAATAAAATGTGTAGTAGGTAAAGCCTTCAAATAACTGAGTAAAACATCAATTGAGCTTCTTATCACGGAATAGATCCGATCGGGAGGTGTTAACGAGGTTTCCCGAGCAGAGCGTTGAGTTGTAACACTCATTTGCAGAGGATTACGAAGAGATTACGGGTTCGGAAACTCTGGCACTAGGCACTGATTCTTTTTTCCTCTATTCTCCACTGAGTTCGAGGTCTCTATGAGCCCAATTCACGATAAGAATCTCTTCATTCACATTCAATTTAATACGACTGATACTCCAATAGAATCTTTTGTTCTACGTATAACGCGAAATTGGGTTCTGGCCTCTGAAACTGTGGTATATACCACTTTCACTGAAGATGGCCAGCCTGGTCTAGTGAATATTAATTTATTTTGATTCCAAGTTTTTAGTGAGCTTTTTGTGAAAGATAAGTGGTGCATAAATTATTAACAAAACATTTGAAAGATTCCAATCGATTTCTGAGTGGGACACCACTTCGACATGCCCGTCGCTATCATCACGGGTAAGATATGAAAAATTTCCGGGCACTAGCTCATGTTTCGCCTCAAATGAGCTAAATAGGTGGTAGGGCTAAATGGGTTTATAATAGTTTCTCTTAAAGATTCGATTGGTTTATGAGAGTTTTCCTCAGAGGTTTAGTTGTGCCCTCAACTTGAAGCGCGAAGGGTTTCCGAAGCGGATAAGAGTGACTCAACTCTTCCACCAGCGTTTCCCATTGATGAAAATAAAATTGAGCTTGTATTTTAATTTAATACGCATGAGAGGCTCCCGAATATTTGTTCACTCGAAGGGGATGAAAACTCACTGTAAAAATATTTCTTAAGTTCTTTAAAGTCGCCTTTTTTAAAGGAAGTTGTTCGTTTTCTTCGTTTTGGTTGAGTAATAAATCTCGAAGAATTTGAAGAAACGCTGAAGTAAACTATGTTTTTTTAAAAACCAAATCTTATATTTTCTGTGAAGCTATGAGTTGCCCGAGAAGTATAATGAGCAGTCCCATTTCGTCATTAACTCTTACCAAGTTATCCTTTTAAAATTAAAGGTTTATTATATTGGTTTCATTTAAGAAAAAATTCGGGCTCACAGCTATCATTTTCCGTATAAACCTGCAACAAACTGAAGCAATGCTTTTTTGATTACGATTACAACTGAAAACACAACACTTATTGTAGTGCAGAAAAGAAATGATATTTTGTTAAGGAGCTTCATCTGGAATAGGCAGAGCGACTGCGTTGCTATTCGCTAGCAAAGGCTACGCTCTCTCACTCTCGGGGAGGAATGAGGACGCTCTGAAGGAGGTCTTTTTTGCGAGCTAAGACAACCTTGTGGGATCCATCCTTTTCTCTTGGGAGTCCCTCTCCTGCGAGCTATCTATTTAAAGTCATTCCCCCTGAGAGCTATTCGAGAGGGTAGCATTCTCCTGGGAGCCATCACAGAGGAAGTCATTCTCTTGAAAAACCGCCGTCTTCTCCTGAAAAAAATTGGCCTGACAGTTCTTAGTAGAGTAACAAGCTAGGAGAAATCTTACTGTCGAGCTGTATACACTCGCAGTGACCTATGGAGCAGAAACTGGTAATATTAAATAATAAAAATGATCTGTATCTTAAATAGAGGTGCAGTGGATCCGCGGGTTACCGTGGAGTGGTAATAACAGATAGATTACTAGGATGTTTGTTGAATGAAGGCAGAGCATTCTTGGTTTTATAGGTTGCAGCTCTCTGCCTTGGAGATGGAGAGGAAAAGAACGTATGTCTCTTGTTTAATTTTTACATGTGTTAACTTTTGTGCAAAAACATTTTCTATAGTTTTTTTATATATATAAATAGACACTAGTCATCAATTAATTGATTATAGTCGTTATCATTTGTAATTTAGTACTATTCGCTAACAAGTTATGTATTCAGTAAAAAAAATTTGAGTGATAAAAATGTGTTGACGGCTTCAAGCTATGTTCAAAGACTATAACCTTAGGTAACTTTAAGAGGAAACGATCTGACAGTAGTCATTTTAAAGCAGATTCACTTAGAATCAATTACTCCAACCCCCCCCCCAAAGAACAAAGGGGGTTCAGAGTAATTGAAAGAGAGTGACCATCACAGTCATGACGCTCATATTGCCCACTTCTCATGATCTTACCCCGTTTCCACTCAAAGAACGGTCGTTTTTACAGGTGATCTATAGGAGAAGATCATAGAAAATATTAATAATTATAAGAGCCATTAAGCGGTAGTAGTTCTGAAAGAACAGTGAACGAAGAAAAACTAGGCTCACATAATGTTGAATAGAGCTAAAACTTTTTTCTTTTCAGTCAAAACTCTTTCATCATCAAGAAATATTTTGAAAAAGTTTTTATAATGGCATAACATGAGTTTTCGGTGTTTAGGTCTTTCTTTGAGTTGTTTTTGTCCGTTTTGACAGCAACAACCCGAAGAAACAGCTCTTATCTGCAGTGCAGGGTTTCTGGTTCAGAATTAGAAGTCACTTACTACGTTTTCGATGACTCAAAAGTCACAGGCTATCTGCTGAGATGTGATATTTGAGGTCATCTATACAGTCGGGGACTTGACGAACCGGGAGACACTCGAGTCAATCGTCAAGGCAACCCTGGACGCCTTCTCCACGATAGACGTCTTGGTTAGATTGACTCTTTTTGGTTTGACTTTAAAAGTTGTAAGTAAGAGAATTTTTGAGTCGTGCGGAACAAGTGACACATCTTTGAGATCGGTTCTATCATAGTGACACCATATACGGGCGATTTGAAATATAATATGTATGTAGATGGACATCTATTCGGTTTGGGACCGATTTTGGAAATTTCAAGTGTCATCGTCGCATTTTCTAGGTAGATAGAGAAACGAAAAGTGAGTTCTAATATTGAAAAGTAGCTGTTATGTGTGAAATATTCTATTTTTGGTTATCGAATCAGTTTTCAGCTGATACAAACTGAAGCACAACAAAATTGTAAGTTGAGGTCAACAACGCGGGCATCTTAGTGACGGGGCCCGTGACGGAGAGCCCCATAGATGACTTCGACCGAGTATTCGACACAAATGTCCGAAGGTTGCAAAATTGAAAGCACGAGTTGTACATGGTCTTTGCCAGTGTGAGTTAAACCCGTGGAATCGAAGTGCTAACTTGAGAGGATCTTCACGATTCGCTCATCTTTGCAGGAGACGGCACCAGCTACCGTAGTTAGTACAAGAAAGACCTGCCGCGACATTAATCTCTAAAAGATGAGATCATCGGCGCGGTGATCTCATCGTTTAGAGATTAATAACTTCTTCTTCTTCTTCTTCCTCGCGCTTGTTCCCGCCTCGCGGCAGGGTACGCGCTCCCCTGAGATGCAGGTCAGACCTATCCTGGTAGAACCAGTGGCTGCCTGCTAGATCACTGCTAGTGTGATTAGCAGCAGTGGAGAGAGTCAGATTCGTGCATGAGCACTACCAACATTTCTTAACCCCCTTGGTTTGGGTGGATCTGTCCGGGGTGGGAGTCGAATTCGGGACTCTTCGCACAATGGTCTATCACACTACCACTATGCCACGCCCGGACGTTTAGAGATTAATAACGCGGCAGATAAATTCAGATTCTTCAAGCGCGTGGTTGAAATAGTCTTAAAACAAAAATTCAGCCGAGCTCGTACCCAGGAAGCTCTTATCTTAGACCTCAAAGTCATGTGAGCGCTCAAAATCATCGTGCCGATGATCTCATCGTTTAGAGATTAATGTCGCGGCTGCGGAACTCGGCTCAAATCTATGGTATTCTTGTAACATAGTTTAAACAAGCTCTTTCCGGTTTCTAGCGTTAATCTTCAGGTTCATTCAATGAGAAATTTCTCCAGCTTTTACTTGTAAGAAATAACTGAAAACACGCAAAAATTTGCATAATTTTTTGTTCAATATCAGTCAGTAATTACTCAAACAAAGCGTTCGAGATCGAAAACTCGTAATTTAACACTTCGGTGAGAAGATTTAAAATTGAAGTTTTGAGTAGGAAGAACGAATAGGGTTTAAGAATGTCGTTATATCACTATTTGAAACAAAAACTAATAAATTTTCTTTTCTTTTGTGCCTTGAGTTTCTCCCAGCCTTCATTCAATCCAATTTGTCTTCTGTTTTGTAACTCGTATATCATTCCCCTTTGGTTATGACCTTGATAGGTAATCCAGTTGAAATAGGAACTTTTTTTAAATTTGATATTTCGTTCCAGTGTTATCCAACTGACGCGACTCGCTGCACCTCACGTAATCGCAGCCAAGGGTACTTTCGTCAATGTGAGCAGCGTCGCTGCATTCTGCCCCGTCAGAACAACGCTTTCTTGATCATTCGATAACCCGACGAGCTTTACCACTTTATAAAGGAGAGCAATAAGTACATGCAAATGAAAATTGTTCAAACTATCACAAGGATAAAAGAAACGGGATCGAACTTGGTCGTCAATAGAAGTGCGAGCGCGTTACCAGTTACTTTTCACGAATATGCAGATGCGTGTGACATGTTGGGTTTTCTAGGTATGAAACAAGGTATTGAGCACGACTTCCATTTCGATAAAGTACATCATCGGATCATGTAGAAAGCCGATTCATCGGGGTCACTTGCGAGTCTACAGTAAATCAACATCATACTGTAATTCTTGGTCATTTGGTAATTCATGATACAGTACATCATCGAGTGATGTTCATTTGCAGTGGGCCGCTGTACCGTACTACTGCATGTCGAAAGCAGCGCTGGACCAGTTTACGAAGTGTCTCGCACTAGAAATGGCACCGTACGGCGTACGCGTCAACGCAGTCAAGTTAGTATTAGGTTTCGCGCCTCTTTTTCATTTCCTAAACTTTACAGGTGATTTTTTCGGGAATGCGTTGAGTTTTGATAGTGAGAGTAAAAAGTGAAAATACTGAAATGACGCAGAACTTAAGGAGCTACATGATAGTTCCATTATCTAGTATCTGGTAGATCGTGATTATCCACATAAGTGACAATAGCACATCACAAGCAATTAAGTTGTAAAAAATAGCTTTATTCTCTTTTTTTTAAAATTAAAACATCACACGGAAAAAGCTACTCAACGGAGCGGCATCGAACCTGCCATCAGGCTCTTACCCAGAGCGAGTGCGTTACATCCAAACCTCTTCGGGTGCAATTTGTTTTTTGTTGTCTATTTTCTCGCCAAGATCTCTCCATACAGTGACTTTCAATGTGGCAATTTACAGTCCAGCTGTAATCGCCACTGCGATTCATATGCGAGCGGGTCAAGATGAAGAGACATATTCCAAGGTTTCACTTATTTACTGTTTCAGGAAACTTAGTTTCCAACCGCTTACTTTGTATACATTAAATTCATTCTAACTTTATGACCAATTAAAAAAAAGTAAGTCAAGGTGTTATTTTCATGTATCTATTATTATATACATATGTATAAATTGAAAAAAAAGAGTGTGAGATCTGAAAAAGGTGAGATCTACTGATAGACTTGGGAATGGACGGAGTTTTGAATTTAATTGTAACGTGTCTCAACTATGACGATAAAATATGTATTTTCATAAGCACATGCAGCACATAAGACGATGCTGGGAATAATTTTCGCCAAAATGCTCAAAATGTTGTTCCTCGGGCAGATTTCCCTTGAAAAACCAAGTTTTTCCATGGCAAGAAACGGAAAAAAGCGCCATGATAAATGGCAGCAAATAACATGCGTTTTGACGGGCCTGCCAAGAAAAACCGTCAAAAAACAAGCTTTCTACTTTGTACTCGTTTTGTCACTGCTAAAGAAGGGACAAAATTTGTAACTGCTTATGTCACTGCCAAAAAACGGGCTTTTTTGTGTACTTCTTTTTTTCCGGCCAAAATCGGGCTTTTTTTGTCCTTGTTTTGTCTCTGCCAAAATCGGGCTTTTTTTGTCCTTCTTTTGTCTCTGCCAAAACCGGCCTTTTTTTGTCCTTGTTTTGTCACTGCCAAAATCGGGTTTTTGTTTGTCCTTGTTTTGTCACTGCCAAAATCGGGTTTGTTTTTGTCCTTGTTTTGCCACTGCCAGAACCGGGATTTTTGTCCTTGTTTTGTCACTGCCAAAATCGGGCTTTTTTTGTAGCCCCTGCAACTCCTTAACCTCATTTCTGGGATGATGGAGGACAAAACATGACGCAAAAGAAAAACAAAATTGTCCGTAATTTGGCATTGACAAAAAGTGTTCAAAAAAAGAGCCGAGTTTGGCATTGCCAAAACATGTCACAAAGGAAAAAACAAAATTGTCCGTGATTTGGCAGGAACAAAACTTGGCCACAGAGTCATTCATCATTTGGCACTGCGAAATGGTGGCCGATTCTTCGTCCCTATTTTGGCAGCTAAAAAAAGACAAATAACGGAATTTCCTTCTCCCAAGTTCGCATACTCGAAATCTTGGCGAAATAAAGTTTTTGGCTGAGGAACAACATTTCGAGCATTTTGGCGAAAATTATTCCCAGCATCGTCTTACATCAAAAATTATGCCACCCTCTCATTACGTAATACATCTCGACTCTTTAAAAAAACCCGTAAATTACCGTAAACCCCGTAAATATCTCAGTGTGTGAATTCGAAAGATTAAATCCCTGTTTCTCCAAGAAAACCGATTGTTACATAATAGTAGTGCAACGGGTCACTTACAGTTCAACCAAATCAAGAAAGCGCGAAGTTGGATTTTTTGGTATGTCTTCTATTACTTCAGTGACAGAGTCACAAGGACTCATTTTCTATCTCTACCAGGTCTAATCTGGGCTCTTCTTAGGTAAGCGCCTACCCAGTCACGAGGCAGGAGTAATATTTTTATACTTTCAGTTTCTGGAGAACGGGAAGAAAACGCATGCCCTCGGCAGGGTTGGAGAAGCAGACGAGGTAGCCAAGGCAATTCTGTTCCTCGCCTCTAGTGACTCGTCTTTCACGACGGGCGAGACTCTTCGAGTGGACGGGGGCAGAGGAATCATGTACCCTGTCGAGGCAGTCTTCGAGCAATCATCTTGAGCTGACCTCGAATTGCAGGGTTGATAAACGGTAATTGCTTGTAAAAGTATCCCCTTACCCCTTACAATATCCCCTTACACCCAAACTTAACCCATTGCGATAAAGTATAAGTATAAAGTATATAAAGGCACAATAACATGAACAGGCAAATTCAGTATATTCTTTTTGAATATTATGTTATTAGGTTCTTTTACTATTTTGTAATCCAAAGAATTCCATAATTCCATAAGAATTTTCAACTAAAAATCTTACCCTATTATGCTGATCTTTAGAAGTTTAGTAGTAAATCGATGTCAGAAAAAAAATTACACAAGAGTTTCACAATTTCGCACGCTTACAACTCAAACCGAAATTCTGTGAAAAAAAAGTTTCCCGAAAATGGACCAACAGTGTGAGGTTTACATGTAACAAATAAACTGTTTCGTTCGAACCCGCTTTTCGGTTTTAGGTAATATATAATAGGTTTTAGGTAACATTAAAATTAAAAACTAATTTTCGATACGAACTATTTCCAAGAAAATTTTTTTTCTAATAATTGAAAAGCTAAAAAGAAAGAGAAGCAACTTATAATGTGATGTGCGTTAGAAATGCGGAAAACTTTATGAAACCAGAATAATAGCGGCTGCTAAAATAGGCTATTCAATATCTTGAGGTCAAAATGAAACAATTTTTTTCAAATGAGTCGTCAAAAGATAAACATGTCTCTAACTTGAAAGAAGAGCACGCTTTTACATCACGTTGCGTTCCAAGCATTCCAGAGCCGCAACAACTGTGATAAATTTTTTCTCCCTTATCCTATTTTTTCCTTAATTTTCCTCTCTCTGTGTGTCCATTCCAGACTCTCTCTCTCTCTCTCTCTCTCTCTCTCTCTCTCTCTCTCTCTCTCTCTCTCTCTCTCTCTCTCTCTCTCTCTCTCTCTGTTTTTTCTCATCTTGCTCTCTTTCTCTCTCTTCCTTCTCCTCTTGTTTTCTCTCTCTCTCATCTCTCTCATCTCTTTCTTTTCCGGTATGGGTTTCGCCCGCTAATTTTCACTCTTCACATCATACTGAAATTCCTACAGAAACAAAGCACTCAATCATCATAAAAATGAAGATTTCATGAAAACGATCAACAAACCTTTCAAATTTCGTATAATATATAAATTTAAAGATCCTATAAGTAAATATATATTCAATTATAACACTTTTTAAATAAAATTGGACTGTCATCTGATTAATAAGATATCAAACGAAAAATGTGCCTGTCATAAATACAGTAATCTCATAGACAAAACTATTGGATGTATATGTACAGGTGATACACATTGCACCCCTTATCCAATTCTACGAAATATTCTCAATAAAGGCACTAAATACAGGATTAACACTTCTAGCTCTAGTAAAGAATACATTATTAACGAAATCAAAGAATCTATATCTCTTACCATAAATAAACTTAATAGGAATATATAATCTCAACTATAAAAATAGAATTAAAATTAAAGAAACATTAAATACATATTGCATAGACAAAATAACTGTTTATTTAGATAAATTCCACTATAATGACAACATAGAATACAGAAAGATAAAATATGCTGTTAATCAATTACAACAAGAATTCATAATCACTCCTATAGATAAAGCTACCAACAATTACGCATTCATATGTAAGAAAATCTATCTCAAATTTATGAATGAAGAAATGAATACTAGTCATAATAACGTCAAAACATATAAACCTATTACATCTCCCAGCATCATTGAAATTATCAACAGTCATCTGAAACAAACCAAATACTTCAAAATAGATACTATGAACTTAAAACCATTTCAAATTCCACAAGTTTATGGCATACCTAAAATGCATAAAAACCCTATCAAATTCAGATTCATTACTGGCGCATCCAATAGTAGTCTTAAACCCATTTCTATTGAATTACAACTCATTCTCAAACATTTATCAAAACATTTCAAAAATTACTGTAAACAAACTAGCGAGAGAAAGGGTATTAACCACTTATTCTCTATACTAAATATAAAACCATTATTAGAAGCATTGAAACCAACAAATAATAAAAATAGAGAAATATTTTGTGCAGACTTCACATCTTTATTCACCAATTTACCTCACGATGTAGTTAAACGCAATATGGATAGTCCAATAAAAACATGCTTCAAAAACAGTTGTTATGAAGCTATAACAATCAAAGGTTATTCTACTTATTATACTAACGACACTTCACAAAAAAAGAACTTATTTGCCTTATGAAATTTATAAAATGATCACTTACATTCTAGAAAACAGTTATATTACATATAACTGTACGCTATACAAACAAAATAAAGGAATACCTCAAGGAAACAATGCTTCACCACAATTAGCAGATCTAACATTAGCCATGATGGAGTTCCAATACATTAATAAAAATATAGATAGATATCATATATTAAATAGATCTTTACACTGTACATTCAGATATATTGACGATCTACTACACATTTCAGATAAAACCCAAGAATTCGTAACAATAACCAAAGAAATGTACCATAATTCACTAACTCTGGAACAGACAAATATCAATAAGAATACAGCCGATTTCCTAGATCTCAATATAAAACTCGAGGAAGATGGAAATAATAAACTTAAACTGTTTAATAAAACAGACGAGTATAACTTTAAAATACTTAAATATCCTCATTATACTTCTAATATACCTATATATATTGGACTTAATACTATATATACAGAAACACTTAGGTTTACCGATAATTGCACATACTTTGAAGACTTCCTCAAGAGAATGCGCGGTATGATTAACACATATCAGGAAAATCGATTTCCAGATGATATTATACTTAATAGGATAATTAAAACTCTAAACAGAAATCCTAAAATACAACTTAAATATAATACTGTAAACTATAGAATTACGGAACATATTATAGAACTGTTAAGAAATAAAGAAAAATAGATCACTACTACAAACTACAATTAGTTGTTGCTCTACATTGCTTCAATACATTCCCGCTCATTACTTTTCAAAATGCTTGGATAGCATTCTCTATCTTATCTTCCAGTTTTTCATCATTTTGATTTTCATCACTTTGTTTTATTTATTTGTTTTTGTTTATATTTGTTTATTTGTTTTTATTTTATTTTTTGTATAGTTTAATTCTAAGCTATTCGTTATAATTATACTCGTTTCTCTCTGGGCACTGACTGATGAGCCCCACCCAGAGAGAGCAGAAGTCTGTCTGAGTTGGGGCGAAACAGACTTCTGCTACATTATATTTTCAGCAGTGATATCTTAAATGTAAATAAATTAAATTTTATCAACTCTTTTACCTTTTTCTATAATAATATGTTATCTTCCTATCTTTTTTCTATCAAAAATTCTCTCTGATATTCACAGTCCTTCGGAGCTTTGGAAATATTTCCTGAAGAGGACCTTTCAAATGTATTGAAAAAATGTTGAGACGAGGTTTTTTGAAAAAATCACAGAGATTATTCAATCACGAAAAAAAAAGAATTTCATCATGTCGTATCAGTGGATTAGCAGATATCTTTTGCCCCGAAAGATTGGTTATGATGTCTTCTCAAAGCAAGGCAACGAAGCCACTGAACACTGGATTGAAAGCGGACATTTCAATTATAAAGGGTTAATAACAGTCACTGTGAAAATTGGAGGGCCAACACTACAAACTTTACACAATAGGTTAGCACAAGATCGAAAACGATGCGGCCTCAAGGTGCCTGAATCCTATGATTTAATTCGTGATAGTCTTCACTGGGGAAATGAACTCTTCAAGAGATCGAAAGCTGCTTCCACAGAACAGTAGAATAGTCGTTTCTTCTCGTGTATAGGTACACTAGTTGACTATGATGTGAATTTTTTTTATGTGTTTTTGATTTTTTAAAGTTTGAATATTGTTTTAGGAACTAAACCGCTTATCTGACCACTTTCTTTTCCTAGAATCAAAAACTCAAAAAAGGGATGAAAATATCGAATTTGATATATTTGTGTCCACTACTGCAATTCTTTCTCTTATATGTAGTTTGTCTCACAAGTTAGCTTTAATGTAAATTTTTTGTTGTGTATCATTGTTTGAATCACCATGACCGCGCAAATTGAGAGAAGCGTTAGTTTTTTTCAGCTTGACGCACTAACATCACAGCAGTATATCAAGTTTAAGGACTCCGCAGAACTCGATTCCTGCGTCCTCGGATTATGAAAGTGAAGTTGTTAGAAGAAGACAACTCTTTGCTTAGGTGAAGGAACTCAATCAGTGCAAAGAACTTGTTTCAAAAAATTTTAATATAATTTTCACACATTTTTTTGTTTAGAGGATTTTCCTTCAGAGTTGAAGTTGACGTCAAAGAAGATTACAGTACATCTTACAAACTTGCTCGCTTAATAAATCCCCGTTTAGCTGCGCCCAAAACTCTTCATTTGCATTTTCATTTCAATTCAATTCACATCATAAGCTACTTTCAAAACATTTTGTAACAATTCAAAAGACAGAGGGCTGAGATAAGTAGAGAGAGTAAAGAATGAGAGAAAGAAATAGAGATACATAGGGAGATAAAGCGATAGAGAAAAAACAGCTTAAGAGAGAGAGAAAGAGAGAGAAAAAGGGAGATAGAAAGCGAGATACAGATAGGTAGAGAGATAACGATAGAACTACGAATAGAGAGAGAGAGAGAGAGAGATAGAGAGAGATATATACATATAAGAACAAGCCGATTCGGCCACTTAGCAGTCAGCGACTTCTAATCTTACCCTCGCTTCATTCTCAATTAATTCAAGTCATGTTGTTTTACTCAGTTTCTCCTTCTCTACTGTCATCTCTTTCTCTCTTTCCTTTCTCTATGTATTTGTTTCTCTTACCATTTTTCTTTCCATCTTTCTTCCTCTCTATCTCTCTTCTTGTTTCTATCTCTTTGTCTGGCTCTATAACCTTTTCCATACCCATTTCTGCCTCTTTCTCTCTCTATCTCTCTTCTTCTCTCTCACACACTCTTTCTCTCTCTTTCCCTGTGTATCTCTTTTTCTCTCTAACTCTCTCTCATTTCTCTAACTCTTTCTCTTTATATCCCTTTCTCTTTCTCTCTCTTTTTCTTTATATGTCTTTCTTTGTCTACCTCTTACTCTTTCTCTTACTCTCTGCCTATCTCTATCTCTCTCTTTTTCTTTCTCTTTATCTCTTTCTCTCTCCATGTCTTTCACTCTTTCCTACTCTTTACCTCTTTTTCTTTCTCTATATATTCATCTCTCTATATTTCTCTTACTCTCTCTTCCCATGTCTTACTCTCTAAATATCCCCCTCTTTCTCACTTCCTCACTCTCTTTGTCTGTCTGCGAGTCTGTCTGTCTTTGATGACGTTGTTAAATAATCTTTTTTCACTCCAAATAAACTTCATCCGATCATCTTCGAGCTCTTACTTGTTCTGCCAGACGAAAGCTTTGTGGATTTAAATTCGGAGATTGAAATATGTATCTAAACAATCAAATTTTTCTTACAAATCATATAAATTTTAAAGCTGAAGTTAGCAAAGAGATTGATGACTTTGAGCTCTCAAGTTGAATCGATCTACACTCAACGTTTCCTGCGAAAGACGCAAAAATAAACTATATTTAGACTATGGCATTGTCAAAAGTGAGTCAACGGGGTGGAATCGAACCCAGCCCTTTCTCTTTTTCTGACCGTAAGGGCAAGCATGTTAATGGTTACATGCAGAAGATGCTTCACTACCTATTAGGAAGCTATCTATGTGAAAGCTCGAATGTAGAAATCATGAATTGAGCCGTTTCAAGATAATTGAAAGATAAAAGTTAGCTGTGGAACCTACCATGGTGCTCATATGAACTGATGAGGTTTGTGCGTTGGTTGGAAACAAAACCCAAAACTTTTCCATTTATGCTTTTTCTATTGAGTTACCAACGAAAATAAGGTTCATTGCTATTAAGGCCCTTCGACACGGAAAGATCTATTTTCAGATGCGTTAAGTGGTCTTGAAGGTCAACATTTAAAAAAACTTTTTATGACAATAAAATACTTGACTAGGGAGACTGTTTTTTATTATTTTTTCAATTTCAATTTAAACGCTTTATCAAGATCAGCAAGCCACATCGGTAATATAACATAATCGATTATGGGATCTGTTGCGACATGTGACGACTCCACTCCTCAGCGTTCTCTTCCTTCCTTAGGAATTGGGGACTAACGGCTTTATACAAAGTCGTCCCTCCATCTCATTCTTCTGTCGCTCATGATGGCGCTACGATCCCGGAGCGCCAATTCTTCTCGGGAAAGGACTCTCACAGACGAGGGAAGAGACGGTGCGAGGAGCAACCGTGCACGGAGGGAGACGAATGAGAGAATGAGAGAAAAAAAAGAGAATGAGAGAAAATTTTTTATTATATATTTTCAATTACTTATCTAGCTGTTGGTTTTAAATTCAACGCTTATTCAGTTAAATCATTATTAAATTGCTTCATTACTATTTGGTCCTTATCTCATACTTTCTCTCTCCTTCTCTCTTTCTTTTTTCTCTCTCCTTCTCTCTTTCTTTTTTCTCTCTCCTTCTCTCTTTCTTTTTTCTCTCTTATGCTCTTTTCCTATTTCCAATAACTCTGTCTTTGTCTTTCTTCATCTCCCTCTCTCTTTCTTCTCTACTCCTGTCTCTTAAAAAAAAATTTCCTCAATTCTCCAGCCTCTCAATGGAATACTCGTACTCTCCCATCTTCTCCCTCAGCCGCATCAGAAGCCAATTTGCACCCAATTCCCTTTGCAAGAGAGAAGCAGCTTATGTGGTCATTTCCTCAATATAATACATAAGTACCAGAAATAAAAGAAGAAAAAGGAATAGAGAAAAACGCAGGAAAGAAAGAGATGGAGACAAAGAGAGATAAAGATAGATAGAGAGAGACGGACAAACAGACAAAGAGAGAAAGAGAGATTTACAGAGATATAGACATAAATAGAGAGAGAGACAAAAACACAGAAAGAAAGAGAGAGAGAGAGTATACATAGAGAAATATATAGATGGAGAGAGAGACCAAAAACACAGAACAAGAGAGAAAGAGAGATAGAGAGAGAGATAGAGAGAGAGAGAGAGTGAGAGAGAGAGAGAGAGAGAGGATGAGCGGACTTCGCATTGGTTCAAAAGGCATGTGCAGTGAGTGATAGATAGCTCTTTCCTTGTATGAGGGTGAAGAAGCATCTTTCATAGAGACTTCGTGAATGATGAAGATTTCTTAATCTTGACCTGAGCACGTCGAAAGTGATTCAGGGAAAAGTTAATACTTAGAGAGAGGAAGACCGCATGAGAGAAAAGAGGCAATAAGGAATGAAAAAAGGAAGAAAAAGAAAAAGAGAGAAAGAAAGATGAATCGAAACATTGAAAGGTGAAAAGAGAGGAAGAGAAACGAACAGTAATAAAAAGAGAAGAAAGGTTGAGAAAGAGATAAAACAGAGATAGATAGAGAGAGAGAGAGAGAGAGAGAGAGAGAGAGAGAGAGAGAGAGAGAGAGAGAGAGAGAGAGAGAGAGAGAGAGAGATAGAAATAAAAAGAGTGAGAGAGATTTCCATAATCTTTCACAAAGGGAAAAGTTGGGCAAGCAGCCGCGACTACTTAAGGTGTGAAGAAGACGAGTCTTGTAAGGAGGTCTTCTCTAAAGAGAAGGACGAAGTTATAAGTAAGCGAAACGAGAAGGGGTAGAAATGATATTTCTCATATAATATAGATGTTGGTTTTTTTTACTAAGAAAAAGATGAGGGCACTAAGTAATTAGATCTACAAGGTGATAAAATAATATGTTTAAAAAGAGGGGTTACTTGGTTAAAGTGAAATAAAAAGGTCAAATATAAAAAATAGTAAAATGTAAATCCCAAAGAATGTGATAGTGGGTAGAACATAAGATAGGCTTGAACATAAATGGAGTTTTAAAAAGGGGAATGCCAACTAAAACGAAAAAAGAAGTTTTATAAGGGATAAAAGATACGTGGAAGTTTCCTCCCTGTTCAATTCATAGTGCTTTGTAAACTCAATTTATTTCTGTATATTTTTTACACTTTTTTCAGGTTTTTCTCATCGTCTTCCAGATTCTCTCTCTTTTCTTTTTTCTTCCTCTCTCTCTCTCTTTCTCTCTCACTCTCCAGCTTTCTACATTTTTCTTCTATCTTGCAATCTTTCCCGTTCTCTCATTATCTACTACTCTCTATATACCTTTATCATAGTTTTCTCCCCTATTCTCATCTCTTCTCTCTTCCTCATTCCATTCATTCAACCCCTCCAATACCCTGGAGCACCTTATCTCTTTCCTTTCAGGGCCAATGTAATTTCTTGAGTAAATGGAAGAAGCGACGATAGCTCTCTTCCGTGCTCACAATCGAGAGAGTGATGAACACAGAAAGAATAACAGAGATATGCATACAAACAAGAAGATACAAACAAGAAAAGAAAAAGAAAAATAGTTAGGACGAAAAGAGAGATACCCAACTAAAAAGGAGAAGCAGGAGAAGAAATAGGAAAAGAAGAGAAAAAATGGCAAGCTTAACTTTTACATTTGTTGGACAGGGAATAGGAGGTAGAAAAAGAAAGGAAGAATGGGAAACAAAGAGAAAGAGAAAGAGAAAAATTAAGAGAGAAAAGAGAGCAAGAGATTGGAAAAATAGGAAAGAGAGAAAAAGGAAAAAGAAAGAAAGAGATGATCTGAGAGGTTAGTAACAGACCAGCAGAGAGATACTTTCTAAAGCAATGAGAGCTGGGAATGGAAGTGAAATGATATCAGCAAGAGAGTGTTTTACTTCAAGAGAATGGTAGGAGGAGAAGATGAGAGACGTAGCCCGCTTGCACTGTGGAAGTCTTTCCAAGTAACTCGGCGAGGTTTGGGAAGAAGGTGAATTTATGTATAACATGTACGGGCAGGAATTGGTGATGAAATGAGTAGAGACCACAGAGAGAAATTGCTGAAGATGTGGGGCCCCGGGTGGATAGGCAGATTTGGCCCCGGAGGATTTCTAATAGGTCAGAAGGATACCAACGAAGGGGAGGAAGAAGATGAAGGGAAGCTCAGTCTTTGTATATTTGGTTTGAAGTTGATAAGGAGGGGCTTAAATTCTAATAACTTGGGATTTGGATGAATGTGTCACACGTATACATACTAAAAACGCCTTTTTTGTTGAAAAGCTCAATCGTTTACACACGAAAAGAAAAAGTGGACAGAAATGAAGAGAGACTGTGAAAACGTCAACAAGGTCATAAGATGTAGACAAGTTTGAAACAACAAGGTCAAGATAAATTGCGAAAGATAAAATATCATGAATTGGCTTTGCCAAACGTCCTGACTACTCTTTGAATCTTTTATAAAACATCAAACACGTTATTGGTGTTATTTAATTTTAGTATAATCATTCACAAAATAAATCTGAGTGGAAGAATTTGAAAGAAGCTATACGTTTGGAGCAGCACAGCGAACTTTTTCACGCATCTTTCTTTCGAAATATTAACATAAAAACTGTACAAAATTCAAACCCTGTAAACTTAAAACTGAAGTTTTTTCAAAAGGGAAGATGTGATAGATACACTTACATGTTTCCTGTTTTCCATTTTTTACACAGCGCCCCATGCACGACGGCCATCTTCTAAAAACCATCATGTAGAGTTTTCGGTACTGATCTCACAATGTATGTGGTTTAGAGGAGAAAACTACCATACCTAAAAAATGCTAACTAGCCGGATTATTCCCAGTATGCCAGAAGTATAGAGTCTAACAAACATAGCGATTACCGTATCGAAGAGGTCCAGCCATAGCTGGTTGGAGGGGACCAATTGACCGAACCGGGTACAATGTTGACCCTCACTCTTGTGGCAATTTGGCACGGCGCCAACCAGCTATCGCCTCTGCGAACCTCTGACATGGACCAGCGTATGTTCAGGATTTCATTTTGGTGAGAATGCATTAATTGGGTATGTTCAAATAAGTTCTTCGCGCGTGGATTGATGAAGCTGTTTGCTTTCAGTACGTTATTTCTGCCAGAGAGATGGTTTCTCTACCTCCGTAGCTCTTTGCTCCCTCAAAAAACATGGTAGAATTCAGTTTCGCTCATTAGCAGGAATTGAAAGATTGGAAAAAATTTAACAGTACGGTCCAAACCGTACTCACAACATCCTCCTTGTACTTCTCCGTTATTGCTCGCACTACATAAAATCACGAAAACTACAACCGATGAGTTAAATGAATCACGGCGCTTCTTTTTCAAGTAAAATTAGAAATTAACGAATTCAAAACGTAATTGAAATCATTAAAAAATTACTATATCGTCAAAAGGTAGTCCACGGCGCGGAATCGAACTGGGTCGAACTTTTTTCTGACCAAGAGTGCTTAAGCACGTTACCACTCCGGCCTCGGATGCTTTTCGCTAAGCTGTGTGACGGTAATATGGACTAGATAGGAATGCTTTTTGAAGTTATATATGTTTTTTTGCTTAAAATTTTTAATGAAACCGTGCATCTTGTTCGTAAAATTGTGATCACAATTTCAAACGTTTTATACAACGCAACTAAATTTAACAGATATGAGCTGACGTCTTCACAAATCCCAATAGCTTTTTTTTAACTTTCTGGGAAATAATGGGAAGAAAAAGGAATTTTTCAAATTTAAACCTGCGATTTGTACAAGAACTAATATGTACATTCAAGCTAATATTTACATCATTTTCCGCGGAAAAAATTAGTCTGAAAAGTCTAAGAAAATTAGTCTACATACGCATATCATCTTCAAGAGGAAAAGAGCAGGTCCGTATTCGAAAGAAAAGCTACTGACTAAATATTGTATAATGTCAATATCTGATAGAGTTTCATCATTATACAGTCTGGAAAAGCTAAATTTACTTTATTGATAGGCATAAATGAGTTGTTCAGAAGAGCATTTACTATTTTCAAGACTATTTTCTCAGTTTTTTCAGAAAAAAACATTTAAAAAATATTGTCTGTCTAACTAACAGTCAAAAACATAATTTTGGAATTGTGCAAGCTGTTGAAACAATAATTAGCATTCAAAGTGGACATCTAACAGGACAGAAGCTTTTTACACTCTTTGTTGTTCTCTTCTTCTCTTTCTCTCTTTCTCTCTTCACTCAATCTATAGTTTCTCTTGCACCTCCCTTTTTAATCTTTCATCTTCAAGTCTCTCTCTATTTTTCTCATTCTCTTTTTAGTATTTAACCTCTGGGTTCTTTTCTTTTTTCCTTTAGCTCTTAGTTTTGGTTATTTTCTTCCTCATTCCTTTACATCTTTGTTCTTTGTTTTCTTTCTCCTGTCTGTTCCTTCTCTTCTCCAACTTTATGTTAACCTTCTCACACTTTGAAAGGAATGTGAAAATTTGAGGTTGGTCGCAGAGAAAGGAAGAGAGAGAACACATGGCGGACGACGGAAAGGAAAAAAACAGCTTAAGAGTGGGAGATAAGGGAAAGAGGGAGAAAAGAGACAGTGAGAGAGAGAGAGAGAGAGAGAAATAGCAAAGAAGGAGAGAATGATGGAAGATGATAAACTTGAAGATAGAAAGCCTGAGAAGATACATGACAAGTGAGAAACAGTGAAGGATTCAAGGAAAACATAGATAAGATAATAGGAAAAGCCACGCAAGTTAAACGCGAAAAGAGCGCTCATAGCTAGCTTCTAATCGTTCTTTGTTTATAACTTACCTTTCTCCAGTAACTGGAAGCCTCTTCAGAAAAAATAGCTATTTTCTCACACGCGCTCTTATTTTCATCCAAGGCTCACAAGCTATTACTCGCTGGTCAAGCCCCCTTTAATTTTTTTTTGTACTAGAGAAACTACCAGTGGCCTCTTTTCCAGAAATGAAAAAGGAGAAAAAAATTAATCTTTCCTGTCTCGTTCTTTTTGAAATTCCGCAACAGAAAAACGAAAAGAGGCAAAGGTAATCGGCATAAATATGTAAAATGCTAGTGAACGTTTTGAACTTAATAGTTAAAGAAAATATGTACAGATATGGAACTTTTAGTCAGATACAGACATTACACGTGTAAATTTTCCGCAGAACGCGAAGCATTAACATTGAAAGTACGTTTCGATTCGCTATTTCTTCATAGAGGGACATCAAGTTCTTCAATAAATAAGATGTTTGCGACTCATCTTCGACAGATCAGCTTCTAAAGCTCTGAGCTTTTGGATAAAAAAAAGGTTACCAAAAAAGTCCGTCGTAGTTTTGAATGTATATGGAAAAATTGTAGTTACGATCAAGAAGGTATCTTATTTTGAATTTTTTAATGAATTATACGCTGTATTGCACATGTGTAAATAAGTTACAACTACAACCGGAACAAATGGTGAGAAAATGAATAAATGAATGAAAAATTGGATTAAGGAAAAATTTTAAGAATGGAAGAATTGATGAATGATTGATTTTTTCGATCAGTTTGCAACAGGCTTCATCTGTAGTGCAACAGACTATCAAAATAGCAGCCCCGAATATGTTTCTAAATTTGTAACCTTGAAAGAGCCTTTTTTTTATTACAAACCATTTCTTCTCATTGCTAGCTTGATTGAGTATGTATTCTCTCGGAAATTTTAGCATTTTTCGTATCAAGAATGTTCTTTTAGTATGTAAAATTATTGTGCTTCATGTCCTAGCTCATGTTTAACAACATGAAAAATACATGAACACAAAGGATGGACATACCCGGGTTTCGGCTGCGTAATGGAACATACCACACGAGATGAAGTGGTTCATCTCTCTGAAGGCTGTTGAGTGGCGGAAATGACAGGTCGTTACGCCTTCGATGGGTAATGGAAGGAGCTGAAAGCTCGAGCTTCTCGAAGAGACAGGGAATCCTTCACTTCTAACTGAGATAGATGAGCTCGTCATCTCTGTCTTAGCCAGGGAAGAGTAGTAGGGAAAAGGGAAAAGGGGGAGAAAAGGTGGAGGCGTTAGGATCTGGAGACGGAAGAAAACGGTAGGGGTCGGAGAGGCTATGGAGAGAAGCACGAGTCTGACCGAGGCCTTGTGAGGGCGGTCTACGCACAGATGCATCCCAAATTTGGAAAGTAGGAGTAGGAGGAGTCCTTTGAGGAGTTTACTGAAGATGTTCTCTTAGGGAAGAAGAAGGCTCTCCGCAATGCCAGATGCACTATAGCTATTGGCATCTATTCCCCCAAAACGAATTTGAAGGAAAGTGCAGCACTGCATTTTTTATCCATTCACTCACAGTCCAGGGTGGGGCCTACCTCAATCAACCGGCCAGAGAGTATTAGTACTCGTGAACAACAATATTATAAGTAGTTAAACAGGAATAATACATGCCTACATTTTCCTTTTAAAAAGAAAATCCTAAATTTCTATTGTGAATGGAAACAGGCTCTTCAAGATTTGTATGGTCTGTTCCAAAAGTTTCGAATTGGTTGAGGCTGTAATCCATATTATTCAGTAAAGGAGGAGAAAAGCAAAAAGCATACAAAATTTAATTAATTACAAAAGAATAAAGAAGTCAGCTGACGCGAATTGAAGGTGAAATTCCGGGTTTTAATAATAATAATTTTCATTCTCAAAACATTGAAAATAAATAACTTGAGTTTTGACTTTTTTCAATCTGTAAACCTAGAGAACTGCCGCACGTTTAATCTATCTATCTGTAAACCTAGAGAACTGCCGCACGTTTAATCTATCTATCTGTAAACCTAGAGAACTGCCGCACGTTTAATCTATCTATCTGTAAACCTAGAGAACTGCCGCACGTTTAATCTATCTATAGTGACCTCACCTGTCACCTCGAGAAAAAGATCATTAATTTATATCAAAAATCATCGAACCTGAACAGAATTTTTCATTTTTCAATTCGGATTACGTTCAGTAGTGTTCAATTAGGGAATGTTCATTGAGTTTTAATTCTGTTTTGTCAATTCCTGGATTGGTTTGAACTAAATTTTCCCCCCTTTTTTCAACTAAAAGCAAATATTGCCACGACCTTTTTCTGAAAATTTACTCAAAACGACCCGAATGAAATTTTTCTCTCATTAAACCCTGAGCTAACTCTTTAAAAAAAAAAGAAGTTGAGGGGAAAGATTGAAAACAAACACAATCGGTAGAAAAAATCTAAGAAGCATGAGAGAAAAAATTACAAAATATTATGAAGAAAAAAAACACAATTGATAAACATTTGAAGTTTATTTTCTTGAATTTTCAAGTTCAATCATGACATGAGTCTTAGATCACCAGATGCAGATAAAACTTTGCTTTTATGAACTCCAAGACAGTATTGTGATGGAGACTTCTATGACACTTCTCACAGACCCAATAATGTTTTTTTTAATGTACAAACTGCTAATAATTACAACCTGTTAACATCTTACATTCTGTTCGTAATGAATACGCTGGCATATGAAATCTTTACTTCTCTGACTTTATGCGCTTTTTTCGTTCTCTAGCACTGCTCGTTGTTCACGTCTTAGAGTGAGTTCGTAAACGAAACAATGAGCTCACGCTTTCTTGTGCGACCTTTTAATTTCTTCTGTGTTAATTACACTGAGAAAAGCGAAAGTTTATTTTGCGAGCAACGAGCTAGGTGACCGGTCGTCGACCGGCTGATTTTTCGGTGCTTCTATGAAATGCAAATATGCATAAATTACATACTGAATATGTAACAATTTCACCCTTATACACACCACTAGGTGGTATTAGTCACACTGACATTTAGTGGTGCTCAAAGACCTTTGCTATGAGAGACTGTGACTTTCTATGAGGGGCTCATTAGTATGGTTCCAATGAAATCTGAAACGTTTAACAAGAAATTTCCCCTTTTCATTCCTTTTTTTAAACGCTTTATCAAGATCAACAAGCCACATCGGGAAATCATCGATTATCGATTATGGGATCTGAGCGTTGAGCGGAGGTTGAGCGAGGCAAGCAGTAGCGATCGAAGTGCTACTCTTCCTCTTCTGTCGCTCATCATGGCGCTACGATCCCGGAGCGCCAAATCTTCTCGGGAAAGGACTCTCACAGACGAGGGAAGAGACGATGCGGGGAGCAACCGCTTACTGAGGGAGACGAGAGTAAGAATGAAATGTAAGAATTCATTCCCTATGAAGTTCATTATTTCATTTTCTACGGTTGCTCAAACTTGATGATTATTGGAAGACAATTGCTTTTGAAACTACGGTAGCATTATATTCTAGGTAAACTTTTGTGTAGAGACCGCAATGAAAATATTTTGGTACGCCATTTTTTCTGCCACGCTAATATTCCGTAATTCCGAAATGTTTGATAAATCGAATAACTTGGAACTTTCAACGGATTTTTTTCTTTCTTTATGTTATTCTGAGCGATTCAGTCATTGTATTATGCCTCAATTCGTTTTAAACTCGCGAAAATGTCTCATTTTAGTTCGAGCCTCTTTATCGGTTTTCTGAGACGGGATTTATGAGTTCTTATGGAGTCTCGGAGCTCAGGTTACCAAATAATTTTTTCCTTATTTCTGATATAAAAACAAACTTTCGATTGCTAAAACCAAAGATATTATTTCATTTTATTAATGAAAAAACTTACGTTGACATAATGGTAGAGAAATTTTTATGGTTTATCAGAAAAATAGCTGTGTTCGGAAAACATCTCACATCCTTCAGGTAATGGTTTGGAATGTATTTGATACTTGAGTTCTCCTGCTTCCTTGATTAAAACCGATACATTTCTTTACACGACACCTCGAAACTAAACGACTTGAAGCGCAACAGAATGGATTAATGGGTTGGGTGGGTTAAATTTGGGTTAAATGGGTTAAATTTTTTACCTTTTTTTCAAAAAAAAGATTCAAATGATATGTAGAAACATTGAACATATACATATTTACATACAGTGCGCGTATGTTGTGTTATGGCGCGTAGATATAGCGCAAAATGTTTTCAATCGAGTTTGGGTTACAAGCGAAGCAATCGAATTTCACAAGTTTCATTCATAATACTTACATCATCAAGTGGTTTCGAATTCATTCGATTCTGCATCCCCGTTCTCGTACGACAGCGCTTAGTCTTTTAGGGTATTTGTTGATCACCGCACGAAGATAGCTAAAAGAAAGATTGTCCCAGTACTTCATCAGGTCTGCTTTCAGAGATTCCAAGTTGTGGTGACGAGGCGCACATACTTTGGCCTGTATTTCCTCCCAAACGCATAGTCTAGAGGATTCAGATCGGGCGACGAGGCCGGCCATGCCTCTTTCAAAACGAATGTCGGGAGAGACGCTGCGCACCACTCTTGAACTGACTCGACCGTATGAGCAGGTGCTCCGTCCTGCTGAAATACGTAGGGACTTCCTTTGCAGTGTACATCTGCCCAAGGCTTAAGAGCATCTTGTAACACGGCTTTGAGGTAGACATGGTGATCTACCTTGACGTTAGGCTCAATGAAAACAAGCTGGCTCTAGCCGCTGGCACAGATGGCTTCCCAGACTGTAACATGAGCTGGATGTTGAGTTCTGTTGACTATAATGCCACCAATGTCTGATAGAAATGATGATACAGTCAAAAAGCGTGTATTTTGAGAGTTGAATGCAGCTTCAACAGTGAAAAATTTCTCATCACTGAAGCTGGTACATTCAAGTTCGCCTTTGCGTGCCCGTGCCTACAAAGTGCGCGCTTTTTTGTTTCTTGCTTTTTAATTCCGCTCGGTGAGCATCGCTCGCTTCCGAAATCGAAAAGAGGCCATCCCGTGAATAGTCCTCCGTACCGACCTCGCCGAAATTTGGATATCACTAGCCTTTTTCCTCATTCTTCTTTTAGGATTTCGACGAATGCGTTCTCTGACCTTCCTGATGACTCTCGACGAGGAAGCCGTCAAAGGTCGACAACTCCGGCAATGGTCTTGAGTTCCTTCAACTTCTTCGGAACGTTTTATGACTCAATGTACGACTTAATGGTGCACTTTCAGCATGCGAGCGATGTCCACTGGTTGTTTACCTTGGGTGTGCATTGAGAGGATTGCAGTGCGCATACGACTAGCGGCGACCATTCTTTTCCAAGTTGACTAAATATAATGAAATTTATAGGTACAAGAGACAGGACATTCGTGAAGAAGAAAGTTGCCCAAAATTTTTTATGATTTTGAGAACTGTTTGAATTGTGTCCCATTTTCGCACTATAATAATGCCCCATCCTGTAAATTAATGTAATGTTTAGCTCGAACACAAAAGTTGCTTAACATTTTTTACTAAGAAAATAATTTAAAAACTCAAGAATAATCGTATACATATAACATGAGCTTTTTTGTGTTTCCGGTTTTCTGTTTCTGATACTTTACGTTTAGGCATTTTCGATTTTTTGTTGTCTTTTTTAGTATTAGTTTGGTTTTGAGCAACAATAACCGTATCAAATGTACGTGTTTTCTCTTTGTAATTGCAAATGAAAACACGTTCTTGGTTAACACTTTCTAATGAAATTTCAGCGAGGAAGCTGGAATAATTTATTTGATTTGAGTCAGATTTATGTATTTTGAACGCGGTTAAATTCAACTCTTTTCTGCGAAAACGATCGCACTTAAGTGAGAATTTGAAGATCCAAGAGTTTTATGATTGAAGATGAACTATTCCAGATCTGCAAATTTTTCGAGTATTTACGACTCTGTTGGAAAAAGCACAGTATGAAATTTGTTGTGTGAATGGTCGATTTCGTCTTTAATCATAAGTTTTGGAGAGAGATCTTGGTCTTCTCTAAGAATGTTGGGTTTCTCGCAAATTAAGTTATCGAAAACACATTTTTCTGTTGAAAAAACTATTTGAATCATAAACTTTGAACTACTCTCTGCCCTAAACGCAGAATAAAATTGAGATTTATGAGTAAGGAGAACTTGAAAGCAAAAAACTATAAAAATATTTTTACTCAGATGTTGGAAAATATATCGAAAGTCCTGTTTACACAAATAATGCTAATGAACGCTTGTTAGAATACGAAATTATTTTACTTTCCCATCAACTGGCCAGAGCTGGACTTATGCTCGTCTGAGTTACTTAAAAAGAATCGAGAAAAAAATTTTATATTTCAGAATTCGAAAGTTTAAATCCTTTTCCCAATTTTCCACCATTTGCTCAGCTTTTACACTCTTTTCACTTTAACTCGCAACCCTGGATGCACAACTACTTTTGGTATCCGGATTTCTGAATGGTAGAGCAATTAATTATGGATGGGCGTGTCTGTTGCTGTTTGGAAGGGGATTTTTGATCGGAAATAATGCGAGTTAGATTATTTGCTAGTCTCAAACACAAACAAACCTGCCAGAGAAGAAATTTTTGTATACAAGTATCTAACTCATTTTAAAAAAGACAAAAATATCGAAATCTACGAAATTTTTGTAGATAAGACTCAATCACACGCGACAAAGACAGAAATAGCGGAATTTGTGAGGTTTATGTAGAAGAAAATATCTGGAAAGTAAGAAAGTTTCGCGATTCCCGGAGAATTGTCTTCCATGTCGCCGTATGTGACCGTACATCGATGCGTCAGCTAGACAAGCAAACGAGCGCACACGTGCGGATTCGTGCTTCTCATAGCGATGTATCTCGAGTTCACCGATGTTGTTGGGAAAACGAAATATATGAAAATGTAGCTTTAAAAAAACACGGCTACAACATACTGACTGGAATCCCGGAGGTTTTTTTTTCTTATTCGAGAAAACTTTTTTCTTCGGTTTTTTGATAAATTCCTCTATTACTTTTTCGGTTTACCCAAACCGTGAAGTTGAAATATCTGGACAATCAATTGTGAGTCCTTGTAGATGAACCACTTGACTACTTTGAGCCAGTGTCAGACAGATATCACACGGAAAAACTTGGCGAGTAAAGTGCAACAACTCTCCGGCAGCCGTCCAGTCTCTTGTAGCATGTGGTTCTCCTCCAGTTTCTTCCCTTCGCGTCTCCCCTCTGAAGTCCAAGACTACGTCTACAGAAGCTCCTCGGTTGGCTAATCTCTCCTTCTCTTCGACTGCATCTAAGGCTGCAACCACCAAACCTGTCAAGAAATTGACCATTCAACCAACATCTCAGCCGGCCTAGTCAATCGTCAGAAGTACACGAACGAGGAAAGTTACTCAGCCAGCTCGGTTCTCCTCGTCTTCTAACTAAGTAAGACAAAAGATAAGACAGTTCCTCCAATATTCACTGCTATTATTTCAATGCTCGTTCCATCAAAACAAGCTTTATGACCTATATCACATTCTACGTTCCCCCGTTCCTAAAATTTTTTAATCTGTGAATCATGGCTCTCCCCTTCCGACCCCGACTCTCTCCTAACCGATGGCCTTCCCTTCCTTGTCTTTCAAGCGGATCGTCCCTGCGATGAAAGAGGCGGTGGAGCAGTTCTCCTCGTCCATGAGAGTCTTTCACCGATTTTCGTTTCTTGTTTTGTAAATAACACGATTGATTGTATTGGTGTTGATATTTACCCTAACCACAAGTTTTATTTCCCGTTTCCTTCCCTAAACCTTTTCTCATGTTATCGCTCTCCTAACTCGACTGCTGATCGCCCTAATCTATTTACTGAGTTTTTGATTACTCACAGCACTTTACGTTATCCAACAATAATCTGCGGATACCTCAGTCTCCCTAACATAACGTGGTCAAATCTCTCTGCTCATGTTAATTGCTCAGCTTCTAAAAAATTTTCTGCAATACTTTTCTGATCATCATTTAACACAGTTTGTTACTTCTCCAACTCGAATTTCTAACATTCTAGACTATGTTTTCTGTAATTATAACAACCTTATTACGAAATGTTCCACCTGTCCTCCCATCTCTACTAGTGATCATTTATCCGTTACCTTTTCTATATCAAAGTCATGTATTTCATTTCACAATGACCCAACCTCGTATCAACCACAATGGCGCAATGCCGACTGGAACATGATTATCTATGCTATTTCTTCTGTTAACTGGATTATCATCTTCTCTTCTCTCACAATTGACCAATGTGTAGACTATCTAACAGATTTTCTCCGCTCTGTCATTATTGATCATGTCCTTCATTCAAAACCTAAAAAAACCACATCTTAAATATCCCGCCAATATTCGTAAACTCTTCAGCTTTCTTGGAAGAAGTAAGAAGCGTTCTCCTCTTTGCTCAGTTACTACCAGAACTTGTAAGAAACTTCAAAAGGAAATTATAAAATTCGAATACAAACGCGAAGACTCACTTTTCCTGCCCAAAAATTACGAATTGTTCTACCGAGTCATTGCAAATGGTACCAAATCTAAGAACTTTCCCACTTCTCTGATTGTAAATGGTGTACCTATAAATTCTTCTTTAGAACGTGCTAATGCATTTGCTGATCTGTTTTCAACCTCAAATTTTTAACCCTTCTATGGCCCTCTTTCCAAAGCATTCTCTTCCATTCCTCTCATCCACCATTGTACCATCTATCTCATCGATATCCACAGGTTCATCTCTCATCTTCGCCCCAAAATCAATACATCCCCTGACCACATCCGCAACTTACTCTTGAAAATGCGTAGCTTGACTATTTCAATACCCCTCTCTATATTTTTTCCAATTGTATCACTGCAGGTTATTTATTACCCGCAAAAATGGAATTCGTGTATAAATTAAGCCAATTTTTGAAAAAAGAAGTTAAATCTGAAGCCAATAACTATCGCCCCATTACTCTTGTCTCATCCCTCTCTAAGGTTTTTGAAAAGCACTCTTTCAATCTTATTGACGTACATTTTGAGCTAATAAATATTCTGAATACTAACCAGTCTGGATTTCGTACCAAGCGTTCTACTGTATCATCTCTGGTCCAAGCACACTATGTATGTATACCTTTCATTCATATCCAGGAAGCGTTCCTTTGATATTTGCTTGACCGATTTTTCTAAAGCGTTTGACTCTGTTAACCATAGGGCACTCTTCTACAAACTCGGTTGTTCTGGCATTAACTCCCCTCTCCTTTCTCTAGTGCAATCTTTCCTCTCTGACAGGTCATTCCGCGTGCAAGTTGATGATTCATTTTCTGACAAACAAATCGTTTCTTTGAGAGTTTCTCAGGGTAGCTCTTTAGGACCTCTGTTGTTCACTATTTTTATAAATGATATCGTTGATCTTCTTCCCTCCAATTTATCCTGTTTCCTATACGCTGATGATGTCAAGATATTTTCAGAAGTAGTTATATGTATTATTGCCCTCTTCTTCTTTATTCAAAAAAACATATTCTCAATTTAGACCAAAGTTTTTTCCCCAAAGCACTAACACTAAATTACGTTTTAAATACTTGACTTAACATTTTTTCATGAACTTTTGTCTTTCCTTTCGATTTACTCTCATTTCTTGTGCAATAACTGAAATCACTTATGTTTGAGCTTATTAGTTTGTATACTTCGTTTTTACCAAACTGGAATAAAGAATATACTTACTCGGAATTTCCATATTTTGAACATTTGATATTGTTATCTAATAGTATTACTTAAAAGGATTAGTACTTATTTAATCCTCCGACAACCCGACTCATTTTTACAAGACATTGAGGGCTAAAGCAACAACAAAAAACACATGATGTTGGGGGTAACACGACACCTTGCAGAGCGACACCTTGCACCGAACACCTTGCAGAGCGACACCTTGCACCGGACACTTTGCAGAGCGACACCTTGCAGAGCCTTTAACAAAGTGTACACCCTACGGCCTGGCTCAATTAATTAGTATTCTTTTTTCTTTCTCTTTTTTATTTGTTTCTCTTACTTTTTTCTTACTTGTTCTCTTACTTTCTTTTTTCTTTCTCTTACTTTTCTTTTCCTTTTTTTAAAATTAACTTTATAAATTTTTATTTTTTCATCAGAAAATTCTTTTTACATTAAAAAACGCTTAGGCTTAGTAAAAATTTGGCTTTAATCTACTTTAGCCATCCAAAGATTTTTTTATCAGGAAGAGATTTTATTCATGAAAACTCCCTCCCCCCCCCTTTCTCTTAGGGCCCCCCTTCCCCCTCCCCCCCTAGGGCCCCTACCCACCCCCCCCCTTTGCTTAGGTAGGGCCCTCTTCCTCCCCCCTTTCCCCTTTAGGGCCCCCCTCCCTTCCCTGCTTAGGTAAACCCCCCTCCCCCTCCCCCTTTTCTTTTCCCAAAATTTATAAAGATAATTTTTTTCTTTAAAAGGAAAAGAAAAGAAAGAGAAAGAAAAAAGAAAGAAAGAGAACAAGTAAGAAAAAAGAAAGAAAAAAAATAAAAAAGAGAAAGAAAAAAGAATACGAATTAATTGAGCCAGGCCGTAGGGTGTACACTTTGTTAAAGCCAGGCCGTAGGGTGGACACTTTGTTAAAGGCCAAGAAAGTCGCTCTGCAAGGTGTCGCTCTGCAAAGTGTCCGGTGCAAGGTGTCGCTCTGCAAGGTGTCGCTCTGCAAAGTGCGCGGTGCAAGGTGTCGCTTTGCAAGGTGTCGCTCTGCAAGATGTCATGGAACCGACGTTGAGACTTGAACAGTCAGTTTTTGAAGACAAAGCTAACAAAAAACATTTGCGGGAAATGGATTTTACCTAACTACAGCAGAAAGTTTTCGCGCGCAGAAGATGGTTTGAACTCATCAGTCATGACGGACTTGGCCCAAAACATCAATGAAACTTCTAAATAGATAAGATTGAGTTGTTTTTTTTAAAGATATACAATTTAATTTTTATCTAACAAGTAATTTTTTTTTCTTGGAGACAGTATTGTGGTAGAAAAGTGCAAAAAATTTTTTTCAACGGTACATATGTCATAAAGCAGTAGAAAGACATTTAAAAAACAAAAAAAATTTTTTGAAAACCTTAAACAGTTTTTTTCCTAATTCCTGACGTAAAATTTGACCGAAGGTAAATTTCATGCGTTGTCAAGCTTGAATGATTTGCTGTGAGCCGATGTATTTGTTTTTTTGAGTTGTACGAAATGCTACTGATTGCGGACTGTTAACATATCACTTACTGATCGTAAAAAAAGCAGGCTGTATATGAAGTCTCTACTTCTCCAACGTTGTGTAATATTTTTCGCTCTCTCGCACCGCTTGTTTACGTCGTTTAAGTGTTGTATGGGCCTTAAAATGTGCATTATCAATGTGCGTGTGTAGCTCAATGGGAAGAGCATTCGCCTGGAATGCGAAATGTCGCGGGTTGGGTTCCCGTCACACCACACGAATTTTGCACAAGTTTCTACGAACAATCCGCTCCTCTGCTCGGTATAAAAATCCGTTGTTTGAGATCAACGAGGAGTAGGGAATATTCTAATTTATGTAAGACTGATTTCGTAAACGGAACAATGAGCTCACGCTCTCCTGTATGACCTATTATTTTTTTAATGTTATTAACACTGAGAAAAAACAAAAGGCTAGGTCGGAAAAAAAACTAGCTAGGTGACCGGTCCACAACCGGTCACCTAGTTGAAACAGAGATTTAACGGGTGGCTGAGAGGTCTTTTACTTGCCTCCTCTTTATTTAGGTAATTTTTTTGTGTTGTATTTGATGTCACGCATATAAAACAATTTTAAAAACTAATAAATAAATGTTTATATAGAGCGTCAAGCAACCTAGATATGTGTATTCGAGGTCCGTAAAATTGGATGAGGCTGGATGATAAAATTCATCACTTGAGTGTTTGATAAATCTTCGCTGGCCATTCTTTTTCCACTATCTAAGAGAAACATCCGACCAGAGAGTTCGGTTCTCCTGAGCACTGCCCTGCGCTTTTTCCGTTGTTTCATTTCCACTCGTAGTAAATTGCTGCCTAGTCGTGTTCGCTTCTCCAAGGCCGCTTTGACATTGTAGATCGGCTTTCGGCTTGAATTTTCGGCTCGAGTTCACTGAGAAAAGAGTCGACCGCGAAGGGTTCAAGAAGTGAGTCATGAGCATTGTGATAATAAGGACCTCTGCACTGACCAGAAACGAAGAGAAAAAGTAAACGACGTAGTCTTTGGTCAACTTCCGACGCGATTCAATGAAGTTCATCCACGCGAGGCCGTCCAAGGCGAGCTTCTGTAGCATGTATACGATCTGGAAAAAGTTGACGATCTCGAAAAGAAGAATAACGTGGCTGTCTTTGAGATGCTCTTTGTTCAGAGGCAGCAGCAGATGCGTCGCGTACACTGCCAGGAAGAGCAGAAGGAGGCCGACTGCCTGTGAGATTGCGAAGAAAACGTGCGGGTGTGATTTCGTGTCTATCTGTACCGCCACCTCCGCCACACTCAAAATCACGCGTAGAAGCGCGCTTTGACGCACGATCAACTCAACCTTCGATATGTTCTTCAGCGTAGCCTCTACGGTTGGCAAGAACCTGCAGCAACGCGAAACGTCCAATTTCATCCTCGCGTTCTCCAATTTGAGCTTCTTAGCGAGATTGGCTCGGCCGTTAGAGAGTTGCATAATCACATCTACCATGACACACATCCCCAGCATGTAATATGTCAGAATGACTGTTTCCATGAAGTCGAAAACGCGCGGCATGAAGAGACCTACGGTAGAGCATGTGGAGGCGACCGGGTTCATCATTATGATGTAGTATAGACTGTACCGTAGAGAAGGAAGTTCCACCTTGGTCAGGACAAAGTACAACTGGATGCAAGAGAAAAACAACGTGACGATTGACATAAGGAATGAGATACAGGCCATTGCGAACAGAAAGGTTTCATTTTGGACCATCTCAAATACCCAGGCCTCCGTCTCTGGGGGAATTTCGATCGCATCCCATAGGATATTATTCATCATTCAGTAGATTTTTAAAAGCCGATTCTAAGTCGGTTTTTATAATTCCTTGATTTTTTTTTTGTAGAAGAAGGCTGAACTCACGACAGAGAAAAGCAAAGATGAGATCTGGTTTGAGACGCTTGAAGCCGTGACCCCTCACGAAGTTTACTTCTTACAGAAATGATGCTCAAAGGTTTAAGAGAATCATGTTCCGAAAATGACTTGGACGATAAGTATTATTACTACATATGTATACCTGAAATTTGCTATTCCTGTGATCAGCTGGTTTGAAATGTGTGGTTTTAACAAAATTTGACCCTAGAGAACTAGCCAAAATCTGCCGTTTTAGAACCAGAGCAACCTAGCAAAACTTGTATGTTTTATGGTATAATCGTAGAATATTGTCTCTGCATAAATTTTTTGCTTACTTCAGATTTTCTAGCCTTAGAAATTTAATATTCTTGCCGGCTATAATATTTTAGACCGACTTATTGTCTCTGCAACCGATATCTAGAGCTTACCCTGTAACTTGCCCCCTATTTTACCGTATATTTTTGTCTCTGCACACGGCCCCTGATGATCCTTCCCCCCTATTTTACCGTATATTTTTGTCTCTGCACACGGCCCCTGATGATCCTTCCCCGCTATTTTACCGTATATTTTTGTCTCTGCACACGGCCCCTGATGATCCTTCAAAAACATGGACGCCTCCGTAACATTCCGAAGAATTTTAAAAATTTTAAAAATAGATGGAGAAAATTGATGGGACTCTTTCTAAAAATATAGATTTCTGTCGATCATAATCAGAGAGGAGGTAGAAAATCGACTGCTTTAAGAACGGCTAACAAGTAAATACTAGTTCTAATTTGACGTAACAGCTACAAATCTTCCTTCTTCGAAATTTACCATTGAAGGATCAATTTTTATCAAGAGAAGTTACGATAATCGAGACGACTGAAAGCTGTTATACGGCGAATCTTCAGAAAGCTCAATGAATGAATTATGTACTACAACATAATGGAATGAAGAACGGACGTAAGTCGAGTGTTCGTGTCTCGCTGAATGATGAACAACCTATGTAATCCGCCTCTTTGTGGAAAACATACATTGTAAAACCGGTCGATATGAATAATTCATACATTGTAAAACCGGTCGATAAGAATAATTCATACATTGTAAAACCGGTCGATAAGAATAATTCATACATTGTAAAACCGGTCGATAAGAATAATTCATACATTGTAAAACCGGTCGATAAGAATAATTCATACATTGTAAAACCGGTCGATAAGAATAATTCATACATTGTAAAACCGGTCGATAAGAATAATGCATGCATTGTAAAACCGGTCGAAAAGAATAATTCATACATTGTAAAACCGGTCGATAAGAATAATGCATACATTGTAAAACCGGTCGATAAGAATAATTTGCGCAGTTCGCTGTGTTCCCTATCGCAAGTTATGGAGAAAATTATTTTCAACGAAGTTTCTTGGTATTAGAAGCGTGAGGGACGTACTACTATTCCATCACCAAGCTGGATTTAGAGCCAGAAGGTCAAAAGTGACTTCTCTTGTCGAATAACATGTGTTTATTGTAGACTCATGCGCCCAATATTTTCCTGTTGATATCATATTTCTCGACATCAGTAAAGCATTTGACTGTGTTGATACATCAATTGCCAATTTGTTGAGTAGCTTTCTTAGACGCCGAACACAAACAGTTGTCGTCGACAATGTGAAATCTAATCAGACTTGCGTGAAATTCGTATCCTTCAAGGATCCTCATTATTACTATTGTTGGTCCTTCTATACATTGACTCAGTGAAATATTTAATTCTAAACTCTGTCTTATTTTGTCTCTTTGCTGATGATATAAAGATAATGGGGGATTGTTCTTTTCATTCTTCTTGAATACAAATTACCCTAGATCGCATCACGGATTTGTCTTGTTCGTAGAACTTGTATCTATTTCAAAATGTAATGTTTTTCATCTTGGTTCCTCTAATCCTTGCAATGTTTACCACATCATTAATAAATCGCTAGTAGTAGTCAATTTCGCAAAAGATCTCGGTGCTATTATAAATGATAAGCTTTCATATCATGAGCATGTGAAGGAACAAAGCAGAAAATGTTCCTCTATTGTAAACATGTTTGGAGGCCTTCACATCGAGTTCTCCATTACTCTGGACATCAGCTTTCAAAATATAAATCCGACCTATTTTTGACTATGCTTGTGAGTTATGGAACACTAATGGAGCATGAACTAGCGAAATGTATTGAAAAAGTCCAAAGATCGTTTACCAGAAATTTTTTCGAGACACGGTCATTTCAATCTTCTTTACTCCGAATGGGTTGCGATGTTAGCACTTTTATTTGTTCATAAATGTGTTGACAGAAATTGTGAGCTCGAAACGTTGCACTTAATTAATTTAGGCGTTTTTCAAAGATTTTTCCGCCATTCTCATTAACTGCGGCTTGTTACTCCTCACAATATTGGTAAATGTTCTATTTCTACTTGTTTCTCGCCAATTATCAGTGTAACTCATTGCCTATCGAATTTGTCCATATGAAAAGAAATTTACATTTTTTTTACATATTACATAAAAGATTACATACATATTTTCAAGAAACAGTTGATTTATTTACCCAAGAAGTCAGTACTACTTAAAACACTTGTTAATGACTAAGTTCCTCAGATTTAGTTGTTAATCCGAACAACTTCAAACTAGCAATCGCTAACCCCACCTCTACACCGCAGCTGAAAAGAAAAGTACATACATTTTTTAATGTTGTTATACATATGTGCTTTTACAAATTTGGTTGCGAGGAATAATGAAATAAAATGAAACGTCATTTCACATTGATTATGATAATTTCTCTCACAATTTAGGAGAAATATATAACATCTCAGCTGTCAGAGACCTTTGGAGTTACGAGATCATGTGGAGAAAAATTTTCATTCTTCATTTTTATTCCACTGTCGCATCTTTCATTGTGTTTTCAATTGTAATCTCTGTTTCTTGTTGTTTTTGTAGAAAATTATGATTTTTGAAGAAGAACCAGAAATCACTCTTTTTATTTCCTGGAATTATTTTACATTGGATATTAAAAAAACGGATATAAAAAATGGGAAAAATCAACTGTTCAGGACTCATCCTCGGGAAGGTTTGGAAAGTCTTCATCCAGACTTAATGTACATAGAATAAATTCATTTTCAGAAAGCGATAAATACTATAAATAGGGTTAAAAACAGAAACTTGAAAACTAGGAGGCGCAGACATTAAAGGGGAAACGAATGGGAGAAAGAAGTCTGGAAGCCTAAGAGATGGGTTGTGAAGCAATAGCGATAATGAGAAAAGGCAACAAAAGACAAGGTGTCAGAGAAAGTAAGAGAGGTACAGAGAGAGAGAGAGAGAGAGAGAGAGAGAGAGAGAGAGAGAGTGAAAGAGAGATAGAAGCAAAGAGAGAAAGAACGAGAAAGAGGCTGAGAGACAAGGACTTAGAAAGAAGTAGAGAGATAAAGAGAGAGAGAGAGAGAGAGAGAGAGAGAGAGAGAGAGAGAGAGAGAGAGAGAGGCAGAGGCGGGTACAGAGAGGGAAAGAGAGAGAGAGAGAGAGAGAGAGAGAGAGAGAGAGAGAGAGAGAGAGAGAGGCAGAGGCGGGTACAGCGAGGGAAAGAGAGAGAGAGACAGCGAAAAATAGATAAAGAGTGGGTGGGACAGTTAGTGAGGGAGAAAGAGAAAAGATAAGAAGAGAAGCAATGTAAGGCCCCGTTAGAAGTAAAGAGGGCATTCGCAATCCTTTTTTTAATGCAGGTGTCGTATTGTAATGTGTTAAGGCTGCAACTTCTTATCGGTATAACTCCCTAGTCTTCTCATTCTTTTTGGAATCTCATCCATCTCCTTCTCCATAGTTTACACTCGCGTCGCAAACCTCAATCTTATGATGCTTCAAAATCAATTTTTTAAAAAGCCGATGCTTGGAAACGGCAGAAAAAGGAAAGAGAAAGAGAAGCATGCAGCAAAAAAGAAATTGCCAGAAAAATTTAGAGTTTTTCTCTTTTTTCTTCTAGTTTTTTTAAAAAATTTAAATTTAAACTTCTAATTGTAGCTCTTTTGTCCCTTATTATCCCTTTTATCTATGTCTATGCTTACCTGTCTTTAATATTCTGTTTTTGAAGTATTATTTTGTGTTTCTTTTTAGTAATATCGCTTAGGAAATATTAAATCAATTAATATGTACTAAACAATCAGTTTGATGAGGTAAAACGTGCTTATTTAAGCCAGGTCGGCTCACCAAATAACAACAACCACTATTGATATCCATTATTGCGAACTTCTGGCTTTAGTTTTTTCTAAGCTGCAACTTTTTTCGATAGTTCTCAGACAGCAAGAAAGTTTTATCCAGCATTTATGATCATCTGCCATCGCTTGCAAGCACAAGCATTTGAAAATAAATCGATTTGACTACAAATACATATATGGTTCAATCGATAAAAGCGCGGTCAAACTTTAATCGTCAGAAAAAACCAAACACCCGAAATTACCAAGACATTCAAAGCCCTCTTTCACTTTTTCTCCCAAAACTCCCACTACCCATGAAAAAAACTTCAAAGAGCCTCTCATTAGGGCTCCACTTCCCCTTGTGAGGTCCTATCCTTCCTCTGAGAGCTATTCTATTCAAACACTTCCCCTAGATATAAAACCCCTTCCCCTGAGAATTCGGAATATGTTTGGGTAAATTCCTTTCCTCCTCTTGTTCCAAGTGAAAAATATTATTGAAAACGCAATTTAATTCGAAAAATTGCGATAAAACTAACTTTATACTAACACTTGCCTTGACGCAGGAAAAATCAGGCCCATAATTATTGAATATTTCAGAAAAACACAAATTATAAGAAACCTATTCTACTTAGATCTAAGATCCCCTCGAATACTACCTATTATTAAACGCTGGCTAAAACACTAATTTATGTTATTTTTCTCTGAACTGACCAAACTTTAAAGCTTTTTGATCATAAATAAAACGTGTGGCGTAAATGGGAAGAGCAGGCTGCTTATACAGTTACATACTTCTTTACATTCCATAGACCATTCATGAGCGGTGAAGTATGGCATTGTAAAGAAGCACGGAACCGTTTTTTTAAGTCAGCAAGTCAGGAATTGGGGCGAGAAAGATCTAGAAGTTTTTTATCTTAGGTTTGAAGGGGCTTAGCATATACTCTACATAAAACTTACTAAAAACTGCTGAAGCTTCAAATAAACACTCTGAGTAAAAAATTGGCAATAATGAAGGGAAATGAGCACATATAGATGAAAAAACCGAGAAGAAAGTTGTGAAACCAATAATTCAACTAGCGAATTAAGCAACATTCAAGGCCTTTTTCACCCCAAATTCTTTTTTTCAAGAACATGTTCATGGCAATCACGCCTAAATTAATATTTTTTCAAATTAATCCACAGCTCAGTAAAAATATGACAGTTTGTATTGCTAATGCTTTCTATACGATTATGAAGAACATAGCATATTTAGAAGGAAATAAAATTTACTCTGGAATCGAATTGTTCCCTAGCAAATCTAGAATAGCCAGGAGCTAACAAATATCAGAAAAACCATATGTATAATAAACTGATTGGAAAATCTTAGATGAATCGAAAACATTCGACTCTTTTCATTGAACAAGTCTTTTTGGATCATTCTTTTCTGTCATAGGAGCTCAGTGTGTTACCATGATTGGCGAAACATTGTAGATGGATGGAAGAGGTAGGAGGGGGTCGCGGTTATATATGCAACAAAATCCTATATGAAATGAAATTGAACTTTTAGCCCTTTTATATCCCCACAAATCAAGCTCTCTCTCTCTCCTTATCCTGTTGTGATCAAAAATACCTATCAGAAAGGTGTTCAATAAGTGAAAAATCTCATTAATCGCAGCCCGTTAACTTGAATAAAATGAAAGTAACCTTTAGATTTAAATGGAGGTATTTTAAGACACAATTGAGCGGTTTGCTATAATGCATATAAAAATGTGGTAAAGGCAGCCAGAATATTCGCGCTCATGGGAGGCTTCTGTTGAAGTTAAGGGCCTGAGAGATAAATCGGTGATATGCACTATGCATATTATTATGGGACGAAGAGAAGGAGGCGAGGCCTGAACACAAGAGTAACTCAGGAGGAAACGAACGACCATCTTTACCTTTCCTCTTTCTCTCTTTCCTGCTCTCTCTCTTTCTTTTTTCTCTCTTTTCATTTTCTCTATTTCCCACGATACAATTCGCTATTTCTCTCTCCGAGTGTCTCCCTCCCTCGCTTCACCTTCTATGCTTAGTCAATCGATGCTATCCCATGGCATCAAATGTACATACATACACATGTCCAAGAGGCGCTTCGCGCTTCATTCGATGTTGGGGGATCGAATCACTTTCTTCTCTTCTTTCCTCTTCCTGGCCAATATCTTTTTCTCTTTTATTCCATTTTCAACAACTGTCTCTGTGTTTCCGATTCTTTACTTCTCGATGATTTTCTTCTCGACTGTTTAGTTCTTTTTCCAACCCTCGTACAGTTTCTCTCTTCTTCCTCTTCTATTCGCTCTTTCTCTCTTCTTCCTCTTCTATTCGCTCTTTCTCTCTTCTTCCTCTTCTATTCGCTCTTTCTCTCTTCTTCCTCTTCTATTCGCTCTTTCTCTCTTCTTCCTCTTCTATTCGCTCTTTCTCTCTTCTTCCTCTTCTATTCGCTCTCACACTGTCTCTCTTTCTATATAATTCTCTCACCTACCTCGCATTAACTTCCTCTAACAAAACTGTCTGATCTTTGCAGAAGCCCTGCAAAAATTATATTTGAATAACATCAGAAAATAGGATCATCAGAAAACTTGCAAAAAAATATGATAATTAAGTTCCAATGATTTTATGAATCATTGGAGGTCTTTTGAAAGTCTCAAAAAAGAGGTCTCAAAAAGGTCTTTTGAAACTCTTTTTTGTCGGTACATCTTTCATACTTTTCCGGTTCACTGGTTGGTTTTCTCTCTCTCTCTCTCTCTCTCTCTCTCTCTCTCTCTCTCTCTCTCTCTCTCTCTCACTCTTTCTCTCTGTTTCTATTATCTCTCTGTCTGCTCTTCCGTCTCTCTCAACTTCGCAGATTCTTTTTCTTCTCTTTTACTCTCTTTCTCTCCGGTTCTCTCTTTCTAGACTTTCAAATGTCTGCCTTTCTACACTCTATTACTACTCATCATAGACATTCATTCTCTCTACGCTAACTATTACATTATAATCGTAATCGTAACGACCGATTCCAAAAGAGAACGACGACCTGGCCATATGAACGATCGCAAGATGGTGTGAGTGGCTCACTGACGGCTTCGCTATAGTCGTACACTAATCTCTTTCTTTCTCCCTTATTTTTCTTAACCTATTGTTCTTTCTCTTTCTCTCCCTGTCTCTCATTCTCTCTCTCTTCTGCTTTTTCTCTCGTTTTTTCTCTTTACCTCTTCCAGTCTCTCTTTCTCTCTCTCTGATTATTTTTCTCTCGTTTTTTTCTCTTTACCTCTCCCTATCACTCTCTCTCTCTCTTTGTTTATATCTTTTCCTCTCTCTCTCTCTCTCTCTCTCTCTCTCTCTCTCTCTCTTTCTCTCTCTTGCTCTCTTTTTCTGTTTTCTCTGTTTTCTTGCTTTTATTTCCTGCATCTCTTTTACCGAGTATGTTTCCTTCTATTTCGCTATCCATTCTATCTTCTCTGCCTATCCTCCTCGATATCTTTCTCTTTCTGTCTTTTATCTTTCGTTACTATGAGTTTTTTCTTTTTATACCTCTTCTCTCTTTCACCTATTTTCTCCCTTTCTTAGAGTTCTTCCCTCTTTTTCGTTTTTATTAAACAATTCCTAGAATCTACATCCTCACTTTACGCTTTTCTTTTCCTCTATCTTTCCATATCTTTCCCTTTTTTCTTTCTGCTTCAAAGTCTCTTATTTTACAGCTGCAATCTTCCTTCTCTCTTTCTCTCTTTCTCTCCCCTATCTCTCTCTATCTCTTAGCCCAATTTTTTCCTGTGGCAAAACTTATATGTTCGTCGGCTTCTCAACCGTCGTCTTTTGTATTCATCTCTGCTTCTATCGCTTCTCTCTTCTCTCTACATTCTCATTCTTCTCTGTTTAGTTCTCCCTCTCTCTCATCTTTTCTTCTCTTTATTCTCCAGTATGTACACGTTGTTTTTTCTCGTACACTCCTTTTTCCGCCCTTAAGATGCTACACAAACAGTTGTTCGCGCAGGCGGAGGGCCACCACTCAGAAGGCAGATTATCTTGTGTCAGAATGAGAGAGAGAGGGAGAGAAAGAGAGGGAGAGAGAGGGAAAGGGAGAGAGGGGAAGAGAACTGGAGAGGGAGAGAGGGAGAGAGAAAGAGAGAGAGGGGGAGAGGGAGAGAGGGAGAGAGGGAGAGAGGGAGAGAGGGAGAGAGGGAGAGAGGGAGAGAGGGAGAGAGGGAGAGAGGGAGAGAGGGAGAGAGGGAGAGAGGGAGAGAGGGAGAGAGGGAGAGAGGGAGAGAGGGAGAGAGGGAGAGAGGGAGAGAGGGAGAGAGGGAGAGAGGGAGAGAGGGAGAGAGATAGAGAGAGAAAAGACAATGAATAAGGTTAGAAAGAGCGAGATAAAGGAGAAACACAAAGAGAAACAAAGGAAAGAATAGGAATTACTATAACGGAAAAGAAGATATAGAGGATGAGAATGAGAGAGAAAAGAGAGACAAGGCGTGTAGAGAAAGAAAGCAAATCACACAAATGAGAACACAGAATTGGAACAAATAAAAGAAACATTTGTACATGTACACTGGATCAAAACTTTGCAGAGACGTTCAGTGAATCAGAGGGGAAAACCAAGACCGAGCCAAAAGCTAGAAAGACTAAGACCAAGAAAGCAGGCAGAAAAGCTAGATTTATGAGTCTTAGAAGGTTGAATCTGAACACAATGCCTACCCCAAGAAAAAAATGGAAGGCTCACATTTATACAGACTATGCACTGATTACCGAGCATTGGCTACTATGACTTCGGGTGCTCGGAACCGATAGAAAAACTTTCAAATTTAAGTTTTATTTTTCTCGTTCTTCACTTCAGAGCTGCAACAAGAGCAAGTTTTAAGAGTTATCAACAGACCAGACTTAATTTCACATTTTAGTATTTCGAAAATCAATTTCAAATTAAATAATTGGATTATATTGGCATTCAAGTGTATAAACGACTTTCCATTGGCATTCAAGTGTATAAACGACTTTCCATGCGATGGAACTGCGTCACTAAGATTTATGTTCTTTTTGGACCGAGGCTTGTGGTGACCTTTCACTTTTTGGATACGAAGGTATTGGAAAGATTCCTAGTGATCAATTTTTCAGGCAATTTTTCGACCCTCGAAGTGAAAGGAACCCGGTCTGAAAGAATAGGAACTACAGTTTGTGAAACGGAATTGATCAATAAATTGCGACTGTATAGTAGGCAACGTAGAGAGGAAGCAAAAAAAAGAGAGGGAAATAGAAAGAAAAAGAGATAGAGAAAGAAAGAGAGAGATATGTAGGTAAAAGAAGCGACGAGTCTGTGTTCAATGTTAAAACAGAAGAGCTTTCCTACCCCTTTTAGATGAGGCCTCAAACCTAGGGAACCTATCTTACACGTAGAATCATCAGGCCCTGAAGTAATACATTTTTAGTAGCATCAAAAACTTATAGCTCAATTCTTATGAAGATTCATTAGGTTAATATTTATAAATCACAAACCATCTTCCGCTTATCTTCAGAAGAAGGGAAGAACCCGAATGTGAGTCATCAGTTTGAGATAGTTATACCTGAAAGCATAACTGGAAACCAGGTCTCGGAAGTTTTATCCGGGGGTGTGACTTGGCAAAGGTTTATAAGGACTCAAGTTGGAGAGAGGGGGGAAGGTTGGGAAGGAATCAGGAGGAAAATCAGGGCAACCCGCCCTCGGTCCATCCCATCGACCCCAATGCACTCCCGTCTCTTCTCAACGGCCTGGGGTAGGAGGAGCTGCTATGTTCTGCCGCTGATCAACTCTTTTCTGTACCTCTTTCTCACTCTCTCTCTCTCTTCTTTTACTCTCTTTCTATATTTCTCTATTTTCTCTCTTTCTAATTCTCTCCCTCTTTCCATTTTATCTGTGACTTTCACCATCCTTTCTCTCTGTATCCCTCTTTTTCTTTATTTTTCTCTTGATCAGAATCATTCTCTCTTCAGATTCTATTGACCCTCTCCTCCTGTTCTCTTAGACGGCTTCTTCCTCTTACCGAGCAGATGTAAGATGAGAGAAACAAAAAGAGAACGAGAGATGAGAGAGTGAGAGAGAGAGACACAAAAATTGAGACAGAAAAGAGAGAGAGAGAAAATAGAAGAGAGAGGAAAAATGAGGAAAAAGTGGGATACACTGTGAAGCTTCTCCTCCTCCGACATTGCACACAACCACTGCTCTTTCTTATATGATCTCTTCATCAGCAACTATCTATTCTTTCTGAATTCTCTCTCTCTCTCTCTCTCTCTCTCTATTTCTTTTTTATTTTCACCTTCCATTTTCTCCTTCTTTCAACTTTCTTCTATATTTTCCCTCACCTGTCTCAGCATTTTTCTGAAATCTTCACAACTTTATCTACTTTATATTACTCTTTCTTTTCCTGCTATCACTACATATTAATTCTCGACTACCTATCTATTTCTAAAGATCACTCTCTCTGTTTCTCCTGCTCTCTCTCTCTCTCTCTCTCTTTCCCTTTTTTCTTCTTCTCTCTTTATTTCATGCTCTCTAATTCTATACCACTCTCTCTCTCTCCGCATCTCCCTCTCTGTCTCTATCTTTTTATCTCTTTTGATTTCTCTCACTATTTTTCCACTACTCTATGAGAGAGATTTTTCTATTACTCTCTCTTTCTCATTATCTCTACCTCTTTTCTATAACTTCTAGTTCTTAACAAAGATATTTCTGTTAGAGCAAAGATAAGATTGGTTGGTGCTGTTGAAGGAACGCCCCCATCAAGAGGTCTGTGTTTTACCTGGTGTTTCATCCCCCTCCCCCTCTTCTTCTCCGTCTATCCTACAAATTTCCACCCTTCTCTCTCTCTTTCTTTCTTTCTTTCTTTCTTTCTTTCTTTCTTTCTTTCTTTCTTTCTTTCTTTCTTTCTTTCTTTCTTTCTTTCTCTTTCAATTCATTTCTTCATTTATCTCATTTTTCTGTCTGTCTTCTACTTTCTTCCTCTCCCTCCCCCTCTCTCTCCATGACTCCTGAGAATTAACACCTGAGAGTGCGATAGAGTGGGAGGCACTGTGCAGAATGAGCTGCAGGCGAAGAGGAAGAAGAGTGGGGAGAAGAGTTTTCAGGTATCGATGGAGGCTCATCTAGAATCACATATGTACATTTTTAAAAAAGACAGAGAACAAGGGATGAGAGTATAAAAATGAGATAATGAGAAAAAGGAGATCAAAAAGAATTGAAAAAAATATGAAAAGAATTGAAAGATCAGAAAGAGAAAGATTTGAGTCGATAAACAGAGCCGAAGAAGTACATCAAGAAGAAGAAGTACATGAAGTACATCAAGAAGAAGAAGTACATGAAGTACATCAAGAAGAAGAAGTACATGAAGTACATCAAGAAGAAGAAGTACATGAAGTACATCAAGAAGAACTTGTCAGTACAAGTTCAGAATGCATTGGCAAACTATTGCAGTGAATTATATAAAAAAAACGACGAAAACCAGAGCATTACCAAGTTCTTTTTTGATAACTAAATAAGTTTGCACTTAATTACAAGCATCTTAATCTTGAGCGTCTACACATTCCCAGCTGTATTTTGATCTGTCTCAGTGACGTTTGCTATTAGTTTACTGTCTCTGCTTTCCCTTTCTCTCTATATGCATTTACTTATCTTTCCCTTTTTCACCTCTTTCACATCCCTCTCTCTCTCTTTTTTTATATTTTCATTGTTGTTGAGCTTAATCATTTTTCGCTCTCCCCTCGTAGATGATACTGATAGATCTTTGAGTTGTCGTTTCTGAACCTTGTCTTTTTATTCGCTCAAGATTATTTTTTACTTTTTTAAACTTTAATTTTCCCTCTCCCTCTCTTCTATTATTACTCTTATTATCTAATATTGCAAGCGAGACTTTATCTGTATCTGTCTATTTTCTTGTCTTCGTCCCTATCTCTCTCTGTCCTTTCTCTCTCTATTAAATTCTCTCTCTATTAAATTCTCTCTCTCTCTCTCTCTCTTTCTCTCTCTCTCTCTATTTCTCTTAGTATCTCCTTAGTCTTGTGATTTCTTTCACTGAAATTTTTTCTTCAAATTTCTATACCTTTTGTCGACCTTTTCCATAACTGTGTGTCATCTCTGTTCTGTCTTATATATGTATGTCTGATACACATTCTCTCTCATTTCCCCATGCTTCTTCTCTTCCTTCTAGCAATCTTATATATGCCTGATACACATTCTCTCTCACTTCCCCATGCTTCTTCTCTTCCTTCTAGCAACGCTCACCTTTCTCATCCCCCGCAGTAGTGTAATGTGAGTACTCTAAATTTGCCAGAGAGAGCAGACCGAGGCTTCAAGAGAGAGGTGGTCGGGTGAGTCTCAACAATGAGTGACCTGAGAATAACTCACAGGAAAACAAGCAAAGCAAGGAGGAAAAGGGAGAGAGAGAGAGAGAGAGAGAGAGAGAGAGGAAGAGAGGAGGAAGGGACAAACAGAAAGAGAGGGTAAAAGAGAGAGAAAAGAGAGGAACAAAAAGAGAGGGTAATAGAGAGAGAGACCGAAAAAAAGGGGAGAGCGAGAGCCTGTGCGAAAAACAATTGAGCTTTAAACAAAGAGATTGAGAATTAACGATAGAGATATTAAGACACTGATAGGCGAATTGCACGATTAAGATTTCTTCTGGCATTTGCAATCTATATCTTTAAACTAAAAAATGAAAAATAACCATTAAAAGAGCCCGAGATAAATAAATAGAACATTAGCATTTGAGAGAAAAGGAAAAAACGAAGATGAGATAGATAGGAACATAGAGAGAATAAATATATTGATAAGTTGATTTTTTAAAGCATAGCGTAGGAGGGAAGAAAATTTTTTAAACAAGAACAAAAGAGAAGCAAGCTTCGTAAAATTAGAGAAAAGAATGAAGACCGGAATGAAAAATGACTTACTGGAAATCTCTGAAGAACTTTTCATTAGAAAAAAAAACTTCTTGACAACTCTTAAAACTCGACTTGATTCATCATCGAACCGTGGCGGACTATATTATTTGGAGTGGACTCAACTACCTTGCATTAAACTCAAATGGTTTACAATCAAAATATTGTGAAATACAGCGCTATAGCTGAGTTCATTTTTATCTCGAGGTATCCCAATTTTTCAGAGTCACCGCTAGAATGGTTTACAGTTGGATTAGATATCGGAAAACTTTTCTTCTGCCTTGGTTGACTGCAAAACGTCGTTTCCACCTCGTGCTGAACAGTACACAAGGAAAAGAACAACCGTTCAAGGTGGAAGAGGAAGTGAAAAATGAATAAGAATAACGAAGAACAAGTAGTTTGGAAAAAAATTTGTTAAAATTCTGCTTAAGACCGGCTTACTCAATATGTTATTCTAATATGAGCTAGACAATATCGCCTCAAAATTGACTCAATCACATACAAGACCCCTTTTTAAATAACTCCTTTCGCATTCAATAGTTAAGAATGCTTTTCACTTTTTTCTAGCGATTCTTCGTCAAGTAAGTTGTGCTATAACCATGGGAAAACATGATCGTTTAGAAAAAAACTTCACCAAAGAAATTAAGAAGAAATAATGAATAGAGTTTCTTATAATTCCCAAAGTCGCCTCCTCAGTTGAATATTTACTTCAGAACTTTCTTTTTCAACTCTTAGAAAATAGGTATCTGCAGAATATTCTCTCACATATCTCTTCTGATTCTCATTAGAGGCGCTTAGATGAAGATTTAAAAAAACTCCCCCCCCCTTTTAAAAACTTCATTGGTTTCCTGAGCCAATTTATCGTTTTATATTTCTGACAAAACTTTGTTGGCATTTTGTTTTATTTGTTTGAGGCAATTCTGACGATATTATTATGACTGAGGAGAAAAACTTTGAGTGAAAAAAGACTAATTATTATACATCTCTACAACTTTCATCATGGCTTGATTATGTCGATCTTCTGAGCTTGTGAAGATCCTTGTTGTCTTTGCAGACAACCAGATCTATTGGAATGAAGCTCTTGACATCGGAGGAGTCTTTCTACATAATTTCTCTATTCTTGAGTGGTCACCAATGATGGAAAGTGCACAAAATATAAAGGCAGTGAGAATGACTTTAGAGAGGCAGAAAGAGGAAGAGAGAGCCTATGAGTGTATGTCGAAGAGAGAGAGAGAAAGATATTTTGAAAGAAGAACGTAAAATAACGAGAAAGAGAATAGAAAGGAGAAGCCTAAGAGCAGAGAATAGAGAAAGAGGCAGAGAGAGATCAGAAAAACTGTGGTCCACTTCACTCCTCATTCCGATGAGAATCTCACCTTCAGCCTCTTTCTCTACAAGCTCTGCAGATGCACTATAACACACTTCAATATGCTACTTCTGAATGGACGACGCGGAGACAGAGCAATCTATCCATTTCTATCAGCACTGCTCTCTCTTTCTCTCTCTTTTTTTCATTTTTTCTCCTTCCTCTCACTCTCTTTTTCCGTTCTCGTCTTTCTATTCTTCTCCCTCTCCTTTTTCTTTCTTGCTCTCGTTCTGTTGTCTTTCAATATTTATCTCAATTTTTTCATTTGTGCATTCTCTCTCTCTTTATGTGTCTCTTTACATTTTGTCTTTTCATGTCCCTTTTTTTTCTATATAGTTTGTCTCAGTGAAGATAGCCCTTCTCTAATTTCCGTCAAAAGGTCCAATACCTATTACACTCAGAAGACTGCCATCAAACTGATCGCATCTCTGATCTTCTTTCAACTATCTTTTCCTCTCTATCCATAGTTCATCTCTTTCTCTCTCTATTCACATCAAGAAAAGATAAACTGCCTATCTCTTTATTCCCCCGAACATCTTCCTTCCTTTCTCTAGCACTGAGATCTTCTTTTCTGTATCAAGTCTCTATTCTATGACTAATTTTTCCCATTCTTCTTTTTCATATTCTAATTTTTCCGTTGTAATACTTTTCCCACTCTTTTTCCTCTCTATTTTCAAGCTTCTTGAACTCTTTCACTAAAAAAAAACTCCTCTCTGATCTTATAGTTTCTAAAAGTTCATTTAGTTGACTTTGAACAAGATAAGTTTTTTTTAATAAAAAAAAAATTACGTTTAAAAAGAGGCAATGAGAGAGAGAGAAGAAAGAGATAGAAAAAGAAAAAGAGGGAGAGAGATTCAAAGAAAGAGAGACAGAGTGAGCGAGAAAGTCCGAGAAAGAAAGATAGAGAGCAAGGGAGAGAAAACAGAGGGAAAAAAATTTGCGAGAGAGAAGGAGGAATAGAGAGTCTAAGAATTCAAAAACACAATCACTTAACTACATTTTAACATCTTGAATAAACGCATGAGCTCTGGGAAACTTATACAGCTCGAAACACTAGAACACATTATGCTACAGTAACCCTCCCTGTTTTAGTTATTATAATTCCGTATCTCATCACTTCTTCATCAATGATAGATACTGCACTGATCAGATTAATCTAAAGTGTTATTCGCGGCAGATCAGAAGAAGACAATTCGTCATTCTAATATTCACCCGAATTTCTTCCATCTAACCCTCTCTTATGCCTTCTCTGTACTCTACACACTCCAAAAAAACAAAAAACCAATTTTTTTGCAGTGATTAGTTCTCGCTCTCTCTAAGTTTAATCTATTTTTTCTATATTTCTCTGTCTTTCTCTACCCTCTGATGTTTCTTGCCTTCATAAGTATAGCTGCTTTTTTCGCAAGAGACAAAACAAGCAAATTTTGGCAAATAAAACTCTTGACTATTTGAGAGAACGGTGTACAGATGGAGAGAGAGAGAGAGGGAGAGAGAGAGAGAGAGAGAGAAAAGATAAAGCGAGAGAAAGAGACAGATAGATTTGAAGAGGAGCGATAGACATAAGGTTTGCCATCAGCAAAGGGACGGCACAAATATTAGAAGAGGTATTTTCTGTCCCAAGCAGGTCAGCCCGTGTTTGCTCAAAGAGCTCAAGATAGTAAGTAGTTAGTCGTAGCGAGTAGTAGGCTCAAATGAAGATTTTCTCAGAGATTTCCGATATTCGCAATATATGTTTCATTACCCATTCCATGGTAGGGGCCACACAGGTTCTTACTCTCTCTTTAAAAATTTTGGGTCTCCTTTTGCTGCTCCGAGGTCAACGATAAGTAAAATGTTGGCGTCTTATTAAAGTTCCTTCTAGTGAATCATATCGAGATTATAACGATACGCTATGATTTGTGGTGCCCGATGCTGGCGGTTGAGATAAAGTCTTTTTCGTTCACACTCTTTTCTTCCTAACTTTTGTTTTGTGCTACAGCTTTTTCTTTGTGAAATATTTTAATCCAATTATCTTTTTAACTTTTCTGATCGAAACGGGGCATTTTGGTCCATTGAGGTCCGAGTGCTCAGTTTAGCCCGTCGTACGAAGACATAAACCCGGAGCTTGAAGATCCTTTTTTTGAAGCCTCTTAATTGCTTACTCTTGATAATTTGTAGGTTCAAGTACAAGCACTTTACAAGTTTAAATTAGCCGAGTTTTGTGATTAGCCGAAGGAGTTTTACAATTTTGAAGAATTTTTTTTAGTAATTAGTCGGCATGTCTTCGGGCTCTTTCGTCAACTCCGTTAGAGACTTTGCATGACTCATGTCAATCATCAGCGTACAGAACGTCACAATGATTCGAAACGATGAATTGAAACTTGAAGATGTCTGCGAGCTCTATGTCAAAAAAATTCTTTGTGAACCAGAAGTTTCAACTCGCATTAGTCGAATTAAAAATTTCATTTCTTCGGATTGAGTGGAATTTTTTCCCAGAAAAGTCAAAAAAGTGTTGACAATTAAAAACACAATTCATATCACAAGTTATCCAATACTAAATCTCGTAGCAATACCGATATCAGGACTGATGACGTCAGTTTCCAGCATACAGTATTTTCATGCAGCTAGCAGCAGAAGTACAGTATGCTCACAGGGGTACAGTGTTCAAAGAGGAAATGGTTTGCCGTCCTTTCCGAAAAAGCCACCTGAGTGCTCTTTAGAGTATGTTGGAAGGGCAGCCATCATCATGCCTATCGACTCCTCCACCTAAAACTAGTTATAATCATAAATCAACATTTGCCAAAAAAAGGTCATTTTCATATTCACATACACGACTATCCTTTCCACCTTTTCAGTAAATAGTTCAACAAGACAGCGACATTACTAAATAAAAACTTTGTTTTTATTCCCATAAAACCATGTTTATAATTTATTGTCCATGTATTTGTATTTTAATTCTCTGAATATACCCTACATGAATAAATAAATGAAATGAAAAATGAATATACATATGTATATATTGGAACTTGGGTCATACTTTTCATTGTACTTACCCTGAAGTTATCTCTCTTTCTATTTCTCTCTCTCTCTCTCTTTATCTTTCTCTCTCTCGCTTTCACTCTCTCTCTCTCTCTCTCTCTCTTTCTCTCTCTCTCCCCCGCTTCCCCAATATACTTTTCTCTGTTCACTTACTTCTCTTCTCTTTCCCCCCTTTCTCTTAAATGAATAGGCTCTTCTCACCGTGAGCTCTCCCTTCTGTGAAGTCATCCTCGTTACTACGTATCCCGGCAGAATCGCAATGGTCAAGATCTCGTCTTTAAGCAGATCTACCGCGAGCGTCTTCGTCACAGAGTTCAACGCTGTCTGCAGTAGAAAATGCAATTTTTAAACTTCGCCTCGAGCAATGGTAACTTTTGAGTTATCTTTTAGGCTTATGGTCGATTTTAAGAGCAGAATACTGAAAAGGAAAGTCGATTTATAATTATTTCGAGAGATCAAACGGTTTTTTCTCTCAAGAAAACGGAAGCAAATAACACATCTACCTATTTCAACGAAACGTCTACCTAGTTTAGTAACACGTCTACTGAAAAAAAAAAATTCTACCTAAATCAGTGTCACATCTACCTATTTCAGTTAAACATCTATCTAATCAAGTGACACTTCGACCTATTTTAGTGAAACTTCCACCTTTTTAAGCAAAAATTCTACCAAAAAAATCAAAAGTAATCCTTATTTTGCGACACGTCAACACAATTTCAAAAAAAAAAATTGGAACTAACAATTTAGTTTGTGCTTATGTGCTACAGGTGAATAATTTATATCAAGGTATGGTTTTGTTGAACACGGAATCTCTGTGAAAAAATTCTTTACCTATAAAGTACAACACAATAAGCAAAGATTTAGAAAGGGGTGGTGAAATGAGGGTTTACCTCATTAGGGACGGAAAGGGGCCCTAAAGGAAAAAAGGGGGCCACCGAAGCAAAGGGGGGAGGGTAATAGAGGTAGGGGGTCCCTAAAGGGAGAAGAGGGCCCTACATGGGGTTAGGATGCCCTAAGGAGATGGGAGAGAAAAACTAAAAAAGAGAAACACTCATTAGAAGCGCTGTTAACACTTTGAAAGTTGGTAAATTCACGAATGAGAGCCTTCGTAGCTACTCAGCTGTTTTCTTTATGCCCTCTCGCAGATGACTGTCTCTGATGCTTCTCTTTCAGTCTCATGTGCTAAGAAACTAGAGCTTGGAGCAATTCTTAGAAATTGAAGATTTTCAAACTTAATTTACAAACCTTAGAAACCGAGTAAGCTCTACTGTTATTCAATATGAAATCAAATTGGAGCGAAAAAAACAGATAAAATTAGGTACGAGAGTGCTCTCTCATTACACGTTTTAGAAAATTGATCTAGATTTTTATTTTCAGAAGTGCTCTGCCACAATTTCTGAATCGGAACTCCACGCATAACAATAAGAAAACCATATATGCGCAGTCATTTGTAGAAAGCAAAAAAATTACACGAGAAAAGAGTCATTACACAAAACCAGGTTTAGCTAATTCAAACCTCTTGTTGGTTTACTCACCATTCTATTCAGATCAAGCAATAGGAAGAATAATCAAAGATTTGTACCAAAAAGTTTTGAATTGTGATAGTTTTTCTCCTTCAAGTGATTTGTCACTAAAACCATCACAACCATGAGAAATGTAAGTACCAAAATTTCTTAGCAAAAAAGATTTTTAAAAAACATTTTTTTACATTGCAAGTGTTCTCAAAGTTAGGTTGACGTGTCACAGAAAAAAGGTAGACGTTTCATTCTTTTGGGTACAAGTTTCATTAAAATAGGTTGACGTTCCACTCAAAAAAAGTATACGTTTTGCTCAAAAAAAGTAAAAGTTTCACTAAAATTAGTAGACGTTTCACTAAAATAGGTAGAAATTTCAGTAAAATGGGTAGACGTGTCACTAGAATAGGTTGAAATTTTTTAATCAGGTTGACGTGTGTTTCTTAAAGTAGGTAGAAGTTTCACCGAAATAAGTAGACGTTTCCTTTAAACCCGATAATAACCGTCAAGGTTTGATAGAGAATATATAAACTTTGCGCGTTTTGACCGCAATCCGTCACCGCGGTAAGAGTACTCAATTATCGACTCTGAATCAAGAATTGCATACTCCAGTCTGCGGGCTCCTGTACTCACAACCAGACCCTCTGGATGGCGTTTCGAACTTATATCAGGAGTAAACCCATATTATGCATGTGAAGAGAAGTGTATTATGGAGAGACGGAGATATTTGAACCACTTTGAGACGAGGTACTCTACTCATGCTTGACAAGGCTCACCTTGCTAGCTCTGTACACGATTAGTCCACCCCTCCGGTTGTCAGAAATGGACGCGGCACCGGAGGAGATGTTGACGATGGCCGCGCGGTAGATGGACATAGGTTGGGAGGAAAGTGAGGCCGCGGAGAGACGCAGAAGCGGAAGGAACACCTCAATCATTCAAGGTTCAAGTCTTACCGTTAGCTGACAAACACTTTAAGAGGCGGTATAAATTAAAAACTGACTTTGTTCAAGTTTTCCGGGTTTATTATTCCATTTGAAGAGTAGATTCTTTTTATTTGCTTACTTTCTACCTTTCTCTCATTCTCTCTCTTTCTTTCTCTCTAACTCCCTCCTATCCCCTCTCTCTATTTCTCTCTCTCTCTCTCTCGTTCTCTACCTTTTGAGACAATGTAAAGAGTTCGTCATAGAGGTCACACAACCTGACCTGACTGACGATGAGAACGCCCGCCACATTGATGTCTAATGTGTTGAGGATAATTTCGCGCGCAGGCGGCGCGTCAAGATCATAATTCTGAGCGATGCCTGCGTTATTGATCAGCAGAGTAAGTCCCTGCTTGCCGACCACTTCCGCAACCGTAAAAGAATACGATTATGCAATCGAGAACTCTGATTTCATTTCGCTCTCAACAGTAGAGTTATTTTGGATGTAGAATCTTTATCACAAAAGTACAAGAGAACAATAGTACGGACAGATTCACCAAAACCAAAGGTGTTGAGAAATGTTGGTATAGTTCTCTGGCACTAATCTGACTCTCCCCACTGCTGCTACTCACACTAGCAGTGATCTAGCAGGCAGCCACTGGTTCTACCAGGATAGGTCTGTCTCGTGTCTTAGGGGAGCGCGTACCCTGCCGAGAGGCGGGAAAATGCGCGAGGAAAATTATTATTATCAGTAAAAGAGAATATTGTTTTGAGAAACTTCAACACTAATATGGACTGTTTAACATTGGAATCCAATTTTGATGAGAAAATCGAGATGCGTCCAGAGTGAAGACATCACCTCTTCGATGCAGAAAATTCTTATCCCGGGAAGTTTTTGGAACAAGCAAACTGAAGAAAATTCGACAATTCTTTGCACACCAAAAATTCACCAAAAATGATATATTTCCTCGTGCTTACTCCGGCCACGCGACAGGAAGCACATTTTTCTGAGATTAGATAAACACCTATTCCGGTAAAAACAGTGACTGATCTTTGGGACTCTGCTGGTGTGTATAGCAGAAGGGGGAAAGTCAGATTCGAATAGGCACTTCTAGCACTTCCCAATTTTAAGTGGATATGTTTGAAGGGGCGGAAGGTATATTTTAAGAACCTGAGCACTAAACTATAATCAGCGGAGGGATGGGTGTTTTTTTAAAGAAAAAATCATACAAAAAGTTCATGAAAAAGAACCTTCTTTTCCGCTTCAATAATGGAGGCATCGTTTTGAACATCCAATTGAATTATCTTCAGTCGGGGATCCGAAATTGAATTGAGTTCCTAGAATGAATCGAAAAATCTTCAACTGTTGCTTGAAACCTTAGCGGAGAAGAAGAGCGATGTTTATTTTAAGCGGCTTTATCAAGTCGATATTTTTGTTTGGAAATTTAGGATACTTCAGCGATTTTACAGCTCAAATGTTGCTCAACTAAATGCACCTATCGAATTTGTTGTTAACTCTTTACTTCCCTATTGTATGATTAAAAGGATTAAAGCAGGCTCAGAGCACTCATTCACAGTTTGACTCCATAAAACTTCAGAAAAAATTGAAGTTGCGCAAAACCTGACCTTCAGTTTTCTATTAAGCAAAACGGCGTTACTTCCATACCCTTTCACCTAATTTTTAGCATAGATAAAAAAACCATACAAGAATTAGAGTGTACTCCAAAAATTGTGATTGCAAAGCCCAAGGTAAAATTGTACCTTAGCACCAGCGGGATCTCGGGCTCCCGCGAAGATGTGCTTGATTCCGGAGTCTTTCAGGAAATGATGAATGAAACCCAGGCCAATGCCTCGGTTTGCGCCAGTGACCAGTACAGAGTATGGAGACGGCATCGCTAAACTTCGCGTTCGGAAGCAAAATCATGATTTCGGATCGAGTAAGCTGGATACGGTCAAGAGAGAGGAAGAGGGAGAGAGAGAGAGAGAAAGAAAGAGAGAGAGAGAGAGAGAGAGAGAGAGAGAGAGAGAGAGAGAGAGAGAGAGAGAGAGAGAGAGAGAGAGAGAGAGAGAAGAGAAGAGAGGAGAGGGATAGTGCTGGAGATTGTTTGCGAGTAAAGGTGATCATCAAGCAATCAGTTCAGGTGAGAAAAGAACGAACTTCCAACTAACCAAAACCTTTGAAAGTTATTGATAGTTTTACACACTCTCAAGAGCTTTGGAGTGCAAAAAAAAACAATTCAGGCAGACAACCTGTTTGAAAGCATAAACATTTGGATTCGAGTTACTGACAGCCTGGGCGCAATCTTTTATTCTCATCATATGAGCCTTTTATTCTCATGATATAAGTTTTCTGTTCTCATGATATTAGTCCCTGCTTGAGCAGAACATCAAATTGATGGAGGGAGACTCCTTCTGGGGGCAGCTGGTAGCTCTGGAAAGGGTAAGGGACAGGGACGGCGTTTTTCTTCGTGGCCAACTCAGCCAGGCCTCCTTTAGCTGGCTTCGTGTAGTCATATAGGAAGAGGCCCGGATGCCTTCAACATCTCTCATGAGGGTCTCATTTGAATACCCAAAAGAGTCTGACCCGAAGACATGAAAAGGTCTAACTCGAATAAACCAAATTCTCAGAGTTTCTACCGTTGCCCGTGAACGGTCATATCATGAACCAGGCCTAATCAATCAATAAATGGATGTGGCTAATCAGTCAATTAATGCTTGTGGCTAATCAATCAATAAATGGTTGTGGCTAATCAATCAATAAATGGTTGTGGCTAATCAATCAATAAATGGTTGTGGCTAATCAATCAATAAATGGTTGTGGCTAACTCCCTGCAGTGTCTCTCGTAGACAGCACCCATCTCTGCGTACTCCTCCAGGCCGACTCGAATTGAAGTCGTCGTTGGGGATACCCGAACTTCTCGAATAACCTTGAAAGCAAAGGTTATTCGCCCATGTTCACAAACTATCCGGCATACCTCTGAACAGATATGATATTCTAGGAAAAAAATTTTTACTGAGCGGAAGACCGATTTCGGACTAAAAGAAAGAAAGAAAGAAAGAAAGAAAGAGAGAGAGAGAGAGAGAGAGAGAGAGAGAGAGAAGTGAAGAACAGAAAGAAACAGTGCAAGGGAGAAAGGGTGAAAGAGAAGAATGGAGAAAAAGAGAGAGCAAAGTCCTGTTCCAGATCCCCTCAAGCTAACCTCATGGGCAGCATCTTTTGCCATATCATCTGGGTAGAGAGTCATCAGCCCCTTAACTATGTACTTCTGCCTGTAGTGGAATACTTGCCGTACGAATTTCTCCACAACCTGAATTCGTCGCTTGTCCTCAGCTCATGAATATTTTTCTCCGGCCAACTTTTCTGTTTAAATTCTTTATATTTCCGTCGACTCCTACACAAGCATATCTTCCGTCGACCCCTATTTCCGTCAACCCCTACACAAGCATATCTTCCGTCGACCCCTATTTCCGTCAACCCCTACACAAGCATATCTTCCTTCGACCCCTATTTCCGTCGACCCCTACACAAGCATATCTTCGTTTCTTCGCCGTCTTTTTCTCTCGAACCTTTTCCAAAGAGTTCCACAAATTTACCGAACTTTTTCGAAAAAATCCCAATTTTTCCATGCGTTGCATATAAAGTTGAGTTTAAAAACCTGAACCAACTTCGAAAGGAGATTTAGCAATGGGTTGTATTCTTGGCAGAAACCTTATTACTCCAACGTCCACTTTTGGCGAAGGCACAAAACATGATCCTAAACCAAAAATCCTGGGAATTTTTCCATCGGGGATGGACTACCCAAAGTGTGAAAACTGTATTACTTCAACAATCTTCAGAACAGATCCTACAGCAACTTATTGGAAACCAAACAACAACAGCCTAATTTTTCATCTAAAAATCCACCCAGTCTTGATAAACAGATCCACTTCCTTAAAATGATGGAGTTTCAACAACAACAAAAAAAGGAATTATGTCCTGAGCCTAAGAAGAAAATAGACTGTTATTGTGAGAGAGTACCGTAATCCTGAGAGCGATCTTAACACTCGTGCAATTTTGACCATTTCTGATTCTTCATCCCACTTTTACAAAGTTTTTTTTAAAAATTTTATAAAAAAGCTGATTTGAGTCGTCACAGAAAAAATGAATTAAGTATCTGCAATAAAAAAACGTATTAAATAGACAATTAATGATGAAACTGAGATTATGACTATTCCTGGTTGAAGTGCAGCGATACTTTCACTTGTACTACTATGAGCACAACTGCCGCTAGGTCCTGTCTTCTCACATAATATAAACCCCTGCACCAATATATCAATATAAGACGATGCTGGGAATAATTTTCGCCAAAATGCTCGAAATGTTGTTCCTCAGCCAAAAACTTTATTTCGCCAAGATTTCGAGTATGCGAACTTGGGAGAAGGAAATTCCGTTATTTGTCTTTTTTAGCTGCCAAAATAGGGACGAAGAATCGGCCACCATTTCGCAGTGCCAAATGATGAATGACTCTGTGGCAAAGTTTTGTTCCTGCCAAATCACGGACAATTTTGTTTTTTCCTTTGTGACATGTTTTGGCACTGCCAAACTCGGCTCTTTTTTTGAACACTCTTTGTCAATGCCAAATTACGGACAATTTTGTTTTTCTTTTGCGTCATGTTTTGGCACTACCAAACTCGGCTCTTTTTTGGAACACTTTTTGTCACTACCAAATCAGGGACAATTTTGTTTTTCTTTCGTGTCATGTTTTGGCACTGCCAAACTCGGATTTTTTTGGAACACTTTTTGTACGTTGAACAAAGCTCCGCAACGACCACATATTAAGCACTTCTAGCGACGTACCCCAACCGAGTTTAGTAAACAGTTGAGAAAAATGTATGTTGCTGCGCTAGTACGTAAAGATTTGTGTGGCGGTTGTAGTCGGTTTAATTACCCAAGTTTGAGGTAAAGATTCGATCCGGCTCGTTGAAAGACGTAGCCTGAACCACACATTTAAAGAGATCAAAGTCTAGTATTGGCACTCCCCAAAGAGTTCCTGAGAGCGATCCTCCATCATCCCAGAAATGAGGCTAAGGAGTTGCAGGGGCTACAAAAAAAGCCCGATTTTGGCAGTGACAAAACAAGGACAAAAATCCCGGTTCTGGCAGTGGCAAAACAAGGACAAAAAAACCCGATTTTGACAGTGACAAAACAAGGACAAACAAAAACCCGATTTTGGCAGTGACAAAACAAGGACAAAAAAAGGCCGGTTTTGGCAGAGACAAAAGAAGGACAAAAAAAAGCCCGATTTTGGCAGAGACAAAACAAGGACAAAAAAAAGCCCGATTTTGGCAGGAAAAAAAGAAGTACACAAAAAAGCCCGTTTTTGGCAGTGACATAAGCAGTTACAAATTTTGTCCCTTCTTCAGCAGTGAACAAACGAGTACAAAGTAGAAAGCTTGTTTTTTGACGGTTTTTCTTGGCAGGCCCGTCAAAACGCATGTTATTTGCTGCCACTTATCATGGCGCTTTTTTCCGTTTCTTGCCATGGAAAAGCTTGGTTTTTCAAGGGAAATCTGCCCGAGGAACAACATTTTGAGCATTTTGGCGAAAATTCCAGCATCGTCTTATATATATCCTTGGTTGCATACATAGATAAGTACACAAAGTTGTTTACTGTCACATGAGTGAGCCCTGCTCCACTTTTTCATCACCAATATGAAAACGTTGTCGATTTTCTGGTTCAAGTCGTACCAGGAATGACGAAAAGGAGCTTTGGGTGAGTGTACATCTGGGAGATTATGGATATCCTTGCACGCGTCTCACAATCGATTGGAGAGCAGATTCTTCGCGCCACTTCTGCCTTTGAAATGATTAGTTATCAACTTGGGTTCAGGTAGATGAGCTGTGCAAGAAACGCCAATGGTACATTTTATGCACTGCATGCGGCCCGAAACAACAGGCAATATAAGATTGTAGTATCTCAAAACTCATTCTTCATTTCTGAGGCCACTAGAGATGGTCGCTTTTTCTTTACTCTAACGATTTCGCTCTAAGCTGACTACTTACACTGTGGTTAAAACATATTCGCGAACCTATGCGCTTACCAACTAACAGAAAAGAAGCAATGAGAAGCCTTTGGTTCTTTAGCTTCATTCTTCATTTTGCTTCCCCAATTTGAGCTCATTGGGATGTTTACCTTGTTCTCAAGAACGTCATCAATATGTTCCATGTTAATAGTGATTTTTTACAAAAAAACTCATTGAGTAATGAAGAAAGTAAATTCCAATGCCACTTTTGATCAATGATTGAACTATCGCACAGCAAAAAGCTAGTCCGCCGGGCGGGATCGAACCCAGACCATCTCGACCCAAACCGGGAGCGCGCGCCACCACTACACCACGGGGACACACTGCTATTCCGTGCGATAGTGTTATATGAAAGGCTCATATGCCTTGTTCATTTAAACTGTGTAACTTAGAATTTGAAGATTTATCATCCACTTTTGATCCTTCAAGGAAAATTATAATATATTGATCAGCATGTTCGTATTGACACACTATAACGAGAAATTACATAAGTATCTCAATTAAGCAGGTCGTGAACTTGAAAGTGAAACGAGATTAAGGACGAAGAATATTACTTTTAGTGATTCACCTCAAGGTCAATTCACAAAATCGATAAATAGCGAGACAAGTATGAAAACGGTGCCAATTTTCTACCGAATTTAAACATCCAAGCTGTTCACATTGATAAGATGCATTACCGAGAAAAACCACTTTCCCGAGGATAAAAACAAAAAATCACAATAATTTAAGGCAGCTATTTTGAGTTGAAACAGTGAATATTTTCAACTTGGTGATTATTTATAAAACCTTGTGACTCTTCCTATTAAAGTTTTTTTTTCACCCACAAAGCCACCAACCTGAAACGTAAGAGTGAGTGGAACCCTTCCAAAACAAAGCCACCAACCTGAAACGTAAGAGTGAGTGGAACCCTTCCAAAACAAAGCCACCAACCTGAAACGTAAGAGTGAGTGGAACCCTTCCAAAACTCCATGGACCGGCGCGGTAGGATATTTCACGAATGAATCTTAAAAAGAAAAGTTTGTCATGGAAACTTCGTCAGGGCCGAGCAACAAACTACGCAAAATGTTTAATGTAGAGTTACAAACTATAAATGTTTAATGTAGAGTTACAAACTATAAATGTTTAATGTAGAGTTACAAACTATAAATGTTTAATGTAGAGTTACAAACTATAAATGTTTAATGTAGAGTTACAAACTATATGTACATCAGCAGAAGTAAGAATCTATTGTTTCTCTCTCTCTCTCTTTCTTCACCTCTCTCTCTCTCTCGCACCCTCTTTCTCTCGTGCGCGCTCTCTCTCTCTCTCTTTTCCATTCTGTTACTGAATTATTTCCTTGATAAGAGTTCAATACACTCACTTTCTCTTTCTAAAACTCCTTACTCATTTCACTTATTTTTATATGTCAACGTTTATATATATGTTTATATATATTCAAACTCTTCTGCTCTCTAGATATTTTATTCGATAATGCAGATAAGTATTTGCTTTTCCAGCTCATGTAAAGAGTGGAGAATTCTACGAAAAGGATGACGAAAGTTCTCCGAATGAGAAAACAAATATGATAAGTTATATTCTTACTCTGCAGCAAGCATACGGTACCACTAAATGTATCCTATACAACTGAAACAATAGTACTACATATACTTGATAATCAAAGGCGTCGCAATGTTGAATGGGAGGTTTCCTATGATATTCAGCTCCGGCGAGTCCTCCAGCCAAGGTCTGAAGTGTTTCGAAAAGCGCATCTCTTGAGCATCACCACATAAGGGCTCATCGGTCGCACGGTCGCAAGCTCCACCCACTCCCGCAGCTCTCCAGATGTGCCCGATGCAGGTCTTGAGTATGTCAGCCCGATGAATATGCAATCGATCCTCTGCCGCCTCCGACAGATGCTGCAGTACAAGTACAACAAATACAGTACACAAGCACAGTACACCAAGAGTACATCCTCATTATGCATATTGTTCTTTCTGTTGTGAGAAGTTCAGATCTTGAAATATCATAGTCTCACGAATGCTATTGCTTAAGATTCTCAATTGAAGCTGAGAATGATTATGATTCTGCTTGGAGTCAAAAACCAACCACTGTTATTCAGAGTTTGTATGATTTTAAAGAAATTTACTCAGAGCTTGAGCAATGAAGGACTTTGAAGAAGGGGTATGAGAGCTTGACTTTGATTACTTTAGCAGGCTGTTTCTTACCAACCTCCCAAAACGCATAGATTACTTTAGCAGGCTGTTTCTTACCAACCTCCCAAAACGCATAGATTACTTTAGCAGGCTGTTTCTTACCAACCTCCCAAAACGCATAGATTACTTTAGCAGGCTGTTTCTTACCAACCTCCCAAAACGCATAGATTACTTTAGCAGGCTGTTTCTTACCAACCTCCCAAAACGCATAGATTACTTTAGCAGGCTGTTTCTTACCAACCTCCCAAAACGCATAGATCAAAAAGCCTGATGGTGAAGAAATGTAAAACTAATGAAAGAGACAACACATTTTTGTTAACTAAGGTAAGGCCAGTAGTGAAAACTACTATTTACTACAAAAAGATTTTAGCGTGTGAATTCACCCGTAGATTTAACAATTTAGCAGATTGAATGAAATCGTCCCGAGAACCTCGCTTCTCCTTGGATTCCTTAACTCCTCCCCCCTGACCCTTCGCTACTCTTCACCATACCTGTAAGGATGGAATGAATCTGGAGTCGATCTCCACGACATCCAGTCGTTCCACGCCCGCTTCCAGGATGGCGCGAGATATACCGCCCGGTCCAGGGCCAACCTCAGCAGCCACACCTCCCGGCTGTACGCCCGCATGGCGGACGATCTATTTCTTCGCTGTTTATTTCAATTTTTGTGAGAAATTTTTAGATCGAATAAGTCTAATATTCAGGGAACGGCAATCGATCTTAGCACTGGACCCAATTTTTTCGATGTTACCAGTCCTTATTTTTCCGATGTTACCAAACCAATCATTATCCAATCTTGATAAAAATTGCACCAGGTTATACATGTGATTACTTAGGCCCTCGAATGTTCCAACAAAACAAAAATCAAAGGAAAATTGTAATGTTATTTATGCAAAGAACTTGGCGAGATTCATAACCCGAACTTCTCAGCATTTAGGTAGTAGTTCTGTATAAACTGACAGAAACTCCTTGTGGTTTCCAACTTTATGCGAGAAAAAACCTAGACTCGCCTATTTACTTGTGAACAAATGCATTCGCTTTCAGCCCAAAGGTTCGGCTCAAGAACAGAACTTTGAGTACTGAGTGACGCGCATCGTGGAGGTTAATTGGACAGTTGAAGTCTTTGTCGTGCCAGTGAAGAGATGCGGTGTGGTTTCGTGCAGAGTTCGGACGTTTCGCTTTGTTTAAAGCATCATCAGCGATATGCAATTACCCTAAAGCACAACGAAATCTTGATGGGACGGATTTTATTTATATTGCCATTGAAAGAATTGGATGTTTTGTTTTTGATTCTCTTGTTTCGTGAATGTTTTCTTAATTCTGTGCTTATCGCCACAATTTTGCATTGAAAAATGTAGATAATGTAGAAATTGGTAAAAACAAAGCGAAAAGAAATATTTCGCTTCAATCTCTCACTAAATATCTTTTTATCTTCTTTAGGAGTTTTCCTCTCTTGTATTGAGATAAGATTCATGTGAATTATGCTTTTTCGCTTTGTTTTTACCAATTTCGTTCTGCTTTAGGGTAATTTCATATGTTGTTGTTGTTGCCGGATGTAGCCGGCTTCGAAGAACGTCTGTGTTCTCCTTCGGTAATTTCATATCGCTGATGATGCTTTAAATAAAGCGAAACGTCCGAACTCTTTGCACGAAACCACACCGCATCTCTTCACTGGCACGAAAAAGACTTTAACTGTCAAGAACAGAACGACTCACTCTAAATCAAGTCAAAAACACTCGCAAAAATTTTTTGAACCGCACATTTGGCAGAGTGTCTAGGATGGGTTCAAGCGAGTATCAACAGTTTCGACCAGAATATTTCTTAACACCCGCCAAAGAAGCGTGTAGATCAGAAACGCTGATCACGAGAGTCTTAACCCGTTAACTGAACTCGCACTCGTGACAGTATATGTTGTTGTTGTCTTGCCCATAGGTCCGGTCGAGGGGAGTCTTTTTGGGATAGGTTGGTGTTGAGGATCCTTTTGAGTCCGGAGAGATTTTCTCCGTCTACACTCGCACCGCAGTCGGCGATCCTCTTGGCGAGACCCATTCGTTAACCAGAGAAGGGCAACAGGTTATTTTACTGGCGCCTCGACTCGCCATTGAAAAGTATAGCGGAGTATCGGCTGATGTTTTGTCCGGTGGCATGCCCAGGCCGGTCCGGCATCGCCCTCCTTTGACGAGCTATACTACCCAGTTTTGGTCCGCGGCGGGATTTCTCCCGCTACCTCCCAGCACGAATTCTTCGTAGGGAGGCGTCCCTCTATCCGCCACCTGAGGTCGCGCTCGATTCTGGACTGGATGATCCGCTCCATCCGTGACAGGCTGTAGAGTCACGAATGGCCACTGTTGCCAGTGTGTTTAGAGTTGTTGCCAGTGTGTTTCGAGGTGACAGTATATCCACTGAGACTCAACTATGTTTTCGCTCACTTGGAATGAATAATTGAATTGAAGAGCGAATCGCAGACTCAGGAATGAGACAGAGAGCGGGTATAATAAATGTAGAACGCTTTCGAATGTAGTATCTGTATCACTAGCCATTCTTAAATATATCATAGGTTTGCGCGTGTATTTCACCTAGATTGCGGGTTAAAAAACATCTTGGTTTGCCCAAATTCTCTTTCCTTCCTGTTATCCATTTCTAGCTCGTTCCTCAGAATTCGAGGACCCCGCTCGAATGAACGGTTGTTTTTATTCGATGGTTTGACATGTGAATGTCAACTATGCTGAAGTCGATACACACCTTTCTGGTCAGATTCATGTCCATCAGATAATTCTGACTAAGGATCTTCTTCGCCCGCAGGCTATACAGATGGATGAAGTCCCGGAGCGCCGGAAGTGGAGGAAGACGGCGGCCGCTCGCTGAGGACATGGCGCACACCTGTTACGGTTTTTTCACAAGGTTACTGTAGCAACAGTATACTTCATCATCATAAATTTCTCTTCTTAAGCTAGTACAGCTAGTCGCATCCACCAATTTTTAAAGTTCCATCAAGTGAATTATATTTCAAAAATCATCATTATCACCTTCACTCCGTTCTAAAATCTAAAAAGCTTCTAACTTCAAGAAAAAAATGAATTATACTTGATATCTCAAGCATCTTCAACTCTGCGACATTTCATCACCCAGTCAAATGACGGAAAACTCCCTGTAATATCGGCGGAACCGTTACCCATGGCTCGCTAATCAACAGGAGACTTCTCTTCCATGCACAGAATCTTTCTGAGGTCTACGTACTTCATAATCAGGGTTTTTAGGTAGACCGAGCCTTGCAGGCATGACCCAAGATTCCCTTGTTCCTTGTGCTTTCGTCCCGCCACTGCAATGCATAATTGCACAGGTATGGTGGGAACGCAGTTCCACAGTTTTCATTGTTTAAGTTAACGTTAACAGAACATATAATCTTTATTGTTACAACAAAACTCCCTATTTCAAAAAAGTGCACAATATTGGTTCCTTTAGTTTATCTCTGAACTGAGAAGCGTCACAATGTCCTGGAAAGTTGGATATGCCACGTCTTAAATTCACTCCTTCTCAAATTCTAAATCTAATCTTTAACTGTGCTGTTGTCTCCGACACAGAAATCGATGTTATTCAAAACACGGATCTCGAAATGCAATATTTCACAAACATACAATACACAACGCTAACGCGTGCTCTACTTACTCTTCATGAAAATTAATTAACTTTTTTTTTACCTTAAAAAAGGAAGACGAATGAACCTCTTTCGACCAATTACAGATTACCAACTCACAGGAAAGACTTCTCTTCTCAGGAGCTCTCACATCCTTTACAGTAGAAGTTCACGGGAATAATTTATAACAACGCACCAAACTCAGCCGAATCTTTTGTTTTTAACAACGAGTTAAATGCTAAAAATCATAGAAGATTGACAGGGGGAGGCGAACTTATAAATACTATTGCTTCAGTCTCCATTGCCAATTTAAAAAAAAACATCGCAATGAAAGAATGAATTTTCAAATGCATAAAAATAACTTAGATTTTTGAAAGTTTTTCGTAACCGAGAAGACGTTTTCAACTGAGACGAACTGTAAAGCGCTAGCATGAGCTACTCTCAACTCACTCTATAACCGAGAAACTCTTTTAAGTCAATAAATAAATTCGGAAAAAATTAGAAATTAAAACGGAGTAAAGATTTCACCATAGAAAAAAATCAATAAAAATAATTATGCGCAATAGTGTCGGGTTTTTCTTTTGCTGTAGGATGTTTCTTCCAGCCTATAATGATGAAATAGCTTTTCTGTGGGTCGCCACCGCCGCGATGTCTTCCGAAATTGCATTTATGAACTGTCGATATGCAGAATCCAAGTCATCGTTCACTACGATGTAGTCGAAAAGCGACGGATCAGCGTCCACTCAACGTTGAATGCGATTAACCATCGCTCGGATAAAAAGTGACCCACTGGGCGGGATCGAACCGTCCCTCTTTTTGAAAAATAAAGCGTTGCCAGTGCACTAACAAGGCCACAATACTAATCCATACGATAGTGCTACGTGATGACCTCAACATAAACATTATTCTAAATAAAGATAAATAGCGGACGTGATTGAGGTAGCTTACGTGAAAAAGAAACGGGTACTTATCCTTTGGAGAAAACCGCACTCTAAAAATCCTTGATAACCTCAAAAAATTCTTCTTAAATCGCACGCTAATCCTCAATTGCGTGACTTGGAAATCAATTGTACTGTGGCTTTGGTAGTCTGTGAGCATGTGGGTCTACATTATCTAAATATTTGGTAGTCTGTGAGCATGTGGGTCTACATTATCTAAAGATTTGGTAGTCTGTGAGCATGTGGGTCTACATTATCTAAAGATTTGGTAGTCTGTGAGCATGTGGGTCTACATTATCTAAAGATTTGGTAGTCTGTGAGCATGTGGGTCTACATTATCTAAAGATTTTCCTATATTGAATTTAGATAAATTGACCTACAAAATCATAATTTAAACAAAAGCACCTCGAGTCGCCTTTTAGGAAAAATTGAAAACTTGAAATTTGACTTTAATTCAGTCGTAAACCATAAATAAGTGTCTTTAAATACAGAAAAAGAATGACTTGAAAGAACAATAGGGGAGGGCATCTCAGTCTTTTAAAAACCCGTTTTTATACCTCTTTTTTTCAAAAGAAAAAGCTCGACTGACTAACCCGTTTCGGAATCCTCTCTGGCGTGTTTGAGTCTCTTTTGAAGGGATTCTTCCGTCTCGGAACCTCGGGCACGAAGACGCTCTTCCTGTTAACAACACTTTTTTTCAAGACGCTTTTATTCCATCACTCAATATGAACTTTAATAATCCATCCAAAGCACAGTTAATATGTATAAAACAAAAAAAACAAATTTATTTATTTCAACAAAAAATTGTTTAAATATTATACAACAGAAAGCCTTTCGGTTAAGACAAGAACCTTGACTTTAACCATGAACTCGAACTAAAGACCTTTAACATCTGCAGTGACTTTCTGATACAAAACTCAACTTTGAATCATTAACCAACCCCCCCTCATTAACAAACCCCCCCCTCATTAACCAACCCCCCCCCCCTCTCATTAACCACCCCCCCCTCCCCTGAAGAGAATAAATTATAGCCCGGAACCTCTAAAATACTCAATTATCTACGAGAATTTCTGAAAAAGCGCATCACCTCAAATATATAATTATACTGAAAAACACTGTAACAATTTAATCGGGCATGGTCGGAAAACTTGAGCAAATTAATTGCAATGAGCGGGAATCGAACCCATGACCTTCGTTTCAACAGGACATGTTCTTACCAATAGCGTACCAACGCACACACTGACCAGAATCTGAAGGGATGGCGCTTTGATGAGAATGCACTTAGCATCCAAGTGGCTCTTCTTGATGGAGTGCACTCCTTGCAACTCCAAGTCCAACACACAAATCTTGCCTGATGACGTCACGTCCGCCACGGACTTCTTACTACAAAATAATTCATCATTAATGCTTCATTTAACTTTTTTTAAATAACTTTTTAATAACTTTTTTATAAAATTTTATAACTTTGAGGCTAATTTTTCTCGTTTTAAGGGTTGCCTTTATGCTCGATTGGTCGTCTTTTTTCATTATTTAAAAAAAAAAACTTTACCATCTTAGTTCTTCTTCTTCTTAGATTTGTCCCGCCGGGCTGCAGTAAATTTGAGGTCCGCAGTAATTTTTCATCACCTTCTACGTAGTAATCAAATCTTTTAAAGTTATCGAAGAGACGTGAGGCTGAGTTATCCTTCCGTATCTTATAGTGGAAAGACTGTTTCTAAATAAGCTGTTTCTTCTTTCTTCTAATAAACACTGTTAACTTGTGTAATGAATCTCATACAGCAGAGTGTGCCCAATTAAGTTAGTTGCCAAAAATCGTAAGAGAGTAAACCGCACCTTGTTCCATAGGTGTTCCCTCCGAAAACCGCGTACTCCAGGAACTCATCCTTTGCAATCATCTCTTCGACTTTCTCCTTGATTGAAGCATAATTAGGAAATTAATGTTGTGTTAGTCTAATCTGAGTGTTAAGTGTCTAGTCTAAGTGTTAAGTGAGCTTAAATCAATTAAAAAATAAACCTTGGAACTGAAATGGTAATGTACGCCATCTTTCTCCCCTTCTCTTGGCTTCCGCGTCGTATCTGTGAAGAATAAATACATTTGAAACAACTAAATAAAATTACATTCTTTAATAACAAAACTTATTCCACAAGGCGGGATCGAACCCAGTTGTTACTTTATTACCGGCAGCGAGAGCCTTTTCATCTCAACTAGCTAGCTATCACTGTCCTTTTAACTGTGATATTGAGAATTTATTTGAATCGATCTGTAACAAACACTTGACCACGGCTACGGATAAGGGATAGTAAAATGAAGAGAAAAAGAAAGCGGGAGGGTTAATGGTAAAAACAGATGGAGAATTCGAGAATGAATAGAGTTGATATGATGAAGGTAGGGGAGGAGAGAATGGTAGGCACCAGGGTGTTTCTTTCACCCGCAATGCGAGTGAAAAAAATCTATGCGCTCTTCGAAAAGTTCGAAAAACAATCAAGTCTATGCACTCGAAAGAAGAAATTTTGAAATTTACCTATGAAAATTCCAAATCTTTGAAGAAAACAATTTCAAACTCTTTTAAGTTCTGGAAATCTATGCGCTCGAGAAAAATTATGCGGGTGGTAAGAAACACCCTGGTAGGTACTAGAGGGTCGAAGTAGTAACTTAGGTACTTCCTAATAACCTAGGAAAGAGGCGAAAACTGACGGGAGACACTAAATGCGAAGGTATTTGGGTACTCGTTCATGGCCCGGTTGAGGATGGTGCTCTTGCCCCCACCAGAAGGCCCACTCATCACTATGGTTCGGGGCATCTTCACAGGAGCTGCAATTAGGAGCTTTTAGTGCTTCTGGGTGATACAGAGACCTTCGGGAAGCGGAACTATTTCCGGAGACGAGCAGATGGCAAGAATACTTTTTTTTGAATTCAGAGTAAAGGGGGTTTGAAAGTGATTCAACACATAAATAAGGGTCTAACAGTTTTAAATACTCGTTTTTTAAGCAGGTGTTTCAATATTTTTTTGTAACTACGGACAACGGTTCTTTTCGTGACGGAAAAAAAGATGTATGTCCCGAAACAGCATCAAAAAGCAACGAAACTTTAAAAAAAAAAGAGAATATGATTCGCGACCTGAGCGTCCACTACTCGAATGAGTCATCAGATCTCTTTTCGCTCTTAAGATTCCTTCTCAGAATGATAAGTCCTTCTAGCTTTTCGTGACAATTTTTCATGTACAAGTCTCCCTCCTAGCGATTTCTTGTCGTTACCACCATAAGAAATCAAGCTCTAGTTCTCGAAATTTAGTGAGCCTAATTATTTAGAGAGAGAGAGAGAAATAGAGAGGGAGAGAGAGAGAGAAGGGGTGGGTGAGAGAAAGAAAAAAGAACAAGAGAACAAGAGAGAGACAGAGAAAGGTGAGAAGCATTCCAATGAGTGTAGATAGTTTTCTACACAGCGATCTCTTATGACAAACAACCCTGGGGCAAGACGTGTCAAGAAGCAATTAGACAACTTAGATCCAGGACGGAATGAATTTCTGAGAGGCAAAGTAAAGTTTCCACCGGACAAATTCTCAGACCCCCACTCACCTTATCTCCTTGGCAACCCAACTCCAAGCTCATCTTCTGAGATGTGCGTGCTAACGTCAAAGATAGACATAAATTTTTACAGCTAAAAGGAGTTTATCCGAATTCGACCAACTTCCGGGAATTATTTTTTCATCTCGTACGGGAATAAGACTCCATCAAGCTACTTATGCAATGAAGCCACACGGCAGAATGTGTCTTGATTTTCTTGAGCTCAGCTTCAACTGATCTCTGGTATTGTGAAGAAACATTGAAATTAGTTTCTCAATCGACTAATTGTGCGGCTCACCACCATCTATGCGATTTTCCAAATCTCATTCGAAGAATAGGTTACCCGCACTTGTTATTGAAAAAATATTCTTTAAAATCATTCGAAGGGGGAAGGGGCTAGAATATTGATAGGTGAGCGAGTTATCTGACCCTAATCTTCTTTCTTCTCGGCCCTCTCGCTTGATTCTCATTATTACAGGACCCATGTCTAGACTGACTACATTTTCATTTAGACAAGTGCAGATAACTCATAATGTCGCCTTTAACAATTTTTTTGATCCCTCTTTATTCTCCCTTACTACTTCCTTCACACTAAATCACGAATCATCTCATTATACTCATTTTGTGATAATTTCCAGGAGTTCGTATATTATAACAGTTTAAAGCTTTGAGCCGTTTCAAGACCCAGAAGACAAAAAAGTAATCATTTTTTGCTCAATTAAACGCGAGAAATGTCCAGTTTTCTTTTCATATAACGTCGCATTACTCACTAGAAATTTATAAATTTGGACGTTATTCTAAAACGATAAAGTTGTTATTATAATATTTAATACAAATATTTTCGTTTTTTTCATTTCCAAAGAATGAGTTTTGAAAGACGATTGACTTGTAAACGAAATAAGCGAAAAATGAGTTGAAGAATCACAGGGCTCATCTTGTTATCGTTCACTTCCTTCCATGTTTTCTTTTCTTACTAGGCCCTTCATTTCTCCCTTACTAAGCCGACTTAATTCGTTTTTTGTCTTGGTTGATGCTGTTGCTCATTTTAAATTCTTTGCTTCACTCCTTATAAATAATTCTTATAAATAATTCATTGAGCATGTTTTCCAGCTAGATAGAAGACGAGAATCAATACCTTTTACCATAATACTGGTATGAAAACAAAAACATGAATCAAAACTAATCAATAACAGTTTAATTACTTGGAAATAGATGGAATAAGATTGAAAGATGAGAGAGAGAGAGAGAGAGAGAGAGAGAGAGAGAGAGAGAGAGAGAGAGTGAAAGTTACAATAAAAAGGAGATTACTGAAATGGTGGAAATAAGAAATGAGAAGAATGCATCTTTTTTCTCTACTGCATAAATACGTCAGGCAAGTAGCACTTATTGTATAACATTCATCTTTATTCATCAAATGCAAATTTTTCACAACTTTCTTTCTTTTTGATGAAGAAAAAAATTTTGGAGAGACAAAAGTAAAGCGATATTCTTAAAACGTTATTCTGTGGAAGCTTTAAGAAAATGAAGATTACTGAGACCTTCGTTTGTATTTTGAGACATGACCGCTTAAGATATTATCCTTCAGCATAGAGATTTTTCTCTTCAGCAGAATAAAGTTAGTATAACTAATTTAGAAGAGTCTAATACTATCTACTTACTAACCGATTACAAAAGTTAGTATTAAGTATTCATAAAGATACGACTTTCCTGGCAATTTAGGTGGAGAACATGTTCAATTATTCACTGATGACCCTCTTTACGCTTCAACTAACGCAGAGAGGACGTTTTTCATAGAGCTTTAGCTCTCATCCCAAATATTAAAAATAGCGTGAAAGACTCTAATATATTACCGTCATCGAGGGCAGGTACCGATTCGAACGATTTTTCGACTGCTTAATCAGACCCCCAGTGAATTTTCGAACCTAGATTGCCCATTAAAGAAATCCCCTTGTAAGGAGGGCCTCTCATAGACAGGCTTTTTTGAATAGAGCAGCTAATTTCTTGACTGAGAAGAAGTAAACACACGAGTCCCTTGCCACCACAACGACGCGGAGGGAACGCAAGTTGGCAGAATAAGAGATTTTGGTAGAAAAAGTTAAGTGAATGAATAGAGAGAGAGAGAGAAGGGGATAAAAGAAAAAGGGAGAGAGATGGGCGAGACAAAGAGAGATAGAAAGAGAGAGGGATATGAAGAGAGTGAAATAAAAAAAAGTGGTAAGAGGCGAGAAAATGTGGTGAAAAAAGAAAAGGAAATATCCACGCTCGCTACGTGGATTCGCTCGTATGGTTCTGCATCTCCATGTTTTTCTCCTCTTTCATTTCTATTTCGCGCTCTAGCACTCTTTAACAACGCTATTCCTATCTATCTTTTCTCTCTGCATTCTTCCTCTCCATCTTTTCCTGAGTTTCTGTATTCTCTCTCTCTCTTTCTTCTTTTTTGTGTATCTTCTCTCTCTCCCTCTGACTCTCTGTTATCTTTTCTTCTTTCTATCTCTGTTTCTCTGCCCTCTAACTCTCCCTGATTGTGACACCATTCTATTGCTGAACTGTGAACTCAGTTGTTAGAATGCTTCCTGCGTCCTGTTCATACAAACCATTCCGATACACCCACACAATTTTTTTCGAGCGCATTGATTTTAAAAATTTCAGTTACTAAATTCGGAGTTAAAAATCGAAAAAAATTTTAGATCTGAAGGTTTTCCGGTGTTTTTTGAGCACGCATAGATTTTTTTGACCCTGAGAGAAACATCCTGTCTCTGACCGTTTCTCTCTTTTTCCAATCCAAGCAACAAATCATGAATTGAAAAGTTGGTACGATTTCAAAGTAAGAAGAAGTCAACTAATCAAAAAATTAGCAACTAATTTATACATATTTTTCACAATATAAAAATCAAGGACTGGTAGGAGCAGAAATTTTCCAGACTCATAGTGATTGATTGTTGAGTACGAGAAGTGATTGATTGTTGAGTACGAGAAGTGATTGATTGTTGAGTACGAGAAGTGATTGATTGTTGAGTACGAGAAGTGATTGATTGTTGAGTACGAGAAGTGATTTGGCGAGCTCAAGTCAGTCTGTATGTATAAACAATTAAGAAAACAATAGAACAAAAAATCATTTCAAAATGTTGGTCGTCCATCAGAATTGCATAAAATATTAATCAATTGTTTAAATCAATTGAATTGGAACGGATTGAATGAAAAAAGAAGTTTTAGTCAATAAATGACGACTGAGAAAATAAGTTTCAAAACTCAGAAAAAACCCGGAAATTTTGAGTTATTTCAAGCTATCAAAGATCATATTAAAAATGAAGTATGAAAATTTAAAATCGAGAAACAAATTTTTCAAAAATTTTGTGGAAAGTCAATTTCTACGACAATCATGGATTGAGCCCAGGGGTTTTTTAAATGAAAGAAAAAAAGGTACAGCGCCCGCCAGAGGAGGAAATTTTTTTCACATAAGGGCCCCCCTAATGATTTTGGAAAACAGAGGCCCGCCGACGGAAGGTCTGACATGACTATTTAACCCCTGATTGAGCCCAGAAATTTCGTGGACAATCTTGGATTGAGCCCAACTTTCTTTTAGCACACATGAACCCATAAATCATCCGTAATCCTTCTTAATGAATGCCCCGAATTTTGCTTTCACATTAAACCAGCATACTAGCCTTCGGAGCATTTCTAACTCACGGAATGTAACGGTGTGGTTTTCTCTCTCTCTCTCTCTCTCTCTCTCTCTCACACACACACACACACATCAGACAACACTGCAGAACTGATCTCGCAGGACGATAAGGATATCCCTTCATGTTCCACGAATAGTCTACATATTTCCATAATTTTCTGGTAGTAATTAGTTCTACTTTAATTAATACTCAAAAGACGCAGCTCTAGTAAATACACCAATATTGCTCGTATCAAGAACGCAGTCTTCTACTCATGACGAACGAAATTCATCCCATGGTGGTGAAAAGTTATCAATCCGCTTTCAAACCGTCATATTCGACTCTCGAGATGGAGCTGCTATTGATAAAGTAATGAGACATTTTGAGCGCTTTGCGTCTCTAGAACCGGTTCCTAAAATATTTCTGAGCAAATCTTACTTCATTGCGCTACTTTTAATATTAATTTATTTTCCGCAAATAAAAACATTATTGTGAAAACCAGCAACTTTCTTCCATGATCGTACATGAATGAACTCATAAGCTCTTAGGCGAAATGAATTCAAAGGGTTTGTGACAGAAGCGCCAGACCGTTAGTGCCATACCCATAAGCGCCGACACAACATAACAAATGCGACAATAATAGGTGACCACGAGTGGGTATTGCGTCAATGATCATGGCTGTTACACAACCGGCTAAGAAGCTTATGGTATGGCGCTAATGAATGATTTATTGCACAGTGCGTGTTGCTTTTCAGGTAAAAATAGATAAAATTCACATTGTAGTCAATTCACAGGCATTTCATTTTTTCATAGAAAAATTTGAGAAATTTTTAAACGGGTCGAAGCGTCGAAGCGCTTGTGGTGGCGGGCCATATGTCTCAGCGCAACTGACCCTGCGCTTGTGGGTGGAGCGCTTTTGGTAACCGTAACACTTGTGACCCCCGGAGCTTCTGTCATAGACCCGAATTCAAATGAAGTCTGGTGATATTTGACTACACTACAACTGCTTCAAACAAAGAACGCCGAGCTTTCAATAAAGTGTGAGATCAAAAATACATTCTTTCAAAAAATTTTGGGCAGACTATTGTTTTTCAAAAGAAGAAAAAAGGAGTTTTCCTTTTTCTCTTCGAACCTCAGATAAAACTTCTCTAAAAGCTAGCTGTTAATCAAGGAAAACAAAATCTAAAACAAATTTGAAAACATACCCTGAGGTGCGTAGCCGCGGTACATGATGATTTACTGCTTTTAATAAACATTAGTAGAGGATTGTGACTTCCCCACACAACATTGAGCCAATTTCTTCGACTCATTCTCATATTAACCAGGAAACCATACAAGAAAAAAGGGAATAGAGTTTCTTCTTTTCTTCATATTGCTTTAGACGTACAAAAATTTTATATCATCTTTTTCCATTATCTTCTCTTCACACCTCTTTTTCCCCCGCCAATATCAATCCTCTCACTTCTCGACCTTCGCGAGAAAAAAAAAACTAATCAGTAGTAGATAGCATCACGTAGGCTTCTTTATATCTACCGAAAAATTTATTCTATGCAAGGTTTTTTTTAAAACTTCAATTGACAACTGTATGTATATCTCCGTTCCATGGGTCCACTTTACTCGTTTAAGAAGAAGAGAAAAAACAATTTTTCATATGAGCTGGGACTTGTATTCATCATGAGCAAGCTATTTTTCACATTCTTGGTTTTTCATATAACCAATATCTCTTCCATTGGTTAATTAATTTTCGTAAAACCACCTAATTTTTGTAAAACCACCTTTTTTCGGCGAGGAAGTTTAGAAAAATGAGAAGCTCTCACTTCTCTGTACTCAAACTTAAACTCTGGCTTACTCCTCATTTTCGGAGCCCCACTCGAGTGAAAGGTTTTTATTCAAATTTTGAATTGTGCAAATGATTTATGATTTGTTCAAGAATCAATGATCCTAAACATCTAGTTGTTTTTTTTAAACTTTTAATTACATGCATAGGTAAACTGCCAACTGGCAGAAAAATTTCTACGGCGACCGACCTACCAACCCTCTCCCTCACTCGAAATTAATGTATCAGAGTTTTCACAGCTTAAACTTGAAGAAAAAATCTTCACTACTCAGCATAAATAGAACGTTTTATAAACCATAACTCAGCCTGAACCGGTTTCGTCGAGTTAAAAAAGAGAGTTTCGTAGAGTTAAAACTTTAAAACTACTTGAGCAATCGACCTATTGAAAAATCAAGACATATTTCACCTATGACTAATAGAAAATGTAGAAGAGGACAGCTCACCAATGTGTACATTTTTTGCTACTTTCTCCCTCTACTTTCAGATTTGTTTCTCTTACAAATTCAAGTTATATTGAAAACTTTTCAGAACGTCTTTGCAGCAGTTCTTCCTAAAATTTTCATGAGTTTTATTCTTACACCGCAAGTCATGTTAAAATTATGCTCTCTTCGAAAAATAATGATAATCATGTTTCTATCGCTTTTTCTTTTTCATTGTTTTTTCTCAAGCAAGCTGTACTTTAACCATTTGTAATTTGATCTACATATTTTTAAATATTTTTCAATTGTTAAGGCTCAGTCTGGATATATCAAGACATTACACACTATTTATTGTCTGGAAAATAAATTCAACACGGGCCTTTACGCAGAGGTCAAATGGACTTGTCAGAAGATCGAAAAACGATCGCTTGTTTGAGCGAAAGGGGCCTTAATTAATAAGATACCTGCTATTCTTTATAGTTTGGACTATTGTATCTCTCAAAACCTCTGCCTCGCCCATCTCCCTTGCTTCTCATTTATATATCCGCCACCCTTTCTCTTGCGTTTGAATGTGTGGTTGTTTTTTGAAGAGCTAATAACCTATGAACATTTGTTCCAACTTCAAAAACTTTGATGTGTTTAATTATTCTTGTACAATTTCTTAAGTGAATTATGATAACATGAGCGGAAAATTGTCCAAATTTCGTTGAGGCGATTGATCTTTAAACAGTTTTATGTTCTGAATTATTTGGTAGAAACATAGAGACAAATCTAATGATTTGTTAAGTTTTCAACTCTCTTAGTCATATTTCACATAAAGTTTTAGTGTAACTGTTAAAAATTTGATGAGAACGACCGATCCTCGAACGAGGGAGTCTGGAATAATGAGAGGCGAGCTGAAGTTAAAGAGAGGGAGTCTGGAATAATGAGAGGCGAGCTGAAGGTAAAGAGAGGAGAACGGACTGTTAATCAATATTCAAGACTCAATCGCTCAAAGAATGGCCGTTTTCTGAATTTCTCAACCGTACTGGTGACCTATGCCCTTAGTGAAGTATCAAAACTATGATCATAACAAAGCAGCATACTTTTGAAAGAAGCAGAGCGGGAGAAGTCGAATGTTGTGGAGGAGACTTGACCGTTGGACATGCTCGCGGTGACTATTCCATTCTGCGGCATCGCCAACATCATCGTACGGCGCATAAACTTGAGATCTGAGTAGCGACAACCGTTCATTTTTCTGCTGATTATTAAACACTTCGAGGGTAGTGTCGCTGTAGATCACCAACCAACGAGTTCATAAGATCAATATTTTGCAAACCCACAAAATAAGTTTGAATTGAACAAGCAAGTATCATCAAGTATAATAGCGGTCCCACACAAATTTGTGCACAAACTGGAATTCGCACGGTTTAATACAGGTTTTATCAGTTCCTAAGAATCCGTTTGAAAAATAAGACAATACGTGAGAAGACATGAAAAAATTCTGAATCTGAACCCAATACTTCGATGCAAACTTGTATTTCCGGCAAGATTTGATGCTGCATTGACCTGTCTGGATTACCCATGAAAACCTCCAAAGGCCGTATGCATGGAAATCAGATAACAACAATCTGGATTGTTCAAATCCAAGGATTACAAAATCCAAAAAAGTTCAAAAATTTAGGATTATGATAATCGGTATGCATGGATGTCAGATTTCTTAAACTTGGAATATTGTCAAAAAGGACGCGGCGCAAGCACTAAAATGCATAAAAATGCACTCTAAAAACTATAATTGTCGAAAACTAAATGCACTCTAAACACTATAATTGTCGAATATTAGTATTGTTATGTAATTACAACATTTTTTTCAATTAATTTCGTTGTTTTTGTTGTTGTTAAAGCCGAGTTGAATGTTGAATGTAAAATTTGATGGAATTGGTATATAAAATATTGATATGAGCATTTTCGACCTGTTTTAAATCAATCTGTTAGATGAAAGGTGATTTTTAGTAATCGTTGTACTCTATTTGGGACTTCTGCACTTTAGCCCCCTCTCCCCCCCTCCCAGAGGTTCCATGGGTCAATTGAATTGGGACATGTTCTTGATACGGCCTCGTTAGCGTAAACTTTTACAAAGCCTAAGCGCTTTCTGATGTAAAAATAACTTTTTTTAATGTAAAAATAACTCTTGAAAATGTAAATGAGTCAGTAGTATGACCCATGGAACCTCTGGGTACGTAAAACGAAATGGTACGTACATACGGATTTTAGAAATTTTCTAGGAAAACGCTATTTACTTAAACATTTTCCACCAAAAATGGTACGTGCATACAGATTTTAGAAATTTTCTAGGAAAACGCTATTTACTTAAACATTTTCCACCAAAAATGGTACGTGCATACGGCCACATGGTTCAATGACTATTCACTCCCGGACAATTCACTCCCGACGGATGTTTATCAAAAATAAAATGTAAAGTTTTTCTTTTTAAAAACTAGCTTCGTGAAAGATATCAAGCGGTGAAGTTGTGTGCACGCTCGCTCCGGAGTGAATTGTCGTAGGAGTGAATTGTCCGGGAGTGAATAGTCGTGATACCGGCCACATAGCAAATTAGAAAAAAATTCCGTTCCGTTTTACTTTCACTACACACTTAAAAAAGAGCAACATGAACGGAATGGGTCAAATTGAGCCGAGAATCCTTTCGGATTACTCACGAACCCACCTCTGGAGTAGGGTTACGAATTTTGTTGGATTATCTCTAATCCAAAAGTATTATAGCTTCCATGCATACCGGATTAGTGAAATGTATTTGGATAACTTCTAATCCAAGCTCATAATCCTTTTGGATTGCTCCATGCATACGGCCTCAAGTGCCTTTTTATGTAACATACATATTACATATATGTTCTCATAAGAAAAAACCTTGTGCGCGGAGAGCTGCAATTTGTACTGATACTGAGGCACTAAAAAGTTTTTTCGTTACTTCCTGAAATTCTTCGGCTTCTCCTAATGAAAATCTTATTTAAATACTTCGAAGTTTCGTTTCGATCGAAAAATACTCCATAGAGCGAGTAAAATCTTAAAAACTTCAAAGTATGGCAAGAGGCGAATCAGAAACGATCAAAATGACGAAACGCAGCCGAGCCTTAAGAATTCTCTTACTAGGTACTAACACTGAACGATAACGCGTTGATTCTGGCGTTCTCTACTCTAAAAGCGATAACGCAAACTGTTAAAAAGATAACAAAACAAGACCCTATCACGTGTGAACATTAGAATAATAAAACATTAGTTTTTAGTGTGAACTACAGCTTACAAAACAAAGACATTACTAGTACACGACATGTACACTAAAAAAAGCCTTTCTTTGCCGATCGTTTAGAGTTCGTCATATGTGCCTCTGCTTTGTAGTTTGCCCTACAACCGAGTTTCTACAATTTTGGGCAGTGACGTAAAAAAAATCTCAGTGCCTCTGTATCGGTAAAAGTTGCAGCTTCCCACACAACATATAAGAAAAAATTGCGCCAGTGGGCGAGAAAACAGAAAAGATATACGACAAAATATACTTTGTGGTATACTTCTGAACGGTACTGTATATCCTTCAACAGGACAACTAGAAGGCAATTTCGCTAGAAAGGTTTTTGTACTATGTGTTCGAAATTGGCCTTTTGCATTTCGCACTCAATCGCACATCACTCACTAAAACACGGCCAAGACTCTGGCCTTTTGCATTTCGCACTCAGAGACTCACTAAAACACGGCCTCAACTTATTCATTAAAACTCCCTTCCCCCCTTTCTCCTTAGGGCCCCCCTTCCCCCCTTTAGGGCCCCCCTTCCCCCTCCCCCCTCCCCTTTAGGGCCCAACCCCTCCCCCATTTGCTTAGGTAGGGCCCTCTTCCTCCCCCCTTCCCCCTTTAGGGCCCCCTCCCTTCCCTGCTTAGGTAAACCCCCCCTCCCCCCTTTCCTTCCCCCAAAATTTATAAAGATAATTTTTTTTCTGAAAAGAAAAGAAAGAGTAAGAAAAAAGATAGAGAAAAAAGAAAGAAAGAGAACAAGAAAGAAAAAATTGAGCCAGGCAGTTTTCAAGTTGAGTGATGTGCGATTGAGTGCGAAATGCAAAAGGCCAGAGTCGAGGCCGTGTTTTAGTGAGTGATGTGCGATTGAGTGCGAAACGCTAAAGGCCTTCGAAATTTCATATTATACTTCAATGCTCAAATCAATCAAATGGCTTTGTTTGACTTGGTCGACTGAGATCACACTTTCAAACGAGGGCGGGAGAGTCCCTCGGAACCTCTCGCGCGCGAGAGAGAAAACGGCCCGTCCTGCCATACTCCTCAGTGTTCGTCGTGTGCGAGAAGCGTAAAGGACGGAGCTGCTTTTCGTGAAATTTTTTCGATGTTTTCAACAGGTAATGAACCAATGGTTTCCACCTGTTTTTCAACTGTAATCTGTATCTGTGTTGTGTCACGAAAGTACAACAACAACAACTTTATTAGCCACATTTGGGTCTAAAGGCCAGGTTGTGCCTTCTTGTGAGGGTACTTATGCTTCCTCGGCTGAAGCTTTCCTCTTGCGGCTGACTGCCCTCCCCTGCTCGCTTGGGCCGCCTTCACCTGTTGCGGGCTGCAACGAAAGGAAGTTTTTGGTCAAAGTTTTTTATGGGAGGGAGTGGTGGGCACTTCATTGATTTTCGCATTGAGTTATAATAAATATTTTACTTCAACAAACTGTGTTTGTCTAGCAAAATATAACATTATACTTCAATGCTCAAATCAATCAAATGGCTTTTTCAAAGATACCTTTGTGCAAGAACTGCTTTCTGGAAGGAATCTCTCCGTGTACTGTCTCCTTTATAATAGAAGTTCTCGAAGGTGGAGCTATGGGGGGCCCAGTTAGCTGCTTGAAGTATTTGTTGTGAAGACAACCCGGAATTCTTAGCCATTGTAGTCGACACTGCCCTTGTCGAATGTGCCCCGAAAGATGTGTAACCCGCAAGGCTTAGTACTGTCTTAATCCACCTAGCAATAGTTTGTGAAGTAACTGTATTGTAGGGTTTATTGAAAGACAGCAGAAGATGATCAGGTCTGGAATCATCTTTAGTGACTTCGAGGTACCTTTCTAAAGTTGCGATCGGGCAAAGCATAGGATCAACAAATCTGTAATAGTTTGCCGAATGCGCTTTTTGACCTATTCTTCTATTTTTGGTCATGTCAAGAAAGAATGTCAAAGAATCAGCACCTCTCTGTAAACGTGTTAAAGAAAGCTGCGCAAGTTCTGAAGTTCTTTTCGGAGAAGCGAGCGCCAATAACATTGTAAGTTTCAGAGTCAATCTTTTGCGAGTAAGATCTTCCGTTTTCCCCCAGTTAATCAGTAAGTCGGTTACTTTCTTAACTTCCCAAACCTCAGAGTATTTAGGCTTTGGGGGGGCTAATCTAAACATGCCTTTCATTAGACTTGAAATGAGGGGCATTTCCTCCAATTTTCCCAATTTAGCTTTGTAGTGAGTAATCACTGCTGATTTGTGAACACCAATCGAGTTGAAGCTCCAACCCTCACTTTTAAGTTCTGCTTAGTAATTAGCGAGGGAACTTTGAGTCGGTATATCTGAAATATTAGCTGTTCTACAGTAATACATCCAATTTTTCAGCACGGAATCGTACTGTTTACATGTTGATGGTGCCCAGCTATTGAGAATGTAGGCAGAAGCTGCTTTAGATATCCCTTCTTTCTCCCATTTACCGGGGAGATCAGCCATGCTCGGAGTCGGAAGCTTGGTAGGCAGCAAGGGTGTGCGATTCCCGATGGGTTCGTAATCAGTGGTCGGTTCTTGGCTTGAATTACTTGGGAGGTCTTCCAAGCAAGTTCTGGGATCAGAGGCATGAAAGCTTGAGACCTCCAGTCTGGCGCGACTAAAATCATTGAATTGATTTTGTCGTCAAGACACTTTCTTATTGTTCTCGCAACAAGATTGAATGGAGGAAATGCGTAAGCACAGAGTCCTCTCCAATTTCTGCTGAAGGCGTCAATTGCAAGGGACCCGGGGTCAGGTCTCCAAGAAAAATAGGCGGAACACTTTTTGTTCAGCCTACTCGCGAAGAGATCAATGGTTGGGGTACCGTACTTTTCAAAGATCTTTTCCGCGATTTCCTGGTCGAGGGACCATTCTTCCATCTGGAATTTGCGTGATTCGAAGTCTGCGATCGTATTGAATCTTCCCGGAATGTGAGTCGCTACAATGTCCGTATTGGTAATACTCGCCCAATGCCAGATAAGTTTAGCGGTTTGTAGCATGCCCTTGCTTCTAGTGCCTCCTCTGTTGTTCAGATATGTAATAGCGGATGTATTATCGAGCTGACAGCGAATTCTTTTTCCTGATAGAATATCACTAAAGCATTGAATGCCTAGCCAGCATGCCAACATTTCTTGCTCGTTGATATGACTGAGCGATTCGATGGGATTCCAGCGTCCACCCGTACTCCTTCCTTGGCACACTGCCCCCCACCCTTCTCCTGATGCGTCAGAATTCATTGATATGACCGCGTTTCCAGGGTTTATGCTCTCCTGAGCGAAGAAAGGTAGTTTTTCTACGAACCAGGACAGCTCTTGCTTGCACTCCTCGTCGAGTAGGATCATCGCGTCGAAATTCCCACTCCTCGAAATAGGACCTAACTTTCGCTGAAGAATCCTCGAGAATAGACGAGAAAGTTTTGAAGCAAGGAACACGGAGTTTGTCCTGCCCAAAAATTTTGCAAGTTCTCTTCCGGAGACTTGTACTTTTTCTCTAAGAGAAGTAGCCTCTGATTGGATCTGGGCTATTTTTCTGGGCAGTATGAAAAATTTCATGGATACGGTATTGATACCTATTCCCAGAAATTCTATTATTTGAGTGGGCTCGAGAATCGATTTCTCAAAGTTAAGCGCTAAACCCAGCGTGGTGAGAAGATCAATTGTCTTTGCTAGGTGATTGGATAAAGACTCCGCCGTGTCACCGATAATGAGGATGTCATCCAAGTAAATTATGCATATTATGCCCCTGGACCTGAGGTTTTCGATAACGGGTCTCATCACTTAGGTGAAAATGAACGGAGCGGAGGATAATCCGAAAGGTAGCACTTTATAATTGTAGATAGTTTCTTCGACTTGTATGCATAGATACTTTCTATCCTCTTCGTGGATTGGGATGTTGAAATATGCATCAATTAGATCTATCTTTGCACAGAAGTTTCCTTGAAAAATAAGGTCAGAAACCATGTCTACCCTTTCCATCTTGAAATGTTGATAGGCAATGAACTTGTTTAGAGGTTTCAGATTTATAATGGTGCGAGTCCCTCCGTCTCTTTTGGGGATGACGAAAACCGAAGAGAGCCAGATATTGGTCGTGTTTCTGGTTATTTCTATTGCTCCCTTACTGAGCAATTTCTCTACTTCTTGTTTAAGAACTTCGTCTACAGCTTTGTGGGGTCTGTGTTTAGGTATAGAGTGAGAACACGGGCTCGGTCTTCTACCTAAAAAGGGTAGACGATAACCCTTCATGGCTTCTAAGACCCTTCTATCTCGGCAGATATTTTCCCACGACTGTAACTTTTGTTCCCCAACATCAACAGGGGTCTGAGAGAGCGTAACTGACCGATCTGGTTTTCCTTCTCCGAACTGCCGTCTTCGTTGGAGCGCAGCTATTGACTTTCGTATGTCGTTCGCTGGAGAAGATCGGTTCAACTCTTGCATGAGCGCGTTACCGAATAGCGGGGCTCTGACCTCTTCACTGGCGAACCTTGGCGGAATCGATGAATTCTCCACGGGTGCTGATCGATAAGCGGGGAGCGACTTGGTGTCGATCCTCATGCTTCTGAGAATATAGATTTTTTTTTGGAGCACAATAACTTACTATGAAGAAATTGTTTCACCAGTTATAGTATCTTTTACCTTAAGGTATGAGAACCTCTAACCTTAATGCCCTTTCTCGTCTTAAGGCTACAAGGTCTTGGTGTAGAATCGCGGTGTACTTCCCTGCAAGGCGGAGGTATCCCGCTCCTGCATCAGTGTCCGCCTGGGTGAGCGACTTCAAGGCGAATGTCTGAGCGTTAAGCGTCGCTGTAGTGAGTTCATCGAGAGCAGTCAGGCAGGCGTCTCCGACCATAAGTTTGGTTGCGTGATTCGCAACCTGCCTGAGTTGCTCGTCCAGGACTGGAGAAAGCGCCAGAGGTGAACAGGTGAGCGACAACGCGGCGAAATGGGCCTCTCGCTCGGAAAATGGCACATATTTTCCCGCAGCTAGCTCTTCAAAAGGGCGGAGTATGCTTTCCGGCATCTTCACTCTCGTTCGTCTTCTGTGCTCTTCCAGAATCGGAGGGGGCGGTAGCTCTTCCACTGAATGGGGGAATTCTGTTCTTGGTTTTTTATTGCAACCTTTCATAAGAATTTAAATCCTTTTTCAATTAGTGAATTGAATAAAGAGCTTTCGAATTTTATTGCGGAGTTAGCTGATATTGTAACTACCTGCATTTATGAAGTCGCTATGACGCGGAATCTTTGGTGGCCTGAGAATCGAAGAGGCAGATTCCCAGGCTCTTTCTTGGGAAGGTGAAGAGGCGTCTTCTTCTTCGAAGATCTCTTCATCTTCGTCTCTTCCGTCATCGTCTAACGCCTCGATGTCAATGGGATCGTCTTCGAGCTCCCTGCGGAGTGTCTTCTCCCGATCGCATTCGTCGTCCATGTTTAGCAACTCTATAATCAGAGAGAGCATAACACGTTACGTTTTGCGTCATAAACAATCGATCGCGTCAAGGGAAAGCAGCGAAAGATGTTCTCTAACTAAAATATTATTTAGTAGAGTATGAACGTTCGGATCGTTCAATAAGGATACTAGGCATCCTTCATCATGTTTGGATATGGTGTCCATACAGATGTTCCTTTTAGAAAGGAACTCCTTTTTAGCAGAGCTAAAAAGGAGATGTGTTACTCAGTCGAGCACACAAAGAACACTGAGGAGTATGGCAGGACGGGCCGTTTTCTCTCTCGCGCGCGAGAGGTTCCGAGGGACTCTCCCGCCCTCGTTTGAAAGTGTGATCTCAGTCGACCAAGTCGAACAAAGCCATTTGATTGATTTTCGCATTGAGTTATAATAAATATTTTACTTCAACAAACTGTGTTTGTCTAGCAAAATATAACATTATTTATTTAAGGGAAAAGCAATGCGGGAAAAACACGAAAAAGAAAATGAGTACCAAGAAAAAAAGGTACTTATTCCGTTAACCGGAACTCGCGTCGCGGTCAGGGATTAAATAGAGCCGCCCAATTTGGGTTTACGTGTATCCGCCGCTCAAAGTTTGGAGGAAAAAAAGAGGGGATGAAGGGGAAGGGTGAGAAAAGAGAGGGAGTTTTTTGTCAATAGTGTGTGTACATGTATCCGCCGACGGGACCGATCCGGTCACTATTTAACCCCTGGTCGCGGTTCCTTTCGCGTCGCGGTTTGCTCGTTAGCTAAGCCGTACGGCCTCGTTAGCTAAGCCTCGTTATCGTAAACTTTTACTAAGCCTAAGCGTTTTTTTAATGTAAAAATAACTTTTTTTAATGTAAAAAAAAACGCGAAGGAAACCGCGACGCGGGTGTCCGGTTAACGGAAAAAGTGCCGAAAAAAGAAGAAAATTTGGAGTATGTGTTATGAAGCTGACATTGAACAAAGAACACTAAAATCCGTGTAAGACCAATTTTTGTCATCAAAACTATTAATTTTTTTAAAACTGAAATTGTTACATTGTCGTGAAAAAAATTCACAACACCTTCCTAAGAAATCAAGAACAAAATAGATAGAAACTTTTCGTAAGCACAGAGGCTTTCCCGCGCTTTTTTGAATTCAAACTCGGCTATCGCTCCAGCAATCAGTATCTTTCGGTCATCGCTTTTGATTGGTGGAATATATAGGGGGTCATTACGTAATCATCGCTTTTGATTGGTGGAGTATATATTACGTAATCGTAGCTCCACCTCTCAGTATATAAAAAGAGAGCCTATCAGGCGTTCCATTAATTCTAATTATTCTTCTTGTTATCGCTGCTGGCAGAGTTGCCTTTGCTCTTCTGACCCTTGTCTACTTTCTTATTCCGGTTTGAGCCAGTGTAGTGCTCCCCGTTGTTGAGCCAGTTAGTGCTCGTTATTATCGTTCCTTCAAGTTTGAGCCGGTCAGTGCTTTTTGTTTAATTTTGAGTCCGTTAGTGCTCCTTGTTTAGTTGTTAAGCTCGTTAGTGCTCCTTTTCTACCTGTTGAGCCAGTTGGTGCTCCTTGTTGTTTTTGAGCCAGTTCAGTGCTCGTAATTTAGTATTTTTCCTGTTATTTAAGTTTTTAGTGAATAAACGTGTTTATTTAACTTGTGCATCACAAAGCGAGAGAAAACAAGAAAGAAGAATTAGGGCGAGCAAAATCATCTCCACAAAGTCACCACATTTTGGTGCATCGGCCAATAGAAAAACATTGGCCTTAGTCTTTCGTAATAATCCGCGTGGCGATTTCTCTTTCCTGATTTTTTCTCGCTTCATTATCGTTTTTGTTTCGTAATTTAGTTCTCTTAGTATTTCGCAATATCCTGCGTGATACTTCTCTTTCCTGAATTTTTCTCGTTTCGTTATTTTGTTTTGTAATTTGTGGAAACTTGACTGGCGCCTCAGGCCTAAGACCAGTCAAAGTTGGTTGTTGTATCAAGTGGCGCCACAGGCCTAAGACCACTCGATTGCCAAGTTGAACAATAGTTCTCTTGGGACGTTAACGGCAGTTAGTCCGTTGTTGTTTCGAGCCAGAAATGCCGCGTTCCACGGTTGTTGGACGGGTGTTTTTACTGAAATTGGATGCACAAACAGCATGTGCTCAGGTGCTGAAAAACAAATTCCAGCCTTTCGAGTTCATCTTGGAGGATGTGACTGAAATTCTTGCACTTGATATCCAGCAGCTGACCAAGACCACAATCAGACTGAAGAAGAAGGTCCTGGAAGCAGAATTAATTGCACTGAAAATGAGTTCTGCGTTGTCAGAATGGGAGAGAGAAATTCTTCTGCAAGCAGAAGAAGAGCTGAGTCAAAGTCTTGAAAAAGAAAAAGACGATTACGAGAAAAAAAAGAAGATATTTTCACATGGATTTCCGAGATGGAATTCATTGCTTATAATGGCAAGCAGTGCCTCGAGATTATGAAAGAGAGAATTGAAACTTTGAAGAGTGAAAACAAAGAGCTGGTCAGTCAGGATCAGAGAAGAGAAAATCATATAGAGATCGTTGATACTCGGTCAGTTAGTTCCGAAGCTAAAGTAAGCGTAGAAACACCTGCGCCGCTCATTGAGAAAGAAGAAAATTCTGAGGAGAATTAGAAAGAGACAAAGCAAGAGAGGTTCACTCGTGAAGGTGACCACACAAAGGTACCTCAGCTGGTGATACCCATATTCAGAGGTGACATACTAGAATACCAGGTGTTCTGGTCTCACTTTCAACTGGCAATCCATTCAAGCAGAAACTTGAGTCAGGAAGGCAAATTCCTGCATCTGCGGTCCTACTTAATGGGAGAGCCACTCGATATGATCAAGCATCTCGAGCCTACAGCAGGCAACTATCAAATCGCCTTGCAGCGGCTTGAGCGGGCTTATGGTAATGTTGAGCTTCAAATGGAGCACATCAGAAATAAATTGATCAGAGTAAAGCTCGAGGGCATCTCATCAAAGGCGCAACTACAGGCAGTCAGAGAAATGCTCAGCCTTGTTGAGGTCCTGGAGACGAAAGATGAAAGCGCGGATGCGAATACCTTCTTGGCGAAAGAACTGATCTTGAAGTTTCCTGAAAAAACTAGAGAAGAAGCTACTAAATGGAGGCTTTACATGAAGCCATTCAGTCTGAAAGGTCTATTGCTGAAAATAGAAGAACAGCTCACGATGAATTCTTTCGTTGAAGACTACGCAAGACCTGTTGAAAGAGATCAGAAAGAAAAAGTCAAGCAAGTGCACACGGTACATTTGCGCACAGAGGAAAGTCTTGTCTATTCTGTGACAAGCACTCATTCGCAACTTCAAGCAGTTGTAGAGCCGTGCCTGCAGAGCAGAGAAGAAGTATATTCATTCAAAAAGGATGGTGCTTCAGATGTGCCAAACCAGGTCACAGTGCTGCCGATTGCTCGGAAAGATGTATTAAGTGTGGCAAATCGCATCATGATACACTGTGCCTGAAGCAGAGATTGTCATCGAGTTATGGCAACATGAGACATTCTCAGCCCCAAAATACAGCACAGAGGTCTTTTTGGCCGAACCAGAATGAAGGTTTTGGAGGACCAAATCGTTTCTCGAATAATCAGAGTCAGCAATCTATGACAATGCCAGTAAATGACGTGAGGTATCAAGACCCAAGAAGTGGAGAGATGTACGGTAATGTACAAACGACAGCTGTGAGTGTTCCGAATACCGTTCCGTTTCCAGCGGTAACGGTCGGAGCTACTCACGAATTCTCAGACAAGGGACTGCAGATAAGTCGATTCAGACTGCTCTTAATGGACGTGCAGATTCAGCCCGCAGGCTCTGATCGGTGGCACACGGTTCAAGCGATGCTTGATGATGGAGCATGTGCTAGCCTCATAAGCGATCCGCTAGTGAAAATGTTGGGAATGAAGACTGATACCATCTCTCCGATTACGGTCGTGGGAGTGGGAGGAAGCTCCTCTGGAGCTCGAATTTCAAGAGTAGCAAAGTTTGCTATCAAGGCAGGAGAAAAAATCATCAGAGCAGAAGCGTATCCGCATCCTGAGCCTCTGATTATCGAGCAAAAGAGACTCGAACTGAGCATGAAAGACAGGAAGTTCATAAGAAAGAATAACTTGAAGTTAGCAAGTTATGGAGAAGGCAAACAGCCGCAGCTATTGATTGGTGGAAATCTGAGCATCGAATTGCTGGATATAAATGCAAAGAAATTGCCTAGTGGACTTGATATTGATATTCTTTATCGCCAAAGGACAACTGGTTCAGGGTCATCGCTAACATGGTTGACAATGAGAAAATGAAAAAGTAGAAAATCTTCGGAAGAGGACTGCTACTAGTCCCCTCAAAGACAGGATATGTACCGTACGGACACGGGCATAGACAAGGTATATCTGAGATGCAAAGTGTCGCTATGTCACTCAAAGATGACTCAGAGATGAAAGATGTGAGCCAAGAAATGTATACTCTTGAAGTAGAGGCAGAGTTCCAGCAGACTGAGGAAGAAAATGGTCACGGAGAGCTCGAGAGAGCTGTGAAAAACTTCCTAGCTATTGAAGAAGGACAAGAGTTAACAGAAGAAGTGCTGTCTGAAAACGAAAGAGTGGAACTGATGTTCAAGCAGACCTCGTTGAAGGGTCAAGATGGAAAATGGGTGGTTGAATGGCCAATCAAGAGAGAAGTTGCCAATGAATTGGGTTCAAACTTCTACGTTGCAATAGAAAATCTGGCACGCAGTAAGTACCTAAAGGACCAGAAGATTTATGACGAAGCGGAAAAGATATTTCGAGAGCAGTTGAAGCTCGGGCACATTGAAGAAGTACGGAATGGTGATGATCTAGGCTTGGTATACTATAGCCCTCATCTGCCAGTGGTGCGAGAGGAAAAGAAGTCTACGAAAGTACGAATCGTGTACAATGCTTCAAGCAAGCAGACGCACATGTTGAGTGCGAATGACATCATGCACTCAGGACCAAACATGCTGCAAACCATTCCTTGCTTACTGATGAGAGCAAGAGAACAGCCATTCCTATTGTCAGGGGATGTAGAGAAAGCTTTTCATCAAATCAAGCTTCACAAGAAAGACAGAAACTTGACAAGATTCCTGTTCTACAGAAACAGAGACAAAGCTTTGAAGAATCCAAAAGATCAGTCCAATATGGTGCACTACCGCTTCAAGGTGGTACCTTTCGGCTTCAAAGCGAGTCCTTTCTTGTTGAATGCTGCTATCAGACTGGAGATGCAAACCAAAGCATTGTATGAAGGAGCACAAGACCCTGTACTCAAAAGAGTGGCGGAAGACATCGAAAAGAACACATATGTCGACAACATCTTTGTCGGCGCACTACATGAGTCAGAGATGATTGAAAATAATTCCAAGGGGAAGGAACTCTTACAAGAGATGGGCATGAACCTAAGACAATTTGTTTCTAATTCACAGAGACTCATGGCACTGGTAACAACCAATGAAAGTGGACTCGACGAGAATTTAACCATCAAATTGCTCGGAATACCATGGCAAGCTCAGAAAGATGTTCTATTGACCGGTACAAATACGTTGATAAGATTCCACCCAGATCAAGGTCGTGTAACATTGAGCAAGGTTCTTTCGGTCATCGCTTCGGCTTATGACCCACTAGGTTTGGCATCGCCACTCCTGGTCAAGCTGAGGTTGTTCCTTGAAGGAATATTGCTTTCGAGAGAAGACAGGAAGAAAGCCAAATGGAAAGATCCTCTCAGCGAGGAAGAAGTAAGCGAATTTTTGAGACTTGTGAATCTCACTGAAGGATTTATTATGGAAGTGCCAAGATACACTGGCCACAAAGAGCCTGATGAATCAGGAAGATACGCCAACGTGTGTCAGCATGACATTGTTGCATTTGCGGATGCATCTGGAAAAGCGTACGGTGCTGCGGTATACAGCGTCAGCAGAGAGAAAAGTGAGCGAAGTGTCAAATTGATCGAGGCAAGATCAAAAGTAGCTCCTGCAAGACAGAAGCTCACTATTCCTAAACTGGAATTGAAAGCCATCGTACTGGCACTGCAAAGAGTGAAAACAGTACTGTTCGCAAGAGGTAAACTGGACAAGAACAGTGATGTTATCATATACTCTGATTCTACTATCGCGCTCTATTGGATTCACTCCAAGAACAATGGAGTAGTTCACAAACCTTATGTGCGAAATCGGTTGAAGGAAATCAATCAGTTGGAGAAAGAAATACGGCTCATGGAGCAAGGAGATATGACTTCAAGCAGGAACATAGCATATCACTATGTCAAGACGAAAGAAAATCCTGCTGATTGTCTGACACGAGGGCTCTCAGGCAAGGCTTTGAATGAGGCTGAATTGTGGTGGAGGGGACCCGAATGGTTGAGTGAAGAGAAGGCAAACTGGCCCCTGTTTGAACTCGGTTTGAACGAGGAACAGAAAACGGAAGTAAAAAAGGAGATCTTGGAAGAGAAGGAAGTTGTGGTAGTTTCTGCCTTTGCGAAAATGGACGGAAAACAATCGAAAGTGGAAAGGCTACCTGGCTCCAAGCCATGGGGGACATCCCGAAGAATGTGTGACTTGATAGAAGAAACCCAAGAATTCCTGAGAACACTGGCTATTTCAAAAGAGCTGCTTCAAAAGTATTTGAGCGAAGAAGGAATTCTTCCGACTGATTGGGGAAAGTGGCTTGAGACGGAAAGGGATCCGGTAAGAGAGAAAGAAGACGCAAAGGAAGTCATAATTCGATGGCACCAGAAGCTTTTCTGGAATGACTTGATGAACATGATTCCAAATGAGTCTAAGAAAGGTGGTGTCAATGGAGTCACGCTTGGTAAGGACGAAAAGGGAATTCTCAGAATTCATTATAAGCGACTGAAGAACGCCGATTTACCATTCAGTATTACAAGACCAATTCTGCTGTGGCCATACAGTCACTTAACTGAGCTTATAATTCATCAAGCACATCTTGAAACGCTTCACATGAGTTGCTTTGGAACACTCACGCAAGTCAGACAGCATTACTGGTTTCCGAAAGGGAAGGTTGTCGTCAAAAAAAGTTCTCAAAGTCTGTATCTTGTGCCAAAGATACAACAAAAGAGCGTATCCTTATCCAATGCCTCCTCCACTCCCGGTGGAAAGAGTCAGACGGCATGCTCCGTTCGAGAATGGGGGCATGGACTACCTAGGTCCAATGTACTACAAAATTGGAAAGGCCAATGAACGTATTCTTGTATGATGTGTTGCCAGAAATATTTGCTCATTGTCATTGCTATTAAATATTTAATGTAAGCTTTAGTAGTATTCATTAGTTGATATTTTAAATTTTACTGTGTTGGATTTTTACTTCTGTCGTGTATTAGACTTCTGACGAGAGAGTTAGGCCTAGGCGTATCTAGAAAGTAATAGTATCTGTATCGGAGCTTAGGTAGCTGGTGATATAAGGAAATCTGTTCTTGAACCCGTAAACCCGTCAAATTCTTCATCATTCTACGAAGTTCGTTTCTTGGCAGACCATTCGGCGGTGCCTAGGTGGGTTCGAGCTGTTGCTGGGGACACCTTCAGTCCTCTGCCCAGGTCCTCTTCCCTGGCTCTTATGCCTGGAGGCAACTCCCGCCCCCAGGCAGAGGACGGTGAGAACCTGCTGAAGCACTGCTGTACTGGTCGGATCTTCTGGGCGGATTTTCTGGTCGGTCGGTGGCAGAATGTCGTGAAAAAAATTCACAACACCTTTCTAAGAAATCAAGAACAAAATAGATAGAAACTTTTCGTAAGCACAGAGGCTTTCCCGCGCTTTTTTGAATTCAAACTCGGCTATCGCTCCAGCAATCAGTATCTTTCGGTCATCGCTTTTGATTGGTGGAATATATAGGGGGTCATTACGTAATCATCGCTTTTGATTGGTGGAGTATATATTACGTAATCGTAGCTCCACCTCTCAGTATATAAAAAGAGAGCCTATCAGGCGTTCCATTAATTCTAATTATTCTTCTTGTTATCGCTGCTGGCAGAGTTGCCTTTGCTCTTCTGACCCTTGTCTACTTTCTTATTCCGGTTTGAGCCAGTATAGTGCTCCCCGTTGTTGAGCCAGTTAGTGCTCGTTATTATCGTTCCTTCAAGTTTGAGCCGGTCAGTGCTTTTTGTTTAATTTTGAGTCCGTTAGTGCTCCTTGTTTAGTTGTTAAGCTCGTTAGTGCTCCTTTCTACCTGTTGAGCCAGTTGGAGCTCCTTGTTGTTTTTGAGCCAGTTCAGTGCTCGTAATTTAGTATTTTTCCTGTTATTTAAGTTTTTAGTGAATAAACGTGTTTATTTAACTTGTGCATCACAAAGCGAGAGAAAACAAGAAAGAGGAATTAGGGCGAGCAAAATCATCTCCACAAAGTCACCACAACATAATAAAGTTTTCTTATTACCAGTTCAGTGAAAAAAAAATTTTCATTGTTAATTTTCAGAATCGTGAGCACTTATGATGCTCTCTTCAAGACTTTACTTCAAGCAAAGTCCAAAGTTAGTTGTATTTACCCGATTATTTCTTTACAAACTATATTTTTGGGCACTTTGTTACTTGGGGGGACGCACTTTAATTGAGGATCCAGGTCACTTTTTACTGATTTTTCGCTTAGGCTTAGGTGAAATTTATGCTAACGAGGCCGTACGGTTTAGGAAAGAGACCGCAGGGAAAAATGTCTCAAATAATCAATTTTTTGTCGATTCAGTTATTTAATTTTTAAACAAAAAAGCCCATCCAATTGAAGTGCGCTCCCCCCAAGTAAAGTGCGACCCCCTAAGTCACATTGTGCCTGACTATGACAGTTATGATTGATAACGTTAACATCCGATAAAATTTTTTTACATGGGTGATAGTGGAGAAGTGTGGTGCCGTCGAATTTTAGAGTGTTCAAACTACTGTGTTCATGACACCATTACTCTATTTTTTTGACAAATTTAGTCACTGAATTTTCAAAAAACTGAGCTCTAATCTACTTTAGCCGTCCAATGAAAGTTTACTTGTCCAATCAAAAATACTGGTAACTCAGCTCTCCAGACGGTCTCTTTAGCCTAAGCCTAAAAAAGCTTCAGAATACCACAACCCGTAGAACCAGAAATCCATATCCCATCTTTTAAAAAAAACACTATGATATGCAGGAATTTCGGCGCTTCATGTCTTCGAAATTACAATTTTATAACACATTCATAACTTCTTTCAAATATCACATAGAGCGAGCTCGTTTCTACAACAACAAAAAAGTTATGAATAAGCAGAGCATTGAGTTTTTGTGGCATAACAAAATGGTCTTAAAAATTGGAAATGCAAAAGAACAGAGCCTGGTTTAAGCAGCACTTCCTGAATTTTTTGTATTGATAACCGTTTTTCAAAGCCTAGAGAAGTCCCAATTTGGTATAACAGATCGGGGAAACAGATATTAGACTACTGCTGACATTGCGTCACAAGAAGTTCATCATGTCAAGGGAGGTTTAAAATGGGTAATAAAATTTTCAAATTTCTCATCGAAAATAAAAAATTACATTTGATACTCGGCTTTTCCGTAAAATGATTCCAAATTTTGCAAATCTGCAGCAGTTGGATACCATTTGGTTGTCTAAGATGACAACGCTCAAGGCAGAAGGGGAAGCCCTCGCCATCAAGAAAGCTCATCTTCGGCAGCTCAGAAGTCAGAACAGCTCTCGATTATGTAGTAGTAGATTGCCCGCCGTAGGTCTCCGGCTGGGTAGACGAGGTCTTCTTTGACATGGCTCAGAGAACAATAACCTTACTTACATCATTTATCTAATTACATTTATTTCTCTTTCTCTCTCGGGGTTTATTTGGTTTTTTTGAGAGAGAAAGGAATCACTGGTATAAGAACTTAACAACAGATGTCGGGCTATTCCACAAATCTATACTTCTTAAAAGTGTGTGGTCACAGCGACACGAGAATAAATGACTAGTTGTATGTGGCTCTTCTAAACATTTTGGGCAAAGAGGGGATTGGGCAGCTCCTATTCTGTGTAGGTAGCTGTTGAGGGAACTTGCATACTGGGTGTTTCTTGCAACCCGCACTAAAAAATTTTGCGCATAGATTTTTGAACTCGCGCCAAGATTTTCAAGCGCATAGATTTAAAAAATTGTGCGAAGTTCAAATTTTCAAAAAAAGCGCGAAATCTAATTTTGAAATTTTAAATTCAAAAAAGCGCGAAAATTAATTTTGAAATTTTAAATTCAAAAAAGCGCGAAAATTAATTTTGAAATTTTAAATTCAAAAAAGCGCGAAAATTAATTTTGAAAACTTGAACTCAAAAAAGTGCAGAAATTAATTGTGTAAAAAAATTATTTCTGATTTGAATTTGAAGTTCGATCAAGGCATTTTTTTGTTGCAGGTTCTCGAAGGGCAGATAAAGGAGAGAGGCAGAAGAAGAAGAAAAAACGTTTTTGAACCTGATTTTTAAGAATCCAAGTTTGTTGCATTCGTGTGCAGTCACTTATTCTCAAAACCATTAAATTGTCTTGCTCTATCAATTTTTCTTCAACTTTATTGTCGAATTTCCTTTCTTTCTCTCTCCTCCCTCCCTCTGTCTCTTGTTGGCTGACTCTACTTGTTTTCCTATTGCCCTGCGCTTTCCGATCTCCTGATTCTACGGAACAGTTCGAGATTGGGGTGTTAGGGTGGAAGGAAATGAACGAGGAGCCTATTTTAATCTCCCTCTCTCTCTCCCCCTCTTTGAGTCTAAGCGAATTGAATAAAACGATTTGAATAAAAACTTGTTTGCTGCAAAACAGTCACCAGACAACTTAAAGAAGTCATTGAATGAAACTTATTCTAAGACATTCCTTAGAATGTTTTAAAAGTTTACAACATAATGTACAAATCAAGTTTTAAGTAGATAATCTGTTTTGCGAAGAAAAAATTTATATGTTGGGCATTTGTCAGGTGATCCTTAAAACGAGACAAGAAAGCATCAGAACAGAATGAGAAGAGTCATGACAGAAAAAGATGTGACTAATCACTTTCTTCTCGTATTGTTTCACCTAAAATTATGCCTGTACTGAATTCGCAACTGCATGAAATTGACTCCTCTCCCTCACTCTCTTTCACTCTATTACTCCGTCTCTGTCTCGTCTGTAGTAATTCAGCTCTGAATATTTCACTTTCTTCAAAACTCCTCAAGTACATATAATTTGAATTATATGAAAAAGAAGGCGAAGAAAAAAAGAAGAGTGTTGCTGCTGCTGCTGCCTGCACACCGTTCTCCACCGCAATCCTCTCTTTCTTACTTTCTCGCTCTCTTTATTCCTCTGTCTGTGTCTTGACTGTAGTAATCGAACTATGTATATTTCCCTTTTTTTCAAAACTCCTCAAGTACATATATTTCGAATTGGATGGGAAAGAAGGCGAAGAAAAAAGAACAGTCGTGCTGCTGCTGCCTGAGCACCGTTCTCCACCGCAATCCTCGTTCTCCTCCTCTTTGTCTCTCCCTTTCTCTCTCTCTTCAAAGTTCTAAAAATCAAAAATTCATTTTAATGGGTACGTATTCAAAAACATTTCCGAAAAAGTTCCAGTTTGCGAAAAGGACTTCATAACGAAAGGCGAACATAAAAAGAAAAAAATGCACGAGAGAAATCACAAAGTTTAATGTTCGATGAGTCTGTTCGATTACTTTTCTTCATTTGCACCTCTTATTTATTTGCTTTTCCTCTACGAAATGAAAGAGATAAGAAGGCTAAAATGTAAAAGAGTAAGAAGGGACAACATTGTAATTAGGTAAACACGGACCAAAAAAAGAATCTGGAGCTGATAAGACATCGTTTTCTGCCACGACGACTGAATAAATGGACGTAAAAGTGATTTTAAATGAATTCTACAACCAAAAAAACTCTAAGCGCATAGATTCGGACATAGATTGTATATCTCATAGAAAAGTTATAAGCGTTAAAAGACGAAAAATTTTACCTAAAACGAGAGGTCTTTTTAGATAATTTTTTTCATCTACTTTCAGTTTTTTTTTCTTGTTGAAATCTATAGTCAAATGTTCGAAAAAAGCTGAATTTTCATACCATTTCATCATTTCCAATCAAAAGTCAGTATTCATTCTTTCCCAGGCTTTTAAAAAACTAACCCGCACTTCAAAAATCATGCAAAAAATAAAATCTCGGAGAAGAGGTTTTTTTCCAAATTTTTTTTATTTTGTAGATAAAAAAAATAAAAAACATACTGAAAAAACCAGGATCAGGAAGTCTAATCAGGAAGTTTCCTGATAAGAAAATTCAAATAAAACCTGTATGTATCTGACTGGGTTCCATGACACCTTGCAGAGCGACACCTTGCACCGCGCACTTTGCAGAGCGACACCTTGCACCGGACACCTTGCAGAGCGACACCTTACACCGGACACTTTGCAGAGCGACACCTTGCAGAGCGTTGTTTTGCAGAGCGTTGTTTTGTATATTGTCTCTAGTGCACTTTCCGTTTAGTAGTTTCAGTTCGCAGGTTATTTCAATTATGTGTGCAGAAGAGTTTCGGTGATTTGGGAATTCGAAAAGAGTTTGCATTGAAGGTATGCAATTTCATCATTTATGCAATTTCATTTAATGTATGCAATTAATGTATTCTTGTATTCATCATGTAGGCAATTTCATCATTTAATGTAAATCATTTAATGTTTTTCTGATGTAAAAATAATTTTCTTCTTTCTATTGCTGTTGATAACACCTTCAATCTTCTTTCCATTGACTTATTATGTTTTCGGTACTTCTTTACTTCGTTACATGCTCCTCCCCCTGCATTTTGCGAAGTATTTCTATACGGCCTCGTAAGCATACATGGTATCTAAGCCTAAGCTTTAAAAAATCAGTGAAAAGTGACCTGACCCCCATGTAATGTGCGCCCCCCCCCCCAAGTAGCAAAGCGCCGAAAAGCAATTCATTTTGGAAAAGTATTTTAGAAAAACGGTTCTTTTCAACTTGGGAGGGCGCGCTTTACTTGAAGGGGTTTTTGAAATAACTTTTTTCAAAGAATTTTTTTACATTAAAAAACGCTTTGACTTAGGAAAAAAATTTCGCTAACGAGGCCGTACGGCTTAGGCGAACGAAACCGCATAAGAAATTGTATATATTTTTGTATTTTTTAACATGTTTTGAACGCTTCGATAATTTCATCATTTATGCAATTTCATTTAATGTATGCAATTAATGTATTGTATTCATCATGTATGCAATTTCATCATTTAATGTTAATCATTTAATGTTTTTCTGATGTAAAAAATAATTTTCTTCTTTCTATTGCTGTTGATAACACCCCCACTCTTCTTTCCATTGACTTATTATGTTTTCGGTACTTCTTTACTTCGTTGCATGCTCCTCTCCCCTGCATTTTGCGAAAATCATCTACATTCTCTCCTCCTTCCGTTCTATTCTACTTTTCCTATTTTACTTCTCTGTTCACTCTTTCTGCCTTTCCCCACTCCTTTTTCAACTCGTTCGTCGCGTACAAACATGCCTTATAGCGGTTTTATTTAACGCCTGCCAAAATGTTTGAGTGCGAGTGAGCTATGCTTCAAATAAGTGCAGATATTCATGTTCTTTTATCTCACTGTTGAGATGCAATTTCTTCCTACGTGCAAAAAAATACGTGTTCCCACGGACGAAGCACCTCATCGATTGCTGTGCGGTTTCTCCAGTGAAGGAAGAGAAGGCGGAGGCCGAGGAGGCGGGCGAAGAAGGTAAGGTGACGGAGGCGGATTCAGAGGAGGCAGAGGCGGTTTCTCTGCTAAGAGGAAGATGTACGATGATGATAATGAAGAGGAAGAGAACGATGAGAATGGCCAAGGTGAGTTTAGTTCATTTGAGGAAGCGCATGTTTTCAGTGAAATTTCTGCTTAATGTAATCATGTAAGAAATGGTTGTGTTTCAGATAAGAGCTTCAAATTGTCTAGATAAGAGATGTTTCAGATAAGAGATTTGCTTTTAGAAATTAAAACCTCGACTAATTTACTAAGATTTTGTAAACTTGCGGAATTTACTGAAAAATCTGCCTCAGGCTTTCTTTGTTTGTTTGTTTATATATTTTAAAAAACCTTTACCCTCATTGCAGGTAACCTTACGATAGCGTCGGGTTCATTGAGAAAGCAAGACTGGAAGAGCTCTTTTGGTCTTTTCAGATACTCAATTCCTCGTCTCACATGAGGCTCACATTTTAGCACTGGACCATGAAAAGATTTCTTTCCCAATTTTTTTTGTTGCAAAGTTTGATAGTAGAAGTACAAACGCTCAGCTTCCGATATCATGCGACGTGGATTGCCATTAGAATGAGAAAATCCGCTCACGATGCTCCGGTTCTTGTTTAGGTTTAAAATTGAATGAAAGTAATAAGCAAACAATTATTTAGATTGAAATATAAAAAAAAAGTTTGACGATCGCTTTTTAAAAGCCATAATTGTGAATACAATGAAATCAAAAACTTTTTTGAAAAAGTAACACTTAACGAATCGGCTTTTTTACATGAAAGCTTTCTTAGGAGTTCTAATTTATTTAATCAATACCAATGATGTTTTCATCAATGATCGTAGCTTTGTAAACAATGTACATTTCACTTTGCTTCTGTTGTTTCTCAATTGATTCATACGTTGGGGAGCTTGTGAAGATTCGGTTATCCAATGTGTTTTTGAGCGAGTTTTAGGTAATTTGAATCGGGCAAAGACATTTTGCTCATACTGAAAAAATTTGCCCTGAATTTACACTTTGAGTTTCATTTTCTGTAATATTTTGATATATCTTTTGCTTTATTGTTAAGCTACTATCAATCATCAGCTAAAACAGTATCCCTAAGCCTTTCTTATGAACAAAAGGTTTCATCATTCATCATTATTTTATTTATTGCAATTCTAAGTAGAAATTTTTTTTTGTTGAATGAGACTTATTTATTTACTTGCAAATAAATCAAACTTTTAATACGCGAATCGAGATAATCAACAACAACAAAAAACTCCACATAATTTGAGCGAGACACGTAGTTTATAATGACGGCGGGCGAAAAAATATGAAAAGTTTCGTCTGCTCCAGGCAAGAATCTTGCCACAGGGTAATCGATGGCCAAAAACACTAAAATTTATTATTCTTTTCTTTTATCTAGAAGCTCAATCTTCACATCGTTTGAGCTAAATTCGATCTCTAGTGAATAGAATTTTGCACAATTGTTTTTAATTGTCTTTATAGGCTGATTGAATAATAACAGAATCACAGTTTTAACAGGTAATAACAAATTTAACACTCAAATCCTATTCATCTTTTCCGCTATTTCTCCACCCCTCCCCACAAAGTGAGTTCGCTTCCGTGACTTTGAAGGCATCTGATGCGTTTCTTCACACTGAACGTCATTCTGGAAAAAAAACTTCGATTATGAAAATAAATAATTAAATGAAAAACCTCTGGTTTCCAAATTGAGAACGAATTGCTAGAGTTCACAGCTATTTACTGGATAAAAAGTCAAAAATAAATCGAAAAATATAAATTTCGTCTACCAACTTACGAAGAAAAAAACACCTAATTACTAATGCGAACAAAATTGCTCCAAAAAGATCAAACATGTAAAATTTAGTCTTCCCGAAAATATTATTCTTAATAAAAAAGGAGCCAATGCTGACCCGATTACACCGCGGGTAAAAAAAAATCTATGCGCTCTCCAAAAACCACGAAAAACATCAAAATCTATGCGCTTGGAGAAAAATTTTCTTCGGAACTTTCGTAGGGAAAGACCAAATCATCGAAAAAATTGAATTTTGAACTCTAAAATTTCAAAAATATATGCACTCGAAAAAAGTTGTGCGGGTGCTAAGAAACAACCTGGCTAATAATTGAACAAATTAAACAAGCCTAATTGAGAAAATTTTTAAAATTAAGTCAATGAAAAGTTATTAATTGAATATGAAGATCTTTCATCAACAACTCTTCCTATTTTCATCGCTTTCTTAAATGACAGCGAAAACATTTTTCCCTTGTCTTTAAAACGTGAAGTAAACTCACCCCTTTTCCAGTTCCTTCTCCAATATGGTCACTTCCCCTTCTGAGAGTTGAGCCAATGCTGCTTGAATCTACAACTAGACCGAATCCTCCTTCGACTCTAATCTCCACACACAAACTCATTCTCAATCAACGCCTTTTCGATGAAAAAATGTCTGAGTAGAATGCGTAGTCATCTTCGTTTTTGAAATCCCACTCCTAGTTTCCCGGAAGTTGTGGTTCTTCACGGTGTTTTTGCCTCTTTCTCTGAGCCGTCCGTTTCAGGGAAGTAGCCGTCGGCAAGGTAGCTTCTATGGCCGGTGAAAGATACGCAGCCGTCATGTTTCGGTCCATTACGCGTACCAGCGGTTCTTCAGCGCGTTGAACGGCGTGGAAAGTAACCTGATATGTGGAAAGTAACCTGACCCCCTCCCAGAGTAAAGTACGCCCTCCCCCAAAGAAACAAATTGCCAAAAATTCGATAAAACAGTAAAGTGCATGGAAAATGCCCAACGTATTAACGTGTGTACGAAGTTTTGGGGTGCAAAGTGTCGTATTAACGTGGGTACGAAGTTTTGGGGTGCAAAGTGTCGTATTAACGTGGATACGAAGTTTTGGGGTGCAAAGTGTCGTATTAACGTGGGTACGAAGTTTCGGGGTGCAAAGTGTCGTATTAACGTGTGTACGAAGTTTCGGGGTGCAAAGTGTCGTTTTAAAAGAAAAAGATAATTTTTAAAAAGAAACAGCATAATCGAAAAACAAGAAGAAAAAATGTTGGGTACAAAGTTTCTGGGTACGAAATGTCGCGATACGAAGTGTCGTATTAACGTGGGTACAAAGTGTCGAGATACGAAGTGTCGCGGTATGAAGTGTCGGGTACGAAGTGTCGTGGGTACGAAATGTCGAGGTACGAAGTGTCGCGGGTACGAAATGTCGCGGTACGAAGTGTCGAGGGTACGAAGTGTCGGGTACGAAGTGTCGGGTACGAAGTGTCGAAAATACGAAGTGTCGTGATACCGTGCGGCCCCCTAAGTAAAATTGCGCCCTGAATTTCCTTACGAGTTTCATCAAGAAGCTTTTTAAAAAAAACAACTATCATAGCGAAAAATAAGGACTTGAGAGTCATAAAGATCACTGACCGCAGATCTGTTGTGCACCACGATTTCTACCACGTCCTTCTAAGTCCATTTTTGGTAGGGGACTCTTGTAAACCAGAACTTTAAAAAAAAAACAATTCAACACGGACTCACATTTTGACATCAGTAAAATCTACAACAACAAAAAAGCTATCGGAAAAAAAACAAAAATCAAAAAGCTATCGGAAAAAATCACCAATCATCGAGAGAGAAAACTCCGAAAGAAAAAAAAACCGAGAGAAAAACAAATTCAATCCATACATAATTGAAATAACCTGCGAACTCAAAATACTAAACGGAAAGTGCACTAGAGGCAATATACAAAATAAAGCTCTGCAAAATAACGCTCTGCAAGGTGTCGCTCTGCAAAGTGTCCGGTGTAAGGTGTCGCTCTGCAAGGTGTCGCTCTGCAAGGTGTCGCTCTGCAAGGTGTCCTGTGCAAGGTGTCGCTCTGCAAGGTGTCGCTCTGCAAGGTGTCGCTCTGCAAGGTGTCGCTCTGCAAGGTGTCGCTCTGCAAGGTGTCCGGTGCAAGGTGTCGCTCTGCAAGGTGTCGTGTTACCATCTGACTGTATGTGAGCAAATTAGTTTTACTTTTTTACGGTTAATAACGGTTGGCGAGCAAAACAGTGCGCAGCCTTAGCAAACGTGCCTCTCAAATTAGTAAATAACAGAAAATTAGAGCACCCGTGTCAGGTCAGGTCAAGACTTGTAACAGGTTTATTAATCGCCAATCGATCTTTATCTTGGAATACACTTTGTATATCCGACACTTTTTATAATCGAAACTTTGTACCCGCGACACTTCGTATCCGTCACTTTGTACTGCGACACTTTTTATCCGACGGTTTTGCTCTTATTCCCTGAGGCCGTATGCAGGGAAAACAGATTATAATAATCTGGATTATTATAAAAAAATTTACATCGAAAAATTATTTTCACATTGAAAAACGCTTAGGCTTAGTAAAAGTTAACGCTAACGAGGCCTTACGCCTTAGACTAATGAGACCGTATCACAAAAAATGCCACTCTGCACTGTCTGGCGTCTAGTATGCCCGTGAGTATATAAGAGCCTAAGAGCCGTATATGCAAAGGGCCAATGATTCATATTCACTGTCAGTGGACATCATCTAGCTATGCACCGTCCGCGCGCTAGCAGGACCAAAAATCGTATTGTATTGTTCTGTTCCAAGTATTTTAGATCATGTTTCGTTAAGGAAAAAAACAATTTTTGCGCGTAACTTCCACTCAAAATACCCCACGCCAGACTGCGTCTCTACCTTTTCTTAATGTATTGTTCCTAAGCCGTACGGTCTCGTTCCTAAGCTGTATATTCTCGTTCCTAAGCCGTACGACATCGATAGCGTAACCTTTGCCTAAGCCTAGCAGTAAAAACATGAAAAAAACTTTTTTCTTGAGTTTCTGAATTGATCGCCTGAGTGATTGAAATGGTTCCATGAATTTTTTTATCACGTCTTTTCGCACCGCGACAATTCGCAGTCGTCTTTTGCAATATTTTTCTCCAAAGCTCCAATTGTGTTGCTATTCGTTGTATACGGTCTCTACGCTAGCGTAATCTTCAACTGAGTCTAAGCACAAAGTCCAATGAAAAAATACACTCTGCACTGTCTGGCGTCTAGTATGCCCGTGAGTATATAAGAGCCTAAGAGCCGTATATGCAAAGGGCCAATGATTCATATTCACTGTCAGTGGACATCATCTAGTCCGCGCGCGAGCAGGACCAAAAATCGTATTGTATTGTTCTGATCCAAGTATTTTAGATCATGTTTCGTTAAGGAAAAAAACAATTTTTGCGCGTAACTTCCACTCAAAATACCCCACGCCAGACTGCGTCTCTACCTTTTCTTAATGTATTGTTCCTAAGCCGTACGGTCTCGTTCCTAAGCTGTATATTCTCGTACCTAAGCCGTACGACATCGATAGCGTAACCTTTGCATAAGCCTAGCAGTAAAAACATGAAAAAACTTTTTTCTTGAGTTTCTGAATTGATCGCCTGAGTGATTGAAATGGTTCCATGAATTTTTTTATCACGTCTTTTCGCACCGCGACAATTCGCAGCCGTCTTTTGCAATATTTTTCTCCAAAGCTCCAATTGTGTTGCTATTCGTTGTATACGGTCTCTACGCTAGCGTAATCTTCAACTGAGTCTAAGCACAAATTCCAATGAAAAAATACTTGGAAAGAACTCGATTGTGAAATTTAGGATGTGAGTTGTCATGGTGCGAAATATATATATTCTTTATTCCAGTTTGGTAAACACGAAGTATACAAACGGATAAGCTGTCACATAAGTGATTTCAGTTATTGCACAAGAAATGAGAGTAAATCGAAACGAAAGACAAACGTTCAGTCAAGTAAAACGTAATTTACTGTTAGTAACGATCAAACTATGGTCTAAATTGAGAATATGTTTTTTGAATAGTGAAGAAGAGGGCAATAAAACTATTTCAGAGGAAAGAGAGTTCCAAATATTCATACATCGAGAAACACAAGTGTTATGACAATCTGGCAATTTGAAAGGGAGTGCTAGTCTAAGAGAGTGAGAATTCCTGTGAGGGTATGGTGATGGTTGTATTGTGAAGAGATTTGCGGGGTCAACAATGATATTGCTGTGAATTGATTTATGTATGAAACAGAGGTCTTGGATATTACGTCTGTATTCAAGGGAGAAGAGAGCTAATTTTTTTAGGCGAGAGGGATAGTCAGTAGGAGGATAACTCGCTCTGGCGAAGACACGTCTAGTAAAATTTCTTTGGACACGCTCTAAATCGTTGACGAGTCCAATGGAAGTGGGAGACCAGAGCTCGCAGCCATATTCTAGAAGAGGAAAGATATAGGTTTTGTATGCTCTCAAGAGTACCTGTACAGAGGACGTTTTGAATGAGCGCAGAAGCGTGTTGACTGCCTTAGTGGCGTTACTAGATACAATATCAATGTGACGAGAGAAAGTGAGCGATGCATCATAGTATATTCCTAAATCTTTCACCATAGACTGAGACGGTAGATTATACTCACCTAAGGTATATATAGTGTAGATGTTACTCGGGCCACAATGTGTGATGGAACATTTAGGATGAGAAATAGTGAGAGACCAGGTTAATGAATAATCAGAAATCTTATCAAGAGCAGATTGCAAAGATTTAGGGCAATCGGAAAATATCTTGACATCATCAGCATATAGGAAACAGAATACGTTGGAGGGAAGAAGATCAACGATATCATTTATAAAAATAGTGAACAACAGAGGTCCTAATGAGCTACCCTGAGGAACTCCCAAAGAAACGAATTGTTTGTCAGAAAATGAATCATCAACTTGCACGCGGAATGACCTGTCAGAGAGGAAAGATTGCACTAGAGAAAGGAGAGAGGAGTTAATGCCAGAACAACCGAGTTTGTAGAGAAGTGCCCTATGGTTTACAGAGTCAAACGCTTTAGAAAAATCGATCAAGCAAATATCAAAGGAACGCTTCCTGGATATGAATGAAAGGTATACAGAGTGTGCTTGAACCAAAGATGATACAGTAGAACGCTTGGTACGAAATCCAGACTGGTTTGTATTCAGAATATTTCTCAGCTCAAAATGCTCTTAGATAAGGTTGAAGATGTGTTTTTCAAAAACCTTAGAGAGGGATGAGACAAGAGTAATGGGGCGATAGTTATTGGCTTCAGATTTAACTCCTTTCTTAAAAATTGGCTTAATTATACACGACTTCCATTTATGCGGGTAATAACCAGTAGTCATACAATTGGAAAAAATTATAGAGAGGGGTATTGAAATAGTCAAGCTACACATTTTCAAGAGTAAGTTGGGTATGTGGTCAGGAGATGTATTGATTTTGGGGCGAAGATGAGAGATGATCTTGTGGATATCGACGGAATAGATGGTACAAAAGTGGATGAGAGGAGTGGAAGAGGATGCTTTGGAAAGAGGGCCATAGAAGGGTTCAGGATTTGAAGTTGAAAACAGATCAGCAAATGCATTAGCACGTTCTAGAGAAGAAGTTACAGGTACACCATTTACAATCAAAGAAGTGGGAAAGTTCTTAGATTGGTACGATTTGCAATGACTCGGTAAAATAATTTGTAATTTTTGGGTAGGAAAAGTGAATCTTCGCGTTTGCATTCGAATTTAAAAATTTCCTTGTGAAGTTTCTTACAAGTTCTGGTAGTAACTGAGCAAAGAGGAGAACGCTTCTTACTTCTTTGAAGAAAGCTGAAGAGTTTACGAATTTTGGCGGGATATTGAAGATGTGGTTTCTTAGGTTTTGAATGAGGGACATGATCAATAATGATAGAGCGGAGAAAATCTGTTAGATATTCTACACATTGGTCAATTGTGAGAGAAGAGAATATGATAGTCCAGTTAACAGAAGAAATAGCATTGTTAATCATGTTCCAGTCGGCATTGCGCCATTGCGGTTGATACGAGGTTGGGACATTGCGAAATGAGATACATGACTTTGATATATGAAAGGAAACGGATAGATGATCACTAGTAGAGAAGGGGGGAGAGGTGGAGCATTTGGTAATAAGGTTGTTATAATTACAAAAAACATAGTCTAGAATGTTAGAAATTCGAGTTGGAGAAGTAACAAACTGTGTTAAGTGATGATCAGAAAAGTATTGCAAAAAATGGTTAGACACTGAGCAATTAACAGGAGCAGAGAGATTTGACCACGTTATGTTAGGGAGATTGAGGTCTCCGCAGATTATTGTTGGATAAGGTAAAGTGCTGTGAGTAATCAAAAAGTCAGTAAATAGATTAAGGCGATCAGCAGTCGAGTTAGGAGAGCGATAACATGACAAAAGGCGTAGTGAAGGAAACGGGAAAGAAAACTTGTGGTTAGGGTAAATATCAACAGCAATACATTCTATCGAGTTTTAGTTATGAGCGGATAAACAGAAGATGGAGTCTGCAGAAAGTGGCGTTTTACCCGTGTTTTGTAGGTCATCACAAGGTCTAAGTTTCTTCTTATTTGAAGTTTCTGTAGACCAAGAGATTGTAGGCGGTCTTCATAACTCAGCGCAGCCTGACTGGTTCTTTTGAATATCCACTTGGTGAATTTGCGCTGAACATTTTCAACCATTTCAATATACTTCTTCATGTGTGGGGACCATATTACAGCACAGTACTCCACTATAGGTCTCACATAAGAAACGAATAATTTTTTGTACAAGTTAAGGTCTCTATATTTGAATGTCCTCAGAATGTAACCACTTCTGGCATTCGCTTTCTTACGCATTGTTTCCATGTGTTGAGAGAAATCTAGTGAGTTGGAGTATTCAACGCCCAAGTCACGCACTACGTTGGATTCCGGCAAACGTTCCCCTGAAAGAGTAAAAGGAAAGACAGGATGATTTGAGCCAAGACGTATCACAACTGTTTTAGAGGTAGAGATACTAAGTCTCCAATTTTTCGACCATTCAAAAACTCGATTAATCCCCTCTTGTAGGCATTCTGGGGCATCGATGGAGTGGAGTTTAACGTCATCGGCGTACATACATAGTAACATGACACCCAGTTGGAAGAAGTTCGGCAATGTCATTTATGTACAGAATGAAAAGTATGGGGCCCAGGCAGCTCCCTTGTGGAACCCCAGTCGGAGTGGAGTATTTAGGGGACTCACTGTTCCCTATTCTGACACTTTGCACACGGTTTCGGAGAAAACTCTCCAAAAATCTGAAAAGACATCCATTTATACCGAAGGACCTAATTTTCTCCATTAATAGATCAATAGGTACCGCATGAAAGGCGCGGGAGAATTCTATCAATGCACAGCTAATGAAATGTTTCTGGTCCAACTTAGAGTGTCAATCACAAAGCGTTTCTAGGAAAGCAAGTTCACATGAGTGCTTAGGTCGGAAAACAAACTGAATTTTATTAATAAGTTGGTTTTCATTGAGGTACTCTAATAGCTTATGGCCAATGATTTTCTCCATAATCTTTGAAGTAGAAGGAGTAAGGCAAATCGGTCTGTAATTTTTGACATCATTTTAATAAATTGTTTTAAAATTTTTTGTATTAGATGAAAAATGAAAGAAAATTTTTTTAGAAATAACATTAAAATATTTTTTAATTAATAGTGATAATTATAACTTTCATTATAATGGCTATAATGTTTTAGAACATGAATGAATGGTTAATAAATAATTAATACGAGAGGTTGTTGTTGTCAAGATGAAAATTTTTTAATTTGAAAACAGTTCTCTTGTGCAATAGTAATATGGTGATGTTATGGAGAGTGTTGATAGATCATGACTATTGATAATTGTCTCGATTGTTTATAGTGATTTAACGGTCAATTCGAGTGTAGTTTGTATTTTAATCGGAGTTATAGAATAATTGGTTGTTATATAGAGACATAGAATTTACTTTCGTCTAAACTCATATATTATTATATTAGTTATATCAGTGTTATTAATATTATATTTAAGTTTGATTTTAGGATTTTTTATTAAGGTTTTGATGATTCTATTGAGTATTATGTTATTAGGATAACCGTTTTCAAGATATTTAGCGATAAGAATTTTTTTTGAAGGCTCGAAGCTCTTACTGCGAGTAAGCTTGCTTGTGTGATGTCATCAATTTCGCAGAAAAAAATAGAGACAATCGCAGCGGAATTCGAGAAGATAAAGGTGAGATTATACTGTCACTTTGGTATTTGACACAAGTAATATTTACACTGTCAATATGACTGCTGCCGTTGTAGATATGGATCTTGCTGATATTCTGTTGTCATGATCACTCAGTTTACTACAAGATAATATTAAGAAAAAGGAAGAACTTAGAATACCGTTTAATACAAAGTACATATCATCATCATAATCAAACGACTCGGATAAGAGGCAGTTGACAAGGTCTGATCACAGTCGACAGGAGATTCAACAATTCACTAGTTATCCAGCTATGAGAACTGGTCTTCAAGTACTTTGTATGTCATTAGAAGTTTCAATCGACCGTCTTAATTAAGAAAAATGTATTCGAAAGCGCGACTTTCAGCATAAGAAGCATTACTTTTTGACTTTTTGATCTGCTTTTTGATCTAGTTATAAGATACAGAACAGGTAGACAGTGATAGACAATATTGATGAAAATCTCAGTCTCTGTGTTCTAGGTAGTACCGAGTGTGCTAGCTAGTACTGAGTGAGCTAGCTAGTTCGGACTGAGCTTGCAATTACTGAGGGAGCTAGCTAGCTGTTACCTAGTGAGTTAGCTAGTACTCTAAGATAGCTAGCTACAACTCAGTGAGCTAGCTAATACTCAGTGAGTTAGCTAATGCTGACCGAGCTAGCTAGATTTTAGTGAGCTTGCTTGTGTGATGTCATCAATTTTGCAGAAAAAAAGAGTGACACTCGCAGCGGAACTTGAGAAGATAAAGGTGAGATTATACTGTCACTCTGGTATTTGACACGAGTAATATTTACACTGTCAATATGACTGCTGCCATTGAAAATATGGATCTTGCTGACATTCTGTTGTCATGATCACTCAGTTTACTACAAGATAATATTAAGAAAAAGGAAGAACATAGAATACCGTTTAATACAAAGTACATATCATCATCATAATCAAACGACTCGGATAAGAGGAAGTTGACAAGGTCTGATCACAATCGACAGGAGATTCAACAATTCACTAGTTATCCAGCTATGAGAACTGGTCTTCAAGTACTTTGTATGTCATTAGAAGTTTCAATCGACCGTCTTAATTAAGAAAAATGTATTCGAAAGCGCGACTTTCAGCATAAGAAGCATTACTTTTTGATCTGTAAAGCTTCTAGTTATAAGATACAGAACAGGTAAGCTGTGATAGACAATATTGATGAAAATCTCAGTCTCTGTGTTCTAGGTAGTACCGAGTGTGCTAGTTAGTACTGAGTGAGCTAGCTAGTTCGGACTGAGCTTGCATTTACTGAGGAAGCTAGCTAGCTGTTACCTAGTGAGTTAGCTAGTACTCTAAGCTAGCTAGCTACAACTCAGTGAGCTAGCTAATACTCAGTGAGTTAGCTAATGCTGACCGAGCTAGCTAGATTTTAGTGAGCTTGCTTGTGTGATGTCATCAATTTTGCAGAAAAAAAGAGTGACACTCGCAGCGGAAAGAGAGACACTCGCAGCGGAAAATGAGGAGATAGAGGTGAGATTATACTGTCACTTTGGTATTTGACACGAGTAATATTTACACTGTCAATATGACTGCCGCCATTGTAGATATGGATCTTGCTGACATTCTTTTGTCATGATCACTCAGTTTACTACAAGATAATATTAAGAAAAAGGAAGAACTTAGAATACCGTTTAATACAAAGTATATATCATCATCATAATCAAACGACTCGGATAAGAGGCAGTTGACAAGGTCTGATCACAGTCGACAGGAGATTCAACAATTCACTAGTTATCCAGCTATGAGAACTGGTCTTCAAGTACTTTGTATGTCATTAGAAGTTTCAATCGACCGTCTTAATTAAGAAAAATGTATTCGAAAGCGCGACTTTCAGCATAAGAAGCATTACTTTTTGACTTTTTGATCTGCATTACTTTTTGATCTAGTTATAAGATACAGAACAGGTAGACAGTGATAGACAATATTGATGAAAATCTCAGTCTCTGTGTTCTAGGTAGTACCGTACCGAGTGTGCTAGCTAGTACTGAGTGAGCTAGCTAGTTCGGACTGAGCTTGCAATTACTGAGGGAGCTAGCTAGCTGTTACCTAGTGAGTTAGCTAGTACTCTAAGCTAGCTAGCTACAACTCAGTGAGCTAGCTAATAATCAGTGAGTTAGCTAATGCTGACCGAGCTAGCTAGATTTTAGTGAGCTTGCTTGTGTGATGTCATCAATTTTGCAGAAAAAAAGAGTGACACTCGCAGCGGAACTTGAGAAGATAAAGGTGAGATTATACTGTCACTTTGGTATTTGACACGAGTAATATTTACACTGTCAATATGACTGCTGCCATTGAAAATATGGATCTTGCTGACATTCTGTTGTCATGATCACTCAGTTTACTACAGGATAATATTAAGAAAAAGGAAGAACATAGAATACCGTTTAATACAAAGTACATATCATCATCATAATCAAACGACTCGGATAAGAGGAAGTTGACAAGGTCTGATCACAATCGACAGGAGATTCAACAATTCACTAGTTATCCAGCTATGAGAACTGGTCTTCAAGTACTTTGTATGTCATTAGAAGTTTCAATCGACCGTCTTAATTAAGAAAAATGTATTCGAAAGCGCGACTTTCAGCATAAGAAGCATTACTTTTTGATCTGTAAAGCTTCTAGTTATAAGATACAGAACAGGTAAGCTGTGATAGACAATATTGATGAAAATCTCAGTCTCTGTGTTCTAGGTAGTACCGAGTGTGCTAGTTAGTACTGAGTGAGCTAGCTAGTTCGGACTGAGCTTGCATTTACTGAGGAAGCTAGCTAGCTGTTACCTAGTGAGTTAGCTAGTACTCTAAGCTAGCTAGCTACAACTCAGTGAGCTAGCTAATACTCAGTGAGTTAGCTAATGCTGACCGAGCTAGCTAGATTTTAGTGAGCTTGCTTGTGTGATGTCATCAATTTTGCAGAAAAAAAGAGTGACACTCGCAGCGGAAAGAGAGACACTCGCAGCGGAAAATGAGGAGATAGAGGTGAGATTATACTGTCACTTTGGTATTTGACACGAGTAATATTTACACTGTCAATATGACTGCCGCCATTGTAGATATGGATCTTGCTGACATTCTTTTGTCATGATCACTCAGTTTACTACAAGATAATATTAAGAAAAAGGAAGAACTTAGAATACCGTTTAATACAAAGTATATATCATCATCATAATCAAACGACTCGGATAAGAGGCAGTTGACAAGGTCTGATCACAGTCGACAGGAGATTCAACAATTCACTAGTTATCCAGCTATGAGAACTGGTCTTCAAGTACTTTGTATGTCATTAGAAGTTTCAATCGACCGTCTTAATTAAGAAAAATGTATTCGAAAGCGCGACTTTCAGCATAAGAAGCATTACTTTTTGACTTTTTGATCTGCATTACTTTTTGATCTAGTTATAAGATACAGAACAGGTAGACAGTGATAGACAATATTGATGAAAATCTCAGTCTCTGTGTTCTAGGTAGTACCGTACCGAGTGTGCTAGCTAGTACTGAGTGAGCTAGCTAGTTCGGACTGAGCTTGCAATTACTGAGGGAGCTAGCTAGCTGTTACCTAGTGAGTTAGCTAGTACTCTAAGCTAGCTAGCTACAACTCAGTGAGCTAGCTAATAATCAGTGAGTTAGCTAATGCTGACCGAGCTAGCTAGATTTTAGTGAGCTTGCTTGTGTGATGTCATCAATTTTGCAGAAAAAAAGAGTGACACTCGCAGCGGAACTTGAGAAGATAAAGGTGAGATTATACTGTCACTTTGGTATTTGACACGAGTAATATTTACACTGTCAATATGACTGCTGCCATTGAAAATATGGATCTTGCTGACATTCTGTTGTCATGATCACTCAGTTTACTACAGGATAATATTAAGAAAAAGGAAGAACATAGAATACCGTTTAATACAAAGTACATATCATCATCATAATCAAACGACTCGGATAAGAGGAAGTTGACAAGGTCTGATCACAATCGACAGGAGATTCAACAATTCACTAGTTATCCAGCTATGAGAACTGGTCTTCAAGTACTTTGTATGTCATTAGAAGTTTCAATCGACCGTCTTAATTAAGAAAAATGTATTCGAAAGCGCGACTTTCAGCATAAGAAGCATTACTTTTTGATCTGTAAAGCTTCTAGTTATAAGATACAGAACAGGTAAGCTGTGATAGACAATATTGATGAAAATCTCAGTCTCTGTGTTCTAGGTAGTACCGAGTGTGCTAGCTAGTACTGAGTGAGCTAGCTAGTTCGGACTGAGCTTGCAATTACTGAGGAAGCTAGCTAGCTGTTACCTAGTGAGTTAGCTAGTACTCTAAGCTAGCTAGCTACAACTCAGTGAGCTAGCTAATACTCAGTGAGTTAGCTAATGCTGACCGAGCTAGCTAGATTTTAGTGAGCTTGCTTGTGTGATGTCATCAATTTTGTAGAAAAAAAGAGTGACACTCGCAGCGGAAAATGAGGAGATAGAGGTGAGATTATACTGTCACTTTGGTATTTGACACGAGTAATATTTACACTGTCAATATGACTGCTGCCATTGTAGATATGGATCTTGCTGACATTCTTTTGCCATGATCACTCAGTTTACTACAAGATAATATTAAGAAAAAGGAAGAACTTAGAATACCGTTTAATACAAAGTACATATCATCATCATAATCAAACGACTCGGATAAGAGGAAGTTGACAAGGTCTGATCACAGTCGACAGGAGATTCAACAATTCACTAGTTATCCAGCTATGAGAACTGGTCTTCAAGTACTTTGTATGTCATTAGAAGTTTCAATCGACCGTCTTAATTAAGAAAAATGACCTAAATTTATGAGACTAGCTCTCATTCTTAGTTATTTCATGTTTGTTAAGTTTGTTTATTATATATTTGTTTAAACCTAAACAGGGTTTAATTACCCAAGTTTGAGATCCGCTGAGATAGCCAGTCACCCTCCCAACCAGTCCAACCCGTCCAAGTGCTCAAGTGCAGATCTCCGGAGATGTTTGTTTCTTTGTTTGTTTGAGTAATTGAGAGAATAAATAATTGAAAGAAGACGTGGCAGGCGAGAGATAATTGGGAAGAAAACTCGTAAGAGACGAGAAAGTACATTTACTCATTGAAACCGAAAAATAGAAGTGGGAAAACGGAGGCAGCGAAGCTGCCTGAGAGAGGGAGAAAAATAGAAGTGGGAGAACGAAGGCAGCGAAGCTGCCTGAGGCAGGGAGATGAGGAGAAGCATAAAAAAGAAGACAACGAGGCTGCGTGAGGGAGAGAGAAAAATAGAAGTAGGAAAACGGAGGCAGCGAATCTGCCTGAGAGAGGGAGAAAAATAGAAGTGGGAGAACGAAGGCAGCGAAGCTGCCTGAGGCAGGGAGATGAAGAGAAGCATAAAAACGAAGGCAACGAGGCTGCGTGAGGGAGGGAGAAAAATAGAAGTGGGAAAACGGAGGCAGTGAAGCTGCCTGAGAGAGGGAGAAAAATAGAATTGGGAGAACGAAGGCAGCGAAGCTGCCTGAGGCAGGGAGATGAGGAGAAGCATAAAAACGAAGGCAACGAGGCTGCGTGAGGGAGGGAAAAATGAGAAGTGGGAAAACGGAGGCAGCGAAGCTGCCTGAGGAAGGGAGAAAACTAGAAGTGGGAGAACGAAGGCAGCGAAGCTGCCTGAGGCAGGGAGATGAGGAGAAGCATAAAAACGAAGGCAACGAGGCTGGGTGAGGGAGGGAGAAAAATAGAAGTGGGAAAACGGAGGCAGCGAAGCTGCCTGAGGGAGGGAGACAAATAGAAGTGGGAGAACGAAGGCGTTAGCGATGCTTTTGATGCTCCCGTTGTTCTTTTCTGCTGTTTCCGACGGAGCTCTTTCAACTGTGCTTCTGCATGCGATGTAAAGATCAGGTTCCATGTTGCGTCGTGGGGGTCCTTGGAGCAATAGTCCGTGATGGAAGTGACTTGGGCTCAAGGTCTTTGCCTAGTATTGGGCTGATAGCATATGAAGGTGCGAATTCGATCTCATTACTTTAGCTTCTGCATGTATGTGGTCGACGCTGGCCATTTGATGGTTTCCTGTTACGATACGCAGGCCATTGTTCTGTCCTCTTTGAATTTTGGCATGTGCTGAGGCGGAGAGAAAGCTGGCTCAGGCTGGAGCTGCGTAGCTGTAGATGGATTGGCAAATGGCTTTGTACGTGAGACGGAGTGTCTCCTTTTGATTGCCACATGTACTGCCGGCTAGCGCCTTCATTACATTGTTACGTTGCGACATTCGAACTGCTATGTCTTTCGCATGATGACTGAATGTTAACATAGAATCATATGTAACTCCAAGGATTTTGGCGGTATTCACGGTCGGTGCGCTCTGATCTCCGATAAAGACGTCCAGGATATTATTGTACTCTTTGCTGTAAGGTGTGAAGAGTAGAAGCTGGCTTTTGACAAGAGAAATAGATATTCCACGATAGTGGATGAATTTTTCGATGTGTGTGAGACCGGATCGTATGTGTAGCGAGGCAGTGGAAATGCATGGATCTGACGCCCATAGCGTTATATTACCTTGTCGACCACAGATTTCTTGTTCATAAATTACAATGTTGTGGTATTCACTCTTCGTTGTTATCTCTCGTGACCTCTTTCTTGTCACATCGCTCTGCTAGGGTCAGCATTAACAATCAATTTTCCGATGTGAAATTAACAGATATAGGTGTCCCCCAATGTAGCTGTCTAGGACCGCTTCTTTTTTCCGTTTTTATTAACGACATCATCGAATTGATACCACCTGATGTACATTGTTTTCTCTACGCTGACGATGTAAAAATTTTCTCCAAAGACCCCTATCTCCTCCAATTAGCCATAGATTACATTGCCGATTATGCTGTGAAATGGGCCTTAACCATCTCTGTTCCCAAATGTCTTGTTATACATTGTGGTTTAAACAATCCTAGAAAGATATTCCTCCTGAACAACAGTGTTCTTCCTAGCGAACATGAAGCTCGCGATCTGGGTATTCATTTTACATCCTCACTCACTTTTTCTAATCATATTAACATTACCGTTTCCAAAGCGTACAAATGTATGAACATCATCTTCCGCTCTCTCAGAACCTCCTCCATTCCTGTTCTACTCCGTGCATATAAAACGTATATTCTTCCACTTCTCGAATACGGTTCCGAAATCTGGTGCCCTACCTCGGTCGGACAAATCAATGACATAGAGCGGATACAAAGAAATTTCACTAGAAGAGTACTTGTTAGAGCTGGTCTCTGCAAGCTTGAATATTCCGCTAGGTTAAAGCTTCTATCTCTAGATTCTCTTGAGTATAGACGTGCTATAATTGACCTATGTTTTCTCCACAAAGCGATTTATAGCCATTTCCATTTTGATCACTCATCTCTGTTCCAGTTTCTTCCCTCACCATATAGCAACCGAAAGTGTCATTCGTTAAGAATTATTCTCCCATTCAGACTTACCGCTTCCTATAGCACATGTGCTTCCCGCTGTATTGATTCTTGGAACTCTTTAGCTTCTCACATTGTTTCAATATCATCCACTAAACTATTCAAAGAAGCTCTCTTTAAACTTCCCCCTACTGCAATTATTGCCTGCTCGAAACTTCGCCTGTGATTATGATTAACTTTGTTTACCCTAATCTCTATAATTTAACATTTCGTCTGCCTCATTTTCATTGTGAATTTTTACTTACTTTGTGATTTCATCTTGTGATTTCTTGTGACTGAACTCGCGCCCGCGACAGGTCTCCTATGTGTGTGATTTCATCTTAATTTTATACGCAAGGAATAAAGAATGAATGAATTATCAGCGTAAGAGACGATTTTGATGTTTGGGTCGTTGTTCGGAAGATCGCTTTGATATAAGTGGAAAAGAAGCGGTGAGAGTGCGCTGCCTTGAGGAACTCCGCTTCTGATTAGGGATGAGCTCGAGAGGACGTCGCGGGAGGATGTACGGCTCGTTCGTCCTTTGTGGTACGATGCCAGCCATTTCTTTGCAAAGTTTGGAGCGTCGGTTTGTAGGAAGAGATCTATGAGTACCGCTATGTCTATGCTGTCGAAGGCCTTTGACATGTTGATTGCCAACATCACTGTACGTTTGGCTGGTCTCTTCGCGTTAAAACCTGCAGCTACGTCTTTTGAAAGAGTGAGGAAGGCAGAGGTGGTGGATCTTCTTGTGGTGAATCCATGCTGGTGCTCAGCTACTCTTAGGTACGGCTTGAGTTCTTCCAAGAGAAGTCGCTCTATGATTTTCGCCATCGGTGAGAGGTCGGTATCCTGGTCCACCCGTTGCTTCTTTTGTTTATTTATTTATTCATTTATTGAAATACATTTTGCAATGTAACAACACGAGGAAGACTCTGCTGACAAAACTAAAGATAATTAAAAGAACTGAAAAAAAGAGAAAAAATACAACTCGCAGCGGAAAGAGAGACACTCGCAGCGGAAAATGAGGAGATAGAGGTGAGATTATACTGTCACTTTGGTATTTGACACGAGTAATATTTACACTGTCAATATGACTGCCGCCATTGTAGATATGGATCTTGCTGACATTCTTTTGTCATGATCACTCAGTTTACTACAAGATAATATTAAGAAAAAGGAAGAACTTAGAATACCGTTTAATACAAAGTACATATCATCATCATAATCAAACGACTCGGATAAGAGGCAGTTGACAAGGTCTGATCACAGTCGACAGGAGATTCAACAATTCACTAGTTATCCAGCTATGAGAACTGGTCTTCAAGTACTTTGTATGTCATTAGAAGTTTCAATCGACCGTCTTAATTAAGAAAAATGTATTCGAAAGCGCGACTTTCAGCATAAGAAGCATTACTTTTTGACTTTTTGATCTACATTACTTTTTGATCTAGTTATAAGATACAGAACAGGTAGACAGTGATAGACAATATTGATGAAAATCTCAGTCTCTGTGTTCTAGGTAGTACCGTACCGAGTGTGCTAGCTAGTACTGAGTGAGCTAGCTAGTTCGGACTGAGCTTGCAATTACTGAGGGAGCTAGCTAGCTGTTACCTAGTGAGTTAGCCAGTACTCTAAGCTAGCTAGCTACAACTCAGTGAGCTAGCTAATAATCAGTGAGTTAGCTAATGCTGACCGAGCTAGCTAGATTTTAGTGAGCTTGCTTGTGTGATGTCATCAATTTTGCAGAAAAAAAGAGTGACACTCGCAGCGGAACTTGAGAAGATAAAGGTGAGATTATACTGTCACTTTGGTATTTGACACGAGTAATATTTACACTGTCAATATGACTGCTGCCATTGAAAATATGGATCTTGCTGACATTCTGTTGTCATGATCACTCAGTTTACTACAGGATAATATTAAGAAAAAGGAAGAACATAGAATACCGTTTAATACAAAGTACATATCATCATCATAATCAAACGACTCGGATAAGAGGAAGTTGACAAGGTCTGATCACAGTCGACAGGAGATTCAACAATTCACTAGTTATCCAGCTATGAGAACTGGTCTTCAAGTACTTTGTATGTCATTAGAAGTTTCAATCGACCGTCTTAATTAAGAAAAATGTATTCGAAAGCGCGACTTTCAGCATAAGAAGCATTACTTTTTGACTTTTTGATCTGCATTACTTTTTGATCTAGTTATAAGATACAGAACAGGTAGACAGTGATAGACAATATTGATGAAAATCTCAGTCTCTGTGTTCTAGGTAGTACCGAGTGTGCTAGCTAGTACTGAGTGAGCTAGCTAGTTCGGACTGAGCTTGCAATTACTGAGGGAGCTAGCTAGCTGTTACCTAGTGAGTTAGCTAGTACTCTAAGCTAGCTAGCTACAACTCAGTGAGCTAGCTAATAATCAGTGAGTTAGCTAATGCTGACCGAGCTAGCTAGATTTTAGTGAGCTTGCTTGTGTGATGTCATCAATTTTGCAGAAAAAAAGAGTGACACTCGCAGCGGAACTTGAGAAGATAAAGGTGAGATTATACTGTCACTTTGGTATTTGACACGAGTAATATTTACACTGTCAATATGACTGCTGCCATTGAAAATATGGATCTTGCTGACATTCTGTTGTCATGATCACTCAGTTTACTACAAGAAAATATTAAGAAAAAGGAATAACTTAGAATACCGTTTAATACAAAGTACATATCATCATCATAATCAAACGACTCGGATAAGAGGAAGTTGACAAGGTCTGATCACAATCGACAGGAGATTCAACAATTCACTAGTTATCCAGCTATGAGAACTGGTCTTCAAGTACTTTGTATGTCATTAGAAGTTTCAATCGACCGTCTTAATTAAGAAAAATGTATTCGAAAGCGCGACTTTCAGCATAAGAAGCATTACTTTTTGATCTGTAAAGCTTCTAGTTATAAGATACAGAACAGGTAAGCTGTGATAGACAATATTGATGAAAATCTCAGTCTCTGTGTTCTAGGTAGTACCGGGTGTGCTAGCTAGTACTGAGTGAGCTAGCTAGTTCGGACTGAGCTTGCAATTACTGAGGAAGCTAGCTAGCTGTTACCTAGTGAGTTAGCTAGTACTCTAAGCTAGCTAGCTACAACTCAGTGAGCTAGCTAATACTCAGTGAGTTAGCTAATGCTGACCGAGCTAGCTAGATTTTAGTGAGCTTGCTTGTGTGATGTCATCAATTTTGTAGAAAAAAAGAGTGACACTCGCAGCGGAAAATGAGGAGATAGAGGTGAGATTATACTGTCACTTTGGTATTTGACACGAGTAATATTTACACTGTCAATATGACTGCTGCCATTGTAGATATGGATCTTGCTGACATTCTTTTGCCATGATCTTGCTGGATCTTGCTGACATTCTTTTGCCAGATCCTCAGAGCATTTAAATCTAAATCCCATTCTCTCCTCATGCAGTCATTCAATGTTTATGTTCGTCCGATACTCGAGTATGGTACGGAAATTTGGTCTCCTGTCTCCAAACAACTAGTCAATGATATTGAATATGTGCAGCGTAATTACACTAGAAGGGTTTTCTATAGATGTGGCCTTGGCAATGCTTCCTATCCCGAAAGATTGAAATTTCTCGGTACTGAATCGCTTGAACTCCGTCGCACTATAAGAGATCTTTGTTTTCTCCATAAGAGCCTTCATTCCAACTTATCCATAGACACCTCTCATTTGTATACACTTAATCCTCATCAGTACAATACACGGCATGGTCACCAATTGAACATTAGACTTCCCGCTCTCTATCCTGCTAGATTGTCTACTTTTGTATCTAGATCGATTTCTATATGGGAATGCCTTCCTAGTGAATTCAAGTCTTTGCAAAACTCAGCTCTATTTAAAGAAAAAATTAAACGTATTGTCACCAGCATCAGTGCTTAAATTAATTTCCTTCTGTTCGATTATATATCATAGTCCACGCTCTAATTGTCGTATTGACTTCGTGATATTGTTTATAATGTTGCGTGGAACAATAAATGAAATGAAATGAAATGATCACTCAGTTTACTACAAGATAATATTAAGAAAAAGGAAGAACTTAGAATACCGTTTAATACAAAGTACATATCATCATCATAATCAAACCCTGCCCGGCGGCGGGAAAAACGCTAGGAAGAAGAAGAAGAAGAATCAAACGACTCGGATAAGAGGAATTTGACAAGGTCTGATCACAGTCGACAGGAGATTCAACAATTCACTAGTTATCCAGCTATGAGAACTGGTCTTCAAGTACTTTGTATGTCATTAGAAGTTTCAATCGACCGTCTTAATTAAGAAAAATGACCTAAATTTATGAGACTAGCTCTCATTCTTAGTTATTTCATGTTTGTTAAGTTTGTTTATTATATATTTGTTTAAACCTAACCAGGGTTTAATTACCCAAGTTTGAGATCCGCTGAGATAGCCAGTCACCCTCCCAACCAGTCCAACCCGTCCAAGTGCTCAAGTGCAGATCTCCGGAGATGTTTGTTTCTTTGTTTGTTTGAGTAATTGAGAGAATAAATAATTGAAAGAAGACGTGGCAGGCGAGAGATAATTGGGAAGAAAACTCGTAAGAGACGAGAAAGTACATTTACTCATTGAAACCGAAAAATAGAAGTGGGAAAACGGAGGCAGCGAAGCTGCCTGAGAGAGGGAGAAAAATAGAAGTGGGAGAACGAAGGCAGCGAAGCTGCCTGAGGCAGGGAGATGAGGAGAAGCATAAAAAAGAAGGCAACGAGGCTGCGTGAGGGAGAGAGAAAAATAGAAGTAGGAAAACGGAGGCAGCGAATCTGCCTGAGAGAGGGAGAAAAATAGAAGTGGGAGAACGAAGGCAGCGAAGCTGCCTGAGGCAGGGAGATGAAGAGAAGCATAAAAACGAAGGCAACGAGGCTGCGTGAGGGAGGGAGAAAAATAGAAGTGGGAAAACGGAGGCAGTGAAGCTGCCTGAGAGAGGGAGAAAAATAGAATTGGGAGAACGAAGGCAGCGAAGCTGCCTGAGGCAGGGAGATGAGGAGAAGCATAAAAACGAAGGCAACGAGGCTGCGTGAGGGAGGGAAAAATGAGAAGTGGGAAAACGGAGGCAGCGAAGCTGCCTGAGGAAGGGAGAAAACTAGAAGTGGGAGAACGAAGGCAGCGAAGCTGCCTGAGGCAGGGAGATGAGGAGAAGCATAAAAACGAAGGCAACGAGGCTGTGTGAGGGAGGGAGAAAAATAGAAGTGGGAAAACGGAGGCAGCGAAGCTGCCTGAGGGAGGGAGACAAATAGAAGTGGGAGAACGAAGGCGTTAGCGATGCTTTTGATGCTCCCGTTGTTCTTTTCTGCTGTTTCCGACGGAGCTCTTTCAACTGTGCTTCTGCATGCGATGTAAAGATCAGGTTTCATGTTGCGTCGTGGGGGTCCTTGGAGCAATAGTCCGTGATGGAAGTGACTTGGGCTCAAGGTCTTTGCCTAGTATTGGGCTGATAGCATATGAAGGTGCGAATTCGATCTCATTACTTTAGCTTCTGCATGTATGTGGTCGACGCTGGCCATTTGATGGTTTCCTGTTACGATACGCAGGCCATTGTTCTGTCCTCTTTGAATTTTGGCATGTGCTGAGGCGGAGAGAAAGCTGGCTCAGGCTGGAGCTGCGTAGCTGTAGATGGATTGGCAAATGGCTTTGTACGTGAGACGGAGTGTCTCCTTTTGATTGCCACATGTACTGCCGGCTAGCGCCTTCATTACATTGTTACGTTGCGACATTCGAACTGCTATGTCTTTCGCATGATGACTGAATGTTAACATAGAATCATATGTAACTCCAAGGATTTTGGCGGTATTCACGGTCGGTGCGCTCTGATCTCCGATAAAGACGTCCAGGATATTATTGTACTCTTTGCTGTAAGGTGTGAAGAGTAGAAGCTGGCTTTTGACAAGAGAAATAGATATTCCACGATAGTGGATGAATTTTTCGATGTGTGTGAGACCGGATCGTATGTGTAGCGAGGCAGTGGAAATGCATGGATCTGACGCCCATAGCGTTATATTACCTTGTCGACCACAGATTTCTTGTTCATAAATTACAATGTTGTGGTATTCACTCTTCGTTGTTATCTCTCGTGACCTCTTTCTTGTCACATCGCTCTGCTAGGGTCAGCATTAACAATCAATTTTCCGATGTGAAATTAACAGATATAGGTGTCCCCCAATGTAGCTGTCTAGGACCGCTTCTTTTTTCCGTTTTTATTAACGACATCATCGAATTGATACCACCTGATGTACATTGTTTTCTCTACGCTGACGATGTAAAAATTTTCTCCAAAGACCCCTATCTCCTCCAATTAGCCATAGATTACATTGCCGATTATGCTGTGAAATGGGCCTTAACCATCTCTGTTCCCAAATGTCTTGTTATACATTGTGGTTTAAACAATCCTAGAAAGATATTCCTCCTGAACAACAGTGTTCTTCCTAGCGAACCTGAAGCTCGCGATCTGGGTATTCATTTTACATCCTCACTCACTTTTTCTAATCATATTAACATTACCGTTTCCAAAGCGTACAAATGTATGAACATCATCTTCCGCTCTCTCAGAACCTCCTCCATTCCTGTTCTACTCCGTGCATATAAAACGTATATTCTTCCACTTCTCGAATACGGTTCCGAAATCTGGTGCCCTACCTCGGTCGGACAAATCAATGACATAGAGCGGATACAAAGAAATTTCACTAGAAGAGTACTTGTTAGAGCTGGTCTCTGCAAGCTTGAATATTCCGCTAGGTTAAAGCTTCTATCTCTAGATTCTCTTGAGTATAGACGTGCTATAATTGACCTATGTTTTCTCCACAAAGCGATTTATAGCCATTTCCATTTTGATCACTCATCTCTGTTCCAGTTTCTTCCCTCACCATATAGCAACCGAAAGTGTCATTCGTTAAGAATTATTCTCCCATTCAGACTTACCGCTTCCTATAGCACATGTGCTTCCCGCTGTATTGATTCTTGGAACTCTTTAGCTTCTCACATTGTTTCAATATCATCCACTAAACTATTCAAAGAAGCTCTCTTTAAACTTCCCCCTACTGCAATTATTGCCTGCTCGAAACTTCGCCTGTGATTATGATTAACTTTGTTTACCCTAATCTCTATAATTTAACATTTCGTCTGCCTCATTTTCATTGTGAATTTTTACTTACTTTGTGATTTCATCTTGTGAGTTCTTGTGACTGAACTCGCGCCCGCGACAGGTCTCCTATGTGTGTGATTTCATCTTAATTTTATACGCAAGGAATAAAGAATGAATGAATTATCAGCGTAAGAGACGATTTTGATGTTTGGGTCGTTGTTCGGAAGATCGCTTTGATATAAGTGGAAAAGAAGCGGTGAGAGTGCGCTGCCTTGAGGAACTCCGCTTCTGATTAGGGATGAGCTCGAGAGGACGTCGCGGGAGGATGTACGGCTCGTTCGTCCTTTGTGGTACGATGCCAGCCATTTCTTTGCAAAGTTTGGAGCGTCGGTTTGTAGGAAGAGATCTATGAGTACCGCTATGTCTATGCTGTCGAAGGCCTTTGACATGTTGATTGCCAACATCACTGTACGTTTGGCTGGTCTCTTCGCGTTAAAACCTGCAGCTACGTCTTTTGAAAGAGTGAGGAAGGCAGAGGTGGTGGATCTTCTTGTGGTGAATCCATGCTGGTGCTCAGCTACTCTTAGGTACGGCTTGAGTTCTTCCAAGAGAAGTCGCTCTATGATTTTCGCCATCGGTGAGAGGTCGGTATCCTGGTCCACCCGTTGCCTCTTTTGTTTATTTATTTATTCATTTATTGAAATACATTTTGCAATGTAACAACACGAGGAAGACTCTGCTGACAAAACTAAAGATAATTAAAAGAACTGAAAAAAAGAGAAAAAATACAACGAGAACGAGAATGAACGACCATTATAAACTTAAATCGATCTTTAAGACCTCTGGAACATCCAGCAATGACAAATTTATCCGAAAACTTAGAATGGTTTGATTCCTGAGAAGACTGACCGGTAATTTCATTTAAAAAAATCGAGATGTCCGATAAGCGAAATAGTGAAAAAGTGAGTTTCTGTTTGTGTGCCCTATATGGAAAGCATAAAAGCAGGCTTCTAATCTTCTATCAGCTTCTAATCTTCTTGCATAGAGAGATGTCAGGTTAAATCTTATCAATCTACTTTCATAATTGCGCCATTCCGTGAGTGCAACACAACGTAACTGTAGTAATTTTGTGAACACATGTTGAGCATTCTCTAATTTTCTGATCAAGGTAATTTTGTGGGGAGACCAAACAACGGAAGCAAAGTCTAGCACCGGCAGAACATAGGTTTTAAAGCATATAATATGTGGTGCTGCTATTTTTATCGATAGTGATCTGAATAAGGCATAGACAATTTTCAATGCTCGTCTTGTTACCTGTTCAATATGGAAAACAAATGAGAGCTCATTATCAACATAAACTCCTAAATCACGAATTGGCGATTCTGAGATGATGAATGCAGTTGGAGGTGAGTTCGTAACCAAATAAGGGAATTTTAGGTTCTTTTTACCCATATGGAGAGCATTACATTTGTGTGTGGCAATTGAGAGCTGCCATTTATCACATAATTCATTTATGAGTCTAGTCGCTTTAGTTAATTGAGCATGCGCGTGATCACAATTCTGGATGTTATATGACGTGTAAATTTTCAAATCATCTGCAAATAGTTGAGCTGTAACCATCGGCAACACGGAAAGTTCAAGTGAGAGTTCGGAGATATAGATAGTGAATAAAAGGGGAGCAAGTACTGATCCCTGTGGGACACCGGAAAAAAAGAAAATCATGCGAATGCATGTTATTTACTCTGACCTTAGATGATCTCCCAGTAAGAAAGGATTCAAACCATTTCCAGAGTTCACCTCTTATCCCTATGTTATCGAGAACAAATAGCAACTTTGTGTGCGAGACGGTGTCAAACGCTTTTGCGAAGTCGTAATATAAAACATCAACAGAATTTCCCTTATCTCTCTGTGCCAAGAATTGGTGGACTCCAACAAATTTGTTATCACAGAACGATGTCGCCGAAAACCATGCTGGTTTTCAGGAATTAGCGAGAATCTGCTGCACCAGCGGGTCAAGTGGCCACAAACAATTCTTTCAAAAACTTTGGACGGTGCTAGACATATAGTTCTTGTTCGGTAATGCTCGGGCATTTTAGGAGCGGGTATTTTATTTATGGGGATGGTTTCCACAACTCAGGAAAGGTGCCCAGTGACAATGAAATGTTAAATAAGTACGACAGTGGTTCACTTAATACCTGCGCACATTTGTGATAAATTATGACGGGAACGTTTCTGTTGATCTTACCCATTTCTGTTGTTATTCATTTAGTAAACCCAGGTCGCTTTTCAAGTTCTTTGAATTTTTCTTTTATACATATCTAGCCTAAAATGTGTATTGATTAATGCTCGTTCCATTAAAAACAAATTACCTGCATTGCACACTTATTTATCTGTATTTAAACCCGATGTTTTTCTCATTTGTGAATCTTGGTTGAATAATTCGATTGGCGATTCTGAGTTGATTGCGGGCTTACCCTACCAGATTTTTCGCGCTGATAGAACTAGCAAACGTGGTGGAGGAGTTGCTATTTTGTGCAGGGATTTCTTACCCATTTCTGTTGTAGAAATTAAAGAAAAACTTACTTCTGATATTCTCGCTATTGAAATCAATGTACCAGAAACAAATACATCTTCTATTCGTTTGATTCTAGTATATAGGCCACCTTACACAAGTACACAGCATAATGAACTCTATTCCAAGTCCTATCGAACCTGTTTTCAGTCAAAGAAACCGTTGTTATGTGAATCCTGATCAGTTATTGGCTGTTGTACGTTTTAAAATATTGATTACCATGTTGTAATCTCTCATCAAATATTGACGTATGTTTTCGATCAAAGTGAACATTTAAACTTCAGTACGTAAATGTCAACTACAGTATCTATTTCAATGCGCATGTTCGTATGTTTTCTCGCAGAATACGTTCCCGAGTGCTGAATTACCGGGAACTTGAGTAAATTTAATTGTACCTGGTGTCGCTAGAATGTTTTGGATGAACAAGTTATGTCGCTGTACTTGCCGTTATTCGTTAATCAAAGATAAAAAATTATCCGTTTCATGTATTTGAACATGATTGACGTTTTCGTTTCACTGTTAATTTAACTGTACTATTTATGTTAAATGGATAAACAAGTTCAAAGAGTAGGGAAACTAACGTAGCTAAAAGAGACAGAGTGGGGGAGAGAAAGCAGAAAAAACGATGAGTAAGGGAGTGAGGGCCTTTGTAAAGATTAAGGAGAAGAAGGCAGCGTATCTGCTTGGTCTATAAGAAAATTGAAAGTTTGCTTTTGTAGCTCTATAGAGATATAAAAGCAGCGAAGCTTCCTGAGTTACGCAGAGAAGCAATAGAGAAACTGAGGCAGCAAATCTGTCTGAGCCAAGAAGAACAGGGGTGCACGGAAAACTAAAGCAGGAAAGCTATTGCTAACATAATCACTTGGCTAACAAAAAAATGATGAGCGTTCCCAAAGGGAACGATAGTCGGGGGATTAATATTAGGAACTGGCGGATTGACATTGGCTGTAGCCACTACTGACACCGGAAGAGGAGGGAGGGATGAGGTCACTTCAGCCAATGAGTTTGTCTCTGTCATCGATGAAGGGAAAACGCGGCGACGGTACTCGTACACGACATTTTTGCTTCGTCCTATTTGATCCGCAATTGATCTGCCGGAGATGCCATTGACGTACAGCGCTGTGACAACCGCCTTTTGGGAGTCCGAAAGCATCGTGGAGCTACTCATTACTTACACGACCGACACACAGAGTCATAAGTGGTGAAAATGTGCGAGTCCCCATAATTATGAAGAGGCGTAAAAGTGAGAAAAAAACTTTGTAAAAATTCAATCCATCATATTTCCGAACATAATTTGAAAACGAAACTTCTATCACTGAGTTAAACAAGACGGAAAACTTACAGCTCGATTTAGTGAATGGTTTTGGAAAAAAACCCAAAAAATTGGGTAGTCCCTTTGTTTGAGCGCACTGTATAGTAAGTATGTCATGCACTGTGAATATCGAGATGGGATATATAATAGAATTATACTTAATCAAACCTTTTCGGAATTTATTTATGCAAATAATTAATCTCGTAGTCTTATATTTAATAAAATGCGTTTAAACCTTGAAAATACCTAGCTGCAAACCATGCAAGAGATTATTGTTATAAATCTGCGTTAGCAACTGCTCTAAATAAACAAACGCAAATGTCTTTCAGTCGATGGACTCCAATAATAATCTTCTTGCATAATAAACACAGCTGATTGGCTTTTGACTTTTATTGCGCAGAATACCTGTTTTAATGCATAACTCGTAACAAAATGACATTAAACGCTCATTGTTTGATTCTTCAATCACTTGAAGAGGTTTTCAACACCAATTTCTGACCTAGTGTTGGCGACAGTAACACTTCACATGACCAAGCATATGTTCCCTTCACCTTTTCTTTATTTGTGTTCCGCGAATACAATTTTCAAATTTGTTCAAATACTTTTTTTAAAATTTTGGTAGAAAAGGGTGGAGCTCTCCACTTCCTGTACGATCTGCTGAAGGACGGGATCCGCACACTCCGAGCTCCTGCTTCTTAAACAATCATGAATGGAACTTCAAATGGAATTAGAGAGCCGTCAGTTGACTTTTTCGAAGAATTGTATCTCGCGTTTCTCAAAGTTCTCATTTAAAACTAAACAGATCTGAGCGATAATAATGATCAATGGGAATCTCATTTTGAATATATGAGACATATGGTGCTACTTGCATATCCCTGTATCAACTCGTCGCGTTGTATTGAAGAAATTGAATCATAGTTCACCTGTTATTGACGATAACTTTGAAAACGACTGTTCAATCGAGCAGAATGCCTAAAATAATAAATTTATCTTTTCTCTGGTCTTCACTTCTCCGTTGCTTCATATTAATCTAGACCTCTTGCCCGAAATAGCGGTCGCTTTTAAAGTTTTTTTTGAAAATTGTAGACAAATTATGAAATATGAAGGGAATCTATGGGAAATTCTCAAATCCTGAGCTACATAGGTCAGTGATGAAGTTGATGTATTCAGGGCGGAATGGGTAGAGATCGTTGAGCCTACCTCGCAACAGCTCATGTATGCCAACCTCGACACAGGAAAGTGCACTTGGGATCCGCCCGAAGGAGCGAAGTTGTCAGTCGGAAGATTTGATTAATTATACAAAAAAATTTATTCACAAGTTGTATGATGTGACAGTCGAATCAAAGTCTTCCGGTAAAGACTGCAGGAGATGAAGAAGTTTTCATTACAACAAAAGAAAATTTACCCTAGATAACTTATAGTTGGAAAAAATTATTTCAACCGCTGAAAAATTATTTCAAACTTTCAAAAAATTCTCTCCCATTCCGTATCACGACACTTTGTATCCGCGCATAGCTCACCAGCACTTGTAAAAAAATCAAAAACGACTGCTCAGCCGAACGGGGGGCTTAAAATAATGAGATGCAAGTTAGAGCTGAAGGGCAGTAAAATAAGAGTTTCATTATTTTAAGCCCGTGCCTGGATGACTGGTCATTTTTTTAAAAAAATTGTTGACAAGTGCTGCTGGTGAGCTGTATATACGCGACACTTTGTACCGCAAAATTTTGTTAGTTTTCAGTTGATTTTACTGTTTTCTACCAAGGTTTTTTAGTGTGCAAGAAAAAGGTACAGACGCCCGCCGGAGGCGAAAAAAAAATTCACATAAGGGTCCCCCTTTCGATTTTTAAAACAGAGACCCGCAATTGGAGAAAAAAATTGCGAAATTAACCAGACTTTTTGTAGTAGTAGGTTCGTTTCTCGGGTCCCCCCTTACTTCAAAAAAAAAAAACACCGGCGAAAAATTTTTTTTCTTCTCACGTAAGAGTCCCAGTTGTGATTTGAAGAAAAAAACAGAGACCCGCCGACAGACGGTCTTACATAACCATTTAACGCATGTTTTCTACGCATTGGCTCAGGTAAAGATTACGCTAACGAAACTGGTACGACTTAAGAACGAGACCGCTTGGGGAAATTTGTTTTAATAATATTTTTTTGCGGAATCGATCGCGGATACAAAGTTTCGGTGATCCCTCCAATTACTCTCTCTCTCTCTCTCTCTCTCTCTCCCTCTCTCTCTCTCTCCCTCTCTTTTTTATATAACTTCAAAAAGACGAGCGATTTACGGAAATACAGAAAGAGGAACGAAGTTTAGAACAAACGAGAGAGAGAATGAGCGAATAATGAGACATTGAGCATAGAAATCATAACGTTTCTTACTACCCACACATTTTTTTCGAGCGCATAAATTTCCGAAAAACCTAACTTTTTTATGCAATGACTCAAAAATTTTCCCATTTGAAAAGCGGAAAAATTTTCCCGAGTGCATAGATTTGCATGTTTACCGAGTTTTTCGGGGAGTGCATAGATTTTATTTCACCCGCACTGCGAGGGAGAGAAATTCCCTGATAGAAATTACTGTTTCACTGCCTTCTTGTTATCGATTTTCTTTGAGAAAGCGCAGCCACAGTCGCCAATGGTGGGAGTTGTTCGACATGCGAACCGCCCGCTACTATTACTACAACACGACGACCAAGGAGACGAAGTGGGAACGGCCTAATGTGGACGACAAAGACATCATTCCGCTCACGAAGCTCCAAGTCAGTTTTGAGGGAGGGAAACTCGGGGCCATGGTCAAAAGGGTCAACAGGGCCTTTATTGTCACCCGCACAATTTCTTTACTGGATAGATTTTCAAAATTTTGGTAGATAGCGAGAGAAAAGTGCATAGGTGAGTGCATAGATTTGGATGTTTTTCGGATTTTATTCAAGACGCGTAATTTTTCACCCGCAGTGTGGGTAAGAGAAACACCCTGGTAGTCATATGGGATTCGTGGTCAGAAGAGATTTAGTAGAGCTTTAAAAATTCATTTTGAATAACCATTTTCTGCAAAATTTACCTGCACTACAGTCTTACAAAAAATAGATACACGACCTTTTTTTTCTTCTGCAAAACTTAAGAACGAAACATCTCGAGTGGTTAGTATATTATCAAAAGCCGTTTAATTAAATCCAATAGCGACCGGTTGTTTTTCTGTAACAAACAATTTTCTCTTCTCCAGAAACTTTTTTCTATGAGAGAAATCACTCGGTAAGGTTTTGGTCAAACCTTACCCATCGAGGTGCGTTATGGGACACTTTTTTCAACTTTCTAATGAAAATCACACAAAGTCGGATTCAGAAAATTTGAGAATTAGATGAATGAAAAAGGACGAGCACAGCAAAAAACACAGGTCACCTAAATTATTCTAAAAATTTTGGTGAGCGAAGGGCCGGGCCATAAAGTTTTTTATCGAGTTTTGTGCGCAAATTCGATTCCTCATTTGATTTTCTTGAATTTTTCTTGAAAGTAAATAATGAAAAAAGACAGTAGCGTAGCGTTATTGGAAGCGGTTTCTTTAAGTTTTCATCTATAGTTTCTTTAACTTGAATGTAATTATAAATGGACTGCTACATACTTTATTAATCACCATAAACAGAATAATACACAAAAGAATATATCTGCATCGGATGGAAGCTTGTGAACGCGAGAAAACAAAACAGTTTTTTATTTGCTTGGTGGGGGGCCGGGCGGTAAAGTTTTTTTATCGAGTTTTGTGCGCAAATTCGATTCCTCATTTGATTTTCTTGAATTTTTCTTGAAAGTAAATAATGAAAAAAGACAGTAGCGTAGCGTTATTGGAAGCGGTTTCTTTAAGTTTTCATCTATAGTTTCTTTAACTTGAATGTAATTATAAATGGACTGCTACATACTTTATTAATCACCATAAACAGAATAATACACAAAAGAATATATCTGCATCGGATGGAAGCTTGTGAACGCGAGAAAACAAAACAGTTTTTTATTTGCTTGGTGGGGGGCCGGGCGGTAAAGTTTCTTATCGAGTTTTGTGCGCAAATTCGATTCCTCATTTGATTTTCTTGAATTTTTCTTGAAAGTAAATAATGAAAAAAGACAGTAGCGTAGCGTTATTGGAAGCGGTTTCTTTAAGTTTTCATCTATAGTTTCTTTAACTTGAATGTAATTATAAATGGACTGCTACATACTTTATTAATCACCATAAACAGAATAATACACAAAAGAATATATCTGCATCGGATGGAAGCTTGTGAACGCGAGAAAACAAAACAGTTTTTTATTTGCTTGGTGGGGGGCCGGGCGGTAAAGTTTCTTATCGAGTTTTGTGCGCAAATTCGATTCCTCATTTGATTTTCTTGAATTTTTCTTGAAAGTAAATAATGAAAAAAGACAGTAGCGTAGCGTTATTGGAAGCGGTTTCTTTAAGTTTTCATCTATAGTTTCTTTAACTTGAATGTAATTATAAATGGACTGCTACATACTTTATTAATCACCATAAACAGAATAATACACAAAAGAATATATCTGCATCGGATGGAAGCTTGTGAACGCGAGAAAACAAAACAGTTTTTTATTTGCTTGGTGGGGGGCCGGGCGGTAAAGTTTCTTATCGAGTTTTGTGCGCAAATTCGATTCCTCATTTGATTTTCTTGAATTTTTCTTGAAAGTAAATAATGAAAAAAGACAGTAGCGTAGCGTTATTGGAAGCGGTTTCTTTAAGTTTTCATCTATAGTTTCTTTAACTTGAATGTAATTATAAATGGACTGCTACATACTTTATTAATCACCATAAACAGAATAATACACAAAAGAATATATCTGCATCGGATGGAAGCTTGTGAACGCGAGAAAACAAAACAGTTTTTTATTTGCTTGGTGGGGGGCCGGGCGGTAAAGTTTTTTATCGAGTTTTGTGCGCAAATTCGATTCCTCATTTGATTTTCTTGAACTTTTCTTGAAGGTAAATAATGAAAAAAGACAGTAGCGTACGCTACGGGCGTTTTTTGTACCCCTTGGTAACCTATGGCAAAAAAGCCTGATTAGATTCGGGAAATTTTTTGATTTAGACTTAAAGTAGTTCATAAAAACTTCTGGGTTTCCAAGTTTTTTGTTACTGCTGCTCAGTTAGTACAATTTTGCCGAAAGGTTAGGTATATCAGTATTTATGAAAACATTAACTAAATATCGAAATTGTCGACCATGGGTTACCAAGCGGTACAAAAAACTCCCGGCCCCCCGCCAAAAAGAGGAAAAAATTTGCGTTTTTTTTTTAAATGTTCGTAAGCTTTTATCTGATTCAGTTATAGTTCTTTATGTTTTGTGGTGTTTGATAAATTATGAAGCAGTCCATTTATCTAACATTTAAGTTGAAGAAGTTATGGTCAAAAATCAATTACGAAATCGCTTCTGATAACGCTTCGCTGGAAACCAAAATGTTTTTTTATTTAGCTAGAAATAAATTTTAAGAAAGTACAATGAGTAATAAAATTTCTAAACAGAACTCGAGAAACTGTCCGGGCCCCCGCCTGCGAAATCTTTTTTGACACTTTTAGGTGACCTATGTTTTCGACTGAATTATCGATTATATTATTGATTCAATATTGAATCAATTATATAATCGAAATTTTTGATTGCAGATAATGCATCAGAAGGAGCAAGAAACACAGACTTATTCGGGAGAAGCGGGACTCGAGATGAGCATGGAAATGGGTCCTGCTGCGGTGTATGCTCAGGTTTCCGATTCGCTTATTGGTAGAATATAGAAATTATTACCTTTCCCTATATTTCATTCCTTTTTATTTCCTGCCATTTTCTAACCACATAGCTTGGTGATAAGTATTATATTCTAAAATATGTTTTATTCATAAATTATACGATTGATCTTCGTTTATTTCTTATGAATTGATGTTCTGAGCGTTTTTGGTTTGTTATTTTCATTCAATTTGTAACATGTTTTCTTATGTTTATTCTCATGATGACGGCTAGACGACAGATCGATTGATTATATCACTTCTTGTACTTGATAAAAAAACGGTTTGATTAAAGTTTTATTTGCAGGACATTTCACCCGAGGCAGGGATAATATCTCTGCGGTCTTCATCTCCGGATCAATTATCTCAGTCGATTAAGGTTCCTCTTAATGGTAGTTATGATGTTAAAGTTGTTCAAGAAAATTACTATAGTGAAAGTATTTTCTCTGTTTCTCAAAACCCACAAAACATTGTGTAGATCAAAAAGACTAAAGATGAGCATATTGCGAGCATGAGAGAGAGATAGTGAGTACAATGAAAAGAGAGAGAGATAGTGAGTACAATGAAAAGAGAGAGAGATAGTGAGTACAATGAAAAGAGAGAGAGATAGTGAGTACAATGAAAAGAGAGAGAGATAGTGAGTACAATGAAAAGAGAGAGAGATAGTGAGTACAATGAAAAGAGAGAGAGATAGTGAGTACAATGAAAAGAGAGAGAGATAGTGAGTACAATGAAAAGAGAGAGAGATAGTGAGTACAATGAAAAGAGAGAGAGATAGTGAGTACAATGAAAAGAGAGAGAGATAGTGAGTACAATGAAAAGAGAGAGAGATAGTGAGTACAATGAAAAGAGAGAGAGATAGTGAGTACGATGAAAAGAGAGAGAGATAGTGAGTACAATGAAAAGAGAGAAAGATAGTGAGTACAATGAAAAGAGAGAGAGATAGTGAGTACAATGAAAAGAGAGAGAGATAGTGAGTACAATGAAAAGAGAGAGAGATAGTGAGTACAATGAAAAGAGAGAGAGATAGTGAGTACAATGAAAAGAGAGAGAGATAGTGAGTACAATGAAAAGAGAGAGAGATAGTGAGTACAATGAAAAGAGAGAGATAGTGAGTACAATGAAAAGAGAGAGAGATAGTGAGTACAATGAAAAGAGAGAGAGATAGTGAGTACAATGAAAAGAGAGAGAGATAGTGAGTACAATGAAAAGAGAGAGAGATAGTGAGTACAATGAAAAGAGAGAGAGATAGTGAGTACAATGAAAAGAGAGAGAGATAGTGAGTACAATGAAAAGAGAGAGAGATAGTGAGTACAATGAAAAGAGAGAGAGATAGTGAGTACAATGAAAAGAGAGAGAGATAGTGAGTACAATGAAAAGAGAGAGAGATAGTGAGTACAATGAAAAGAGAGAGAGATAGTGAGTACAATGAAAAGAGAGAGAGATAGTGAGTACAATGAAAAGAGAGAGAGATAGTGAGTACAATGAAAAGAGAGAGAGATAGTGAGTACAATGAAAAGAGAGAGAGATAGTGAGTACAATGAAAAGAGAGAGAGATAGTGAGTACAATGAAAAGAGAGAGAGATAGTGAGTACAATGAAAAGAGAGAGAGATAGTGAGTACAATGAAAAGAGAGAGAGATAGTGAGTACAATGAAAAGAGAGAGAGATAGTGAGTACAATGAAAAGAGAGAGAGATAGTGAGTACAATGAAAAGAGAGAGAGATAGTGAGTACAATGAAAAGAGAGAGAGATAGTGAGTACAATGAAAAGAGAGAGAGATAGTGAGTACAATGAAAAGAGAGAGAGATAGTGAGTACAATGAAAAGAGAGAGAGATAGTGAGTACAATGAAAAGAGAGAGAGATAGTGAGTACAATGAAAAGAGAGAGAGATAGTGAGTACAATGAAAAGAGAGAGAGATAGTGAGTACAATGAAAAGAGAGAGAGATAGTGAGTACAATGAAAAGAGAGAGAGATAGTGAGTACAATGAAAAGAGAGAGAGATAGTGAGTACAATGAAAAGAGAGAGAGATAGTGAGTACGATGAAAAGAGAGAGAGATAGTGAGTACAATGAAAAGAGAGAGAGATAGTGAGTACAATGAAAAGAGAGAGAGATAGTGAGTACAATGAAAAGAGAGAGAGATAGTGAGTACAATGAAAAAAGAGAGAGATAGTGAGTACAATGAAAAGAGAGAGAGATAGTGAGTACAATGAAAAGAGAGAGATAGTGAGTACAATGAAAAGAGAGAGAGATAGTGAGTACAATGAAAAGAGAGAGAGATAGTGAGTACGATGAAAAGAGAGAGAGATAGTGAGTACAATGAAAAGAGAGAGAGATAGTGAGTACAATGAAAAGAGAGAGAGATAGTGAGTACAATGAAAAGAGAGAGAGATAGTGAGTACAATGAAAAGAGAGAGAGATAGTGAGTACAATGAAAAGAGAGAGAGATAGTGAGTACAATGAAAAGAGAGAGAGATAGTGAGTACAATGAAAAGAGAGAGAGATAGTGAGTACAATGAAAAGAGAGAGAGATAGTGAGTACAATGAAAAGAGAGAGAGATAGTGAGTACAATGAAAAGAGAGAGAGATAGTGAGTACAATGAAAAGAGAGAGAGATAGTGAGTACAATGAAAAGAGAGAGAGATAGTGAGTACAATGAAAAGAGAGAGAGATAGTGAGTACAATGAAAAGAGAGAGAGATAGTGAGTACAATGAAAAGAGAGAGAGATAGTGAGTACAATGAAAAGAGAGAGAGATAGTGAGTACAATGAAAAGAGAGAGAGATAGTGAGTACAATAAAAAGAGAGAGAGATAGTGAGTACAATGAAAAGAGAGAGAGATAGTGAGTACAATGAAAAGAGAGAGAGATAGTGAGTACAATGAAAAGAGAGAGAGATAGTGAGTACAATGAAAAGAGAGAGAGATAGTGAGTACGATGAAAAGAGAGAGAGATAGTGAGTACAATGAAAAGAGAGAGAGATAGTGAGTACAATGAAAAGAGAGAGATAGTGAGTACAATGAAAAGAGAGAGAGATAGTGAGTACAATGAAAAGAGAGAGAGATAGTGAGTACAATGAAAAGAGAGAGAGATAGTGAGTACGATGAAAAGAGAGAGAGATAGTGAGTACAATGAAAAGAGAGAGAGATAGTGAGTACAATGAAAAGAGAGAGATAGTGAGTACAATGAAAAGAGAGAGAGATAGTGAGTACAATGAAAAGAGAGAGAGATAGTGAGTACAATGAAAAGAGAGAGAGATAGTGAGTACAATGAAAAGAGAGAGAGATAGTGAGTACAATGAAAAGAGAGAGAGATAGTGAGTACAATGAAAAGAGAGAGAGATAGTGAGTACAATGAAAAGAGAGAGAGATAGTGAGTACAATGAAAAGAGAGAGAGATAGTGAGTACAATGAAAAGAGAGAGAGATAGTGAGTACAATGAAAAGAGAGAGAGATAGTGAGTACAATGAAAAGAGAGAGAGAGATAGTGAGTACAATGAAAAGAGAGAGAGATAGTGAGTACAATGAAAAGAGAGAGAGATAGTGAGTACAATGAAAAGAGAGAGAGATAGTGAGTACAATGAAAAGAGAGAGAGATAGTGAGTACAATGAAAAGAGAGAGAGATAGTGAGTACGATGAAAAGAGAGAGAGATAGTGAGTACGATGAAAAGAGAGAGAGAGATAGTGAGTACGATGAAAAGCAAAAAAAAAACTATAGCATAACAAAATTTCCATCCGAATATATTTTGGATAGTGCATAGATTTTTCACCCGCGGTGCGTGTGAGAGAAACGCCGTCATTCAGTGATAAAATACCTGGTTTTTATTATTATTTGAAGTTCCGTAATGGGCGTAGATATTAATAAAATAATGAGAAACTTGAACGACAGAGAAAAGAATAATGAGAAAATTTCTTCCAAACAATGATTTTCTCACTCAAATTGTGAAATTGTCACGCTTGTGTACTTATTTAACATATATATGCCTTTGTGTTGATGAAAAAACCCAATTCGATTAACCTATACTATTGTATATAAAATATATATTAATCGGCAAAAAGTCGATATTGAAAAAATCGATATTTCTATATAAAATATAAATAAATAGGCAAAATTCGATGATGTGAACTTTTTTATATGTTCTCGTTCCTCTTCAGCCGCACGGCCTTTTCAGCGCAATCTTTAGCTGAGCTTGATTAAAAAATAGTGAAAGATAAGAAAATGTCGCGGTACAAAGTGTTGTGATACGGAGAATCGGCACAGAATTTGGAGAAAGGGCGTAGGGTGGGCTGGGAGAAATGGTTCACTTCCTGATAACTAAAGGATAAATAAATAAATAACTAAAGGATAATTCCAGAGTGGCTGTTTGGGCCAAGGAGTGGAGCACATCTCCATTGCAGAAAGCAGTTCGGGAGGATTCTTCTCAGGTCAATTTTTTTTCTTCAAAAAACCTAGTTTCTATGTATAATGAAGTAAACAATATTGGGACACGACTGAGGTTAGAGGGATTTGGGTCCCATTTTTCCGCCGAGGTTGATTTATATATCAGTTATTTTCTGATATTTCTTTCTATACATTGAAAAAACCATGGAAAAGAATTTTCAGCAATTACTATCTACTAACGGGAACCTGAAAATGGATCTAAAAAACCTTTTTGGTTGTCTTTGTCAGTTGCCAGTTTTTGGTTGTCTTTGCCAACCTTTTTGGTTGTCTTTGTCAGTCGCCAGTTTTTGGTTGTCTTTGTCAACCTTTTTGGTTGTCTTTGTCAACCTTTTTGGTTGTCTTTGTCAACCTTTTTGTGTAGTTGTGTAGTTCTTTATTACCATAGGATAGCTTGTAAGGCCATCGCTTATATGGAATCATGAAATAGGAAGGGGAATAATGAGGAATAAGACGGTCAATTTTCGTTGGTGTCCACTCTTGCTGTTGACAACAGAAAGTTCGGTAAAACTATGACATTCGATAGGTCGATTTCTTCTAGAGCCTTGCCGAATGCCTCGATATCTTGAATCTCTTTGAAATTATCTGTAACTTTATTCCATAAAGCAATTGCTCTAGAAAAGAAAGAATGTGGATCATTGTATCGTTTAAAGTTCATCAGAGTTAATTTGGAGGTTCGGTCTGAAGTGCGGAGATTGGTTTCAGTTCTTAACTTCAGCTCTTTTTTGCACGTCTGACAATCCGCTCTATCAGAAAGTAGACGAAAAACTACCAATAAATCAGAACGGAGTCGTCGAATGATTAGTGAATCTAAATTGAATTCAGCGAGACGTTGGGGATAGCTCAACCTAATACTTCCACAACGAGAATAAGCTTTTTTTGTGAAAAGTCTCTGAGGATATTCCAACCTTTTCGAATTATTACTGTGGACTTTCGGAGAGAAAATAATTGTACCATATTCAAGTAGTGGTCTGATGTAAGTGGTGTAAACGGTTTTGTAACCGTTCAAGTCCAAACATCTAAACACTTTGAAAACTTGTGAAATTCTACACAGAGTCCTAGCACGTATTATTTCTACGTGTTGCTTGAATTTGAGCTTAGAGTCCACAAAAATACCTAAGTCTCTGACTAAATTAACGACTTTTATCAGCGAGCTATCAATGAAGTAATCGTTTTGAGATTTCCCAAGACGGAGACAGTTGATTTTCTCGACAGCTAAGGGAAGTTTGAATTCACGTGACCAATTTGAGATATTGTTTATACATAGTTGAAGAGAATCAGAGTCCTCACTATAAATTTTGAGGTCATCGGCAAACAAGGAAAACTTTACAGTTGAGGGAATACAGCTCTCAATGTCATTGATGAAGCATAGGAACAAGAGGGGCCCGAGAACTGTCCCTTGGGGTACCCCGCTGAGTACTGGGAAAGAATCAGAGTAGACATTTTCTATTCGAACCTTAAATGAACGGTTTTGCAGAAATAAAGTAATCCAGTCTATTATAGTAATATGAAGTCCCATGTAATGAAGCTTTTTGATCAACTCTGAGTGTGAGACCTTGTCGAAGGCTCTCGCGAAATCAAAATATACAACATCTAATGCTTGATGTTTCTGAAGAGATATTTCCCACTCACTGATAGATTTTAAAAGTTGCAACTCACAACTTCTTCTGGATATGAAACCATATTGGGACTTGGAGAAGAAGTTTCTGTGGTTAAGTCTGACGTTATTAGATAAAATGCTCTCGAAGACTCGACAGACCGCGGAAGTCACAGTGATAGGGCGATAATTGCTGAAATTCGCTCGATCACCTTTACGTTTGTAGACTGGGATGACTTCTCCGGATTTCCATTGAATAGGAATTGAGCATCGCTTGAAAGAGTCTTCGAATAGTAGGGAAAGTGGGAAAGCAAGAGCCAGGGCACATTTCTTCAAAAGAAATTGATTGATGCCTTCCGAAAACTTGGTGAACTTATTAGGTAAGTTCTTGAGAACATAGTAAATAATATGCGGTGAGAAATCTATGCACGGTTCGGTTGCGGTATCAGAGAAGCTCGAAGAAATTATTTCTGCACTGCATTCCTGGGAGTAATTTCTGGAGAATTCTTTAGCAAAAAGAAGGGCTTTCTTTTTGTTATCTGGAATGTAGTCTTCTCCGTATTTCATTAGAGGAAGGCCGTTCGATGGCTTTAACGTGAGTTTTACCCAGCGATGGATGCCACCAGCAGACTCAAGAGCCTTCATCTCATTCTTCCGTAGCTGTTCAGATTGTGTCGCTTTTATAAGCTTTTGAACAGATTTGTATTCTGAACGAAATAATGGGTTGAAGTTCTTTGTTTGCCACAGTTTTTTCTTCTGAATAAATAGCCTACGAAGGATTTCCGGACAATTTTTCTTCTGATTCCGGCGATTCTTGATTGGGCAGAATTTGCGGATAGCTTCATGAATTGCTTGTATGATGAAATCATACTTAGCCTGAGTATCTGCCATTGTTGAGAGAATATGTTCCCAAGGCAAGCTGTCTAAGTATAGATTCATATCCTCGAAGTTACCATTACGAAAGTCTACATATACTTCGGAATCGTTCGTATTAGTGTTGCGACTCTTTTGAAGAATTCCTAAAGTGTTCAAAACAAACATTATTGAGATATGATCAGAATTTAAAAGAGGAGGCCACGACTCTAATTTTACTACGTTATCTTCTTTATCTGTGAGTAATATATCCAGAAGAGAACTTGTCCCATTGATGTCTACTCTGGTTGGGAAAGTTATTGCTTGAGACAGTGAGTGGGTAGCAACAAAGTCTGCCAGTAGAGCTTCTGTAGAACTGCGGGTTACAGCTAACTCATTCCAGTCAATATTCGGTAGATTTGTGTCTCCCAATATAACATTGTTTTGATGTAGCATGTGACTTTTTATTGCAGTCAGCGTTGCTTCAAACGCCTCATTAGCCATATTCGGAGGTCTATATATCAGAAAAACACGGTATTTAGAACTACGCTCATGACTCAAGTCTACGCAAAGTAGCTCAATGGTTGTCTTTGTCAACCTTTTTGGTTGCCTTTGTCAACCTTTTTGGTTGTCTTTGTCAACCTTTTTGGTTGCCTTTGTCAACCTTTTTGGTTGTCTTTGTCAACCTTTTTGGTTGCCTTTGTCAACCTTTTTGGTTGTCTTTGTCAACCTTTTTGGTTGCCTTTGTCAACCTTTTTGGTTGTCTTTGTCAGTTGTCAAGATGATAAAAGAAAGACTTTCAAGCTGCTTTTATATCAAAAGACCTTGAGATCTTCATAGTTCAACTAAGCATGTACGGTCATCCATTAGTGGCTGACAGTCGTATGCTAAACATAGTGCTGCTAAACATAGTGCTGCTAAACATAGTACAATCATGTAAATTGGATTTTTGTCCACAAGAGACCTAGTTAAGTCTGTTTGTTAAACGAAATTATGGCGTTAGGGAAGAAGCAAGTCGACCAACTCTTATATTGAGAACCAAGAAGATTGACGATCAGTGTTATTTGTAGCCCGACGACGGTTCCCACCTCCGACGGATGAAATTTCACCATGTGCGAGCATGGAAAGACGCAGTAGACATCAGAGTGAAGAGGAAACAGAGGGATGGAGCAGGTGACAGAGTGACAGAGTGACAGAGTTTTTCGAGGAAGAGACTCAGAAAGCAATATGAAATGCAGAGAATATTGAGGATATGAGAGGAAATGCATGATTAATGGAAAATTTTTATTTCTCCTTTCAAATGCGACCAGTGTTTTCCAAAGTTTTTATAAGTCTGTATGCTGTTTTTCATCAATTTTTGATAGATTCGTTCTTCTAGATAGGGTTTCTCTTTCTGGTTCCTCATTTGTTCACTCGCTTTATTAAAGTTTTTGTGTGTGTGTTCCTGATAATGTTAAGTTATTAGCGTTCCTAATGTTATGAAAATAGTGTCTTTAATGTATTAAATTTTAGATATCGTATTATGTATATGTATAGTTCAGTCGTTAATTTGAATAAGATATATATTCGTTTCCGTTCATCACTTCCTCTTTCTAGTTAGTCTAATATCAAGGCACAATGAAGGACTATTTCCTTTCGCTCTCTAAAATCTCCTTCTCTTCCTATTGCTATGTCCTGTCTAAGGAGAGTTTTGTAATAGTTGGGTGAGGCTCTCTTTGTCCTGTTAGATCAATATTCCGAGTCTCAATCTGCAGAGACGCTCCGAAGAATCCTTTGGCGGATCCTGCGAGCAAAACACTAAGAAAAGAAGCCCCGGCCCTCTTCAAGCGCATCCAGAGTTACATGGGAGACAGGAAGAGCAAGAACAACATCGACCAGGTTGGCACCCTTGCAGCAGCCGCGCTCTCAGCACTCAAAAGATACCATACCGAAAACCAAGTTGTTTCTGGGGTTAATTTTTCACAAATTAAGTTTTTAGATAATATAATATTTTTCTAGACAAACAAAGTTTGTTGAAGTAAAATATTTTTTATAACTCAATGCGAAAATCAATCAAATGACTTTGGTCGACTGAGATCTCAGTCGACCAAGTCGAACAAAGTCATTTGATTGATTTGAGCATTGAAGTATAATGACGCTTTTTGGCAGGGAAGCGAATTTATTAGTACGGAACATACGGTAGATCAAAAGAAACGGAATAAGTTATCTTCAGCGTTCTCAGAAAGCTTATAGACGCCCGCCGAAAGAAGGTATGACATGACTATTAAACCCCTGGTCACCATTGTCTTACAATGAAATGAAATGAATGAAGTTCTAGTTCTGAAGGGTCTAGCACTCGCTATCATCCTGTGAAATAATTAAGCTATGGCTAGAAATTAGTCTTAGACAAGAGAGAGAGAGAGAGAGTTAGTGAGGGACTGAATGAGAAAGTCTTTTCAGCTTGCTCTTTCTGTGTGCGAGGCGGCTGCGGCGAGGCAAGAGAGCGCAGACGAGGCTTGTCTGCTGTTGATGAGGCAGCTCACAAGGTTCGTTGAGGGGAAAGGGGGAGAAAAACATCGATTGCGAGTTCTTTTGGCTCGCGTGGCTCTTTAGAAAACCGATTTTCTACAGAACAAAGCTCTTTTGAAGATTGTCACAGAAGGATTCAGAGCTTTGTTTTATACAGAATTATTGCAAAGAAAGAGCCTGTTTTTTGTTTAGAAGATGTAGAATCTGACTTTGTGCAGTTTGCACTATGCACTATTGCACTTTGCACAGTGCAATTTCAGAAGCGTGTGCGAGAGTTCTACTGAGATTATTGTTTACATAAGCAAAACATTTTAACTGAGTATTTTTTTTGCTGATTTGAAGTACTCATATTGAGAGAACCGGGAGAATAGTTGTGATGTCCATACTTGAGTTGGTGTAGCCTTCACTGTTTCTACTATCTGACTAGCAGCCGAACTCAGTAGGTTGAGACCATACGTTTTTAATGATTGTTAAGAAAATCAATTAGTGATTTGGTTGAAGAAACGCTCGCGCGGATTCGCTGCGCCGAGGGTGGGAGCTGCTAGCTATCCTTCTGGCCCTCTCCGTGCCTTCCAGGAAGGTAGGCAGAAACATTGGTCAATGCATTTGAAAAAATTTAAATAAAAATGATGATTAATTCAAGTGAAAGCCTAGAATAGTGAGATTAAAGTGATGATCAAGATGCAATATTATCGAACTGCCCCACGAACGAATGCTAGACTTTCGATTCGAGATCGAACTCAGCCATCTATCTCTGTGTTTCTCTCTCTCTCTCTCTCTCTCTCTCTCTCTCTCTCTCTCTCTCTCTCTCTCTCTCTCTATCTCTATCTCTCCTTTTCTCTCTCTCTCTCTCTTTGACCGGGACTGCGAGCGCCGTACCAATTGCACTACCGAGAATATATTGCTTATTCGTCTGGAAGGTATGAGAAGGTGAATTAGAAGATTTGTTTGAGACGACCGCACTCCTGTCCAATTTCTGTGAGCGACATTCGGAGAAGTTGCTGGATCCGCCAGAAGTGGCGGTTTCTCATTTCGCTGCCCAGTGCATCAGAAGACTTAACAAGGTTCGTTCATGGAACCTCCTGAAGTGACCGTTCAAGGGCGGTATTCAGGGTTCAAATAGTGACCGGATCGTTCCCGTCGGCGGATACATGTACACAAACTATTGACAAAAAAGCTCCCTCTCTTTTCTTACCCTTTTCCTTCATCCCCTCTTCTTTTTTCCTCCAAACTTTGAGTGGCGGATACATGTAAACCCAAATTGGGAGGCTCCATTTAACCCCTGGCGGTATTCATCAACCGGCTGGAAACATCTTTTTTTGAAAAGGAAAGTACAGTTTGCCACCAAATTGAGGAAAAGGCACCAATGAGGGAAAGGTTAACTATTTGCTTTAGAAAAAACAGTGGTTTTTCGCGCTTGAATTCCGATTTTAATCAATCTTTTTAATACTGTTTTCTTCTTCAATTTCCTTTTTTGTAATCGTACGGTCATAGTGGCGGGGCGGCATATATTGAAACTGTGATAATGCCTTCTGTACTGCTCCATCTTTTTTCCAGCGCAGATGCGTCTCTTTTTAATCATTTTCTCACTAGCTTTCTTCTCTCTTTTACTCTGTATATCTTTACTCCACCCGATCTTCATATCTTATTCTGTAAAAAAAATCATTTGTTTGCATGGCGCTCGGAAGAAAATTGAAACTCAGTCACCGATTGCACATGCTTGAGGTAGTTGTGACAGGTTGCGAAAAAAATATAGAGTGTTACCGGGGTTTTAGAGCTTCTTGAATGATTGATTGATGATTCAAATGAGATCAGCGATTGGTTGCTTCTGTTTGCGTGTAGAATATGGATCGATGATTCGTTTGCTAGGTGACGTCAAGTCGGCCGCGGCCTTCTCTAGCGGCCGTTCATGAAGCGAGAGTACATATCTTCCATCCACCGCAGTTCGGTGCCAAACTAGAAGAGCTGATGGATATGCAGGTCAGACGCTTTCTTATTTGCCCCCACCCTCTCTAACCCTCGCTCTCTCTCTTCTTTGTTTTTTCAGTGCCTCCGAAAAAGACGCAGAGTCCTGCTTGAAGCGGGGTTTTTTAGACAGAAACCCATAGATGGCAAAATAAGTCGGTTTTATGGAACAGAAAAGTTCCTTAGTTGAAAAAATCTTCCTATAAATGTGTAACAATGTAAAACCGAAAGGTTTTACATTGTTTCACAAAAACAAAAATGAAACAATGTAAAACCGAAAGCAATGTAAAACCGAAAGCAATGTAAAACCGAAAGGTAAAACCGACTGGTTGCGAGAGTTATGTTGACAGATCTTCAAACAAAAATAACTTAATCATTGTTCTTTCTGCCCTTCCCCTCTCTCCTCAGAAACCCCCCTTTTTGTAGGCAGAGCGTTTCTACAACCTACGGATCCCGTGGATCGAGCACACCCTTATTGAGCTGGTCTTATCCGAGGGTGGGCCGAGAACAGAGGGCATCTTCCGGGTGGCAGCCAACCCAGAGCAGATATCAACCGCCAAGGTCACTCTTCTATCATCATCTATCATCATGTTAAACTGTTGAATCAATTTCAACGTGGTTTTTACTCTTCAACATTTTTTAAAATGATACTTCTCATCTGATTTTCACCGTGATATCGTGCTAATTCTTTCATGATGTCTCATTTTCTTTGTTCCTCATATCTTTTGCTCTCGGCCACTATTTTGATGTAAGCAAAATATCCTTTTTTTCTTGCAACAAAAACAAAAACTTTTCGAGACTGTTCTCTTTTGTCTATCTTCTCATTTATTTTTTCTTTCTCACAAACGCTATTCATTTCTCTAATATCTCTTTTTCATTGTTTTTTTTTTTCTACAGGCCCGCCTGGACCAATGGCTTAAGCCTCAAGTTTCGGATGCGCATGTGCCAGCGTGTCTGCTGAAGTCCTGGTTGCGAGAGTTGCCAGATCCCCTGCTGCCTTCTTCTCTTTACCAGAGGGCACTCGATGCAGGTTATTCTTTTGGCAAACCATATATGGCCTTTTTTCAAAAGCCTACCGTTCACATTGCACTATCGCACATTCTGGGTAGTGAGTGTCAAGGTAACGCGCTCGCTTCCAAAGAAAAATAGGTGGAGGGTTCGATCACAAGCCATGAACCAGCGTTTAAGGGTTACGGTATCGGTCCAGAAACTAATAAAAAGTTGCTACTCGAGAAGCACGCGTTAAATAGTTATCCGGACGATTACTCAGCGCTCTTCTGTTTCGGCTTTTGGCGGGAATCTGTTTCAAATTTACAAAGAATAAGTCTTGACTTTGAAAGTTTTCCACTCAATAAAACCGATTTTACCTGTCATGGGTGGGTATTTGTCTCAACGGAAACAGCTTTAATCGGGCCCTGTCTTCTCTTCGGGAGATCAAAAAATGCGCTCCTTTTCGGACGCACTAAAAGAGACATACTTCTCTTTGAACGCACTAAAAAGCGTATGTTGAGGAGACAACCCGTCAGAATGCGCTCACATCGCGTCTCTGTTGACGCCTCCCGCCTCGCTGGTCCTCGCGCGCCTCATTCACCTTCTGCAGACGCTCACCAAGGAGGAGCACGTGGCGCTGACCAAGATGGATGCCGGCAACTTGGCCATGGTCATGGCACCTAATATACTCAGGTGAGCAGAGTACAAAGGTCACATGCTCTTTTGGAAAAATCGAGAGGACGAATGCACTGCAAGAAAGGGCTTAGAATAATAAGAATCGAGGGAGTCCTCACAGTTCTGACCTTCAATATAGCCCATTCTCTATCCTAATCTGTGACCGTCACCGTGAGGTCATATCTTATAATACTGAACTTTCCCTCCTACCGTAGAGCGGTCGTATTCTTTCAATTGTTAGCATTTTCGGTGACCTACATATATTGATTGAGCTATGATAGGTAATTAGTTCGTGGCAATCTTTTCTCGGTTATGCAAACTCCTCTTATTCTCTTCTCTCCCGTCCTCTCTTCTTTCGATCCCCATCCTCTCCCTAATTTCCAATGCCACATTCTACTGGAAATCGGTTCTTTATCCTGTCTGGAATAAGGAACGAGATGAAATCGGTTCTTTATCCTGTCTGGAATAAGGAACGAGATGAAATCGGTTCTTTATCCTGTCTGGAATAAGGAACGAGATGAAATCGGTTCTTTATCCTGTCTGGAATAAGGAACGAGATGAAATCGGTTCTTTATCCTGTCTGGAATAAGGAACGAGATGAAATCGGTTCTTTATCCTGTCTGGAATAAGGAACGAGATGAAATCGGTTCTTTATCCTGTCTGGAATAAGGAACGAGATGAAATCGGTTCTTTATCCTGTCTGGAATAAGGAACGAGATGAAATCGGTTCTTTATCCTGTCTGGAATAAGGAACGAGATGAAATCGGTTCTTTATCCTGTCTGGAAGAAGGAACGAGATGAAATCGGTTCTTTATCCTGTCTGGAATAAGGAACGAGATGAAATCGGTTCTTTATCCTGTCTGGAATAAGGAACGAGATGAAATCGGTTCTTTATCCTGTCTGGAATAAGGAACGAGATGAAATCGGTTCTTTATCCTGTCTGGAATAAGGAACGAGATGAAATCGGTTCTTTATCCTGTCTGGAATAAGGAACGAGATGAAATCGGTTCTTTATCCTGTCTGGAAGAAGGAACGAGATGAAATCGGTTCTTTATCCTGTCTGGAATAAGGAACGAGATGAAATCGGTTCTTTATCCTGTCTGGAATAAGGAACGAGATGAAATCGGTTCTTTATCCTGTCTGGAATAAGGAACGAGATGAAATCGGTTCTTTATCCTGTCTGGAATAAGGAACGAGATGAAATCGGTTCTTTATCCTGTCTGGAATAAGGAACGAGATGAAATCGGTTCTTTATCCTGTCTGGAAGAAGGAACGAGATGAAATCGGTTCTTTATCCTGTCTGGAATAAGGAACGAGATGAAATCGGTTCTTTATCCTGTCTGGAATAAGGAACGAGATGAAATCGGTTCTTTATCCTGTCTGGAATAAGGAACGAGATGAAATCGGTTCTTTATCCTGTCTGGAAGAAGGAACGAGATGAAATCGGTTCTTTATCCTGTCTGGAATAAGGAACGAGATGAAATCGGTTCTTTATCCTGTCTGGAATAAGGAACGAGATGAAATCTGTTCTTTATCCTGTCTGGAATAAGGAACGAGATGAAATCGGTTCTTTATCCTGTCTGGAATAAGGAACGAGATGAAATCGGTTCTTTATCCTGTCTGGAATAAGGAACGAGATGAAATCGGTTCTTTATCCTGTCTGGAATAAGGAACGAGATGAAATCGGTTCTTTATCCTGTCTGGAATAAGGAACGAGATGAAATCGGTTCTTTATCCTGTCTGGAATAAGGAACGAGATGAAATCGGTTCTTTATCCTGTCTGGAAGAAGGAACGAGATGAAATCGGTTCTTTATCCTGTCTGGAATAAGGAACGAGATGAAATCGGTTCTTTATCCTGTCTGGAATAAGGAACGAGATGAAATCGGTTCTTTATCCTGTCTGGAATAAGGAACGAGATGAAATCGGTTCTTTATCCTGTCTGGAATAAGGAACGAGATGAAATCGGTTCTTTATCCTGTCTGGAATAAGGAACGAGATGAAATCGGTTCTTTATCCTGTCTGGAAGAAGGAACGAGATGAAATCGGTTCTTTATCCTGTCTGGAATAAGGAACGAGATGAAATCGGTTCTTTATCCTGTCTGGAATAAGGAACGAGATGAAATCGGTTCTTTATCCTGTCTGGAATAAGGAACGAGATGAAATCGGTTCTTTATCCTGTCTGGAAGAAGGAACGAGATGAAATCGGTTCTTTATCCTGTCTGGAATAAGGAACGAGATGAAATCGGTTCTTTATCCTGTCTGGAATAAGGAACGAGATGAAATCGGTTCTTTATCCTGTCTGGAATAAGGAACGAGATGAAATCGGTTCTTTATCCTGTCTGGAAGAAGGAACGAGATGAAATCGGTTCTTTATCCTGTCTGGAATAAGGAACGAGATGAAATCGGTTCTTTATCCTGTCTGGAATAAGGAACGAGATGAAATCGGTTCTTTATCCTGTCTGGAATAAGGAACGAGATGAAATCTGTTCTTTATCCTGTCTGGAATAAGGAACGAGATGAGCAGAGCGAATTTGAAGGAAATCTTTTGCTTTCATATTTCCAAAGAGACAATTGTTGCATGTTGAAGATGCGAGTCAGACGATCCTCAAGTACTGTACAAGAACGCGCGGAGAGAGATGGGCTTCATCAAAACGCTTATTTTGAGTTGGAACACCAGTTTCGCCCTCTAGAATAAACCCCTACCCTCCGCCTCACTCGAATAACAGCTCCTGCAATACTAGGATTTTCAAAGTTTTATTTTTGTTACCTTAGGTACGTTTTGGTTGGGAATTTCATAGTTCTCACTTTGTTGTACTTAGAGTACTTGATCCCCTACTTTCATGTATGAAACTTAATAAAGTAAATACTTCCTAAATTCCTTACTTATTGACTAGTCCTAGGAGATACTTATATCACCGTTACATACTTTCAATACCCAGTGAGTCTTGCTCCAAATGTTCCAATTCCTCATCTTCAGCTCATTTCGCACCAGGTTTTCGTGATTTTTAAACTATGGTTTTCCGAATCGGAAGTTTATACAGAAAACCCTGGCTTGTAGCTATGAACAAGCTTAAAGAAGGCAAAGATTTGCGTAATGTGTCGCGTTATGAAGATGAGGTTTTTTTCTATAAAATATTCCAAGTGCCAATATTCCACTTTCTGAATCATTTTCCCTGCGATTTGATATATCTCACGGTACCTCGGACCAAGTAATTAACTCACTCTAAACTCAATTTTTTTTAATTTTGCCCTTTCCAATGTATTTTATATTGTTGTGAATTAATCAAAAATCCAACTTTCAACATTCGTACTATCCGCCATGATTCTTCGTGTCCAATAGTCAGAAATATTTTTTGCTCAAAAGTTCTGGAGACAATTTTTTTTCCAAAGTGATACAAAAAAATTATGCTAACTTATATAATTTATTAGTTTTTCTCTAGCTTGGTTTTTTGGCATCGTTACAACTAAATATATAGTAATTGAGAGTGCTGTGTGACGCGCATCGTGAAGAAGTTCCAGATATTTAGAATCTTTTTCGTGACAGATATAACGATGCGGTGTAGGTTGTGATGGAATAGACACGGACGTTTCGCTTTATTAAAGCATCATCAGCGTGGAAGCAATACCCTCAAACTTGGGTAATTAAACCGCATCGTTATATCTGGCACGGAAAAGATTCTAAATAAATATATAGTGTATAATGCTGATTTCATTGCAACCTGTACAAAACAAGCATTCTCAAACGAACTTTTCGATCGGTTTTTGCTGTTGAGTTTCACATCCGATTTTTAGAAGAGCAATATTAAATTGAATTCTGAGCGTTTCTATGAAAACTCTGGAACGAGAAAAAAATGCTAACTGAAAAAGAGTCGACGTATATATGCAGTCATTCAAAAACTAATGGGATTTTAATAATTCACAAATGAGTTCAAATTTTCTTTGAAATTTTCAGTTCTTGTGAAATGCTATTGGCTTGATAACTGATTCGAACCTTTGAATACAACAGAAAGGCAGTTGAATGTTGTACCGAGAAAACAGAAACATTGAACGAATAGCTGATGGAGAGTCGTCGTAGTCATTGAAAGTCATAGCGCAATAGGAGAACAATATGTTGTCCCGTCTTAGATTAATGAATATGAAACAGCTATAAGTAAGATTCTATATGTTCCCATTTGTATATAAAACTTTCGGAATAAGATGAACGAATGTGGTCAAATTCGAATCCTAAGAGTGGAACTTGGCTTGCATGAAATTTCGGTTGAGAAGCCGATCTTGAGTATATGATTCATCGGAAAAACCATCAATCGTGGTTCTTGGTTTTGAGCAGGCTTACGAATTGAATTGACCGAATCTATTTTCAAGTCATGTTTTGGTCAGTCAAAGTTTCGCTGCTTAAATTAGCTCCGAAGCTAGAGTTGTGCTCTCCTTAAAGAAGATGCAGAATTAATGTGGTAGGACAAAGGGCCGTATCCTGGATGACTGGGGGGGGCCGTATCCTGGATGACTGGGGGGGCCGTATCCTGGATGACTGGGGGGGGCCGTATCCTGGATGACTGGGGGGGGCCGTATCCTGGATGACTGGGGGGGGCGTATCCTGGATGACTGGGGGGGGGCCGTATCCTGGATGACTGGGGGGGGCCGTATCCTGGATGACGGGGGGGGGGGGGCGTATCCTGGATGACTGGGGGGGGGGCCGTATCCTGGATGACTGGGGGGGGGGCCGTATCCTGGATGACTGGGGGGGGGCCGTATCCTGGATGACGGGGGGGGGGCCGTATCCTGGATGACTGCTGGTTTGTGAAGGTGCAGAGTGAGGAACTTGCGAATAACAAGAATTTACCGACTTAAAATTTAAGTTTTTTTTTTTGCAGCGAGGGTCAATCGGTCATGATTTCGTGAAAAGTAAGAAAGGTTAACCTTTCAGGACGCGGTTGAAAGTTCAAAGACATGGAAGATATCGAGGAGTTTGGAGTGGAAAGGGATAGGGAAGAAAAAACTGATATGATCAATGTTAGAGTGCATACGAAGAGGAAAACCAAGAAGAACCTCGGTTTACAAGGCATAGAGCCGGCGGGGTTAGCTGATGCATGCATGGAATTACCATAGTCGATAATTCGTATTTGAAATGTTTAAAATGTTCATCTATTCTTCTTCTTCTTCTTCCTCGCGCTTGGTCCCGCCTTGCGGCAGGGTACGCGCTCCCCTGAGATGCAGGACAGACCTATCCTGGTAGAACCAGTTGCTGCCTGCTAGATCACTGCTACCTGCTGGCTGCCTGCTAGATCACGGCACTTGATACCTTTTAGTTTTTTCATGTAGTTTTCTTATTCGACACGACCGATTCCAGTGCAAAAGCTTCGGTGTGGCTGCGCACTTGGGGCTGCGCACACAATGTCTCCGACAGCGAGTACATGGCCGGAGTCTTGCAAGAAGTTAGTAGGAAGAATAGGTCACCTGCACATGAAAAAACCGGAAAAAGGACCAGTTGAAGCCTAAAATAGCGAAAAGCTATCGAAAACTGAAAATCAGAGTAAGAAGAAAGATTAGGCGATATGGAATGTCAATTTTTGAAAGACTTTCAAGACGAAGGCTGAAATTTCTTTCTAAAACATAAAAAACAAAGTTATTTATAATGAGAAAAATATAAATGCCGATTATGATTAGGAAATGAAACTGGCTTGACACTCTAATATGATGATGATGCCAGAGAGGCTACAATATAGTGGCTGAAGCGGATGCAGCAGATGTCTGGCTTCTTAACTCCTGCACGGTCAAAACGCCAAGTGAGGACCAAGTTGTCAATTCCGTGCGGGACGCAAAAAAATCAGGGAAGAAAGTTGTCGTTGCAGGATGCGTATCGCAGGTTAGAGTTAGGTTGGAGAATTTTGAAAGAATGAGTTCTTTCCACAAAAAAATAAACTAACGGACTATGAATCCCTGATATACGGAACTAAGATCAACAACAAAAAACGGAATAGTCTCGTTCGCGCGTGTAAAATATCAATTTCAAGCTTAGATGTACCCCGGTTTTCAGGCAGATTCATCCGCATCTTGGCTACAAAATGTGTCGATCGTGGGAGTAAAGCAAATTGATAAAATAGCAGAGGCAGTCGATAGGACGGTGGAGGGAAAGTTAGTTTTAGTTATTCATTCCGTGTTATTTCTTAATTCACTGAATGATGATTTGGCAAAATTTGCCGAGATGTCTACAACGGTGAAAGTCAATGCAGAATTATAACGAACCAGGGGTTAAATAGTGACCGGATCGGTCCCGTCGGCGGATACATGTACACACACTATTGACAAAAAACTCCCTCTCTTTTCTTACCCTTTTCCTTCATCCCCTCTTCTTTTTTCCTCCAAACTTTGAGCGGCGGATACATGTAAACCCAAATTGGGAGGCTCCATTTAACCCCTGTAACGAACGGAAGCTTATTTCATGATAATTAATTCAGTAAAGACAAGAATGGGTTTTTCGGTTCGAGTGGAGTTGATGATTCCAAAAACCTTACTTCAGGTGTGGATTTTGAGTAGAGAAACGATCATCTTAGACGGTTGAAATCAGGAAGAATATGCTGAAAATTGTGGGAGTCCTTAAATTTTATTTTGAGATCTTTCCTATTTGATGCGGCTTAACCATTCAATTGTCTTCGTTTTAAGCATATCAGTTTCTATAGATTCTCGGGATAAGTGAGCGTTAAACGGTTCGAAGTAACTTTCACTTATGTTTGAGCTGTTTTTAACACCCGCAAAAAAAGTTTAGAATGAAAATTAAAGAAGAAAAAACTTTGTTAAAATGAAGAGAAACGAAAGAGAAAACGCTTAGAAATGAAGAGCGTCTGATAAAGAAGAGAAGTCAATAGTTAATATGGGAGTTGTCGCTGGTTCCAGAACAGTACGCATCTTGAAGCAGAATCGTGCGCACGCTCCGCTCTCTCTGCCGAAGATACGGAAGAACCCACTGATCGAGGTTGGAATCGATATTGAATTGAATGGAACATCTAACCTGCTGTCATTGAATGATTCAATCAATATATAATAGTTGGCATGAGATGTTCCAAGAAAACACGGTCATTACAACATCTTCTGGTAATCATTGTTATTCTCGTTCTACAGTACCTTTTTGTAGTACCTTTTTGTTACTTTCTAATAATTTACAGGTTCGCTAACGTACTTATTGTTCATGAGATACACTTTGTTTGACTCTCTATTTGATTATTTTGGATAATGGAATGTCGCTCCCCAGGTTCTGGCGATCTCTTCGGGCTGCCTCAACCATTGTACTTACTGTAAGACGAAAGCTGCTCGCGGTGACTTGCGCAGCTTTTCCCTTGAGGTTTTCCCGATAGTCATTCGAGTTTATCATAGTGTAGTCGTGAGGAAACAAAGGAAAGGTGGCTAGAAAATTTTATACATATTAGCAGAAGTGTTGTTATTACCGGTAAGAACCCCGACGCGGTTACGACCATACGAGGAAACCGGGAGAGTGTAGGGGTTTTCAAGGCACATCTCTTTTTTTAGTGTTGTTGCTCAATAATTCTCCACTTCCGAATCGCGCTGATACCCAGGATCGTTTGTTTTTAACAGCTCATTTGAGACCTTTCTATGAGTCCTGTGCTATATTTGAAGGGTTAAGGCACTCTGGACACTTTGTCATTTGAGACCTTTCTATGAGTCCTGTGCTATATTTGAAGGGTTAAGGCACTCTGGACACTTTGTCATTTGAGACCTTTCTATGAGTCCTGTGCTATATTTGAAGGGTTAAGGCACTCTGGACACTTTGTTTCCTTTATAACTTTTTAAAACGCTTTTGTAAGAGCTTCTACCAAATCCACTTGTTTGAAGGAGCTGCTCGATCGAGCCCGGCAAGCGTTCGAGGAGGGTGTGAAGGAGCTCTGGCTAACATCTGAGGACCTGGGAGCATGGGGGAGAGACATAGACTTAGTGAGAGTTTAATCGAGCCCGGCAAGCGTTCGAGGAGGGTGTGAAGGAGCTCTGGCTAACATCTGAGGACCTGGGAGCATGGGGGAGAGACATATACTTAGTGAGAGTTTAATCGAGCCCGGCAAGCGTTCGAGGAGGGTGTGAAGGAGCTCTGGCTAACATCTGAGGACCTGGGAGCATGGGGGGAGAGACATAGACTTAGTGAGAGTTTAAACATAAATGTAGAAAAGAAAAAAAAGCGTACATAAAAAAAATGAAGAGAGGAAAAACTAGAAAAGAAAATTGAAGGAAAGAAGATGAAGCGAATGGGTTTTTTTTCGTCAGATTATGGTTTCAGAAGTGTTTCAGCTTCAGCTTTCTACCCTAAACTCCAACATGACCGGATCTTTTTTTAAAAAACTAATTTTGAGAAAATTAGTGTAATATAGGTAACCTACACCTTAAAAGTGAATTTAGAAAATTAAAAATTAGTTGAAGAAGACGAGCAAGATGATGATGAACTTTTAGAAATTGAGTAGAAGGCAAGGATCGGAGAATTTGTGGAAGAAGAGATTGACCTTCTGCATACTTAAGGGCTGGAATGTGCTTGCTTCGTAGGTGATTCCGGATCTGCTGAAAGCTCTGGTGGAAGTGATCCCCGAGGGATGCAAGATGCGCCTGGGAATGACCAATCCGCCTTACATTATGGACCATCTTCAAGAGATCGCCGAAGTGAGTCCTTTAGTTTGTTGACTCAGGGAACTATTGAAAAAACGTTTGAGAATTTTTAATACTTTTCACTGCTTTATCGGTGAGAGCATATCATAGTGCCACACGATGAGAGCATATCATAGTGCCAAGGCATATGAGACTTTCATATAACACTATCGCACGGAATAGCAATGTGTCTCCGTGGTGTAATGGTAACACGCGCTCCCGGTCTGGGTTCGATCCCGCCCGGTGGACTAGCTTTTTTCTGTGCGATAGTTCAATCATTTGTCATCTTAACCAGGCGTCACTGCCTTTAAACTGTGTAACTTAGAATTTGAAGATAGTGCCTCACTCTTTCGAATAATCAGGATAGCGGATTATACATGCGCTACCTCTAAACATTGACTCTGGTTTTTATGGTTCATGTTCAATCTGAAAGTTCAAAGTTTTTGATAGTTGTCCTAAGTCTTAATGAGAATGGCGCGGTGTATCACTCTTTCAATGAATAATTCGTTGGCGCCAGTTTGTAAGTGACTTTACTTAATGATACTTTTAGAAATTTTTGAACTTTTTCGGCATCAATAGGGGGGGCATCAACCTCTTACTGCCCGCAAAAAATATGTAGATAAAAAAATACTCAAGAGGTAACGAAAGTCTTCAAAGATAAATGCGATGAAAATATAACAAAGATAGTCGTTATCGATTAGTATACAAACAGGAAGTTAGTATCGATTGCTATTTTGGAGAGCAGAGCGTGCGGGCCAGAAAAACCCCTGCTGAATTCACTATTTTTTCAACCAATGAGTGTTAGAACTGGTAAGCGTATAGTGTTTATTTGAGGTTCTTTTGAACCCGCGTGTGTACCGATTCCTGCATATCCCAGTGCAGAGTGGTAGCGACGCGGTACTTCAGCACATGAAGAGGGAATACAACAGATGGGACTTTGAGAGAGCCGTAGATTATCTGCTGGAGAAGTCAGTGAGCATCGAATTCGACAGGATCGTAGATTATCTTCACGAATAGTTTGCGAGTTTAGGCTTTCTAGATGTATGAGATACTTATATGCTAGTTCAGTCGGGTTTTTTTAAACATGTAAAAATGTCCTTTTTTCTTGGGGGACAATTCGTTAAAAAAAGTATGTCTGGGATGTACTGCCGTCTCTCTCACAGTGTCATAACATTTCTCTTATAATTGAAATTTTCACGAGAGATCGGTTCTGTAGAAACACTAATTGCTCATTCAGAGTACCGGACTTGTACATAGCAACGGACATGATCTGCGCTTACCCGACTGAAACAACAGAAGATTTCGAGCAGAGCATGGATTTGGTTGGCATCATTTTCATTTTTCTAATAAAAGAAGCTAAGCGAAATGTGTCACTCGCTTTGGATGGTGCTACAGCCCCCCCCCAAAAGGATGGTGCTACAGTTCAAATCATTGCAAGGAACCGGTTTATCCTCACCGGTATCGAGCGCGTCCTCAGGTAGAGGATAGAGGGATGTCTCTTTGCACAAGTGCATTGGAGATAGCGGGCTTGCCCGTCGCGGACCAAAATTTGATAGTATAGTTCGTAAAAGGAATGCGATGCCGGTCTTGCCTGGGCATGCCATCAGATAAAATATCAGCCGATACTCTCCTAAACTTTGTAATGGCGAGTAGAGGTGCCAGTAAACTAGCCTCTTCCCCTTCTCTGGTTCACAAATGGGTCTCGCGAAGAGGATCGCCGACTGCGGTGCGTGTGTAGACGGAGAAAATTTCTACGGACTCAAAAGGATCTTCAACAAACTATCCGATAGGACTCCCCTCGACAGGACCTCTGGGCAAACAACAACAACAACAAATGTGTCACTGGGTAGATTGTAAGTGTTGATCATCTGGGCCGAGTCACCACTGATACTACCGTAGTGGTACAGGGTACAGGGATCACTAAAGTGAAGAGTGTGGTTGTGGTTGAGATGGTGCCTAGTACATTCCTCATTATTACATTCCTCTTATTCCTCATTATTCTCCTTCCTATTTCATGATTCCATATAAGCGATGGCCTTACAAGCTATCCTATGGTAATAAAGAACTACATAGATCGATGGTAAAAGTAAGCTGAGAGCAAAGATTCGGAATAAAACTGAGTTGAAAACTCGCTGAACGGAAAAGGAGTGGTTGTTTAAGTTCAATATGAAACCCAGACTTCTAGTTTATCGAATAAATTCCATTTCCAGGTGCGCAAATACCACTTTCCCTCGCTATTCATTAACCAGTTCTACTCTCGCTCTGGCACTCCGGCAGCAGCCCTTCCCAGGTCTCAAGAAAAATACGTTTTTTCCCAAAAAATGGGGCTTACATTGTTGTGGAACAGGTTCGGGAACTAAAGAGGTCCCTAGTTATAATCTTCCTCGCGCTTGTTCCCGCCTCGTGGCAGGGTACGCGCTCCCCTGAGATGCGGGACAGATCTAACCTGGTAGAACCAGTGGCTGCGGGGAGAGTCAGATTCATGCATGATCACTACCAACATTTCTTAACCCCCTTGGTTCGGGTGGATCGGTCCGGAGTGGGAGTCGAACTTGGGACTCTTCGCACAATATTAAAACACACAACCATTATGCCACGTCCGGACAGAGGTCTTTATTTATGAGGACTATGTAAAATAAAACATGAGTCATTCAAAAAAATCGTTTCGCTTTGTTTTGCTGGCTTTTTAAGGTGATGTACGGGTCTTGTGAATAGTTCACCTCAGGTCACTTGTTCATGTTGATATTTTAATAAAGAAAAAACGGCCGTTTATACAAACTATTGAGAAGCGAGCTAGAAGTGGATGACCTAGAAGGAGAAAGACAGAGTTGAAGACTGTAAAGACTCGCCCATTAGGCCTATTGGGCAAGTCTTTGCAGTCTTCAACTCACAGTCTTCGTTTGCAAAGCGGTCGGTTCTCATTTTTAGGTGACCAATGACCGGATATAACAATAACTTGGTTGCTTAAGAATCAACGCGGCGGAAGCGAAGCGAAGAACGGCCGAAATGAGTGTCTACTTCAGAAGCTACTCTCGATATGGCCTGGAGAGACTCAATGAAGAGGTCAGTGATATTAATGATTGGTTAGAGCATTCATGGTCATAATCCTGGATGAAGATTGGAGGAGCGAAGGTTTCAATGCTAATAAAATAGAGCTGAGTGCCGTGTTAGGCTCCGAATACATTGAATGAAACGTGAGTAATCTATTAGACTAGGGTGAAAACTCATTCAATTAGTTAATATTCTGTTTTTGAATCCTCACATATGTTCGGCTGATGATTGAATAAATTATGATTATTGATAGTTTAAGAAGCATTTTTTTGTGTCAATAATTTGAAACAACTACATCGAGAAAGCATTTATTCAATGAATCCTTTTTTACGAGTTCACCCGAACTTGGAGGAACTTTTTCCGTTAACCGGATACTCGCGTCGCGGTTCCCTTCGCGTTTTATTTTTACATCAAAAAAGTTATTTTTACATTAAAAAACGCTTAGGCTTAGTAAAAGTTTACGATAACGAGGCCGTACGGCTTAGCTAACGAGGCCGTACGGCTTAGCTAACGAGGCCGTACGGCTTAGCTAACGAGGAAACCGCGACGCGAAGGGAACCGCGACGCGAGTATCCGGTTAACGGAAAAAGTACATACTTGGACTCATGTCGATCAGACAGACTTACTGTACTGTCTGAGGGTGTAGAAATGATTTATGAAGCTTGAGCCGATTCTATAGGTTTATTCCGATAACAACAAATGTGTACATAAAAGTTGGGTTACTTTGAAGGTGAATGTGCTTGTTTGCGAAGAGGCTTCAGACGGCGAACACCTGGTCGGACACACAGACTCTTACGAGCAGGTTTGAAGTTCTCATTCATTTATTCATTACAATATACTTATATTGAAATGTGACATCAGTTTTTAAATACTGGAATAAATTATTTTGTCAAAATTATTGACATAGAGGCTAGTTAGTCAGGCAAAGTACATATTCTAATTTCGGAGACAACATCTACTTATTTGAGAGTTGTGATGATGTTTTAAAATAGAATGTCAAATGAAAAAAAATTTCTTCTTTATTCACTTATTGCGGTATTGTGACAGGTTACGACTTCCTCTAAGATTTGAGAAAAACCTTACCTTGTAGGAGGCTGAAGCGAAGCGTAAGATTTGTGCTACCACTGATAGAATTTCTCAAAACCCTTCATTTTGGAAGACCTTTCCGAGAAGATGGGGGTTGAGGTGGGGGAGGGGCTTGATCTGGAGGAGGGGGGTCGAACTATGTAGTGAGCGCACATTACCGTTAACCGGACGCTCAAACCCTCGAGAAATATAAAACTTACAGGTTCTTCTTCCTCGTTACATCGGCATGGGAGAGCGGACGCGCGTTCGAATAACGGAAGTGGGCAAGTTCCACATGGTCGGAGTGCCTGTATCCTCCTCTGAGTCTCTGTTCAACAGTGTTGGCGAATCGATGACAAGTGCTTTGAATAAGCTAAAGAGCACGATAAAACATCAAGCTCGTGGCAATCCGGAGTTCGTGAAACGACTGACAATGGTGGTGATAGTGTTGTCTGCCACCCTCGCCATTTTCATTAAGAAATTTATAGGGTTTTGAAATGATTCATACGGTGTTAAGACGATGTTGGGTTCTTTTAGCTGAATAGGGGTTGTCAGATTGATTGGTTCCATGACTATTCACTCCCGGACAATTCACTCCCGACGGACAATTCACTCCCGACGACGGACACTTTCACAAAATAAAATTTTTGTGAAGCTCAATGTTTATCAAAAATAAAATGTAAAGTTTTTTCTTTTCAAAAACTAGCTTCGTGAAAGATATCAAGCGGTCAAGTTGTGTGCACGCTCGCTCCGGAGTGAATTGTCGTAGGAGTGAATTGTCCGGGAGTGAATAGTCGTGATACCGATTGATTGAGTGTTTGTTTTGTAGTTGAGAGGTGTTTTATACTAACGAAAAATCTGAAGCTGAGCTCTGAAGAAGCTTAATTGCGATAATAAATTCAACAATCAAGTTTAAATGACTGCTTGTGAAGAAAACTAGCTTGTTTCATTGTTTTTGTGTTGAATTTAGTTATACTGTACGGGTTTATTAATCGAATCCAATTTATTGTTCACCAGTTTTACAGTTTCCGAATGAAACTATTGAATACTTCATAGTGAAATCTAAGCAGATGATTTTTACTGCTTTAATATCTAATCATAGCTTTTTTTTTCTTTGAAATAGAAAAAGTAATTAAAAGTGCAAAGTTGTGTTTACAATTGTTTGCCTTAAATATGATTGAGTAATAAATGTTGTTAAAATGGAAAATCAGTTTATATGTATCAGTTCATGTCAGTTTTTTTATATCTGAAGAGAATGTAAAAAGATCAATGATGAAATATTTAGATCATAGGTCAATGACAGCTGTCGGGAAAAAATGGATTCGCTCAAAAAATCGCTCATTCGATAATAATGACAATTGAGCAGTAAGTAGAAGACAGAAAACATGACGTCGAGATTTAAAAAAAGAATTCGTTCGCTTCTCATATTTCTAAGTCTCTCTTATGAGTGGATGACATGATGAAAATACATATTTTCGTGAATTAGTTGTGAACGTAACTTTTCCGGGCATGGCATAATGGTAGTGTGTTCGACTATTGTTTGAAGAGTTCGACTCCCACCTCGGACAGATCCACCCAAACCAAGGGGGTTAAGAAATGTTGGTAGTGCTAATGCACGAATCTGACTCTTCCCACTGCTGCCATTCACACTAGCAGTGATATAGCGGGCAGCCACTGGTTCTACCAGGATAGGTCTGTCCTGCATCCCAGGGGAGCGCGTACCCTGCCGCGAGGCGGGAACAAGTGCGAGGAAGATATATAGTTGTGAACGTAATAGAAGAGCTTTATTAGGAGCTTTATTAGAACTAGAAGGGAGCTTTATTAGAACAAAACTGTTTTCAGGTTTTTCGGATAGAATAAGCACCGAGTTCTCAGTATTAATAATCGAAACGAACTCGCCTTTCGAATCTCTCGAAGACTGCTACAGTTTGAGTGAGAAGACTTTGTCGATAAAGAAGCGGTTCGTCACTATCACGAGTCGATGTAAGGAAGCCGTGGAGTTTTTATCATTTGAAAAGTAAATGAAATTACTGCGCTATCAAAAAATCTTTCAATAATGATAAAAAAAAAGTAATAGATTCTTCGTGATGTTCATCAAGATTCACCGCGATTAGATGATTGAGCAGCTGTGGCGTTGCATTGAATGGTCTTGGTAGACCACGCGGCATACTGCCGAAGGGTCCGCGAGATCAGAGCGGCATTTAGACGATCCAGATAAGAAGAAAGGAGCCTAATATTCAATAAATGGAATAGAATCCTCCTCGATTGCAGCCTGTGAAGGACGCGCGTCTTTGCATGACCTCGAAGGGGGAGGGGCGCATGCAGAAGAAGAACGGAGAGCGGCAACGGGATGCGGATGGGTGAGCGCATCTTCTCCGGTCCAGCTTGACAGTAAAGCCATATAAATGGGAATCTTTTTGTTTTCCAATACATCTTGTGATGACATATTTCTAATTGTATCTTTTGTTTTCACTTAACACTCGCTATGTTCCCTCTAAGCTTTCCTTTCTCATCACTAGTTTTTTTTGAACATAACTCTGTATTTGAAGATGGTAGAGAAGAGCCAGTTGAGTCTTTCTAAATTGATTTTCGAGTGATACAAATATCATTTAAAAAATTTATCTTAGATTCTAAGGCCCCGAAACGGTGCTTGTGTGGCTGACTAGTTGTGTGATATCGTGTGAAAACTTTTGAAGGCATTTGGACCACATTTTCGGAAAAAGCTGCTTCATCGCTGTGTGATAAAGAAAGTTTAAGTAATGCAAAGCGGCACTGCAGTTATCGTTTGCGAGCGGCAGCAGTTTGTGTCCGCGGAACTTCCATTCTGCTGGTGACGACGGGAAAGGACGTCGAAAAGTGGGTCGTACCTGGAGGAGGCATCGAAAAGGTACTCTATCTACGAGACAGACTTCTGTTTTCTTTTTTCCGAAAATGTCATTTGCCTTACGGAATGTCATTCACTCGTAGTTTTGCTCAGGGTGAACTGCCGGCAGAAGCTGCCAGTCGGGAGTTGGAAGAGGAAGCGGGCGTGCGCGGGCAACTCGGAGAGTTCCTGGGCGTCTTCCAAGTTCGTCTATTAGTAGTTTTAGTCTTTGTTGAATCTTTCTTGACATGGATAAATGAATTGAGTTGAATTGTTACCGTTATTTTGCTACCTTTCCATTTCACGCTTCTCAGTTGTGTATCGATTTTTCAAGGATGATGAGCGAAAACATCGAACTACGGTATATTTGATGATCGCGGATGAAGAACTGAACGAATGGGAGGATGGAAGAATGGGTAGAAGAAGGCGTTGGATGCAACTAGAAGAAGCCATTGGAAAGGTCGTATTTTGAAAGAACAAAACAAGAGGCCGTGTTTTACAAAAATAAGTCTTCGTTATAGCCGAGCGAAGCGAGTCGAGTGGAAAAGATTCTTTTAATAAGGCAGTACTCACATAAATGTGCCTTCCTATAACTTCAATTACAGATATTTCTGAAAACAAAATGGGGAGTAAATATTTGACATTGTAATACTTTTCTCAATTCAAACCATTTCATTTACATTGTGGATCTCAAATTAATACAGCAAGGCATCGGAAATTTGTTAGAATACATTCAATGCTATTGCTGGATGAAAAGCATTCCGAAGTGGCAATCAGCCAAACATTATAGTGGGACCGTAAGGAATCCATAAAGTTAGAACATTTTTGATAAATAGCCCGTAGGTGGGAAGTTATTTATTATGATCAACTCAAACGTTTTCATATAACGGTTTGCTATAAGATAGGTTTTTCATGTAATCGCTTCCCATTTTGAAACTAAAGTGGGAAGACTCGTAGGCTCAACATTATTCTAGACTTTTAGTTTGAATAAGTGGTAGCTTTTTTATTAAAAATTCTTGGTAGTGCAAATTCCTCATGAAAGGTACAAATAATGCGATTTTTTACCTCCACAGTAAATACAAAATTCAAAGTTCGGTTACAAAACACTTGCGTCGCGGCTTGGTAGTTTCGATAAAGCAATCCAAATTCAAGTGTTTTAAAACCAAACTACAGTTTTACCGGAGTTGGAGTGAAACGGAAATGGAGGAAAAACTTTAATTCACATACCACTTCTGAACTTAACAATATATTCTCGATTTTTCGATGCAAAACAATCCTTGGAGAGAACAGTCATAAAACATCCAAATTTTTGAGATATTTGTATATGAGATTTTGATTAAATAAACAAACAACCAACCGAAAACCAGGGGTGCGAAATGTGTCGAGATTAGGCCATTGAATATGGTAACAAAACTAAAATTATGCTCAGTAAGCGAAAATTGATTTTTTAAAAAAATCTAAAAGTTAATCAAATAAAAATCTATATTTTAATTGCAGGTGAAAACCAGTCATATTTGTATTATCCACGCGGTCACAGCCCGTATTGGCTCCACAGTTCCATGAGAAAAAAAATATCAGAAATATTTTTCTCGTTCAATCGTGCATCAAATCTACCATTATTTGAATGTTTCACAATTAAGGTATTTAATTGATAAATTAGTCTCTTTCAATAATGATGAAGTCCTCCTTAATCATGCAAAATGCTAACACTTAGAACTCTTCTCTGTTATTTCTCTCTCTCTCTCTCTCTCTCTCTCTCTCTCTATTTCTCTCGCTCTCTCTCTAACTTTTTGCCCATGAGAACCTTTTGTGTTCATTACAAAAAGTAAACAGTTGTAAACATAATCGAAGAGTAGGAATCAGTGCGGGAATGAATCATTTGTACTAAAGAAATGGCACAATTTATATGCTTCTTTCTCCTACCGCTCATTGTGTCAGCTTTTTACAGTATATGTGGTGCAATTTGCCAGTTACTTTGCGGTGTAATCTCTACTTTAATCGCCGGTGCAATCTCTACTTTAAAGGCTTTCGTGAAATGCACTAGTCAAGAAAGAGCGGCTTTGATGCGAGAGATCGCAAGATCCACCGTACACATCTGTCCACATTCAATCCCTCGAGGGCGGAAACGGGCAGAACGGCCATGTCTGCGACGTGTCCCTCGTCCACCCCATCCAAAGCTTCGCGAACCTCCAAATTTCCAATCAACTATGTACAGTATACTTTACTATAACACTTTAACATGATACCGTGTTGTTCTTCAAAACTTCTAATATGAGTAATGTAGTTATTTAGCATTGCGGTATTAGTGAAATAAGAGTATTGTATCAATGACGGTCTTCACCTACATGAGTATACTGTAACGAGTTTTGAGTATACCTACATGAGTATACTGTAAAAAGGTTTGTATAGATCCTTGCTCTTTTCTGCTTTTTAATAAAAACATTTGTATATTTTACTCAGGGTTTGTAAGAAATAATTTTTTGCATACTCGTAAACACGACAACGGACCATATAGGCAGAAACTTCGTGCAAAAATCAGTGATTGGTAGGGAACCGAACTTGCGTCTTGTTTTCTCGGGCGATGCTCCCCTCATTCCTTCGTACATTTAGAGGCCCTTAGTAAACGTGATATAACCGCGCTATGTACAGTACCTCGTTTGCGGACATTGAACCATCGAGCTCGCTTTTGTTGACTGCGATCAGAATTGGTAGCTCCTTCACTCGGTCCACTTTCATAACATCACCTGTAAATTGATCGAAAAGTGATAGTAGTTGCATCGAATTGTCGGTTGATGAGAAGATGTGAATTTTATTCATAAAAAAATATATAGGCCATTATTCTCAGAAAGATAATTTATTTTACAGTGTGTCTTTGTTCAGAAAAATTTTGCTTGCTCAGTCGCTTTTGGAACCTAAAATTACGTTGCAAATAAAGTTGCAATGAAACGGACGGAATGTCTCGACTACTGTTGGTACGAGGTCTCTTCTCGCTCCGTCGACGACGAAGATAAGCGATGAAGCCTCCTCTAGGTAGTTCGCCCACAGGCACCGCAACTCCTCCTGTCCACCGACGTCCCAGAAGTTGAGACGCGCCTGGCCAATCTCTACTTTGCCAACTGCAAGGGCTGAGTTGAAGGAGCTTGTAAGCTTAAAGGAAACACCGGCGGAAGCTAGTAGATCAAAAAGATTGATACCAGGGCGTTTCTTACTACCCGCACAACTTTTTTCGAGCGCATAGATTTTACAAATTTCCGAAATTTAGAAAACATTTTTGGATTTGACTCATGAAATTCCACCGGTAAGAATATAAAAAAGGTTTCCGAGTGCATAGATTTGAAGGTTTTTACGGATTTACTGAAGAGCGCATAGATTTTTTTCACCCGCAGTGCAGGTGAGAGAAACACCCTGATTGATACAACGGCAGATTTCGGAGAGAAGCCGAGAGCGTTTGATAAATAATGGAGACCGCTATACAGACAGAGAATTTGTATAATTAGTTTTTTTAATGGCGCATAGAATTCAACCGCTAAGCGAATTGGAGGAAGTTCCTGGGATTGAAAGGGCACCCTGACTGTAAGAATTAGTACAAAAAACCTTGGACGTACTGTTGAGTCCGACAGTGCTGGTTATCTTTGCTGGGTTAAGCATGGGATAATTCCGGACAAATTTCGTCTTGACCTGCTCCAGAAAAGTCTGAAAACTTTTCTTGAAAACACTTGTTGCCAACTTAAACGAATAAGTAGATTAGATCACCCTAAAAATTGCATTACATAGAGATCATAGTTGAAAACTATATTTGAAAAGTATACAGATTGGTGAAAGCGCCTGTAAAATTCTTCGTTCGGGTCTGTAAACGAACCTTAATTTTTTTGATTTGTATCAGTTTTCTCGACCAATATTTACTCTAATCAACAGCTCTATTTCTCATTTACTTAATGGTAAAAAAAGAACGACAAAAATTTACTTCGGGGCCGTATTTTACTTAGGGAGTTTTTTTTTCGCACACAGAAAAGCTAGTTCACCGGGCGGGGACGAACCAAGCCATCTCGTCTTAAACCGGGAGCGCGTGTTACCGTTACACCACGGGGGCACATTGCTATTCCGTGCGATAGTGTTATAGGAAAGGCTCATATAGCTAATTATCTTATTCACGCATGCTTATCAAGCGATTGCGTCATGAACAGGGGTTAAATAGTGACCGGATCGGTCCCGTCGGCGGATACATGTACACACACTTTTGACAAAAAACTCCCTCTTTTTTCTTACCCTTTTCCTTCATTCCCTCTTCTTTTTTCCTCCAAACTTTGAGCGGCGGGTACATGTAAACCCAAATTGGGCGGCTCCATTTAACCCCTGGTCATGAATGGGGTGTAACACAAGAGTTCACGATTAAGACAGAAGAGAGATGGAAGTTGGATGATAAATCTTCAAATTCTAAGTTACACAGTTTAAAGGCAGTGAAAACTGGTTAAGATGACAAGTGATTGAACTATCGCAAAGAAAAAAGTTAGTCCACCGGGCAGGATCGAACCAAACCATCTCGTCTCAAACTGGGAGCGTGCGTTACTTTACACCAGGGAGATTTCACTGTATTTATTACACCATTCTCTCTATTTTTTGACAAATTTAGTCATTCATTCGACAGCAAAAAAATTTCTATGTGGTCTCGTTCCTAAGCCGTACGCCTCGTTAGCGTAACCTTTACCTAAGCCTAGAGAGAGAAAAAGTGCATAATAGCTAAAAACAGCTGAGTCAATTCACTTAGACTGGTTGAAACTACAATATTGTGGCTAATTGCTCCATACGGCCTCGTTCCTAAGCCGTACGGCGTTATCATACATTTCAACTAAGCCTAAGTAATAAAAAAATCAGTTTAAATTAACCTTACCTCCTCCCTAAGTACAGCACGGTCTCCACTACCCCAAGTAGAGCACGCCCCCCCCCCCCTAAGGTAACAAAGAGCCGAAAGAACCATAGCTGGACAGTTAGTAATGGAGCGTTAGAATTCAAAAAAATCACAGTGATTCACAGTAATTTTTTGAATTATAACGCTCCATAACTCATTTGCTATTCTCCTGCCCCTTTCTCTTATTCTTCATTTTCTCATCCTCTTAATTCATTATCGCCTTCTCCTTTTTTACTCGCTATCTCGTTCCTTCACTATTTGATGGTCTCCCATCTTATTTCAACATTTTCGTTTTCCTTTTAACATGCACCTTTCTTTTCTTCTTCAAAAATATATAAAGCCTCGAAAGGTTATTCATTTGCAAGCAAGTGTAATTCTCTGAAACGAAGTGAGAACAGCTTTGCTTACCGTCTTGCCTGCATTGTCCAAGCCCACGATGACCACATAGTAGTCCTTTTTGGCGAAGAATTGCTCATAAAAGCCGACCGAGAGAGAGTACATAGATCACGCATAAACTCGTGACATCAGGAAACCCTGAGGGGAGTGAAACTGGAACCTAGGGAACTGCACCCAGGAGGTGGCTCAATTCCAAGATGCGAGTGGGTGCTGAGAAGCACGTGAGACTACGATGACCAGAATCCAATTCAAAAGAGTTTTAAATTCACTTCACTCGGATATCCAATATAACGACAAAGTAGCGTTTTTGAATGGCAAAAAAATTCAAGAGTCAAAACACGTCACTAGTAGCTCTTACTTATAGTGTCCCAGGCAACGTAGTAGATCTACGGTTCAGTGAGACGATGTTTAGCAATAATAGCGTCATTCTCTCACGTTTCCTAGGCCTTTAACAAGTTGTTCACCCTTACAATTAATTTTCCTTTTCCTACAAAAGCACCGGAAGTAAGCACTTTCTGTGATTTACCATTTTTCCTGTGATTTACCTGCGTGGGTGTGCCTGCGTGGGTGTGGGTGCGTGGGTGTGCCTTGCTAAAGGCCTGTGCCTGCGTGGGTGCGTGGGTGTGCCTTGCTAAAGGCCTGATTTACTAACAAAGGTGTTAGGTTTTGGATTCAGGGTGGCAGGAAACTTAGTAAATAACAGAAAGCGGTTACTTTCGGTGCTTTTACAGAGAAAAGAAGTTTGAGAGACATTGAGAACAACTTCTTAGAGTCCGTTTTCTAGTGTCATTGTACCTTGTTTGCCAAGAGATCTAGCGTAATTCTGCTTTGATTATTTAGAAATATGTGTTTTCAACGAAAAACATTTAAGTTCCAACTAATATATAATTCTATTAGAACTCTTTCCCCCCGTAAAATTGTGCCACTTTTTCGAGTTTTGTTGTTGAGAGTTCTAATATACTTCATATTTTTTCTCTTTTCAGAAAAAAGTTTTGCTTCGACGAGAACAGGTCGCTCTCTTCAACAGTTGGATTGACTCGTTCTTCGAGTATCTAATCACCTGCGTGTGTTGAATCGAAATTTTCCAGTGCTCAGCTCAGCTAAGCTTCAGTTCCAAGGGTCTTTAACTCCCTCTCTGCGATGTTTTTCCATCTCGCTTTGGACCACGAGGTAATTTGGCAAATACAATTTCAAAATGAGAGGTTAAATCAAAAGTCGCTGCAATTATGTCTTCCATTTTAAACTTCAGTTTTCGGTAACTATTTTTTTCTTGATTCAGTTCCCCACATATGGATATAAAAACTTTTTAAAGTTGGTTTTTCTAAGTTTTCGAATAGAAAAAGTCTATTTTTTTTGCAAGACAAATTCATGTAGTGTGCTCAAAAACATCGTTGAGATTTTTTTCAAGGTATGTCTCCACCCAAAATACTTCGGGCCCGCTCTGAATGAGACGATCAAGAACAAGCTTTTCAACGACGTTAGTATTCTTTCACTTGAGATTAGAGAAAAAATTTTTTTAAAGGAACTCCATTATTTGAAAACTATTACAGTTCTTTCTAGACTGCTATTGCGTAGCGAAAACGACCAAAGTTCAGCAGCATTGCTGAAAATTTCGAAAAAAACCGCCGTTTTTTAAGCGGGGAAATCTAGAATTATTTTTTTAAAATGTTTTTTAATAGAGTCTTCCTCGTGTTGTAACATTGCGAAATGTATTCCAAAATTATATATACACATATATAAAAAATGAAGCTCCCTTTTCTTTAGCTTGCTTCTGATTGTTCCAGACGTTCCGGCTCGAAGAGCGGAAGTTTTTTGGATTTTCAACAAATGCATATGAACTTTGTTAAACAAACGAAATGACTAAAACTGATAACATGGTTTAGAATGCCTGTTTATGTAGTCAAACTTATAAAAACACTAACATTCGACAGAGTTTTTTTTGTTTGGCTCATTCGAGAATTTTAAAGTGTCAACAGATCAGCGAAAATTTCTTGGAAATTGTGAAGTCGAGTCTGCCATATTTGTTTATTGGCCTCGTTGACCGATTTCGAAAAAATCCTATCGTTCTGGTAGTTGAAGAACTGCTCAATATTGAACAACTTCTCATCGGTGAAGAGTATAAAGTCTTTTCGGTAATGTGTGGTAGATCTGGATGTCAAGGGATACTCCCTCAAGGACACCAGAATTCTTTAAGATACAATTCGGGCTTGAAAGCCGTTTCTTGTCTTGCCTGCCACGCGGGACTTCCAAAGATAGCCTTTACAGGTTTATTCACAGAACCAACGAACGATTAAATAACGAACCAACTAACAAGAATAAATGATAGAGAAGGATGAGTGATTAAGAGAGAGAGAGAGAATTGTGAAGAGAGAGAGACGAGAGAAAGAACTAATTAAGAGATAATGAAATTTATGGTGAGAGAATGAAGAGAGAAGAATTAAGAGAGAAGAATGAAGAGAGAGGAAGAAGTTAATAGAACCCGAAAACTAGAAGTGAAATAAAGAAATTAGTAACTTACGTTACGTTACCCGGATCACTATCTAACTAGTCCTAGTAAGCTAACTTCGCGCCTGTCCGACGGCTTGACTGCCTTCTTCCGGAACTTAGATGAGCGGTTGAGATCGACGTGCGATTGAGATCTGCTACGTGCAACAGGACGTACCTCAAACTTTGGTAATTAAACCTATGTTCTTGAAACATAGGTGACAAAAACGCGCGCGCGGAAGAAGACGAAGAAGACAGACTTCTAATATAATTGAGTGATAAGGTTAAAGAGAAGAAGAAATAATGTTTCCTACCGGAAGAAAGACCGAGTAAGAATGATGAGGAAAAAAGAGAGAAAATAGAACTTAAGCATAATAAGTTATTAACCTCAAAAAGTAACTTATAAAGCTTAACATAACAAAAAACAACGAAAAAACAACACAACAAAATGCAGCGACGTGTCGAATGTGGGCCTAAAATATTTTAGGAGAAACCTAAATTTGATTAGAGAAAGTTCGAGAAACGTCGCCCTTACACTAAAATTACCTACACCAAAAAGGGGTAATCATAATATGATTATAATTACAAAGAGAATATCCAAACAGTCCACCGGCTTGAACTTCTTTGAAAGTTCACGTCATCTCCGAAGACGGGTCGCCTTTATCTGGTCCATCAATGCGCGAGTCTTCTGCAGCTGATGGGGCGGAGTCTCATGCGAGATTTTACGATCCTACGAACAGATATATCCGAGATATTCAGCTCCTTCGCGACTTTTCTGAGACTCCGCTTGGGGTTATATCGAATCTTGTCTCGGATGCTTATCATGTTGAATGAAGTTGTCGCGTACGCTGGTCTGCCGCTCTTGAGATGGTCATTCGTCGTACCAGTCTCACGAAAACGACGTATAGTGTTCTCAATAATCTTGCGGGAAAATCCGGTGATTCTGGCAATGTGCTTCTGTGTGTGCCCGGACTGGCTCAAGCGCAGAATACAGCCTCGGTAAATGTCAGAGACCATTACCTGAGAACAAAAGAGATATCACTCTGATTTTTTCATGATGTGTTTTTAACGTTATGACTAAGATACAAGCAAAAAATCACACGACTGCTACACCAAACAAAAAAGACACAAAGTCGTCCACGTGATCTTTTGCCGCACCCTGTTTATTGATATTTTATTTCTATTTCAGGTTGAAGGAACATGCACCGGAAGGCATGGTTTCGTAATTGCGGTGACAACAATTGATACGATTGGCCATGGAATAATCCAGCCTGGTTAGATGCATAGGCATCTATTTGGTGTCAGCTGCAGGGTGTTTCTTTCACCCGCACTGCGGGTGAAAAAAAGCGCTATCCAAAAAGTCCGTAAAACATTCAAATTTATGCACTCGTAAGAAGGAAGATTCGATTTTTACCTAGGGAAATCCCAAATCTTTGAGAGAAAAAAATTCCAAACTTTTAAATTCGGGAAATCTATGCGCTTGAGAAAATCTATGGGTGGTAAGAATCACCCTGGTCAGCTGTCGAAACAAACTATTCTTTTTCGTGAATTGTCCCTGCGAATGATTCAAACAGTAAAAACAAAATTTATTGTATGAACTCGCTTTTTAAAAGGTGGAACCTAAATTGTACTGCTAATTTATGGATTCTTTTAAGTTTTAAAAAAAATTAAAATGTTAAGGGAGGGGCTTCGTCATTTATCCCGTCAAGTACAAGGCCATCGTCTTTCGACCATTCAAAGGACAAGTCATGGACGCCGTCGTCAATCAAGTAACGTAACTCAAAAATAACAATAAAAGCTCAAATCTGTTAGGGGTCTCATAGAAAAACGTAATGTTCGTAAATATTTATAAAACTAATTTCTTTAACAACCTGTAGGTTTTCAATTAAGAATTTTTAAAAATTCAAAACTTTACAATCAAAAAGAAACCGTGTTTTTCGGAGCCTCTCTCTCTCTCCTCTCTCTCTCTCTCCTCTCTCTCTCTCTCTCTCTCTCTCTCTCTCTCTCTCTCTCTCTCTCTCTCTCTCTCTCTCTCCTCTCTCTCTCTCCTCTCTCTCTCTCCTCTCTCTCTCTCTCCTCTCTCTCTCTCTCTCTCTCTCTCTCTCTCTCTCTCTCTCTCTCTCTCTCTCTCTCCTCTCTCTCTCTCTCTCTCTCTCTCTCTCTCTCTCTCTCTCTCTCTCTCTCTCTCTCTCTCTCTCTCTCTCTCTCTCTCTCTCTCTCTCTCAGTGTGTGTGTGTGTCCTCTCCGTACGCAGTATGCAAGTGACGCAGAAAAAATTTCAATGATGGTTGAGGTGAACAAGGTGGGAATATTTTGTGACATCGGTCCACTGTCTTGCTTCGTCTCCCGCCACTGCATACCGCCTGATATGGACTTCGACCCGAACACCAACCCGCCCTGCTACAAGACCGCTGACCAGTCCATAGTCATCAAGACTGACGATGAAATTAGGTCAGGGGGGAGCTGAACTAACTAGCATAGTTACTTCAAGAAAGATTCTCCTTCGATTTTCATAGAAGTAGTCTTTCTATTTGCTCTATCCCTTTTTGAGGAGAGGTAGCTGCGGTGGTCGCAAAGTACGAGCTTAGTTTGAATTTTTAAAAAAAATCTTGATAGAGACGCAAAGTAGAGTATAATGGAGCGTTAGAATATCACTTTTCACTTTGCTAAGTGATTTTTTTTCTGGTAAGTGATTTTCTGCTATCTGATTTTTTTGAACGCTCCAATGTCTCACCACGAAAACATGGACTACGGTAAAAAGAAAGAACACATGCAATCTAATGAAGCGTTAGAATTCGCGAAAACATAATGAAACATAACGATATCCCGTTTGAACTCTCTCGCTGCAAGAAAAAAAGACATCGCTGCTCATGTCTCGAACGTTATATTTCTCTCACTAATTGTACAGATTTTAGGTTAGAACAAGACGTTCACGCAATTCGAAAAAAACGGGATATCGTTATGTTTCATTATGTTTTCGCGAATTCTAACGCTCCATTAGAATGCATGTGTTCTTTCTTTTTACCGTAGTCCATGTTTTCGTGGTGAGACATTGGAGCGTTCAAAAAAATCAGATAGCAGAAAATCACTTAGCAGAAAAAAATCACTTAGCAAAGTCAAAAGTGATATTCTAACGCTACATAAGTTTATAGCGGGTGCTACCTGGATGGCAGCCTAATTATTCCTATTCGCTTAAGAGCGTGTTCATCAAAACGACTAATGATGGAGGAACTGCAAGCCTTTGAGAAGCTTGAGAGCGTGTGATGTAAAAGAGAGGACGCAGACGAACAAAGCATTTGTATCACTTGTTTTTTTAGATTGCGCATAGATTTTACCCACACTGTGGGTAAAATCGAAACATATTGTTGGATGGATGTTAATGTAGCAGGGAGAGAGAGCAGAAGACGTGCACATTGTTACTTCTACGTTTTTAGTGTATCTGGCGGGGTTGGTATCCTACTCCGAACCCTTGCATATATGAGCACATGCAGCACTTTCACTGAAAATTTAAAAGTTTCGCAGTTTTTGTTTTTGCAATTTGGATACCGAATTTTTTTACTACTTCACACTATTAGTCCAGTGTTCCTTTAATATTATACTTTAGATGTCAAAAGTGTGTCTGTATCTGAAACAAGCGCTAAAATATACGATCAGGGGTTTTTTTAGTGTGCAAGAAAAAGTTACAGACGCCCACCGAAGCCGGAGATTTTTTCACATTATGTTCTCCCTTATGATTAAAAAAACAGAGGCCCGCTAAAAAAATTTGTTTGTTCCATATAAGGGCCCCTCCTTATGAATAGAAAAAACAGAGGCCGACCAACAGAAGGTCTGACATGACTATTTAACACCAGTATACTATTCAGAGTGAAGTTGATCGGAACACGAGTGGACGCGAATGACATTTTCGCCATCGGAACCTTGATGGACGACTTTCTCGGGCTGTGCTCTGTGGAATGAGGGATACTGTAATTGGAAGTAATTGTAGAATGTACTGTACGATGATGTTTCTTAGAGGTATGAAGGAATCCTGAATGAATGGTTTTTGAAAAAAGAGAGATCGAAGGGAGCTATGTGAGGTCGTTTTTATAGTGTATATAGTGATACTGTATTGCACTGGGTTCTTCCGATTCAACAAGAATGGTCGATATTCCACAGAAAAGTTAAAATTTCATTGTTTTTTGTATTCTATCTCATATATTTCATATATTCTATCTCTTTTATTTAATAAATGCAGTGAAATTTCTGTTGTTCACAGTAATTGGAAAAACCTCGGAGCTAAGTACGTTCACCTAGGTTTTTTAGTCGAATGTTTCTCATCATCAGTATAATGATATTGATTTTTATAACCCGGGTTTCGTTTGTTCAACATCGATTTTACTCATAAGATTCAAGAAATTTTTTGTATATAAAAAAGGCTTTGCGAGTGAAGCAGCGAAGCAAAATGATCCTCAAATGTGTATGAATTGTAATCAGGTTGTTATTGATTATCTTATCGAACTGTTAAATTATCGAAAATCTCGTTATCGAACTGTTAAATTAAATTTCTTGACTAACTAGTGATTTTTCTCCAATAAAGTATGCAAGTAACATCAAAAATTCGACTGTTTCATGTGTTTGTGGACACTTTTTTATATTGAAATTTTGGGGTTTTTCGAAATAAAATAATTTTTGTGCCCGATTACAGTAACCCGATTACAGTAACTATTCAATTGGCTAAGATCTCGCACTCAAAGGTCGAAACTATATGGAAGAAAGGTTGTGTGGAGTGATGATATCGAGCGAAAAAAAGCGATAGAACCAATAATTCAAATATTTGCGTTTAACTACTGTATTTTGTGATAAGTTGCGTTACTTCACGGTACTTTAGGTTCCAAACCCTTGTTTTCTCGTAGAAAGCAGCCATGACTCTGCTCGATCTACCGATGTTTGACGAGTTAAGAAGAATGGATTTCCGGCAGGTGTGTGATTTTGATGTAATATATATTGCTATTCATGGATATGTAACGCATAGGGAAAGAAAGCTATCCTAGGGCGACGCCGAACCCAAAAGCCTATTTCTCCGCGTAAATAGAAATTTATGCAGAGTTGAACAAATATGAAATATTTAGGATGTAGAGTTGAACAAATATTTCAGAAATTTAAATAAAGTATTTGCCGAAAATGGTTGGTTCGAGAGTAATTCTGTATTTCAAACGTAAGGAAGTTAGCAAATTCTCTACAACACCCAAATCCTAAGTTATCTGAACTTTCCGAGAAAATAAAAACTAAGCGTTGATACAGGTAGAGATTATATTAAGAGATAGAGTTAAGGTGAAAGATCGGCAAGAGATTAAGAATAAGAAGAGGACGAGAAAGTGAGTCACCAAAGACTAAAAGTTACGGAACCAAGGGTCGAGAGAATCCTTGCCTTCTAGTGCCCTGGGACGATCGAATACTGTAGATTTAAGTACGCCATTTCTCTTTTGTCCATTCTCAATACACCAGACCTTTTTCGGAGTAGGTTTTTGTATGAATGCAATTCTATTAAGCGGAGCTGATATATAATTTGCTCCCAGATGATATATCAAGGCCTTAACTTCGCGATGGTTGTCTCCTCGGCCTTGATGATCTGGAAGGGTCTGATGGTGGTCACACACAGCGAATCTCCTATTGTTGTAGTTCTCTCAGGTTCGACTCTCAAGCTTTTGGTGCGAAATCATTTGTAGAAATACTGTAGATTTTGATCCAAAATCGTTTTTATGAAGGAAACCCCGGAGCAAAAAATTACTAGAAATAAGCTGAATACAGGTTCGATGGAGCCCGCCTTCTACCGTGGCGACCTTCTCATCCTGACAAATTACGAAAGTGACCCGATCAGAACCGGAGATATCACCGTCTTCAAGGTTTCTTTCTTTGTTATGAACATATCTAGATACAGTTGAGTGTTCGGATTTGGAATAAGTCGAACTCGAACGCACATAGAGTGAAATTCTGATTTTTTTTAGAATGGAAAAGGTATGTACATATATGGAAAGAAATGCTCAGTTTTTTTTAGTACTTGTTCAATCTCAAACAGAGGAATGAAGTGTTCCGCTTAAGTTTTTCGAAAGCAGAAAATTAAACCAGGATGTTTCTCTGACCCGCACTGCGGGTGAAAAAATCTATGCGCTCTCCAAAAACCCCGAAAAACATTGAAATCTATGCGCTTGGAGAAATTTTTTCTTGGATTTTTCGTAGAAAAAGTCTAAATCATCGGAAAATTGAATGTTAAACTTTGAAATTTTAAAAATCTATGCGCTCGAAAAAAGTTGTGCGGGTGCTAAGAAACATCCTGGATCGAACCAACGGTGAAAAAAGAATTTTTATGTAACTTGGAGTTTTTTGTTGTTAATCATAAACAGGGGTTAAATAGTGACCGGATCGGTCCCGTCGGCGGATACATGTACACACACTATTGACAGGGTTTGAATAGTGACCGGATCGGTCCCGTCGGCGGATACATGTACACACACTATTGACAGGGGTTAAATAGTGACCGGATCGGTCCGTCGGCGGATACATGTACACACACTATTGACAGGGTTTAAATAGTTACCGGATCGGTCCCGTCGGCGGATACATGTACACACACTATTGACAGGGTTTAAATAGTGACCGGATCGGTCCCGTCGGCGGATACATGTACACACACTATTGACAGGGGTTAAATAGTGACCGGATCGGTCCCGTCGGCGGATACATGTACACACACTATTGACAGGGGTTAAATAGTGACCGGATCGGTCCCGTCGGCGGATACATGTACACACACTATTGACAGGGGTTTAAATAGTGACCGGATCGGTCCCGTCGGCGGATACATGTACACACACTATTGACAGGGGTTAAATAGTGACCGGATCGGTCCGTCGGCGGATACATGTACACACACTATTGACAGGGTTTAAATAGTGACCGGATCGGTCCCGTCGGCGGATACATGTACACACACTATTGACAGGGGTTTAAATAGTGACCGGATCGGTCCCGTCGGCGGATACATGTACACACACTATTGACAGGGGTTAAATAGTGACCGGATCGGTCCCGTCGGCGGATACATGTACACACACTATTGACAGGGTTTAAATAGTGACCGGATCGGTCCCGTCGGCGGATACATGTACACACACTATTGACAGGGGTTAAATAGTGACCGGATCGGTCCCGTCGGCGGATACATGTACACACACTATTGACAGGGGTTAAATAGTGACCGGATCGGTCCGTCGGCGGATACATGTACACACACTATTGACAGGGGGTTAAATAGTGACCGGATCGGTCCCGACGGCGGATACATGTACACACACTATTGACAGGGGTTAAATAGTGACCGGATCAGTCCCGTCGGCGGATAAATGTACACACACTATTGACAGGGGTTTTAAATAGTGACCGATCGGTCCCGTCGGCGGATACATGTACCCACACTATTGACAGGGGTTAAATAGTGACCGGATCAGTCCCGTCGGCGGATACATGTACACACACTATTGACAGGGGTTAAATAGTGACCGGATCGGTCCCGTCGGCGGATACATGTACACACACTATTGACAGGGGTTAAATAGTGACCGGATCGGTCCCGTCGGCGGATACATGTACACATACTATTGACAAAAACTCCCTCTGTTTTCTTACCTTTTTCCTTCATCCCCTCTTCTTTTTTCATCCAAACTTTGAGTTGTTGTTGTCTTGCCCAACGGGTAGATCTTCCTTCGCGAGACACTGGAGGAAGTCGTTGAAGCTCTCGACCCTCCACCGTTATAAGCCCTGTGAGGGCTTCCTTCGTACGGAAATTCGCTGAGTCTCTTGTTCACTTCTATTTCGTATTCGTTCCACTTTGCTTTCCTGAAATTCATGTAGCATCTTCGTTTCCAATCGTTGGGATTCTCAGTTCTAACTCGAGTAGGACTGGTAGGTGGTCAGAATTCAGCTTTCCGAGAGTTCTCCAGGAACAGTTGGTCACAATGTCGTTTGTGACTGTCGTAATGTCAGGTGAAGCTTTCTTGCGCGTGTGTTGCTGAGGAGAGTTCAAGACAATTTAATCCTCTGCTCGATAGCTTCACAAAGTGTAGTTCCTCTGGCATCTTCGGTACCGGTACTCCAGAGCTCATTGTGGGCGTTCACGTCACCAGCCACAACGCATGTCTTTGTATGTTTGAGGAAGTGGGCAAAGTCTGTGTTATAACCCGGTGGACATGAGGAGCGTGGAGGGATATAGAGATTAGTTATTCTCAGATTACCGAGGGTTGAGGGGATCTCGATAGTCATTGTCTCTATTGTCTTATCACCGTGAGTTGAGTCTGCTAGCTTATATTGGATGTCCTCTCTTATGATCATTGCGAGGCCATCTCCTGATCTGGTTTGGTCCTGTCTTATAAGTGAGTACCCTTTAATCGATGGCGATACGGCTGTGGCATCTAGTTTGGTCTCCTGGATTAAAGCTATGTGGATATTTTCCTCGTGGAGTAGGTCCTCAAGCTCTACGATTCTACCCCGAATTCCATTCGCATCCCAATGGATGATTTTAAGGGTATCGATCTTGGTTTGTGAGCTTTTAGGGGGAGGTCTGACACAGCTATGACATCTCCAGGATGGGTTCCAGGCGTTGAAGGAGGAGAGACCAGAACACTTAAGATGTGTCCATTTTTGACACTTCTGACAGCGAACACTATTGCTAGAAGCACATTTGCAACATACGGTACATGGCCAACGCAAAGGACCCGGGTTGCTTTCTATTCCAGCTATCAAGAGGAGGGCGAGGATCAGAGCAGCTGGAAGGCCCTGATCCTTAAGCGAAAAAAACGAGAGGTTGGACAGCTGGTGGGGAGAGCTGTTCGAGTGTCCCTTGACGGAAGAAAAAACCACTTGGGATAGGTATAGTTTGGAGTCCTTTGTGTCCAGAACGTCCTGTAGACACTCGCACCATCGTGTAGGCGACTCCGTTGGCGAGCCCAAACTTTGAGCGGCGGATACATGTAAACCCAAATTGGGCGGCTCCCTTTAACCCCTGATCATAAATCATTGAGAAGAGTTATGGAGGTTTTGACAAATGGAATGTCAATTAGTTAGTTTTTTTCAGGTTCATTGTTTGAATGATATTAGAAGTGAACACCATCACACAAAAACCTTATCGGGAATCGTCGATTGTCTAAGTTTTTGCAATCTTCTTCAGCATAATTATGAGAATCATTGGTTGCTTTTAGATCGACGGGCGAGACATTCCGATTGTTCATCGAGTGATCAAAGTGCACGAAGACGATAACCAGCACACCAAAATTCTCACAAAAGGCGATAATAATCAGGCAAGAGGCTTGCTGCGATAATATTTCTTACTGGGATTGTGATAAGCATTCACATTTCATATTCTTATTAATGTCAAACAACATTCAAAATTTTTATGGTTTGTGACACTTGGTAATTTTGATTTCAGGTCGATGATCGTGGTCTGTATGCTCCAGGGCAGCTGTGGCTGGGAAGAAACGACATCGTTGGCAGGGCGAAGGGGATCATACCGTATATTGGAATGGTAAGTCGAAAAGTTACAACTTTGGGTTTTTTATTATGGCCGTCTAATCATCATTCAGGATCTCACTAGATGTTTTTTCCTAGAATGGCTGTAAGAATTAAATTTGTTGTAGATAAGAGCGAAACACAAGGTTTACATATGTGACGATAACATTGAACCGTGAGAATTGATTAGGGGCAAATGCGATGGCTCGTAGGTTCGATTACCTTTAAGGGTAAAGGTTTTTGCCAACACTCAAGATATAAATATTTTGAAATTAAACCACTGATTGGTTTCCGATTTATATCGCATAGAGAGTGAAGAGAATAGTTATCAACTTCCTAGTGACTTTCCTAGTTTATACATAGGAAAAGGAGAATCATTGTCCAGCTCCGCATCCGTAAATCCCGCTATATGCTTGTTACCGACAGGGGTTAAATAGTCATTTCAGACCTCCTGTCGTCGGGCCTCTGTTTTTCAAAATCATGAAGGGGTACCCTTATATGTATGAAACAAAAATTTTTTCGCGGGCCTTTGTTTTTTATCATGAGGGGGAGGACCCTTATGTAAAAATTTTTCCGTTTTTGGCGGGCGTCTGTACCTTTTTCTTGCTTACTAAAAAACCCCTGGCTCCCGATCTTTCTTGACCGTCTCATCATATTCTTGTTCCCTACTCTGTCGTGGCTTTGCCTATTAAACCTTTCGCTCGCATCCTCATTATTCTAGGACCACACCATAAAGGTGGTTGACTCATTTTTGGACGAGTGTGAGTTAGCAATGAAGCGCAGATGAAGAGAGTCATTGGTTGTGTATGAATTGCAGGTGACGATAATCATGAATGACTACCCGAAGCTGAAGTATGCCGTGCTGGCCGCTCTGGCTCTCTTTGTTATCCTTCACAGAGAAAAGTGAATAGATGCTTATCCCGATTTAGGGTCTTCGCCCTGAGAGACCCAAAGCTATTCATTTATTTTATTTTCCAAGTGTTGACCTGTTGTTTGAGTTAATATTTCTATAATATATATCATGTTTATGTACTGTTTGGTTGCGAGATTACCGTAATATATTTTTGTTTGGTAAGATCAACTTTTCATCTGTGTTTGATTGCGTTTAGAAGAAAATCTCAAGTTTCAAAGGTGTAAGTTATTTATTTGATTTCAGTTCATGTGTAAGGGGTTCGTGCGCAGATGAATACATTAATTGGGCAATATAACATAATCATCCTTTATCTCCTAAGCGGTGGACTTCTTATGAGTGATAGAATCAATGATCGTAATTGGCTTCATAATCGACTCTGGAAAACCAACCATTTATCAAGTATCTCAAATGGATTATTCTTGAGTAAAACTTATATGAGGTTTTTCGGAATTGCTTTTTGATTGCTATAAAGTAAAAAAAAATGTAATATTATGGCTTATCAATTGCGGAAGTGATAGAGTTTCTTCTCAAAAATGTATAAGATTGTTCATTAATCCATGCATGTTTTTGTTGTTGCGGATAAAGCAACCAAAGTGAGAAAACATTCCAATGGCTCAAATCGTAGAAAACATTCCCAGAAAACTATCAAAGCATTAATGAGCATAACAAGCTTTAAATAAGGTAAAAATTGCTAAGAAACCCTTTGTTTTAAAGTGAACAGTTAGAAAACGTTCATTGAAGTCTCTGAAAGTCACATCTCATTGAAAAAATTCAGAAAAATAGCATAAATTTGAATACCTCTCCCAACTTAGCATCGATTTTCGAGATTTGATGAGCTATGATTGTATATTTTTGTCATTCAACTGTTTTACAGTGAATGCAGCGGAGCGAAGTGTGTGGTGCGACGAGCAAGTTGACTCAGTTGCTTTTACCAGAGTTCATCTAAAAGTCTGCCGGTTTTGAGACCTTATATGTCTCTCACAATGTCTAGCCTTACGAACCTTTCTCCTACCAATCTTTCTCCAGAGGGTGCAGCTATCTTGCAGCACATCACCTGTTTCATGGAAAAAATGCAGGAGTCTTTTTGTTTTTTTTTCTTCAAGTTTTTTTCTTCATATTTTGCCATCAAACATTATTCAAATACTTGAAGTCTTTATTTCAATTTTACATTCCTTATGTCATCATCTTTCACCATCTCTTCTAATGCCTTGAGTGGGGAGGAGAAAAAAAAACCCAGGCATTACTGACACAAGAAAAAAAAGTGCAAAAGAGTAAGCAAGAATCAAAGAGAATTCATTAGGGAGAGCTGAAGTCAGAGTAAAAAAATTTTTCACAAACAGTTAAAACGTTTGTATTTCGCATATTTGACGCTTGGGAGTACCATTCACGGAGCTACGGTGGTAAAGGCTCTGTTCGAAGCGAACGTTCAAAGTTTTATTATCAGGCAATGTAAAATAGAGCTTGATAGGGTATTAGGGAAGATTTAATTTAGGAGAATTTTGATGAGCTACGGGTTGAAGAGCTTGGAAGCGGTAGAGGAAGATCAGAAGAAAGGATGAGGGCTATTTATGTACAAACGTTCCAAAGCGGCCATTCAGGAAAAGGGGAGAAGTGAAGAGTGATGAATGGTTGATTTTTTAGATAGCAGCCGTTCCCGGGGTAAGGGAAGAAGAAGAATTAGATTTCTTCATCTGACATTGGCATCATAATTTGAGCGGCTCTCTTCCTGACGAGATTGTAAGGGACCTGGTTGAACCCGTGGCATTCCTTGTTGCCCTGCTGTCGGAATACATTCACCATGATTTCGTCGCGCCTAGCCGCCTGCTTTGACAAGTCAGTAAATCTCGGGATGGCCTTGAAGATCTTCGTGAATCTTGTTTTTTCCTCTTCACCCATAGTGTTGTCTCTGCTGACTTCGTCTATGAAGCTTGCTTCACTTGGAGTGCAGTATGGCTCCATTCCGATTGTCTCGCTTGACCCACCCTCTTCCCGCCCTAGTTCTTCATGTGGCTGATCCTCAATAGCAGTTGAAGTGTCCATTTGAGGCCAGTTTCCGTCATGATTGTCATCATCACTCTGGGATCCCTGACCTGGTCTCCTTTTTGGTGCTCCTCCTGGCCTCCCTCCTCCCGTTCCATCTCCTGGTCTCGGTGGCTGTGCTCCTGGGGTTCCACCTGTACCGCCGCCGCCTCCGGGTCGTCTGGACTTGTCTGCAAAAAAAGAGAAATCATTAGGGAGAGCTGAAGTCACAGAGTAAAAAAAATTTTCACAAACAGTTAAAAAGTTTGTATTTCGTATTATAAAGTCTCCCGATCAAGTTTATGAAGAAAAACCGAAACGCATATATTTTTGTTATAACGAGTATCAAAAGGGTTACGATGAATTTGCTTCCACAACTGGAAAACCTGAAAAAACTCAATTCAACCCCTACTTTGTTGATACTTGACGATTTGATGGTTGCTCTCGATAAATGTCCTGATGCTGAGAAACTATTCACTGTAGCATCTCATCATTACAATATGTCTGTTATTGCTGTTGTTCATTCCTTGTTTTATTCTCGAGTGATGCGTAATTTAAGAATCAATTGTGATGTTTCTCATTCTTTTCCACAATCCGTTCGACCGCTTGATCGTAATTGTGATTGTCTTCCTTGCACAATGCGGACTGAATACCAAATTAAAATTTTGTTTAGTTTGAGAAACTGTACATCTAGCTTTTTTTCGGAAATCCTACGTGACTCGAGTGCCCAATGAACACAGAACTTCTGTTTTTTGTTCTATTTGCGAATTTGTTCCTAGTAAGAGACCTTGAAAGTCTTGGAAAATTCTCAAAAACTGGTTAAAAAAATTATTAAAGAACTCGCTCATGATATTCACACCTGAATGCCGTCTCTAGGACCCAATTTAAACCATTCCAAAAACCAGTTTATACTGAACCTATAAAAATCGTTCTCCGGATTTCAGCAAATTATTACTCATTGAGATACTTGCCAAAAATAAGAGTAAGTACCAATATCTCAGGGTTACCTTATTTCAGCTCAAGTTTTTGCTTGACCTCATAAAGTTTTTTCAGAGTGTTTACCTCACCCGCACTGCGGATGAAAAAAACTATGCGCTTTCCTAAGAAGAAAAAAAAGAAAAGTCAATAATGTCTATTTCTCGAAATTCCCTCTTCAATCTCCAAATACCAAATGTTCCATTGTCTTTTGTGGAGTCTCTTTTGGAAGAATTATTCCAAAAACACCTTCAGCCCCTTCAGAAGACTCTGTCGGACCAAGCAGCAGAGATATCCTATCTACGTCAAACGCTGGCCCAAGTTCAGAATAGCGTATCTCCAGTCTCTCTCCGTCCACATATATACTCAGCAGTCGTTGATTGTACTATCAGAGACAAGGAAATGCTGATGAGAAAGTCTAAGCGAGCGGTCCTTCGACTTCCAGAAAATGATGTCCCCGAACAAACACACAGAAGTGACCAAAGAACTATCGAGAAGATTTTCCAGCAAATCAACTCACCGGACCTCATGAGATCCTTCAAAGCTGGCAAGATTTCTCACCATCGTCACCCTGCGGATGCCTCTCGACCCTCCTCTTCTACTGGGCGACCGATCAAAATTGAATTCCCCAACTCATCTGATCGAGACATGTTCATCAGGTTCTGTAAACAAGTCAGAAGTGTCCCGAAAGGATGTCACCTGAGATCTGATCTTTCTCCCGCGGAACTTATCGCTGAACGCGACTGTAAACGTATCTCCCTCGACGCTTCTAACCCTTCCGTCAGACTGGTTGATTCTCACCTCGAGCCTGTCCTCTCTCGTCAGAACTGGAAAAACGGAAGAAAGTCCCTCTCAACTACTCAGACGACGCCGTTTCAGCCCTCGGACACCGAGGTTGTGTCTTTCGTCTCCAATCAAACCGTCTCAGACCTAGTCCCAAAATCCCCTTCTCGCCCTCGTTCATCGCTTATTCCTCGTCCTCTATACTCCGACGTGTCTTCTGGTAGAACGTCGATTGTCCTAGCCAAGAAGAACGAAGCCACGACTGATTTGCCAACGCTACGAAGAAGCACCCGAACCAAGACCACCAGAACGCTATCCTCTCGTAAATAGGATAAGGCGACAAAAGTGAGTTCTCTTAAGTGTATGTCATTTAATGCTCGCTCGATAAAGAATGAGCTCTATGACCTTTATCATTTGTTGAGATCCTCTTTTGTCAGTATTTTGTTTGTCTGTGAGACATGGCTTTCTTCCCATGACCCCGACTCAGCTCTCACCGATGGCCTCCCGTTCTCTGTCTTTCGAGCAGATAGAAAAGATTGTGATAGAGGTGGAGGCTCTCTCTTATTGATCAATTGATCAACTCTAACCTTTCACCCGTACTCATATCCTCATTCTCACAAGGATCTATCGAATGTATCGTAACCGATATCTATCCAAGCTCAACACTTTTGTTTCCATTCCCTCGTATTCGTCTTGTTTCATGCTACCGTGCTCCTCAATCTTCAATCGATGATTCGAAGCAGCTTATTGACTTTCTCTCTATACATTGTTCCCTGCCCTTTCCAACCATTCTTTGTGGCGATCTGAATCTTCCAAATATAGACTGGGCGACCATCACAGCCCCTATGAATTGTTCTATCTCTAACTGCTTCCTTCAATTCTTGTGTGATTATCATTTAACCCAGTACGTGCTCTCTCCTACACGTGGTTCCAATATTCTTGATTATGTTTTTTGTACTGACAACCTCATTTCCGATTGTAATCCAATTAATCCATTTTCGACTAGCGACCATAAATCCATTTGCTTCTCGATATCAAATTTTATATCAAACCCTAGCCCTAATCACTCTTTTATGTTTCCTGATTGGAAGAATGCTGATTGGGATATGATTAAATCAGCCATATGTTCTGAGAATTGGACTAATATCTTCTCCTCATTAACAATAGATCAGAGTGTCCAACATCTCACTAATTTTCTTCTTAACCTCATATCAAATCACGTTCCTTATCGCAAAGCGAAGAAGCCTCATCTAAAGTATCCTCGTAAGATAAGAAAACTTCACAGTTACTTACAACGCTGTAAGAGACGCTCCTCTTGTTCATCTCTAACCACTAGAATTTGTAAGAAACTTCACAGAGAAGTTTTTAAGTTTGAATGTGAGCGCGAAAGTTCCTTAAAATTGCCTAAAAACTTCAAAAAGTTTTATAAAGCTTTTGCACAAAGAACTAAATCTTCTCAAGCTTTCTCGTCTCTGATTGTCGATAATTTCCCTGTGACTTCTGCACCTCGAATTGCGGACACATTTTCAGAATTTTTTGCTTCATTCAATGTTTCTTCTGTTTCATGTGCCCTACCCACAGATTCTTGCTCTTTTTCGATGTTTTATGATCATATCTTATCATCATTTGATGTATACAAGGTTGTTTCTCGCATGTCACCTCGAGTTAACACTTCCCCTGACTCTATACCTAACATATTCATTCGGAATTGTCAAGAATCTCTTTCCGTCCCCCTATCCATCATCTTTTCCAACTGCAAAACTCTCGGCCATTATCCTTCTCCCTGGAAGGTAGGAATTGTGAAGCCAATACATAAAAAGGGAAGTAGGTCAGATGTGAATAACTTCCGGCCAATCACTCTAGGCTGCTCGATGTCGAAAGTGTTTGAGAAACATCTATTCAATATCATCTATAACTATCTTGAAAGGAATGATATTCTACACCCCTGCCAGAACGGTTTTCGCTACAAGCGCTCAACTATATCCTCCCTCGTTCACTTCACCTTCTCTGCTCCAGACAGCTCTGGACATAGTGCATAGCTATTCTATGAACTGGTCCCTTACCATCTCTGTTTCAAAATGTTTTATCCTGTCCTGCGGACCAAATAACTTACTCACCACATACCACATAGAAAGCGATGTTTTACCTTCGAGCACAATTATAAAAGATCTTGGCGTTTTTTTCAACAGCTCACTTTCATTTTCTCATCATGTCAACCAGACCGTCCTCAAAGCTACAAGAATGTCTAACATTATCTTTCGCTGTTTTAAGACTTCTTCTGTTGAAGTGTTGCTCAAAGCTTACAAGACATACGTACTCCCATTGCTCGAATATGGTAGCGAACTTTGGTCACCAACATCTACTGGGCTTGTTAATGAAATCGAGAAGATTCAAAGAAGTTATACCTGGCGTATTTTTGCAAGAGCAGGCTTTCCATCTACTAACTATCAGTCTCGCCTGAATAAATTATCTCTCTCTTCGCTGGAGTATAGACGTAACATTCAGGATATTTGTTTCATTCACAAAGTCATTCACCGTAACATTATTTTTGACCACTCACATCTTTTCCTAATCCAACCATCCCCTTATTCTCACAGGAACTCACACTCTTTCAGATTGACGCTACCATTTAACATGCCGAAGGCTCATAACACGTGTGTTTCTCGTTGTATTAACATGTGGAACTCTCTTCCAGCAGACATAGTCTCAATTGTTTCTTCATCGCAGTTTAAGAGCCGATTGCTTACTTTAGACCCTGAGTCAATTGTGCCCAGCACAAAACTTCGCCTTAGATGATTCTTTAAGATTTGATTTTTTCCTCGTTAATTGAAATTTTCTCTGTGAATATCTGAATTGAAATTTTCTCTGTGAATACCTGAATCATTATTTTAAATACTGAAACACACTGTGTCAGTCATCCTTTGTCATGCACGTTCATACGTTACTTGAACAATTGGAATAAAGAATTGAATTGAATTGAATTGAAAAAATAAGAAAATCTAAATCTATGCACTCGAATTGTTTTTCGATTTCAACCTAGTAGAATTCCAAGTAATTGGTAAATTGAAACTTCGAATTTTTGAAAATTTTGAAAATCTATGCGCTCGAAAAAAAGTGCGGAAACTTACGTCCAACAGTAAAAAATTACGTCCAACAGTAAAAGTTATCATGTTATGGCTAGAATTGATCAGCGCTCAACTTCATGAGCGCTCACATGACTTTGAGGTCTAGGATAAGAGCTTCCTGGGTACGAGCTCAGCTGAATTTTTGTTTTAAGACTATTTCAACCACGCGCTTTCCGAATCTGTAATTTTCTGGGAGTAAAGTTGATCTGATCAGTTATGTAAAGTTGAATTCTAACGCTCCATAAGACATATTAATCGTATCTTTTCTGACAACAATCATCAAATTCTAATATAATTTTCGCTTGAAAGCGTCTACAACTACAAAACTGGTTTGCTTCTCACATGATTTGAATAAAGTTTACTGCTGTGCACAAGGAATCGTCAGAAAATTAATACTAATACCTCTTGATTCAGTAATTCACAGTGTGAATGTTGTTGTTGTTGTTTGCCCATAGGTCCTGTCGAGGGGAGTCCTTTGGGATAGGTTTGCGAGGATCCTTTTGAGTCCGGAGAAATTTTCTCCGTCTACACTCGCACCGCAGTCGGCGATCCTAGAGAAGAATGAACTAATCAGGAACTTTTCTGATTAGTTCCTGATTAGTTCTTCTTCCTGATCAGAACTTTCTAGGAGTTCACAATACCTGAAAAATGTGATAATTGCGAAAATGAGAAAAAAAAACGTGAACAAGAAACACCAAAACCATGAATACACTATCAAATATTCTCATAATAGTAGTTTATAATGATATATTTTGCGAGACAACAAAATTGTTGAAGTAAAATATTTATTATGATACACTGCTTCTAGCAATCACGATAGCTTAGCACTTTAGGGCTCACGTTGAATTACCGACACTTTGTACCGCGTCACTTTGTATACGACACTTTGTACCCGACACTTTGTACCGCGTCACTTTGTACCGCGACACTTTGTACCGCGACACTTTGTACCGCGTACGGCCTCGTTAGCTAAGCCGTACGGCCTCGTTAGCTAAGCCGTACGGCCTCGTTAGCTAAGCCGTACGGCCTCGTTATCGTAAACTTTAACTAAGCCTAAGCGTTTTTTAATGTAAAAATATGTTTTAATGTAAAAATAAAACGCGCGGCCTCACTCAAGTCGCGGTACAAAGTGTCGCGGTACAAAGTGACGGGGTACAAAGTGTCGGGTACAAAGTGTCGTATACAAAGTGACGCGGTACAAAGTGTCGTGATACGCTCACGTTTTATCTAATAACGACAAGGAGGTAGATCATCTGATGTCGATCAAAAAACGCGGCGGGAGAAAAGGTTGGAGAGCGTATAACGATCCGGGTAAATGTGTAAGAAAAGTTTGACAAAAGAGTGTAGAAACTAGTAAACAAGATTTCGGTGAGCTGATTACGGTAAGAAAAGTTTGACAAAAGAGCGTAAAAGAGCGTAAAGGGACAAGTTTGTTATAAGCCGAGCTTTAGTTTTGCGACTTTTATTCTGGTGTGCACTCAGTGCTAACCTTGGTCGACTTTACCGAGAATATTGAATGGACAAAAATTAATCAGAGAAGTTTTATTATACGGCCTCGTTAGCGTAAAATTTTTCCTAAGCCTAAGCGTTTTTTAATGTGAAAAAATAATTTTTTGATGTAAAAATAATTTTTTAGATGTAAAAATAATTTTTTGATGTAAAAATAAAATGTTGCAAAAGATAATTCATCACAGCGAAACTGAACTCTCGCCGAACTACTCACAATCAAGCATTGGAACTTCTTCACTTTAGGTGCCCCCCCCCAGAGGTTCAATTGGGTCAGTTCAATTGGGTCCTTTTCTTGAAACGGTCTCGTTCTCCTAAGCGTACGGACTCGTTAGCAGGCGTTAAATAGTCATGTCAGACTTTCTCTCGGCGGGCCTCTGTTTTTCCTAATCAAAAGGTATGTAAAAAAAATTATACGTAAAATGTGTTTATTTTTAGGTGTTTATGTGTAAAATTCTCCTAATGTAAAAAACATTTAAGAAAATTCGCGGGCCTCTGTTTTTTTGTTATCATATGGGGTAACCCTTATGTGGAAAAAGTTTTTCAGCTTTCGGCGGGCGTCTGTACCTTTTTCTTACACACTAAAAAAATCCCCTGCTCGTCAGTGTAACCTTTGCCTAAGCTTGCGCGAAATAAAGTGAATACTCGAAAACGATAATAAAAACATAGAATAACAAAACAACAAACGTTTTCTGATTAGAACGAAACCAATTCAGTCAAATACTTCCACAGTATCCAAAAAAACTAACACACTAACTATAATGCCCAATTTGGTAAAAACAGAAGAATAGAACACTCACGCATACAGTAATCAAGTTATCACAAAAACACTATAATGATGGGTTTACACAAAAACAAAGTTTAAACAAAAAAAGTTTTTTTTTAATGACAAAAACGCCCGGGTTTAAGAAAGGGTGGAAGGCTAAAGTACCACAAATCTCTCCCAGTACATTTTTTCCCGTGCGGAGGGCTAAAGTAAAATTTGACCCCCGTTTTTTTTCCCGAAATCTCATCGTAAAATTATGAAGATGGCGGTAAACACCTGTAAAGTTCTTGAAAATCATATCAAAACATTTAAAGGTATTGAACTTCAACAGGAACACAATGCGCGAAATCGGGAACATTCTAAGAAGTTTAAACTCGAGCAATTTTTGAACCGGAAATAACCTGTTTAATTATTAATCATAGTTTTTTTTTATGACAGCAGATTCTTTGTTTATAAGTATTAGTGAATTCTGAAAGTTTTCTCTTAGAAAACTTTCAGAATTCACGGAGGTTCTTGATTAATAAAAGAAACTTGTGTGATTTTATTGTAAGTGATAACAAAACGGAAAAATACACCAATGAATTTTCAAACTTCATTCTAAGAACACGGATAAGTTTGCGGTTTTCTATCAAAAGTGTCTGTAATTGAAAGCTTGAACCCTTTTTTTAAAAATTCTGATATATTTTAGCTTGAAATTTACCCTTTTCATTCACTTACGTTCAGTAATCGAAATAAGATGTCGAAAGAAGAAAACTTATCGGACAAAAACGAGGATTGCAATTAATGAGTGTCAACCAATCTTATCCGTTTTGAAGGCAAACATTTACTATAAGAGAATGAGCAAATGCCTAGGAGTAAATTTTCGAAGGGTATACAAGTTAATAAAAATTGAAGAAAAAAACAAACCTATAAGAAGGAATCATAAAAGCTTTTCGAAAAGTAGATGGGAAGGAGTAGATAAGTTTTAAAAAATAATGTTATTAAGTTTCATAAAAAATATACTTGCAAAGCTTGGAAAAAAGCATGACGTTTTCACTAGCTACGGTGTCGCATTTACAAACATGTGGCGCTGACCTGTCTAACAATAACGAGCAGTTTTTAAAAAAAGGGCATTTTTTATGTGAAAACAAATTAATCATGGCAATTTGGGCATAATTTTACAAAGAAGGTCCGGTCCGCGCTTTCCTTCCAGGAGGCTTTTTTGTGTGTGAATTTCCAGAGTAGGTTTTCAACACTGTAAAGTTTCGTTTTTTGTTCTCTGTTCCTTTTCCAAACAATATAACCGAATGTTTTTTTAACGATCTCGTTCCTTAGTCGTACGGCCTACAGAATTCCACCAGAAGCCTAACCAGCATACAGTACAGGCACAGAAAGTCCTTTACAGGCCTTTCAAACCTACAGTTCCCGGCACAACAACCGCTAAAAATGAGAAAGTTTTCAGAAATAAAAAGGTATCTACAGGTAAAAAGCTTCCAGTAATTATTAGAAGAGCTAAAAAAGTCGGAGCATAGTTTAGATAATCTTTGCTGAAGTTCAATACCTTTAAATGTTATGATATGATTTTCAAGAACTTTACAGGTGTTTACCGCCATCTTCATAATTTTACGATGAGATTTCGGGAAAAAAAACGGGGGTCAAATTTTACTTTAGCCCTCCGCACGGGAAAAAATGTACTGGGAGAGATTTGTGGTACTTTAGCCTTCCACCCTTTCTTAAACCCGGGCGTTTTTGTCATTAAAAAAAACTTTTTTTGTTTAAACTTTGTTTTTGTGTAAACCCATCATTATAGTGTTTTTGTGATAACTTGATTACTGTATGCGTGAGTGTTCTATTCTTCTGTTTTTACCAAATTGGGCATTATAGTTAGTGTGTTAGTTTTTTTGGATACTGTGGAAGTATTTGACTGAATTGGTTTCGTTCTAATCAGAAAACGTTTGTTGTTTTGTTATTCTATGTTTTTATTATCGTTTTCGAGTATTCACTTTATTTCGCGCAAGCTTAGGCAAAGGTTACACTGACGAGCAGGGGATTTTTTTAGTGTGTAAGAAAAAGGTACAGACAAACACCATCCGCCACCTATTCGTGTGCCTGAAACAAGATAATCTTGTGAAGGCACTCGAAGATGGGGCCATTACTCATCACCGCCATCTCATCGACCGGCCTCTACTCTCATCTGAAGTAGGACGGCCCATCAAGATTTCATTTGAAAACAGCTCTACACGGAACAAGTTCCTTGCTCTGACCAAAAAGAGCAGGAATTGCCTCCCTTCTGGTTCCTCAGATCGTGCCGATCTCTCCCCTGCCGAGCTTCTCGCCGAGCGCGACTGCAAGCGAATCGCTTTCGACCCTCTCCATCCGCCGTTAAAGTTATCGACTCACATCTTGAACCAGCCTCACCAAACAATCATCCTGCCACTCAGTCTTACCGAAAAGTCCCCTATTCCGCAAAACCCCCGACTCAACCTACATGCCCTCCCTCTTCAACTTTCTCTGCGACGACTTTCAAGCCTAAACCAGCAGCTACTACACGCTCCTCGCCTTCATCATCGTCTCCCAGTGAATCTCCTCCCCATCCAAAAGACGAAGCAACGTTCCCCTCGCTGAACTCCACGTCCAAGAAGTTTACAGCAACTCCCTATTCTCCTGCTTCTCAAAGCTCGTCGCCCGTCGCCCCTGGCTCGTGTCTTGGCTCGTGTCACCAGAAGAGCGGCTACGCACTCAGCTCCACTATCAACTCTGCCAGCGACTCGAGGAGAGCAGCCAAGGCCAATAAATAGGAAAGATTTGGTGTGAGTTCATGTATCATTACTTGCCTCTCCTTCAATGCACGTTCCATTAGGAACAAGTTATACGACTTATATCACGTTCTCCGTTCCTCCTCTCCTGATATAATTTTTTTGTGCGAGTCCTGGCTGTCATCATCTGATCCCGATTCTCTCATTAATGATGGCCTACCCTACCAAGTTTTCAGAGCCGATCGATTAGGCAGTGATAGAGGAGGAGGCTCAGCCCTGCTTATCAATTCACACTTGTCCCCAGCCTTTATTAATTCATTTGCTCATGGTTCCGTTGAATGTGTTGTATCCGATATTCATTCAAACTCTAGATTCTCCTTCCCGTATCCTTCTCTGCGCCTAATATCATGCTATCGCTCTCCCAACTCCCCTTTTGTCAGTGTCCAACCCTTCCTAGACTTTCTCTCTATGCATATATCTCTGTATTTTCCCTCTATTATATGTGGAGACCTCAACCTTCCAAGCATTAACTGGCCTAACCTCACATGTCCATCTAATTGCCCTATCTCTAACTCTTTTCTGCAATTCTTTCTTGATAGGCATACATATCAGTCAGCTGGTTAAGACACCAACCCGTCGGACTAACATACTCGACTATGTTCTCTGTTCACATGCCTCCCTTGTATCCAAATGTGCCACATCCCATCCCTTATCGACCCTTCTCGATCTATCTGTAACGTTCTCTGTCTCTGTGTCCTCCATCATCTCTAATGGTCTCTCTCCTTTACTCCATCCGTTATGGAAGAATGCTAATTGGACAGCCATTAACGAAGCGATCATTTCCGTAGACTGGACCATAACGTTCTCTTCCCTCACGATGACACCAGTGTGTTGAACATATAACCATCTGTTAGAAGAATCTTATCTCCCTTCATATTCCGCATTCAAGGCACAAAAAACCCATCTCCTCTATCCTAAAAAAAATCCGCAAGATATACAGCTTTTTACAAAGAAACATTAAACGCTCCTCTAACTCCATAACGACCATCAAAGCCTGTAAAATGCTTCATCGAGAAATTTTCATTTTGAATGCAAACGCGAAGACACACTTGCTTTTCCTAAGAACTTCAAGTCAATTTACCGGATCATCGCGAATCGAACCAAACCTAAAATTACTCCCGCTTCTCTGATAGTTGACAATACTCCCATAACTTGTCCTACGCAATGCACCAACGTCTTCGCTTCTCTTTTCTCTTCAAATGTGTGTGATCCTGTCATTGGCCCTCTACCCAGACCTACACCCCAAGTCACTATGTCCCCTAGCCACAATGTCTCGCTCTTTGAAGTTCACCGAATAATATCTAAAATGTGCCCAAAAGCGAACTCCTCTCCCGACTTCATACCAAACATACTTATCAAAAACTGCATAAATTCTCTAAGCAATCCTCTCTCTATCATTTTTTCTAATTCATTTACCCTTAAATTTTTTCCCAGTGCTTGGAGATCTGGAATTATCAAACCCATCTTCAAAAAAGGTAAAAGATCAGAGCCCAATAACTATCGTCCCATAAACCTCGTCTCTTCCTTCTCGAAAGTCTTTGAAAAACATATTTTTCACCTTATTTACAATCACCTCAAAAGCAAATATATCCTCAACCCAAATCAGTCTGCCGCGACGTTAAAGTCTAAACGATGAGATCATCGGTGCGATGATTATGAGCGCTCACATGACTTTGAGGTCTAAGATAAGAGCTTCCTGGGTACGAGCTCGGCTGAATTTTTGTTTTAAGACTATTTCAACCACGCGCTTGAAGAATCTGAATTTTATCTGCCGCGACATTAATTTCTAAACGATGAGATCATCGCACCGATGATCTCATCGTTTATACTTTAACGTCGCGGCTGGTTTTCGCTCCAAACATTTCACTGTTTCTTCCCTTGTACACGCTCACTTGCACTGCCACCGATAGTGGAGGACTCTCTTCACGCCACAGGAGTGCCAGTTCGCGGTTCCATGACGGATGCTGCATTGTACAAGATGCAGTCAACTCTGCTAGGTGCGATCAACGCAACAGGATTCTTGCTCTCTTCCTTCGAAAGGATATGGCCGCATAGTTTTGGAATTGCTGGGATCGGTGCAACACGATTTGGTTACTGTTCGGCGTGAGATGAATTTGAGGTAAATGACTGATTACCTCCACTCAACAGGCCGATCGCATGAATACTCTTGTTGTAAACCATGGCTTCAAGTTCTTCAAGTTATATGACCAAAGCTAGGGCGTCCCCAGGAAGCGACGCGATCTTACCTTGTCCGCCAGGACCGTCAAATATGCGAGGACAGGCAGCTACCCATGGGCGGGGTATGTCTGCGCGGCGTACAGCCCAAATTCGCCTCGTCACATTAAATGTTGGAACACTGACGGGACGCAGTAGAGAGCTGGCCGCAATGCTAGGAGCAAGAAGGGTCGACATTGCTGCTGTACAGGAAACGAAATGGAGAGGAAGCAAGTCGAAGCCGATAGTAGACGGATACAAGTTGATATACCATGGCACGTCATCAACAAGAAATGGTGTTGGCATTATCCTCTCCTCGAAAATTGCTGATGATGTAACCGAAGTCATTCGCTCTACAGATCGAGTCATGGCCGTCCGAATTTCTTCGTCCAATAATCACTTCCTTGTCGTCTCAGCATATGCACCTCAACAAGAATGTAGCGACGCGGATAAGGAGGACTTCTACGACTCTCTAGAGGAAGTTATCAAACTCCGAGAGTCTCATGAAGACATCTTGATCGGCGGAGATTTTAACGCTCACATCGGTTCAGATCGACAAGGTCGTGAGGGAGAACATGGAGGACATGGAATAGGAACGATCAATGCTGAGGGTCAACGGCTACTTGACTTCTGTGCTCGATGCGATCTAGCAGTCGTGAACTCCTTTTTCAAAAAGAGACGATCTCACGGACTTACATACGAGAGCAGAAGAAATCAGAGTCAAATTAACTTTTGGTTAATCCTGAGAGCAAAACTGCGGAGCGCGAAAGATGCAAAGGTCATTCCATCAGACCATGTTGCATCTCAGCACCACCCTCTCTTTATGGACTACAGCGTATTGAAGTCGAAGAAACAGCCTTCTCGTAATCCTGAATGCACACGTTTCAAATGGTGGCGCTCGACTGGGAAAGCAGAACGTCTCTCTCTCATGCACATCATCCATCGCAATCTACTCCCTCCTGCACTCTACAAGCAGTTTCCAGAGGACATAAATGAACACTGGAAGCTTCTTGAAGACAGCATCAGAGCACCCGCCGCAAGCATCCTCGGAAAGACGAAACCCGGAAAGCCAAGAATCGAGAAAGACACCTGGTTTTTCACCTCCGAAGTTCAGGATGCGATCAAGGCGAAAAAGAATGCGTACAAGAGATGGAGGACGTCAAATGAGGCTGACGACCGCGCTGCATACAGCTCAGCCAAGAAAGCCGCCAAAAGAGCTGTCGCAGTTTCAAAAGCCTCCTACTTCCGCGATCTCTATGAGAAGATGAACCAACCAGGAGGCGATAAAGCCATCTATCGGCTTGCCAAGGCTCGACACCGCAATACCTTGGACATCCAGAGAGCAGCCACGATAAGGGACAAACAAGGAAAGCTCGTCACTGACACTTCAAAAGTCAGAAACTGGTGGCGCGAACATTTCGAAGAAATGAGCGGCCAAGAGTTTGAGCACCCTCCCATCCCGACTTCCCACGCCGTGCAAGGACCCGTGCAAACCATCACGGCCGAGGAAGTGAAGAAGGCACTCTCTAAGATGAAGACTGGGAAAGCGGTTGGACCGGACGACATAGCCGCCGAAGCCTGGAAACTTGCGGGTGATGTTGGACTAGCACATCTCGTGCACCTGTTCAACACCATCGTAAAGCAAGGCCAAATCCCACATAACTGGCGCTACTCCACGACCGTTCCAGTCTTCAAAGGAAAAGGCGATGCCAGAGTGTGCAGCAACTACCGTCCAATACGTCTCCTCAACCACACTGTGAAGATATTTGTGAGGATACTGGATTCACGCATACGAGATATCGTCGATATTCCAGCTCAGCATTGCGGGTTCGTGAACGGAAGAGGCACAACAGATGCAATATTTGCACTCCGTTTTCTCGTCGAGAAGCACGCAGAGAAAAGATCACCTCTCCATCTGACCTACCTCGATTTGGAAAAGGCGTTCGACAGAGTCCCTCATGATCTTATTTCATATGCATTGCGCGATCATCAGGTTCCTGAAGAGTACATTCGATGGACATTGGCGATGTACGATGATTCAAAGAGTACTGTCAGAACTCCGGTCGGCATCACAGAGCCATTCGCAGTAAACGTTGGAGTGCACCAAGGGAGTGCTTTGTCTCACCTTCTCTTCATTTTGGTTATGGTTACCGTCACGCGTCCTCTACTGACTCCGGCTCCGTCAACCATCGCATACTTCGCAAATTTCGCAAATTTGCATCGCAAATTCCATCGCAAATTCGCAAATTTGCGCCATTAGCATTTTGGTTACCGTCACGCGTCCTCTACTGACTCCGGCTCCGTCAACCATCGCATACGCCGACGACATTCTCCTTGCTGCTCCTACACATTTATTTCATCTTTAATTTAAGTTGTTTATTAACTATTTATTTTTATTATTATTTTTTTGTTTGTTTGTTATTGTTTTTGTCTTTATTTGTTTGTTTCTTTGTTTAACATATGATAAATTATCGTTCTAATTTGTCCTATGTTTACTCTCTGGGCACTCACTGAAGAGCCCAACCCAGAGAGCACAGAAGTCTGTCTGAGCAGGGGCGAAACAAACTTTTGTGGATTAGTTTCATCGCGGTGATCGATTATGATCGTGCTTGAATACTTTCTCCCTTCAATCTCTTCAATCAATTTTCATAATATTTCTCTCTTGTCTCGATGTGTGATGTGAGTACTTCTTGTGCCACTCCACATTTGGGGCGAGATTAATTTCATAATCTCATTTTTACTATCTTACCTTATAGTTTTCAAATTATTACTTTATTTACTCAATCACTAACTTAAGCACATATATTCTTCATCTAAATCATAATATCTCCTTTTTCACTGCTTTCTTAGTTTTAATTTCTTTACACTAGCTACCTCGCGTAGCAGATCCGGCTCACCGGATAATCTTAGCTGCTTCGCAGCAACTCTGGGGCCGTATTCAGAGATATAAGATGAACTCAGGGGTTAATTTTACCCTAGTATATTGTAGACCTAAGTTCAACTCAGTTCTGTATTCAGAGACAAGACGGGTGAGAGCGGCTCAGCTTTCCTACTAAAATTTAGTATAAAGTTTACCCTAAAATATACTATCTGAATTCCATTTTGGCGAAACTACAACTTAGTATAAAGTTTACCGTAAATTTTAGTATAAGTTTTTGTCTCTGAATACGGCCCCTGGTCTCTGACCAGATTTCCCTTAGCTGCTTCGCAGCAAATCACTTACACTTACACATTCATTTTTATATAGTACTTTATAAAATTCCTTATAACCCAAGAAATATTTTTTTGTTTTATTTTATTCAATTCTTCATTTCTTTTCCATACATATCCATGCATCACATTCAAATCCATCAATCTTTTATCAGTCTAAAATAACATAGATCTTTCATAATAAAACAGATCTTTCAAAACATATATCTTTTATAATAAAACAGCACAGCTCATCAAATTTCTATACACATACAAAACATTTCGATAAAACTTTCTTTTTCTTTCTTCTTCTTACAGATATTTTTTCAAAAATTATTTATTGTTCTTGGATGGAGGAACGGACGATGGAACATCCTCTACCTTTCTCTTCCTGTTCTGAAAAAATTCAATAAATTCTAATTTACTTATTGTACTTCTCATAAATAAAGTAGAACATGTTGATCACTAACTTCGAATATAGTCAAATTTGACTGCATAACATGTGTCCTGTACTTCTCCTGTATGTCCTTCCCACTCAAATTCAACTTCGAAGCTATATCCTGAGTCGGCATCAACTGAAAGTACATAATCAGATAGAAAAATGTTTTTTTAAAGTATGTCAATCAATTCAACATACCTCTGCTCTATTTGTGCCGTTTTTTACTAGAACTCCGCTTTTACCATGTTGTAATGTAGTTCGCGATTAGTTCACGCTGTCACTTGGAATGCCGAACACAAACAGAGTTTTAAGATGCCGATGTTTATTGCTCTTCAATATATATCCAGACACAATTCAGATTTTTATCTTTCACTTTAATACCACCAAATCCGCGCCAAACACAACCAAGACAAACTTGTCGAATATCAAGTCCCCCTTGGCTGCCCTTGATATTCACTTAAATTCCAAACAAAAATCTTCACACCTCATACAACAAAAATCTTCTCACCCAACTCACAAAACAAATCCAAACAACTTGCTCTCAGAGCAACACAACACTCAACTAACTAAGAACTCAATCACCCTTCCCAAACGAAATCCTCTCGCGCGGCCGCAACGCTGCCGCTCTCGTGTCTGGTAGGGAAGTTGCCCCGTAGAACAGCGTGAGCAAAATTACAGTACATAAAATTATCAGACTCACCAAAAGTAATCTATCAGAATAGCTTACTAACTATTTACCAATAATAATTTAACAATTTGAATGTTTAATGTTTAATATTATTAATACTAACATTTAATACTAACAACCATAATTAACAAAATAATTAACGTCCGACCGTGACATCCCCGGCCCCTCAGAATCGACGTCCACGGCGATTGTACGATCTGAAGAAGTAGCCTGACTACGCTCCTCGCCCGCGGTAGCCTCCAGTCGCTCTTCGGTCGTCGTTGAAGAAATTATTCCTCGCCTTCGGTCCCGCTTCTTCTTTATTTCCTCTTGTGTTTTCCTTGCTCTCGTCTTCCTTGCGCTCTCTCATGGGGCTCGAGTTGATCTGCCACCCCGTGTACTCCGCCATAGCCACGATGAAGCGCCACAAATTTGCGACTTTGAACTCCTCATTTTTCGGCTTGAGTCCGTTGATATAGAGTACGGGGGGCAGACCTTTCTTCGCCTCCAGCTTCACACATTTACCTCCCCCGATGTTTCTTTCTAGAGCTTCGAGCGCGTGCGCTACTCCTTCATATTTTTCCTTCTTCAGCTCCAAGTATGGCATCGATGGGCAGATGACTAGCGGGGCTTCGCCGATCTTCTCTTTAACTCGCTGGCAAGCTGTCTGGAGCATCCACACCTCCGGCTGCCATTCGCTCCCCTCTGCCCATGGCATCATCGCTATCACTCCTGCGAGATCTTCTTTGTTCTCGCTCTCCAATTTTCTTAGTCCTTCTTCCATCGCTCCAGGTTCATCAGTCGGGATGACTCTGATTCCTTGGTACTTTTTCAAGAAAGTACATGCCGTGGTGGACGTCAACACAACGATGCTCGGTTGTCTGCAATTGGCCACCATTCTTTTTCGCCCTCTTCTTTTCTCTGTTTCTACTCTCTCGCTGGATAAACTTGGTCTCACTACTTTCAGTTGATCAAATGGGATCCTCAACTCTTTTTGTCCATTTATCTCTTTCAGCACTGCTGAGTTTTCGCTCACTTCTATCACTCGGTATGGTCCCTCCCACTCGCTAATCAATTTTGGAAATGCACTGCTTCTTCTCTCTGTCGGAACGTTCACAAAAACTCTATTGCCGATTTCCGGTAGTTTTTTTTCTGTCCACATGATTCCTCTCATCATATTCCATTTTCATCCTTTCTCTTTCGCCTTTGGCTTTCTCTCTTACTTCTTCCCATATCATTTTCAAATTTCCTATCAGACTTCTCTTGTAGTCATCCAATTCCTCATATTTCGACTCTTTCAATTTACCCAATTTTTCTCCAAACGGTTTCGGGTCTCTCCCGTACATTATAAAATATGGACTTTCTCTTGTTGTTGCATGAGAAGTTATGTTGTACGCGCAGACCGCGAATGGCACCGTTTCATCCCATTTTTCTATCTCTTTAACCTTTTTCTGCAGTAGCTGTATGATTGTCCCGGGTTCGAATCCCGGTTCGGCCCCCATGTAATGTAGTTCGCGATTAGTTCACGCTGTCACTTGGAATGCCGAACACAAACAGAGTTTTAAGATGCCGATATTTATTGCTCTTCAATATATATCCAGACACAATTCAGATTTTTATCTCTCACTTTAATACCACCGAATCCGCGCCAAACACAACCGAGACGATCAAGTCCCCTCGGCTGCCCTTGGTCTTCACTTCACCTTCCAACTCCACGTCAAACACAACCAAGACAAACTTGACGAATATCAAGTCCCCCTTGGCTGCCCTTGATATTCACTTAAATTCCAAACTAAAATCTTCACACCTCATACAACAAAAATCTTCTCACCCAACTCACAAAACAAATCCAAACAACTTGCTCTCAGAGCAACACAACACTCAACTAACTAAGAACTCAATCACCCTTCCCAAACGAAATCCTCTCGCGCGGCCGCAACGCTGCCGCTCTCGTGTCTGGTAGGGAAGTTGCCCCGTAGAACAGCGTGAGCAAAATTACAGTACATAAAATTATCAGACTCACCAAAAGTAATCTATCAGAATAGCTTACTAACTATTTACCAATAATAATTTAACAAATTGAATGTTTAATGTTTAATATTATTAATACTAACATTTAATACTAACAACCAAAATTAACAAAATAATTAACGTCCGACCGTGACAATGTCTAGGAGTCTTGAAATTTGCGCCATTAGCAAATTTGTCTCTGTTCTCCTCACAGAGCAACTTGAGAAAATAGGATTGACGATGATTTTCTTTGGTCTCATCAGTCTACAATGATATAAAATTATATTTTAAAATTATATGTAAAAATTTATATATATATATATATATATATATTTTCTCTCATTCTCTTCAAGTTTAGAAACATTTTAATAAACAGGATTTCTATACATACATATATTCAAATATACTCCTTTAATGTTTTGCAATACTAATCAAATTTAAACTAACTCCAGCAGGGTAAAACCCTAGATGGTTTCCAGCCAACTTCCCTTCATTAAACTTTCTTAACTCCTCCGCGAATTAACGCCCCGTCAACAGTTGACGTAGAGACTCCGTGTTAACCTCGAACTTAAATTATCAAAATTTAAAATAATTAACCTAATACAAAGGCCAAATTAATCAAACAGAGTCTTTAATAGCAAAGTCATTTCAAACAAAATTCTTTAAATCATAAACCAACTCTCAATCGCTTCGGTGAACGCACATTCGAATCTCCACATTCTACGAGTCCGATTTCCTTCTCAAGAAGTAGGACTCCATAAGATTGGATGACGCCGAAACTTCTCAACTTTTCGATCAACGTCCTTCTCCAATCGGTCTTAGGGGCTATTTCCAGATTTATAACCTCAATTATTACATATTTTTATTTTTTAAACAATAACAACCAAACAATAAATTTAAATATAAGTTTATTTGTTACTTACCAGCATTCATCTCGGATTAGAAGATCGGTCGATTCGCTGTATACGAGATAGTAGATAGCTGTCTGCAGAAGTTAGACTCAAATCTTCTAACTCCGGAGCTTGCAACTTGATTCCAGCAGAATTGTTCCTTCTATTATCCTTTTCCATCGCTCCTGTAAATTAATTCAACTTCAAATATGCAAGTTGTTTATTAACTAGTTATTATTATTATAATTTTTTTTGTTTGTTTGTTATTGTCTTTATTTGTTTGTTTCTTTGTTTAACATATGATAAATTATCGTTCTAATTTTTCCTATGTTTACTCTCTGGGCACTCACTGAAGTGCCCCACCCAGAGAGCACAGAAGTCTGTCTGAGCAGGGGCGAAACAGACTTTTGTGGATTAGTTTCATCGCGGTGATCGATTATGATCGTGCTTGAATACTTTCTCCCTTCAACCTCTTCAATCAATTTTCATAATATAACAGAAGAAGCTCCTCGATTCATTAACTTTCTTTTGGAGGGCTGCGGGGTACTTGGATAGGGTTGCAGTCGAATTCGAAACTCCCTCGGAAAATGCTTTCATCACTATCACAGAGCAAGAACGCTCTTCGAGTTCTTGTAAATGTGTCTCTATGATCAGATGCTGTTATTGTGAATATTTTCTATGTTTTAAATGTTTCGTGATAGAATACCACTACCATTAGAGATGGATTTTTTTCGTGAAGTTTTTTTCCGAATAAAGTTTTTATTGGTGAAAAAGTTTCAATGAACAGTTACATTTACACGCTCGAAGCTTAAGTTTTGAGAACTAGTTTAAAATTCGATTCTTTAGGCTGCCTAAAAAGAGCAGAAAAATTGACCGGGACGGTTTCGAACTTTTAACTTATCGGTTCCAATCTCCCGCCTCACCCCACTGCGCCACGCTGTCACTTGATTATTGCGAATCAAAGTAAGAATATCAAAGATAGACAGCGCAAATAATGTTACTGAAATGCCAGGGTTTTTTTAAACAGTTTCTCTTACATTTACAGATGATCGTGGCAGACTTTGAACAAACCCGCATCTTGAGACATACCATATCTTGACCGAGAGACAACTTTTTAGAATTTTTTATATTGGTTCAAGGTTCTTTTTACTTGGGGGCCGCGCTTCACTTTACAATTCGCTTTAATAAATACAGTAGTTGAAACATACTGAAAACAAAAGCCCCTCTAAGTGCAGCCCTAGTACAAGACCTTAAGGAACAGCAAGTCCTGTAAATTATCAACACTGGCACTGCCAAAGCTGAGTGAGCAATTAAAGAGTATTGCAAAGCATCTTGCACACTGTTCGCCAGCCTTTTTAACCATAAGAGGACAGATTTCGTCGAGATCCATGGCCTTGGAGCTTCTCATTTTCTTCATTGCTGTCTTCACTTCGTCAACTGTGACGACTGGGACGTCGGAACGCTCAAGGTTCGAGGTCCAGCGGTGAGTTCTCCTGTTAGATCGATCAGGGGTCTTGACGGCTTGTTTGGCGAGTTGTTTGGCGAAAAGGTTGGTAGCTTCCAGGCTGGATAGAGGTGAACCCTTATGAACAATAGCGGCGTGGGAGGGTTTGTGTGCTCGACCATCAAGTGATTTGATTGTGTTCCACAAACGATTTGTGGGTTCGTTGGGTCTGAGGTTGTTCACGAAATCTTCCCATGCAATGCGCTTATCGTCATTGATCCTGCGCTTATCGTCATTGATCCAAAGACCTCGCAAGGGTGCTTAATAAGCATAGAAATAAGACTTTTTGACATTTTCAAATAGCGCGTAGATTTTCATCTAACCCGCAGTACGGGTAAGAGAAACATTCTGGTGCGTATTACAATAGTTCGAGAGTGCTTTTCTGATAAAACAACGAAAAAGTTTACTTGGATATATGGGGGAAACAGAAATTTTGCCGAAAAAGAAATTGCCGATTTTTTTTTACATTACTGTCTAAGGTGTATTAAAATTTCATGAAATGGAGGTGAAAACCCCGAAACAATTTTTCAAAGGGGTGTAATTTGTCGAATGAAATGAATTTCCAAAAACCAACTTGCAGCTGATGAAAATTGCAGCTGATGAAAATTTCAACAACAGAGCTATTTAGGAGCTCAGTTCTTCTGGAAAATATCAAAAATGTTGAAATAAATCTCATCAAAAATTCATAATTCTATGAATATGTTGGCGGAGCCCACGCACGAATGGAAGCAATTTTCGCATGACTCATCACGGCTTCGCTGACATTGCTTGAAGCCAACTATGATACTCGTTAACATATAAAAATAATCGACGCAAAGAATGTTTTAGACTACGTGTGACTTTTCGAAAATCAACGGGGAAAAATAAGACGAAAACACAATCAAGAGAGAAGAGAGAATGATTCTAACGGATTTGAAACAGTTTAGAAATTGTTTTCACACAGAACATTAGGATTCAAAGTATATATAATACAAAGAAATGATTGAAATTTTTCCGAATGCTGGAATAAAGAAGAAATTGACTATACTTGCGAGAAAAAATTCACTCAAAATTTCTCAAATTGACATTAATGATTAATCATTTGAAAATTCCAGGAAAAAATATCTGAATCGGTTTGAACAGATAGCTACCGTATCAAGTACACTCACATATACACTAAAAGTTCTTTCTGACCCTCACTACACAATGGTCGCGATTCAAAGAACTGGGATATTTTTTAGTCTCGGTTAAACAATCTCAATTCAATTCAAACGCTTCATTCTCGATGTCATGATGCGTGAAGCGCCATTATATCGAACAGCTCCATCTGATTCTCCGGACAGTATAGAAAAATGAGAACAAAAAAAAATTAAACTTTAAAACTAGCACCTACTGGGTCTTCGTTTCGGTTTTCCTGTAAACTGGTAAAATAAAAGGGGAAAATTTTACTTTAGGTCCCCACTTCACTCCTGCCCCCCCCCCCCGTAGTAGAAGAGGCCCCACTCCCCAGTAAAACGGCCTAAAATGGGGGGTCGAAAAGTAAAGGACCGAAATGGGGTGTTTGTTACACGCCCTTCACATATTTTTTCGCTTAGGCTCAGTTAAAATGTATGCTGACTAGACCGTACGGCTTAAGAAAGAGACCGCGGGAAAATTTTACTTTAGGGACCCACCTAACTTTGACCCCCCATGTGGTAGAAGAGGGACCCACTCCCCAGTAAAACGACCCAAAAGGGGGGGACCGAAAAGTAAAAGACCAAAATGGGGGTCCCTAAAGTAAATTTAATTTTGAGTCCCACGACACAAAACGGGACTTGAAGTACATACCCCGTACCTTTTTAATTTTAGGGACCCACCGACCAACACTTCTCCAGAAAATTTTTTATGGAATTTTAACTCCCCCCATTTTACTTTAACTCCCCCCTTTTTAATTTTAACTCCCCTCCCCATTTTACTTTAACTCCCACCCATTTTACTTTAACTTTCCTCTTTTAACTTTAACTCCCCCCATTTAATTTTAACTCCCCCCATTTTACTTTAACTCCCACCCATTTTACTTTAACTTTCATCTTTTAACTTTAACTCCCCCCCATTTAATTTTAACTCCCCTTATTTTACTTTAACTCCCCCCTTTTAACTTTAACTCCCCCCATCTAATTTTAACTCCCCCTCTTTAATTTTAATTCAAGTTATCCCAAGCTTATCTTTTTTCTCTTCGCGATAGAGAAAATAGTATAGCGTTCGTGCAAACCCGGTCCGTATTGGTTGCTCGCTTTGTGGATATATGATTCTGCTGGTGAATTTGGTGAATAGCCACGAAATAAACGAAGTGTAGTGGGATCTTTTAGTGTAGTGGGAGCGGACTTACGAAGGATCTTTTCAATGAAATTGTTCCATTCACCATAAAATAAGGCTATTTTGATGGAGCGCCATAAAATAAGGCTATTTTGATGGCAGCGCGATAAAATAAGGCTTTTTTGATGGCAACGCCATAAAATAAGGCTATTTTTATGGTTTTTCCTAGCTGCGTCATTATCGTGTGCAATAAATCAGTCTTTTTGTGGTTTTGCTACAAATGTTACAAAATCAGCCACAGATACAACAAAAGTCATTGCAATTTCCGAAAATGGCGAAAAACCTAGTAGCCAGCGTCATATATGTATTATCTTATTGCCTCGAACTGAATCACCCCGTGACAGTTATCCATTGTATATCAACCATGTGCAAAGGAATAAAATGAATGAATAACTTCTCTATCAAAACGTCTTAACTTCTCTATCAAAAAAATTCTTTTTTCGAAAATCGAGTTTCCGAAAACAAGTTTCTTGAAATAACTCATTCGTTTTTTGAAGCAACTCATTCAAAAACACATTAAAATTTCCGATTTCTAAAGAACGATTCACTTTGGCGAATATTCAAGGCCTAACAGAATAACATCACAACCATCAGTCGCATGCGCTCAACTAATGATCGAAAAAGACCGCATAATCGAGCGAGGGGCCGAAGAAGCGAACGAGTCTCCACAGTTTTCACGTATACTATTTCCTGATTATAGCTCGCCATAGATAACATGTTACTGTTAAAAAAGATCGCTTCATAAGCGGAAGAAGGCCTAGAATAATTTCCATACACCATTCCCGGCTAAAAAACTTTTTTTAAGGTGACTGTTTCCAATCAGGGGTTAAATAGTCATCTCAGACCTTCTGTCTGCGGTCCTCTGTTTTTTTTCCAAATCATAAGGGGGAACGAACCTTATGTAAAACAAAAAAAATTTTCTCGAGACCCTGTTTTTTTTATAAATCACTGTTTCCATAAATCACTGTTTTTATAAATCACTGACCCTTATGTGAATATGTTTTGTCGAGCGTGTGCACCTTTTTCTCGCACACTAAAAAACCTTGTTTCCAATTCTTCTCTTCTGTATGCCCGTTCTTTTCGATCATTTCTCATTACTCTAGAGCCACCCACTCGACGGGCAGTAACTTTCCGAATCTTGTTGTTGTTGTTGTTGCCGACAAACGTCTCGCTTCTTTTGATTTCATCCAGAGATCTTCCAAAGTGAGTCTTGTTGGACGTTTAGCGCATTTGAAGAGATGGGCTACGTCGTGTGGTCCATTGAGACAGTCTGGGCAGCAGTCAGGTATCGAGTCATCGGTCCGGTGTAAGTAGTGGTTGGTGTACCTGCTGTAGCCTGAGCGGAGTTGGCTCAGCATGCAGCGGGCGTTTCTGGAGAGGTCCTATTCTTCTTCATTTATGTCCGGTTGTGGTCGGCCCTCCAGTATGACTGGACCTTGGATGTTTTCCTTTTCTTCTGAGACCATGTTTGAGTGGACTCAGTTGGCGATGCTTTTCCCGTTGTTCTTTTCTGTTTTTTCCGACGGAGCTCTTTCAACAGTGCTTCTACATGCGATGTAAAGATCAGTTTTCATGTTGCGTGGTGGGGGTCCTTGGAGAAATAGTCCGTGATGGAAGTGACTTGGGCTCAAGGTCCTTGCCTAGTATTGGGCTGATAGCATGTGAAAGTGCGACTTCGATCTCATTACTTTAGCTTCTGCATGTATGTGGCTGGCCATTTGATGGTTTCCTGTTACGATACGCAGGCCATTGTGCTGTCTTTTTTTGAATTTTGGCATGTGCTGAGGCGGAGAGAAAGCTGGCTCAGGCTGGAGCTGCGTAGCTGTAGATGGATTGGCAAATGGCTTTGTACGTGAGACGGTGTGTCTCCTTTTGATTGCCCCCATGTACTGCCGGCTAGCGCCTTCATTACATTGTTACGTTACGACATTCGGCCTGCTATGTCTTTCGCATGATGACTGAATGTGAAAATATGTAGAGTCATATGTAACTCCAAGGATTTTGGCGGTATTCACGGTGGGTGCGCTCTGATCTCCGATCAAGACGTCCAGGATAGTATTGTACTCTTTGCTGTAAGGTGTGAAGAGTAGAAGCTGGCTTTTGACAGGAGAAATAGATAGTCCACGATCGTGGATGAACTTTTCGATGTGTGGGAGACCGGATCGTATGTGTAGCGAGGCAGTGGAAATGCATGGATCTGACGCCCATAGCGTTATATTATCAGCGTAAGAGACGATTTTGATGTTTGGATCGTTGTTCGGAAGATCGCTTAGATATAAGTTGAAAAGAAGCGGTGAGAGTGCGCTGCCTTGAGGAACTCCGCTTCTGATCAGGGATGAGCTCGAGAGGACGTCGCGGAAGGATGTACGGCTCGTTCGTCCTTTGATGTACGATGCCAGCCATTTCTTTGCAAAGTTTGGAGCGTCGGTTTGTAGGAAGAGATCTATGAGTACCGCTATGTCTATACTGTCGAAGGCCTTTGACATGTTGGTTGCCAACATCACTGTACGTTTGGCTGGTCTCTTCGCGTTAAAACCTACAGCTACGTCTTTTGAAAGAGTGAGGAGGGCAGAGGTGGTGGATCTTCTTGTGGTGAATCCATGCTGGTGCTCAGCTACTCTTACGTACGGCTTGAGTTCTTCCGAGAGAAGTCGCTCTATGATTTTCGCCATCGATGAGAGTAAGGAGATCGGTCGGTATCCTGGTCCACCCGTTGCCTCTTTTCCTGCTTTCAGGAGTGGAAAAATGACTAAAGATTTCCAAATCATGGGAATTCTGCCGGAGCGGAGGAAGTCGTTGATGAGCTTTGTGAGGGCGGCTATACCTCTGTTCCCGAGATAATGAAAGAGTATTGGACCGAGTCCGTCCGGTCCGACGGCTATTGATTTCTTTGTCTTCTGAATAGCTGATTTCACTGCGGCCTTTGAGTACTCGAAGAAATCTTTCGCGTGGATGTTGTGAGCTTTCTTCATAGTTTTCCTATTTTCCTTTTTTGTTTTGTAGGCGACTGGGCGTGTGAAGCGTTTGTTGAACTGGCTCGCGATTTCGAAGGAGGATGTGAGGGGTCCTTTTCCGAAGTCGATGGCGCAGTTTGGTGGGGGTCGTCCTTTATCATTCAGCATCTTGATCGTTTTCCACAGTTTCTTGCTGTCTAGTTTGGGATCAAAGGTCTCCATGAACAAGTACCATTATTTTACTGTAAAAATAACAGCGAGAGGGATGAGGAGGAAAATGAGAGAGAACAGGAGCAACATCGTACATCAAAATGCATGGGGGAGGAGCCTACGTCTAAGTACACAAGTGCCACGGAGTGATCTGAACTACAAAAGCTAGAGATGGTTTCCCTTTCATCGCATTATGCCTAATTTTTTTTAAACCAGTTTAATAGAAAGAACAGTTTAATATTTTAATTGTGCTTAGACTCATCTGTTTTTTTATTTGTTGAGATTATTGAATTTTTTCTTCTCGTTATTTCGACAATGATCGAATCATGCTTGTTGATTTTTTTTGTAAAAAAAACCAGTTACCCATTACAGAAAACCTTGAATTTTTTGAAATTCTGCTTTGACTCTTCTGTTTGTGTTAATCGATATTGTGATGGAATATTTTGATGGAATATTTTTCTTTGATTATTCCGTAAATGTTTGTTTAAAAAGATTTTATCATGCTTGTTGGAAAAAAGTTTGTTGATTTAAAGTGTTCATTACATTCCATATAAAACGCAATTTTTGTTTTGAATTGGAAAAAAAAAGAAAAAGAAAAAAGGAAGAAAATCTCGCAAGTTATGGGCGAGGTTCAATACAGCACACTTTTTTCCAAGTGAACAATATTATTGACCACAACTGAACAGTTTCGCAGTTCGCGAATTAGCGCTAGGTGGGGCGAGTTTTACTACAGACTGAACAATATAGGCTGCCGACTGTTTTGCTCACCGACCGTTTTTTACCGTAAAAAAGTAAAACTAATTTGCTCACCTACAGTCAGAAACATACAAGTTTTTTTGAATTTTTTTGCGGGAGCTCCCTGATTAGCAATTTTTATGAACGCTGTGACTGTCCAAATGCATCATCTTCTTTCAAAATGCAATAAGTTGCTCCATTTGAACAGTCACAGCGTTCATAAAAATTGCTAATCAGGGAGCTCCCGCAAAAAAAAATTCAAAAAAACTCGTATGTTTCTGACTGTAGGTGAGCAAATTAGTTTTACTTTTTTTTACGGTAAAAAAACGGTCGGTGAGCAAAACATTGCGCAGCCATAAAGGGGACTAACTCCATCGTCCCCTTTATATTGTTCAGAAAATGTATCAAAACTGATCAATTTTTCTCTGTGTGTACTTCCAACCACCAATCGGAGAAAGCATGCTAGCCACCACTGTGGATATGGAAGAGGTAAATCACAGTCCCTTTGAAAATCAAAGAATTTCGAGCTGGAAGAAGCAAATTCGTGTCGTCGCTCAAGTACTACGCTTTTTGAACAAAAAATTCTAAAAAGTGAATTCAGCGAAATTGAAAGGCAAAACTCACCAAATTTTCGGAAGAGTTTTGCTAAATGGAGAGTGGTCATCGGAAGATATGAAGATAGCTGAGAACATCCTTTGGAAAAACGTCCAGCAAGCCGCAAAATTTCAAACCCACTCTCCACTATCCAAAAAACTGAAACTCTTCAAAGACAAAAACTCCGTTTGGAGGGTCGGCAACGGTCGAATGGACAAATCAAAAATTCCCTACGAATCCAAGTTTCCCATCTTCATACCGGGAAACAAACATAACGAAGCGGTCAAAAAATTGATTGAAGCGAAACATCGAGAACTGATGCACGCCGGACCGTACCATGTCATGAATGAATTCAGAAAGAAATATTGGTTCCATAAATGCAGGACAATGACAAAAAGAATAATCAGGAACTGCGTCATTTGCAGAAAGGAAACCGCCAGACCATTCAAATACCCTGATGTTCCACCTTTGCCACACGAAAGAGTAAACATCTCAGCTCCGTTCAAAAACATTGGCATTGATGCAGCGGGCCCATTCAATGTGCGAAACCATGATGGGACAGTGCTGAAGAAGTATATAATCCTTGCAACATGTTTGTTCACGAGGGCCATTCACTTGGAAGTCGTCGAAGATTTATCAACTCTCGAAACTTTACGCGGGTTTCGGAGATTGTGCGCCAGACGAGGAATTCCACTAACCGTCATGTCGGACAATGCCCAGAACTTCAAAATGACATCTTCTATAATTTCTTCAGAAACAAAACCAACAGATGAGTTGAAAATGTTCCTCGCTGATCACGAAATACAGTGGAAATTCATTCCTGCATTTTCTCCGTGGCAAGGGGGATGCTATGAAAGGATGATCGGTTCGGTGAAATCAGCTATGAAAAAAAGGAATAGGCAGGAAAATACTGCATGAAAACGAGTTTCAAACACAAGTGATTGAAATAGAAGGAATTATCAAAACAAGACCGTTAACGGCAGTCCCAGAAAAAGAAGAAATCACTGTTATTCGACCTATAGATTTCCTGCTTCCAAGCTTCAAATCGGGCTTACCGTTAGGCAATGACGAAGAAGAAGAGTGTCTCCCAGATGGTGAAATTTCAAGCACTCGCAAAGAAATTCTTAAGAAATTACGAGAAGTGCGGAACATGCGGGAGAGAATCGGCAAAAGGTGGAGGGATTCATATCTTCTCGAACTACGAAACCGACCAGCAACAAGAAAAATCAAGCTAGGTTCCACGAGCTCAAATATAAAACCTAGAGTTGGAGAAGTTGTACTGTTGAAAAACAGCCACGTGGAAATTGGAAACTAGCACGAATATTGGAACTGACAGAGAAATCAGCCAAATTAATCTCAATTAATAAAAGAGAGATAGAACGCCCAATAAACAAGCTGATTCCGCTAGAAGTATATAATACACTGGAAGAAAGCAACAACAAACTACTCAAGAGAAGCAACGAAAAAAAGTTGCAAGAACAAGAAAGTGAGTACATTTGAAAATTGATGTTTCTACGGATAAAGGAAACATCTTTCATTTCTTCGTTTTTTTGTTGTTGTTATATATATGCAAGTCCACCAAAAATTCTTAATTGCAGTAATGGACGCAGAGCAGCAAACTCCGCCCAGCGACAGCTCGGCTTCAAACTCAAAACCGAAGAGAGCCAAAAGTGTGGAGACCATCATCCTCCTGCAGTTACAAACTCAACTTTCTGCAGAACTAAATCTACGCTTAGAGTTGGAGAGAAAAGCAAGGAGTTTGGAGAAGAGACTGGACAAGTTCATGAGTGAAGTCGCTGATTTCGCATTGGAAAGAGAGAAAATGCACGTTGGGCCAAAGTAATTGTGTTTGGTTCTTTATGAGTTTGTTGTTTGTTGTTCACCCCCTTTGGGCCTAGAGCCTTCTTATTTATTTATTTTATCCTATTTTATTAAATCTTAATAAATTTGGTTTAATTACCCAAGTTTGAGGATCGATAGGATCCTCGAGCGGCAATCGATCTTGTTGTGAAGCATTCACGTGTTTGTTGGTTTGTTTGGTTTTTTTTAATGTTGTTTTAAAAGTCTGAGAATAAAATTTATTCTTGTGAACCTTTCATCTGAGCCAACACACTATATTGAGTAAGAGGATTTCCTCTATTCTTGCTTGAGAATATCGCGCAAAAATTAAGAGTAATTCTACTCTACTTGAGGTATCCTCCAATATTGTGTTTACGTGGCTCGTCTGATGTTCATGTGGAGGGTGCTGATTTCTTGGTTTGTTGGGTCTGATTCTCGTGAAGCGTCTCGTTTGGTCATCCAATCTCGGATTTCTTGGGTTGAGGCAACCTTTCTCTTCTTGATGCGACTGCGTGGGATTGAGCTGGAGCGGCTGCAGATAACAGGATCTTCCGGAAGAAGGGCTCAGCTTGGGCGGCGGGGAGGTCGGGAAGAGGTGTCGACTCTTTTCAGATGCCTTACTATTGCACCCTTTCCTAGGAGTTCATCGATTTCCGAATGAATGATGGCGCTTAAACTAAATCGCCGTCGTTTCTTCGTAAATAAATGTACCGGAGGCGAGGAATGGAAATCTATTTTGTACCATGTTACGGTTTCTAGAACCCATGGATCACTGTTGTTATTGTTGCCGGATGTAGCCGGCTTCGAAGAACGTCTGTGTTCTCCTTCGTTTCTTGTTCTTCTATATTTTTTTCTTTTCTTATATCTTCAAGAACGCTGCGACTTCCAGCGGCTTGGTCCATAGGTCGATTGGAGACAGCGCGGTCGGGTGGCATGGGCAGTCGAATAGGTGCGCAACATCGTGAGGTCCGGAAGAGCAATGGACAGACGTCGGGGATGGATTCGTCAATGCGGTGGAGGTAGTTGTTGATGAATCTGCTCATGGATAACTAGTAATCATCTTCCATTCCTCAAGAAAACCATTTATCCTACCGGATAAGCTGGATTTCTTCATTGAGTAGAGATTTTCCCTCAACTCAACAACTCTCTGCTTTTTCTCAAAGGCTGACTTTTTGAACTTTGTCGATCCGCCCTGCTGCATGCTGTTCAACTGTGTACAGCGATCGGCGAAGTTGTGAGTCTTTTGCATTGACGTAATCGACTTTTCGATATCAGTGGAGCTTCCCTTCCTGAGAAGCTCCGCCAACAGAGTTTCTCCAAAGAGGGCAGGGTGAAGTTCACGGCCAAATTCGACTGTGTCTCTCGTCAGGGTGGACGTGCGGAAGGACGGCATGCACTCGTGAGGTTCGAGTCGCATGGTCCTGAAATGTTTATAATTTTTAAAAATTATTTAATAAAAGGTTTTTCTGAACATAGCAAAAAACTTTGTGAGAGCTTGATAACCATTGCTGGAACGAGGTAATCAGTCATTTACCTCAAATTCATCTCACGCCGAGCAGTAACCAAATCATGTGGCACCGATCCCAGCAATTCCAGAACTACGCGGCCATATCCTATGACAAGTCCATCACTTTCGAAGGAAGAGAGAAAGAATCCTGTTGCGTTGATCGCACCTAGCAGAGTTCACTGCATCTTGTACAATGCAGCATCCGTCATGGAACCGCGAACTGGCACTGCTGTGGCGTGAAGAGAGTCCTCCACTATCGGCGGCAGTGCAAAGTGGAGTCAGCCAATGCTAACGTCTCCAAAAATGCTTCCCGCTGGAATTTACTTCCATTTCATTTCTGTTCATTAGCTTTATTGAATATGATTCTCGACTTTATCGTCTATTCAAATATAAACATTTTTTTGTTGGTACTATCAATATACCTCGGCGTTCCGAAGCTTTGTTCCACATGCTGCCTCCTGGAATAACTCTTTGACGCCTGCGTTCAAACAGACCCTCACTGGAGCAGGTTTGCGTTGCAGGCATGGAGCCTCAGGAATCTGTTTCGAAGGTGATGCGAAGTCGCTGAGACGCGGGATTTTGCGAGTTTTCTGTAATCAGTAATAATGAAGCTGTGGGCTAAAATCCGTAAAATTCGTATTAGCTAGCATTCGATGCTGATTGAATCTATTGTCTAAAACAAGTATATTCGAGTAAAGCCAACCAATCAAACTTATGGAGCGTCTCTTTGCATCCATAGCTTGTAGAAAGTCCGCTTCTACCGCCTGCTCATCGTCCGTATTGAATGCGTTGGGATCGTCTCCATCTTCTTCCCGAGCAGACGACTCCACATCTGAGTCATCTGAGTCGTCGGAAGACTTTTTGTTGTGTTGTTGTTGGTCAATTATGAAAAAATCATGTTATCTTTGGTAAATTATGATAAATCATCGCATACCGTTGGTCGGGTTTCGAGTCACAACACAGAAAAATACAAACAGAAGCGATTCCTTACTCTTCGGGTTTCGCTCATAAAAATCCAAGTGACGAGGCAGGGACAAGGACTCGGCCCTCATTGGGCGCGAGAGGATCGTTATACGCTCTTCAATCTTTTCTCCCCCCTCAGTTTTTTGATCGACATTGGATGATCTACCTTCTTGTCGTATTTAGAGAAAACGTGAGCCGTAAAGTGCTAAGCTATCGTGATTGCTATCAGCAGTGTATCATAATAAATATTTTACTTCAACAACTTTGTTGTCTTGTAAAATATATCATTTTTTCGTCTAGTATTCCAATGTCTGCAAGACAAGACGCAGGGTATGCCTGCCCATCAGGAAAAAAGAGCCTTAATTTTTCTATCCATCATCATTAGATAGTTCACAAAGATTGGTACTTGTCCAGATCGACGTAGGCTCCGCTCCTCTTCCCCCTCGGGGGGGGGGGGGGAGAAGAGTCACGGATTTATGAATAATTTTTGATAAGGTCTCGTTAGCCTAAGCCGTACGGCCTCATTAGCGTAAACTATTACTAATCCTAAGCGTTTTTTTAATGTAAAATAAACAGGGAGAAAGAGGGGAAAATGAGAAAGAACTTCAGCAACATCGTGCAGCAAAATACAGGGGAGAGGAGCCTACGTCGAACTAGAAAAGTGCTCATAGAATATTTTTTTTTAATTTTCACATACGCTCGCAGAGAACACTCTCGTTCAGAATAAGCCTAGCGGCATTCAGCTGACACAAAATAGTTTTTTCTCTTTCTTGAGCCCCTCATCGCAATTTTTCTTCTATTTTTTACGAATAGATCCAAACACCGATTGGACCGGTCGCATATAAACCGGTATTTCAGCAGAGCGGCATTTTCTAATAAATTCGACTTTTATACTTTTCATATTACTAACATTCTTTCGGAACTTTTTAGCTTCGGGTCTGAAGAAAAATAAAAAAAGGACCAATGAACGGAGAGGGGAGAGGGAGTAACTCTCATTTTCCTTTCTCATCCCTCTCCCTCTCTCTCTCTCTAGCCATATTACTGTATCACGATTAGAAACTCTCTCCGCAGAGAAAGGGAGACATAGCTTCACTCACTCTCTCACTCTGCTATCACACTGAGCGGTGACCTTTCCTACTGCTCCCATATTGATTCTTTCTATATCAATTGTTGTGCCAGTCCTATTTTCAAACCAATTCGAAACAAACAGATATGTCTGTTCCTTCGTCAATTTCTCAACCTTCATCTGATGTACAAATTCTGATCCAAGCTGTCAACCGTCAAAGCGACCAAATTTCCCAACTTCTGAACGCAGTAACCTCAATGATGACGACATTATCTTCTCTCATTCCTCTTCTCTCTAAGCTCACAACTCAAACCCCGGCCCCTCCATACAACTCTTTGATGACTTCCTCTCTCATATCGCAGCCTGAACTACTCGCCTACGACGCGGTCAGGAGAGTCCTTCAGGAAGACAAAGTCATTCTGGAAGAGAAGGCTCACAACATCGTTTTGGTCGGCATTCCGGAGGAGGTGAGAGAAGACGCCACGAATCAACATGATGAACAACTTCTTGATTCTCTCGTTAGTGAACTCAATATACCTTCTCTCACTAATGCATTCAACCAAGGTTCTATCACTCATCGACGCTTCGGAAATAAAGAGAACAAGAGAAGAATTCTTAAGATTCATTTTCCATCGCCATCTCTCCGAACAGAAGTACTTCGAAAACTACGAGTGCGTCGTCCTGAAGTCCTTCGCAAATTTCCTCACGCGCACGCGAGAGAAGACCTTACCAGAGAAGGACTGCAAGAAACTCGCCAAGGAAAGAAACGACAAAGCTGGATCGATGGAGTGGGGGGGGGTTCAAGGAACAAGGCTCATTCGATTCTCTCATCCACGTCCTCTATACACTCCGAAGGCAGTCGCTGAGGCTAATGGTTCTCTTCAAAACGTGACGGTGACAAGAGGAAAAAGGATGGACGCAAATGATGTACAGAAATAGGTCAGTAGTGCTGATGGCCATAGCCTGTTAACTTCTTCTAATATTTGGAATAGTCAACATAGTATTAGAGGAAAATTTAGTTTTTACTATAGTAATTGTCGCGCTATACGGAATAAATTGTACGATCTTAATCATTTATTATCTTCAACGCAATATAATGCTATTTGCTTTTCAGAAACTTGGTGACACGATAGTGAACCTGATGTCATTTTATGTACATTCATAAGCCATATTCTGTTTTTCGTTCTGATAGAAACTCTAATATCAGTAACAGAGGTGGCGGAGTAGCAATTTTAGTGCAATCTAGACTCAGTCCAGTAACAATTTCGTCAATGTCAGTTTCAGAATGTGAAGCTATTACAGTTACAATGTAGTGACAAAGATTCATTTTTTTCTCGTGTTAGATTAATGTGTGTTTATCGATCTCCCAGTGCCCCAGACGATATCATGAATGAGTTATTAGCAGCATTATTAGCTTAAAATACCATTCCCAATGTCCCTCTCATAATCGTTGGTGATTTGAATTTGCCTTGTATTGATTGGGACAAGTTGACGTGTTCTAAGAGCTATTCTTCTACTCAATTTCTTAATTACTGTTGTGATAACCATTTCACTCAGTACATTCTGATGCCGACTCGAAGTCAGAACATTCTTATATATTTATATATATTTTATCTGCATCCGAGAATGCGCATTGGTAATCAAACATCATAGACAATAAATTTGTTTGAAGAGAAAAAAAAGACAATTGAGAGCTATGGCATATGAAGGCTAGATACTTCATTAAATGCGAAACACTATTCTATTTACAGACAATTTTTTACGGAAAGCTTTGAGAGACTTTTCCCGAAGAAGATCAATAGGTAACTTGCTAAATATTCGAGAAACTCGCAAAGAGAAGCTGTAGTACCTAGCAGTGTTACGAGTTTTTTCAACTTGAATACCACTAGGATTAGTTCTTGTACAACGTCCTTCTTTAAATATGCGGTTTCTATCAATTATGGACTGGTTCTGCATAATCTTCCAACCCATGACAACGTCGTTTTGATATCTCCTATCGGCCAATTTTGTTAGGCCTAGACATCTTAGCCTAGTTTCATAAGACGGAAGAGCCTGAGGGTACATTTTGTTCGGAAAACAACGATAATATACAATGCGTGTAAAAATTCTCTGAACATTTTCTACCGTTGTCGAATCTTTCGAGTAGTGAGGATTCCAAAGCGTCGAAGCAAAGTCTAGGTGAGGCATTACATAAATTTTAAAACATTTGACCAATATAGATGAATCGTGGACAGAGATGGCTCTAAGAAATGAGAACATAGCCTTTCGAGCTTTGGCCACCCTATCAAGTACAGTGTCATTACGACGTAGGGATGCGGCCAATTGGATGCCCAAATCACGCACTTGTGGTACTCTGTCGATCGATATCTGATTGATGACATATGTAGTAGACGGATTACTGGAACCAATATGTAAATGGAAGGACTTAGACGGTGAAAGAGTCAACTGATTGGAAAGGCACCAGTTATGAACACAGTCAAGAGCTTCTTGTAGTTCTTCTTTTTTCTCGTTCATATCTCCCTTGTTATAAGAGACATATAATTTAATATCATCGGCATAAGCCTGGTACTTCACATTCGGAAAACAATCGAGAACATCATTAATGTCGGCGATATATAAAGTAAACAGAAAAGGACCTAGTACAGAGCCTTGAGGAACTCCGGAGTTCACTGGCAGTGATTTCGAAAACGATTTACCTATTCGAACCGAAAAACTACGCTCCGTCAGAAATGATTGTAACCAGGAAAGCAATGGATCGTTGATGCCGTAATATTTGCATTTGTGGAGGAGTTTCGGAATACTTATGGAATCGAATGCCCTAGAAAAGTCTAAATAAATAACATCCGTACACTGGCCGATTGATAAAGCATTAGTCCAATCATCGTCACAAACTAAGAGATTAGTGACAACAGATGCACCTACTCTGAATCCATGTTGGTTACTAGGGATTATGTTGTTTTTCGTGCAATGATCAACAAGAATGTCTCGAACTAGGCGTTCCATAGTTTTAGAGGCTGGAGAAAGAATGGAAATGGGACGATAAGATGGAAAAAAACTAGGATCTTTACCAGGTTTCGGAATTGCAGAAATGAAGGAATGCTTCCATATTTTGGGAGTAGATTGGAGCATGATGCACATGTTATAAATGTGCGTCAGGGGGAGACACAGTGATGAGGCACATTTCTTAAACATTATCTGAGGAATATCATCACTACCTGTACTACCAGTAGATTTAAGTTTCATAAGTTGCCTAAGAACAACATGCGGTAAGAAAACTTCTAAATTCGAAAGAGGAGGGAAAGGCCTATCAAGGAAAGAAGGAGTAACTGTGTCAGCCGTTATGAAAGAAGAGGCAAATTCACTTGCAAGCATATCACACTTTTCAATTGTATCCGTTACCATAGTACCAGTAATATCGGTTAAAAATCTCGGTGGTCTTGGCTTCGGTTTAGTGAGAGATGAAATATGTCTATAAAGATCACGAGATCGCTTCAATTTGGTTTTTTCGGAATACTGTTTCCATCTACGCATCTTATGAAGGAGTTTCACACTTGCCTTTTTATAAAGAGCCAGCGATGCTGGTTTATCTATCTTACCGAACAGTCTATTTCTATAAGCAATCAATTTCATGATATGCAGAGGATAAGAACAATGAAAATCTCGTGGGGTGCGTAAAGGAACGAAACGAGATATAGCACTGGTAACAATAGTCGTGAAACGGGAGTATAAATCATCACAAGAGGTAAAACTATCGAACTCGTACTCCCAGTTGATGGTACTGAAAAATCGATTTATGAGGTCGTAGTTTGCTCTTGATTAATCACAAATGGGTGTAGAGATTGGTGACGAAGCGGATGTAGCTATATGGAAAGAAATACCACTATGGTCACAAGAGGGAAATGCAGGAATTATTTTCACATTTGTGAACATTTCTGGTGAAGAACTAAAAATCCAGTCTAAAAAGCGACCAGCACGAGTTGGCTCACGACATAGAAACACTAAATCAAAAGCGGAAATTATTTCATGAGTCTTCTTGTGATTAAATGAGTTGTCAACCACTAAGGCATCGCAGTTCATATCACCTATCACAAGCAGTGGATGATCATTGAAAGAAAATATATCCGAGAGTGAGTCACAGAAAGATTCTGTTTGAGCAGTGCTGTAATCGGGAGGGCGATAGAAAAGAACTAGACGAACTATTGATTTGGTGACTAGGAGATCAATAAATAATATCTCGTTCGGATGAAAGGAGATGCTAGATTCAATGAACGAAAGGTGATCACGTATAATTAAGGCAACACCACCTCCTCTACTATTACGATCACAACGAACTATTACATATGGTAATATGCCTATTATTTCATGATCGGGAATACTTTTCTTCAACCAAGTTTCCGTTAGCAAGACTATATCAGGTTTTTCATTCTCTAAATACATTCGAAAAACAGAAAGTTTATTGCATAGAGAACGAATATTATAATACGATACTTTCAAGAAAATATCAGTGGAGTGAAAATTACGAGTACGGACAGAACTAGGATTCGAATATATAGAACGGTGTGATGAAACATGACCTGGACATTTCGCTAGTTTGACGGCAAGGCTGCGTGGACTGTCGGATGAATAGATTGTCGAGGAGTGGTGACTTCTGACGAGCGGAGGACTTGGACGTTTCTTGCTGATGACCCAGTCGACTTCGTTGATCTCACAGTGATGTTCTGACTTCCTTGGAAGGTTCGTTGATGGGAAGAGGGTCGATTGGTATATGATTGACGAAGAGCGTCGACCTCGCGACGGGGCATAAGTCGGCCATTGTATATAACAACATCTTGACCCGCAGCTACCAGCTTTCTTTTCTCCTGACGAAGTTGATATTCCTGTTCGCGTTGAAACTTCGTTAAGCTCGGGCGGACGAATATATTCCTCAAGAGAGGGTTCTGGCGGAGAGAGCTCGATTTAGCGAGAAACTGTCTCTTATGCGTTTTAGTCGGGAAGGTGAGCTTGAGAACACGTGCATCGTTTGAATCATTCTTCCTAATTCCCATGCGGTAGTGAGCGACTCCTGCGACCGGTAGATCAAAAGCGTCGAGTAGAGTATGAATGATGCCTGAATCGTGGGCTATTTGAGCTGAAGCTGAAGCTTTCTTGTCGGCAATCTCTGGTGCGCGTTCTATTACCACTGAACGTAGCCTTTTTTCTTCCTCCATTTCATTCTTCACAGTTTCAATGACATTGCAGTTGTTTTTAGATTCCGAAATCATCTGCTTCATTACTAAAGAACATGTCTTCAGCAAAAGAAGTATGTGATTCGGAATATTGGGATCCGTCGCCTCCTCTTCTTTGATGATACATTCGTCGAGAGAATTGAGAAGAGCTTCGCTAGCTAGAGACATTGGTCGGTGAGACGGTTGATAAGGTGTACTGATAAATCAATATGGGAGCGATGAGTAAGCGTACCACTCTCTTCAAGAGCAGAGAGAACCAATGAGAGCAGAGAGAACCAATGAGAGCAGAGAGAACCAATGAGAGCAGAGAGAACCATTCTTGATCTTGTTTTATGCAATCAATCGATTACCTCTTCTTCTAGTGTTATTGCTCCCTTCACATCCCAGTCCGATCATAATTCTATTTGTTTCGATTGTATTACCTCCAAAGTATTCGATGACATAATCAAGCCTATAAAACCTGATTCTGAGGCAAAATGGCATATGATTGAGTACTTTATTTATTGTCATGATTGGACCTTGGCATTATCATCTCTTGACCCTCAAGCTTACAACTATATCGTTTAACTACTATGTGACCTTATCGATCGCTTTGTGCCAACTGTTGTTCCTAATTCGTCCTTCAATAGATATCCAGCGCGTATTAAACGCTTATTCAATAAGCTTCAGAAAGTTTCAATTACTGCTCCTTTATCCGAATATTGTAAAAATCTGTCAAGAAATTTTTCTTCTGAGCTTTATGATTTTGAAAAATCAAAGGAATCTTCTCTGATTGTTAAAGGCAACCGTAAACAGTTTTTCTCGTATTGCACAAATCGTATTAAATCTGAAAACGATTGCTATGTTTTGTATGACAGTAGTGGAACGGTAGAGACGGATCCTTCCATAAAAGCTGAAATGTTTTCTTCTCAGTTCTCATCAACTTTCTCTGAACCGTCTCAGAATGTTCTTCCTGTCCCTATTTTAGCTCCCTTCGATCAACACTTTTCTCTTGAAAAAAATGAAGTTTTTCATTTGACTTTTCTCTTGAAAAATTTTTTTTTATCGGATTCCGTAGGTTTTTAGCCCGGACGATTTCTGTTCCCCTGTTACCTCGGATGTTTTCTAGGACTCACTCAGAGGTGGGAGCTCTAAATGCATGGTTATGGTGATGTTAAACCCTGAGCTGGCCAACATTGGAGAGACCAAGAACAGTTTGGAGTTTGCGACCGGGGTGAGCAATTAGTCTGGAAATATTTTAGCTCGCCGGGGTTTTATAAGAGCTGGCGAGGGTCCACTGATGAACTGGAAGGAAAAAGGTCTGGTATTGCTCGAATATCTCACTGTAGAAAGCGATCGATATACGAGGCAGGAGGTAAAATGGACTAAGAAGCCATCGAAAGGGAGTAAGGATTAGATAAGTTCTGTTCCAGAAGACAATTCGGTTTAAAACTTTTGTCCTTTTTTAAAACTTTCATTGTTTCAAACTTTTAGTCTCGAAAGAGTTTTGAACTTCGATAGTAGTTCCATTCTTTTCATTGATAAAGAAGATATGTATATACATATAACTAAATCAATTCGTGCCGAGAAGTATGCATTTTTGTTTTTGTCAGCTTTCCAGATAAGCTCAACGAGGATCGGTGTCGCAAAAAAGTTCGAAACGTGAAGGGATCACTGGGATGTTTCGGATGATTCTTTTTCTCACCACAATTGTTTTTAGGAACAATGAAATTCTCCGCAGCTGTAGGTGTTATATAAACCAAGTTATAACGAGTTCAATGCATCTTCCAATTCCTTGTATCCATTTCTGGTTCTTATTGAAACCTAGGTGTGTAACGCAGTTCAGATAGCTCTGATTGTCTGCTGTCTCTACGTGCTATCTTATATAATAGCTTCTTATTCTCTGCTTGTCTGCTATCAACTCACGCTCTCTTTTCACTTCCTGTTTTGTTCTTTGATACAATTGTTCACAAACCTTTTTACAAGTCAGCCTAACAATTATTTCACGAACTCAGTAGGAATTTTTCAGGTTTAAAAAAAATTCGGCTTACAATTAAACAAAGGTTGCGTTAGCGAGGCCGTTTGCTTTTGGAACAAACTGTATTAAACATGGTTTTAGCACGTTTTTTTAGGCATCGTGCGAAATGTTAGAGACGCAGACAGTACCTAGGCGAATAAGAGCCCTATTTCTTGAACAATTTGACCTCTAGTAGGGCAAGTACATCACCTGTAATATGCTATCCTTCTCCATTCTTAACATGCATCAGGCATATCTAGGCTAAATTTATCAGGCATATCTAGGCTAAATTTTTCACATAAAAAACCTTTACGAACCAAATCCATTCTCTCAGGATTGTACTACCTTTTAAACTTCCCAACGGTCACTCTACGTGTGTTTCAAGATGCATTGATACCTGGAACTATTTACCATCTGAAATAGTAACTTTTTCATCTTCCACAGCGTTTAAATCTGCAATTTTACAGTTACCTATAGAAAAGATTGTTCCGAATTCCAAGCTTCGCCTCACATAAAAATTTTGCTCATTCTATTTTGCTTGTGTGATTTCAATTGTGTGCCTATCACCCATTTTATCTCTTTTTGTTCATCTCTATTGAACTCGCACCCGCGATTTTATTCGATGTATTTAATGTACAAGGAATAAATGATGGAAATGAAGTGAATGCATTCCATAATATCAAAAAATTGTATGTATGAATAAGAGAGTCAATAAAATATTGCATTTGATTGAATATAACCGATGAACTTGACTAAAACAAGCAACTGTGATTGATGAAACTAGAGTACCTATGAGTGTACAAACAAAACTGAAAACTGGTGGTCACAGGAGACGAGTGATGGGCACTTCTTTGAATGATTCATTCATTCATTCTTTATTCCAAGCATGTAGGTATTTGTGACAAAAGCAAATTACTGATAAACATGATGAAAGGTTTATCATTAGTTTTTCGCTTTCTTTTTTTGATGCACTTTCATTCCGAAAATTACAACTATTTGAGCCGATTCCTCTCAAAAATATTGTTCTAAAGCCGTACAGCCACATCAGCGTGAACAGTAAAATGTTAAACCGATTCTTCTATTCCATGTAAAAAAAAATGCTTGCATGACAGCCTCACTTGAATTGCTCACCTTCATCCGATAAAAATAAAAAATTTGAAATTGTAACTCATGACAGAAGGAAGAAAGTTTTATAATATATTTTTTAAAATATTTTATCCACAACTTTCGATGCAAAAACGCACAAATTAACTTACACTTGAGAACGAGGAAAGAATAGATTAGCTTAACAATTGTCGAATAATTGAACAAATTCGATTTCGAAAGCGATTACAGCGAATGAAAAAAACAAAGCGATTACAGCGAATGAAAAAAACATAAAGCGATGGTATCACGACATTTGCTACCGCGACACTTGTTTCCCGACATTTGCAGCTGTGACAATACATTTAGATATGAGTGGACTGTTGCATAGTACAATATCCAATACACTCAGGCTTCGAGAAGGTTGACTGATAAATTGGAGAAAGTTTTCGTCACAAGTAAAATTCAAAACAAGGTATTGTTCTCATTGTTGGAAAAGTTCAAGGCATTCCAGTCAAACTCAGGTAAATTCAAATATCCAACTGAGACTATGGCTACGTTAGGAAGAGATATCAATTTGATATAAAACAATTTTTTAAAAAAAATAATTTTAAAAAATTTATGTGAAAAATTTAAAACCGGCAAGCGAAAACATCAGTGGCCTACATATTTCTAATTCGATGTTTTGGATACAGAGATACATTGCGACTTTGGATACAGCGATATTTTACAGGTAAATACGGGAGAAAGTAACTTATATTCCTACTAAGTGTTTCATTATCAAAATATTGAGTGACTCAATGCACTCCTTTGCCCATGTTCTACCCTGATCACTCTCAATTCGAAACCCTCAGAGTATCCCTTATTTTCTATTAGAAAGCTGTTCAAAAGCTCATAAAAGCGACACAATCTGAGCATCTACGGGAGAATGAGAAAAAGGTTTTAGAGTCTTCTGGTTTCATTCGTCTCTGGGTTAGTTTAACTAACACTTGAACGTTTGAACAGCTTTCTTCTATGGAGACGACTACGTTTCAGTCAACAATAAGAAAGCTCTTATCATCATATTCTTTGCTATCTAATTCTAGTTGATTAAGAGGAAAGCGTGGAGTGCTCGAAAAGCTTGTTATGCTTTACAAGGCGAGGGCATGAACTCGGGAAGGCTGCTAGAGAATGTATAAGAGTAGGAGAAAAAGAGAGATCGTAAGAGGAAGCTTCTGTTATGCTCTCTATACACCCTCTCTTCTTTCGCCAACCGAAGTCGGAATAAGGTCCGCTGATACTTAGCACCCTCTCTGATGATTCATGAAAGCCTCTCTAACTTCAATGCAAGGCCGTGCAGTGAATGTAGTAAAAGTATGGTATTGAAATACTTCAGCATGTAAGTGTCCAAAAATAAACTCAATCAGTTCTTGTTTTCACTCACTTCCTTTGTGGTCTCTCATTCCTCAACTATTGCTCTCTCTCCTTCTCTCTCTCTCTCTCTCTGACCGTTTTTCTCTTCTCCTTTTCCTTGGAGATCTTTCTCTGTTCTCATCCTAACTCTGCCCTCATACTGCCTACCCGTCTCTATTCCTCTTTTTAGTGCGTTCTCAGTTGATCGGACCCCTGCTTGATCTCTACCTCTTCGTTACACTCCTTCATCATGTCAGCTAACACTCACTTTTAGATCATCGCTTTTCTTACAGGGTTTTTCTTTCTATTATCTATATGAGGTAGGGGTTCTTTTTCTATATCTCTTGTGTGTCTCACTTCTCCACGCTTCTCCATATCCTCTCTCTCAACCTATGTATCTCTCTTTCTTCTTATATCGCTTTCTCCAAAAATCTCTCTCTAAACTCTCCGCTTCTTGTTTTTTTGTTGCCTGTCTCTCTCCCTGTTACTCTCTCGAGTTCAAACCAGCTTCTCCTTTTTTCTTCTAAAATTTCTTTACCCCTACCGCTTATTCTCTCTAAGCTCATGGCCGACACTTCTCTACGTATGATTTCATTCGTTGAATTACTTGTATTTTGGTTGTATGTATACATGTATTAACTTCGCATGAAAACTACTTTAAAATTTCACTATTTCGTCCAACTATTGCTCTCTCTATAGTGCCTCTTTTTTCCATCTCTCTCTCTCTCTCTTTCTCTCTATCTTTATCTCTCTCTATCTTTCTCTCTCCCTCTCTCTCCCTCTCTACCTCTCTCTCCCCCTCTCTACCTACATATCTCTCTCCCCTCTCTTTCTTTCTTTCTTTCTTTCTTTCTTTCTTTCTTTCTTTCTTTCTTTCTTTCTTTCTTTCTTTCTTTCTTTCTTTCTTTCTTTCTTTCTTTCTTTCTTTCTTTCTTTCTTTCTTTCTTTCTTTCTTTCTTTCTTTCTTTCTTTCTTTCTTTCTTTCTTTCTTTCTTTCTTTCTTTCTTTCTTTCTTTCTTTCTTTCTTTCTTTCTTTCTTTCTTTCTTTCTTTCTTTCTTTCTTTCTTTCTTTCTTACCTTTTCTCTCTGTTTCTCTGTCTCTTCTTCGCTTTCTTTCATTCTATTCATTACCTTTCTTATGTTTGAATTAGGTTTCTAAGCATTTGCTCTTTCTGATTGTGAATTCCAGCAGGAAAAGACTTTCACTAATCATTCTCATCTAATCCTTGGATTTTGTCAACCCATAGAAGGGCATGCAGAGGAAAGACACTTTGAGCCCTCATTGCATTCTTCTATCGCATCCATCTACATAATTCCTCCCACCTTATTCCCTAATAACCGAGTCTCGATGAAGTTGAATAACTCAAAAATTCAGTCCTTCAAATCAAGAATATATTTCTACATTCAATGTTATAGGTCCTACTTCATCAGGAACATCCTTATTAGTAAAACTGTGTCAAATTGTTCGAATTATGGAGCTTTATGTACACAAATTAATATTAAAATTTTTGTTGAATTTTGAACGTAAACCTCTTGCATTCTTTCAGATGAAGGCACCTCAAATGTTTTTTATCTTTGAGACCCTTATCGTTCACATACCGTTCAGATAATAAATACTATGTTGCTCGGTTGCCTCGGTATCATTTTTTTCAAATTTCGGCCCTTTCTTCTAATTCCAAAAAATCCTCGATACATACACCTGTTTCGCCAGCTTTCTACGTGTTCGTTCCACATTTCAGTTAGAATTAGTTAATTCTTTGCAAGATTTGTTTTAGCTCATGACGTTTTGACTTTTTAAGCGGCTTTCAAGATGGCAATCTAGGCTGCTCTGCATCTAAGAGTGTGCCTATTAGCGATCTAGATCTTCCCAAGAATCTTCTCACTTTTTCTTGCACATTTTAGTTTTTTTTCTTCATAAAAGGTGAGAGAGTCCTCAAAGTTTCTGTAAGATTATTGAAAAGTTAATAGCGTTTTCATCACTAGCATCTCATAATAGTTCGTGCTTACAATGTTGATCAGAAGCCGTTTTTTTTTTTGCTTTATGTAATTTTTAATCAGGTTTCTCAGTTGAAATTTTTCCGCAAAAAGTTTTTAATTCTTAATATTTACGTCAGTCGCCGAATGAAAAAACTTCCCCAGTCATCAATTGTTCGAGGATTTTCATAAATCTTCAATTTGAAATAAGAACCTTCGTAAAAACAAAAAAACACTTTTTTATTATACTTTTTTAAAACAAAAAACACTTTAATACAATAAAAATGTCTCGATTCCGTTTTTCATGACCTACAAAATGATCATAAAACAAAACTTCCCTTCAAAACGGCCCCCTGCAGAGAAAGTGACCGTTCTTCAGGATCTTTTCCTTAATTTGTTATGCAAAGCGAAACTAGTCACGGCCGTTTACCGGAGAGACAGACATGTGTATCTTCACTCTGCATAAAGTCTTCTCATGCAATGTACACTAAGCTGATATAATGCGGCCCGGCCATCCGGTTCGGAACAGCTAGCTAGGAGTAGGGGCAGTTCAAGTAACGACCGAGTGAGATCACTTTTTTTCTACGTTCAATCGCTTTTTTTGATCAGGAAGGGTTAAAAACAGGGGCCGTATTCAGAGACAAAAATTTATACTAAAATTATGGTAAACTTTATACTAAGTTGTAGTTTCGCCAAAATGGAATTCAGAGAGTAGACTTTAGGGTAAACTTTATACTAAAGTTTAGTAGGAAAGCTGAGACGCTCTCACGTGTCTTGTCTCTGAATACAGAACTGAGTTGTACTTAGGTCTACAATATACTAGGGTTAAATTTACCCATGAGTTCATCTTAGATCTCTGAATACGGCCCCAGTTCGATGCTATTTCGATTTTACCTACTTTCTAGGTACGTATTTGATAGGCAATACAATCCTCAAGGTTTCCAATTCCTGCTACAGGCGTTTACTTCTTTCTTCACTGTTCCTTTCTATTTTCTCTCTCTCTCTTTCTTTTTTATTCTTCCTCTCTATTCGTCCTGTCGCTTTACCGTACTTTCTCAGCGGTTTACCTCTTGAATTCATTGTTGACAAATGAGTCGGTGTGTCTTTTCTATAGTTTACCCCCCATGGCAGCCTTTCCCCTTCTTGACAATCTTACGACATGGTTCATCGTGTACTGCCCTCTTCACTTTCTCTCTCTCTCTTTCAGACACAGACGATCTCTCTTTCTCTCTTTCTCTCTGTCCCTCTCTCTATCTCTTTTTTCTATCTCTCTAATTCTCTCTCTCCCTCTCTCTACCTCTCTATCTTTCACTCTCTCTTTTCTATCTCTCTAATTCTCTCTCTTTCTCTCCCTCTTTCTTTCTCCTCTCCCATCCCACATCCATCTCTTTCTCTTTGACTTCTCTGAATGTTCGTTTTCCTTACTCTCTCTTATTACATACCATCTTGACTACGGCAAAATGAGAAAAACAAAACGATCCTGGAAAGAAAAGTGAAAGTTCTAAGACTTAATATTGCTCTCTCTCTCTCTCTCTCTCACTCTCTTTCTCTCTCTCTATCTCACTCTCTTTCTCTCTTTCTCTCTCTCTTTTTCTCTCCCTCTGTCTCTTTCTTTTTCTCCTTTCTCCTCTTTTTCACACTCTCTCTTTCTCAGTCTCTTTCTCTCTACGTCTCTTTTTCCATCGCTCTCCATCTTTTTTCATCAACTTGTTCTCTATTTTTCCTTCCTCTGCCATCTTGCCATTTCCACACGGTTTCATCTTATTGTTATTTCCTTCATGTGAGGATGCCGCCCGCTTTTCTTGAGTTCCTGAATCAGATACCGTAGAAAATAAGATAACTTTTTTATTATTATATAAATTAATGTTCTTTTGTAGACAAGTTCTCCAGAATGAGTTCATTCATATGATTGTATGTTGAGAGCTTGCAGTTTGATTTTTGACAAGCACCAATTTTTTGCCTTCCAGTTTCTTTTGTATTGTCTTTTGCCTAATGAATCGGTTATTGGTGTTGTTTTTCATCTATAAATTCTTCTGGATTTAAATATTTTATATTGTTCTACAAAAAATATCTTTCCCATTCTCACTACTTGCAAATTCTTTCGCGCTTATATTTTTCTGCTTTTCATATATACCAATTTTTTTCATAATTTTTACAGTGTGAGTCCTTTTGTCCCTCACCATCTTACTTGCTCTCATCATATCACTTTTTTTCTGTTTCTCTCTTTTTCTCAATGAGTATTCAAGAGAAAGCTGCTATTATTATGCACAATTATTAGTATGAGTTCAAAAACATCTATGAGCAAACGTCTAGTAACAAGCCACGAAAAATTGCGATCTCATAACCTTTATCTCGTTGATATTACTATCAGTATATTTTTCACGTTATTAAATTTGTCTGCTTTATCGTCACCGCTATGTTCAGTACGTGTAGAAACAAGATCGTTGAAAAGAGTTAGGAATATTAAACATTTTTTTGAAAATATCGCTAACAATTCAAATGTATAGGAGAAGGGGCAGTTCAAGTAGAGGCAGTTTCAAAGGAGTAGGGGCAGTTCAAGTAGAGGCAGTTTCAAAGGAGAAGGGGCAGTTCAAGTAGAGGCAGTTTCAAAGGAGTAGGGGCAGTTCAAGTAGAGGCAGTTTCAAAGGAGTAGGGGCAGTTCAAGTAGAGGCAGTTTCAAAGGAGAAGGGGCAGTTCAAGTAGAGGCAGTTTCAAAGGAGTAGGGGCAGTTCAAGTAGAGGCAGTTTCAAAGGAGTAGGGGCAGTTCAAGTAGAGGCAGTTTCAAAGGAGAAAGGGCAGTTCAAGTAGAGGCAGTTTCAAAGGAGTAGGGGCGGTTCAAGTAGAGGCAGTTTCAAAGGAGTAGGGGCGGTTCAAGTAGAGGCAGTTTCAAAGGAGTAGGGGCGGTTCAAGTAGAGGCAGTTTCAAAGGAGTAGGGGCGGTTCAAGTAACGACCGAGTGAGATCACTTTTTTGTCTACGTTCAATCGCTTCTTCAATCGGCGATTGAACAAAATTTTAAATAACAACATTTCTCAAAAGAATACTCACAGAAAAATTTTTAAACGTCTTTTTTACAGCTGCTAGGGGGAACGAAAAGACTATGTGTGGAAAGAAAAAAAGGTGGAGGGGTTCCGAATACTTTTTCACCAATTTATTGTGTTCTTGCAACTAAGCTCAGCATTTAAAAAGGAAGAGAACAGATTTCTCAGCTAGAATCGCGAGGGAAACTTTCTCTTTTCTTCCTCTATCTCTTTTTTTTGCTTTTTTTCTGTTTTCCTCTTAAATCTATACGATTTTCTGATCTCTCTCCTAATCTCCCTTCATCTTTTTCTCCAGCTGTTCGCTTTCAAATAGCCATTCATCTCCATATTTGTATCTTTCTGGCTCATCTCTCTCCTTTTCTTTATTCAAATAAAAAATTAATATTTTTTGTTTTCAGTTTTTTTTAATCGAAAGATCACAAGTGTCGTCATTTGTTTCTTTTTGCCGACTTAAGACTGTCTCAGCGTATGACATGTATCGATTTGGACCACAGTTTTTAGATTGGATGAAATTGTTTTGATTCTTAGTTACTTCGTCGAGGTTGAAAGGCTGGAAACACTCTGATTTTGTAACTTATGAATAATCTTTTATTCAAATCACATTTCAAGTTCAAAAGGTAAAAAAAATTGAAGAACCCATTATAATACATTACTTTTTTGAAAATAGGCATTCGAAGTTCTTGAGATAGACAGAAAGCTTTTTCTGTTCCAACATATTCATTTATAGTCTTAGCAATGGCTTTTCTCCTTATTGGTTGAACAAGGTTCTGAGCAATTGAATTGCTCAATCAGTTCAATTGGGTAATTGAGGCGTCACTCTTTTACGCAGACGAACACGTCAGAAACATTAAATGGGCGTGGTTTAGAAGCAACACGTGTACTTCCTCTCAAAAGAATGCCATTTTTCATCTTCCGAAGTGGAACAAAGAAATGAAAATAACACTTGAGATGAAATTAGATGGCGTAATGATGCGCAGGCAGAAGCAAGTACGCTAAAGCTTTTGATCCGATGAGCGATAACAAATGGAGAAAGGTGAAAAAAGAAAGAGAAACAGGTAAAGAGAAATAGAGAAAAAGAAAGAGAGGGAAGTAGATACAAAGATAGGGAATGAGAAAAGAAAGAGAGAAAGAGAAAAAGAGAGAGGGGGAGAAAGAGATAGATGCGGGAAGATCATAAAACAGATAAATGGATCAAGAAACGGCGGGCGGAAGAACACCGGAGACAAACAGACTAGCGAGTTCTTGCACTTGTCATAGACCGTTTTCAAAGGTTTGAGTGTGCCAAGGGTGAAGAGTAGATCAGAGGCTCAAATTGGGTGTGAGCCGCCTGATCTAATGGAAGGGGGGCGTTTTTGTTGTTTAATAGATCCACTAGGATTATCTTCTTTGGCGCATAGCTTCGCATTGGAAATAAGAAGTTTTTTAAAAGAAGAATATGTACATTCAAAAAGAGTTTCAGCAAAATTGAGATTCGATTGAGATTCCCAGATTTCGATGTATTTTTAAAAACTTTGTTTGTAAAAAATAGATTCTCACCTGTTGTTAAGAAGTTGAAAACATTACTTGAATTTAAAAATTTTCTGTTTTTGCTTTTTTTTTCAAAAAATTTTCTCTTGCACTCTCTGCTTTTGCATTTCCAATTCAGTAAGTTATCCGCATTCGATCTGATTCTAACGAGGGTTAGCCTTCAAGGCCTGAAATGCAATTTAAAGGCTTAGAAGATTTCTGAGATTTTATGTTTCAAACTGGTTCGTGTTATGTTAAAAAAGTCATGCCGGTTAGAGTTGAAACCCACATTACTTGAAGGCGGAAGAATGAAGAGGATTTAAAAAAAAATTATCTTTATAGTGATTCATTTAGTGAAAAATCTGCCATCCTAAAGACGACATCGTAAATGCTTACGATATTGCAACTTTTAGCCTTCTCTTTTTCTTACTTCTGCACTTTTTCCTTCTTCCTAATTTCACAAGCAGGCAAAATCATGTTTGAGTATAAAAAGTGAGAAAGATGGGTCGAGGAAGAAAAAAAGAAAAAACTTTGAGAGGAAAAAGATGTAAAGAGAGATAATAGTCAGAGGAATTTATTTAATTTGACTTTTATGGACGTATCCCATGTTGCATTACTGTGGGCTGGAAAATAAAAAGAAGGGCACGCAAGGTTGGCATACCATACCCATACATACATACATACATAACAACAGGGAAGAGAACATAAACTGGAGAGACATAAGAGATAAAAGGTATGAGAAATAGTTATACATACGAGTAGGAATACAAAACAGAGAGAGATATAGAGTAAAAAAGGAAGAAAATTAGAAAGAGATAGACGAGGAGATAGTGAAACGAGAAGATACAAGATAATGATAAAGTTCAAGATGGACTGTCCTCAGGGCAGGATGTGAAAGCGAGAAACGGATAAGAGAGGTAGAAAGAGACAAAAATAGTAAAAGATACAGAGACAGAAACAGCCAAGAATGAAAGAGTGAGTAAAAGAGAGAGAAAAAGAGAGTAAGGGAAGAGAGAGGGGAGGTATGGTCAAGTTGGCTACATCGTGAAATGGTTAGCTCTTAGATGGGCTAACTCATCGATAAAGATGGTGTGGGCTTGATGTGATAAACGAGATCTGAGAAGGGATGTGCTGAGTGAGAATAATGAATAATGACAACGAGGAGTTATGAAGAGTTAGTAACAGAGAGAGAGATAGACAGAGAGAGAGGGAGAAAGAGAGAGAAAATTAAATAAAGAGTGAGAGAATGAGAGAGAATGAGACAGAGAGAGAGAGACAGTGAAAATAGAGAGAGAGACAGAGTAAGAGGGAGAAAGAAAGAGAAAAAGAAGGAGAGAAAGAGACAGAGATAGAGAATGAAAGAGAAAGACAAAGAGAGACAGAGTGAGAGGGAGAAAGAAAGAGAAAAAGAAGGAGAGAAAGAGACAGAGATAGAGAATGAAAGAGAAAGACAAAGAGAGACAGTAAAACAGAGATAAAGAGAAGTATAAAAAAGAAAGATTGGAAATAAAATAAACACATTATTGAAAGTAGAAAAAAAAGAGGATTGAAAAGGGAAAACAAATTTCTTTACAATATTACAATTTTCCATGCAATTATGTCATTTATTACTTAATTAGTACAAATAAGTAATGACGTTTTTTTCAATTTTTCGATCCATCTTCTTCTAACCTCAAGAATAGCATTGCATGCTTTTTGTTATCCCGGCTTTCGCGTCAAGAAAAACAAAAAGTTAATATTTCTCCCTTACACCTTCAAAATCTAACTGCTTGCATTTCTTCTCACGGTGATTTTTCGTAGCCGATTCATCCATTAGGTTCTTCTTTTTTTTTATAGGTTCCGCCATTCGATAGAAAAATCAACGCAGAAATTTCTAAAACTTTGAATTTCTGTGAATTTGAATTTATGAATTTCTGTGTCATTTAAAGAACTACTTTTAGTTTCAGAACATTTTCAATGGTGAAATGAAAATGTATGCACAGTTTTTTTCTGTGAAAAAAGTATGTTGAATATTAAAATAAACTAAAACTAACGTTTCTCCACCTTCGAACTCTACATATGATCCATACATTGGTTTTTTTGTTGCTTTCTTCTTCACCTCCCTTAACTGAAAACCCCGTTATTTGACAATCTCTTTCTCTATCACACTTTTCCTTTTATCTTCACTCTGCCTTTCATGCTCTCTCTCCCCCTCTCTTTCTTCTTCCTATCTCTCTTTCTCTCTCTCCCATTCTCTCGCTATCTCTATCTCTCTCCTCACTCTCTTTCTCTTTATGTTTCTCTCTCACTCTATATTTCTTTATCTTTCTCTATCTCTCTCTCTCTCTCTCTCTCTCCTCATCTCCCAACCATCCATGCTTCTAGATCTATGGCAAAAACCAATGGACCTGCTCCTGCCCAATTACCGATGCTTGCCTTTCTATTTCCTCTGCCACTTTCTCCAAATGCTTGGGAAGCTCTCACTAACTTTCAGCTTCTGCATTTTTTCAGCCTTTTCGTAATAACTATAATATCTTGGTTCCTCTTCGTCGCTCTCCCTCTCGCAATTTTTCTCTCGCTTTTCTCCCTCTCTCTCTCTCTCTCTCTCTCTCTCTCTCTCTCTCTCTCGTGCTCTCTTTCTATAGATGTATCTTCATCTCCCTCTCTTTCTATCTCTCTCCTCCCTCTCTTTCTATCTCTCTCCTCCATCTCTTTCTATCTCTCTCCTCTCTCTCTTTCTATCTCTCTCCTCCCTCTCTCTCTACCTCTCTCCTCCCTCTCTTTCTACCTCTCTCCTCCCTCTCTTTCTATCTCTCTCCTCCCTCTCTTTCTATCTCTCCTCCCTCTCTTTCTATCTCTCTCCTACCTCTCTTTCTATCTCTCTCCTCCCTCTCTTTCTACCTCTCTCCTCCCTCTCTTTCTATCTCTCTCCTCCCTCTCTTTCTATCTCTCCTTCCTCTCTTTCTATCTCTCTCCTCCCTCTCTTTCTATCTCTCTCCTCCATCTCTTTCTATCTCTCTCCTCTCTCTCTTTCTATCTCTCTCCTCCCTCTCTCCTCCCTCTCTTTCTACCTCTCTCCTCCGTCTCTTTCTATCTCTCTCCTCCCTCTCTTTCTATCTCTCCTCCCTCTCTTTCTATCTCTCTCCTACCTCTCTTTCTATCTCTCTCCTCCCTCTCTTTCTACCTCTCTCCTCCCTCTCTTTCTATCTCTCTCCTTCCTCTCTTTCTACCTCTCTCCTCCCTCTCTTTCTATCTCTCTCCTCCATCTCTTTCTACCTCTCTCCTCCCTCTCTTTCTATCTCTCTCCTCCCTCTCTTTCTATCTCTCCTCCCTCTCTTTCTATCTCTCTCCTCCCTCTCTTTCTATCTCTCTCCTCCATCTCTTTCTATCTCTCTCCTCCCTCTCTTTCTATCTCTCTCCTCCCTCTCTTTCTATCTCTCTCCTCCCTCTCTTTCTCTCTCCTCCCTTTCTTCTTCTTCCCTATTATATCTAATCTCCCCCTTTGACATTGGCTTAAAGGTTACACCTTTTCAAGGCGGACCAAATGCCTTTCCCTCTCCGACCGTTCAACATTTCACTTTTTGCTTTTTTTGTGTTTGTGTTGTTTACTTAAGATGATCTTTTATAATGTTTTTTTAAGCGACGAGTTAGTGTCTCACATGTCTTACTGTATATATGCTATTGTAAGCTCACGACGATTTTCAAATACCCACTTTAATGAGGAGAACATTTAGAGTGTGTTAGGAGCGTTAAGCATATCTTTTCGTTTTGTAAAGTAACGGTATTTATAATTGTGATTTTTTTAAATTGAACGCAATTTTAAACTATTCTCAATTTTTAAATTGTGAAATTCAATAGTTTTAACTCGATTGTATTCTCGCAATACCTATAATACTGTTTCGTTTCAAAGCAATAAACTTAATCGTTTGTTTATATGTGAAAGACCTGATCATGATTCATGATCATTTAAATTGTAATTCCGCTTTTTGGTGCGGCTCTGGTGCAGTTTTATTATTACTATTTTCTTTTTATATTTTTTCAAGCCATTGTTTTTGAAATCATTCTCATACTATTCCTTTGTCAAGAAAAGACAATTGAAAAAAGAAGATGGAACTTTTTAATATTTATAATCTTCCTAGCCAAAAGCGTTCACGCTCTTTCAAAGTAAGTATTGTTAAAAATGTTCAAAATTTGTCAACAAGCAGTGTCAAATGATATTTGACGATAACGATTGTGTCGATTGTCGAATGATGATATACGCTCACTAAAGTGTCAAATGATATTTGACAAGTTTACTGCTGAAGTGTACTGTTCAGCGCAGAAAAAAGGCTTGGGATCATCATGGTCGCAATCAGCCTCCGAGTGAGCTTCGCTTTATTTTTCTCACTTTAATTATCAAAGTGACACGCTCGCGTCAACATCTTCAACTTATATTCAATATCCCCTTACATCCAAACTCAACCCATTGTGATACAGCATATATGTTTATATACTTGTCTAATCTTTTTACTTTACTGATCGAAAACACCTATATGTATGTACATATGTGATGCGAACTCTTCGAATTGGTGAGGTTTTAACGCTAAGTGGTTCATGAAGACGTATCGAATGCAATGAAACATTTACGTATTCCTTCTTTTCTCTGTGGTAGGTTCTGCATTCGCAAACCTTTCTCAATCGGATTTATCAGTCATCACTCTCAATAAGTTATTCTCGAGCGATAAAGCAAACAATCTGAAATCGATCTCTTACCAGGATTTAATAATACGAAGCCATCGGGTGGAGCTTTCCTTCGGACCCTCCAGGACTCCTCCTTGGGACCCATTCTCCCAACTCAGTCCTAGCTAAGCTGATCCCCGCTTGGGAATCGCGGGCATGCAAAGAGGACTAAACATCAAGAATATCATCCTTTTATGTGTAACGACTTGCAACAGGTAAGTTTTCTCAATAATTGACTTTGATTAACACTATTTTTAACCAACATTTTCCAATGCGAATCTGAGTCGAACTGGTCTTGGGAAAACCAACGTAAAATGAGTAAGAGAATTTTAAGATATGAGAACAATCAATGCTCGCCACTTTTATAAACTAACATTTGATAATTTGAGACAATGAGTAGACTTTGTATTTTTCCAGAAAAGTGTTATTAAGATCCTTTGAGTTGGTGCTGTTGAATCCTGGGGGAAGGCTAAGTGGAAGTTCCCATGTAGGTAACCTTGTTTTCCTCTCAAGCACACCAGACTCTTTTCATAGTCAAGTCCTTTGCAGAGTGATTGTTTCGGGTGAGCATTACTCCATCTATAGAGCTGAGCCGCGGAGTAATCGAGGACTACTCGCCTTGAATGCCCTCAGGAAAATCGACTACGCTATCCCTGTATGGTCATCTTTTGCTTTTGAAAAGAGATTAGGTATAGAAATAGTAAAAGATAGAAGTAGAGGCAGAAGGAGAGAGAGGGAGAGAAAAAGAAAGAAGCGAAAGAGATAAAGAGAAAGAAGAGAGAAAGAGGGTCAAATCAAGAGAGGGATTAGAGAAAAATAGAGAGATTAAAAAGTGAGTTGAGAAAAAGAAAATGAGAAAAACAGTTATAAAGAGAAAGAGAGAACCAATGGAAAGAGATTTAGAAGTAAGAAAATCCGTCAATGTGAATCTAATTTGAGATTATTGAAGATTGACTTCTGGAAAGAAGCTCACCATGTGGGGGACTACGCGGACATCATGATCCAGGAAAATTTTCGTCCTTTCCTCGAAGATAAGCTGCGACAATTTCACGTACCCTTCAACGTAACAGTGACAGATGTCGAGAAGTCAGTAGACTGATTTGATTCAATTTTTTTCGTTCTGAAGCTTGATTGAAGGTATTTGCTTCTCAAGCTTGATTGAAGGTAACAAGAGGGAGCGTAATTTTTTCGAAAACTTACCTTTTTTCTATAAAATATAAGTCCGTTTTACATATAGTGGAGAAAAATCATCCTCATAAAATTTATCAAAGCTTTCTCGTGTACTTCATGTACAATATATAACTATAAATACAGAACAAATAACACTTGTATTTGTTCACTTTCTCGAACTTTCACTGCCAAGGTAAAGTTGACTCTGATTTTGACTTTCAAAACAAGAAGGAGCGTAATTTTTTCGAAAACTTTCCTTTTTTTCTATAAAGTATTGCCATAATTCAGCTACTCTACATATGTTTGTTTGATATTCTTGAACCATTCAGCTCGCTTTATCTTTCTCTTTGCCTTGCTATGCTAAACACATTCTTTCCTTTTCTTTACTAAATTCCAAAAAATCTATTATGTGAATTTTGTGTCTGAAAAAAGATTTATGTCTGAAATTATGCCATCATATTCAGAGCTTCCTGGAAAAACTTCTTTCACTTCTGATCGATCTCTTATTAACAGTTTTCCGCGTTTTATCGAACTTTATCTTTCTTTCTTTTTTTTGGTACAAGAACTTTTATCTTCTTTCTCAATTTTTTCTCTACTCACATGTATGTATCTCTTCTCCTGCTTTATTATGCTTAGTTTCTTTCTACCTCTTTTTTATTCTGTTTCTTTTGTCCCCTTTCTCTCTCCATTTCTCTCTTTATCTCTTGATTCCACTCTCTCTCATTCTCTCTCTCTTTCCCAGACAATTTCTTTCTTTCTCTTTCTCTCTCTCTATTGCATCCCCAACACCTTTCTACACTTTCTTCTGCATTCCATTCCATCTGTACATCTGCTAATCGACCTTGGTGTGAAGGCACGAGTGGGCTTCATCTCAATATTTCCCCAGTACAAGTAGGTGAACTAACGCCTCAAGGCTGCCTTGTTGTAAGCCTCCCAAGAGAAAAAGCCAACTTAACAGAGGGCAGAGTAGGGTGAAGGGCGCGCGCATGCAGTCAAGCTCCTTGTCAAAACTGAATTTTCAAGGCATGACAATCGAGACTTTATAAACTGGTTTTTAAAGTCTCGTGGGGAGTGTATGTATGTTCATGAAGATTCCATTCTCATTACTAATGTATGTAAATGATAACTTGTTTTTGTTTTTTGTGAAAAAAAAACCTATTCCATAGCTCTCTCGGTGTCTTCCTCTTTAAATTAGAGAGGAGAGAAGAAGAGTATCTTGATGGATAGCCCCATCCAGTTCAGCCTGCTTTACGCTATGTTTGTATTAAGGTAGATAGTTTTTTTACGCCAGGTTGATGTGAAAGTGTGAACGCCTGGACAGATATTTAATGAAGGGGAATCGTTGATTAGAATGCGTAGGATACAGTGAAGCAGAAAGAAAAAAGAGAGAGATAGAGAAAAGAGAAAGAAAGAGGAGGAGAGAGATAGAGAAACATTTAGATAGAGAGAGAATAATAGAGAAAAATGAAAGAGAGAGAAGGAAATCAGTAATAGATCAAGAGAGAGAAAAAAACTTGAGACAATGATGTGAATTACAGTTCAAAAAATGAAGATCAGCGAGAGAAAAAACGATACTGAGAAAGTGTTTGCGAGGAAGGCAGAGAGATACGAAAAGAGAACTTTATATGTGTATCGAGATGGAGAGTGAAAAAGAAAAGAGAGAAAGAGAGTGAGGGAAAAAGATAGAGAGAGAAAGAGTAGATAGAAAGAGAATGATAGAGAGAGTAATGCAGTGTTTTTATTTGCGAAAAACATAATGAAACATAACGACATCCCGTTTTTTTTTCCATGTTATGTTAACAACTAAAAGTGTTCTCAAATACTCTCTCGCCGCAGACAACGAGAGACACCGCGACTTCTATGTCACAGAAAGGGCACAAAATACCGTACACCATGCACATTTGAAGCGCTATTCCATTTGAGACTATTATTTATACAAATTTTAGTTGTGAACATAACGTGGAAAAAAAAACGGGATGTCGTTATGTTTCATTATGTTTTCGCAAATAAAAACACTGCATAAGAGATAGAGAGAGAGAGATATGAGTGGGATAGAGAAAGGAACGGGCATGAAAGTGAGAAGAGGTTAAAGCATTCATAAATCAACCCTTTCACTCCGCAGGCTTCCCTCACTCGCCAACTTGAGACGACTCAACGATAACACGTTCAAAGAGCTCATCAGACAAACAAAACGTAGGAGATGACAAACACGCTCATGAAAAACGGAAATTGTATTAGTCTCAAAAAACCGTCAAAAAGCTTCTTTTTTTTGAGAGAAGAGTTCAGGTCCGATAAGTATGATCATGAATAAGCGTTAGCGAGAGCACTTTTATTATTTACTCACCAAAGACCTCCTTCGCGAGACTCAAACTTCGCATTCATTCTCATTTTGAACTTGTCTGAGCCTAAGGATTATACACTAAGAAAGAAAGGTAATAAGCTATGGTTTACCGTCCTTCAAACTTGAATAGTGGGTAGAAGAGTTTCACGAGAATATCTGATGGTTTTTTATAGGTAGAGCTGTTTGACTGCTCTTATTTTTTGATCGTTCCCATCTCTCAAGGTCTGCATCTTCTGCCCTTGGCATATTACGCAGAAAATTCACACCTTTGGATTTGAACGCAATTTGTTTTATAATCAATCTGAAAGACACGGAATGCCATAATTCATCTATTCATACATAAAAACTATTGGTGTGTTAGCGAGAACATAGAACGTAGGTACATGTGTACTATTATTTGCACGGGAAACTCTGAAATAATCTTAACTTTGCTGAAGACCGAGTTTTGACAGGCAAATTAGTGAAGAATGAAGAGATATAACAGCACTTTTTTTCGAAGAATTACAACCGATCGCATGAGAAACTAACCCGCGGGATGAAAGCTGCCAGACTTCACAGTCGATTTCCTCCTCGCCAAAATAGTCTTAAGCATTTTGAGAATCGAATAGCAAATGTTAAACAAAAAAGTATGACTGAGCATCTTATGGAGGGAGCGTTAGAATTCAACTTCCCACTTTGCAAAGTAATCTCTGCAAACTGATCCCGTTAAACGCTCTAGGCCGCATCCCGTTAAGCGTTTAACGGGATCACTTTGCAGAGATTACTTTGCAAAGTGAAAAGTTGAATTCTAACGCTCAATTACTCAGTCAAATTTGCTTACTACGTGAATTCTATGGAACACGAGCTAACATTCATTAATCCTTTGTTTGCAAGTGTTCATGGAATTCCGAAGTCATTGTGCTCACCAGTCTCTTCAATCTTAAATGGATTCCAGTAGTTCCAAGGCTGCAACTACCTGAACTTTACTAGGCATATATGTACAGCACCATGCAAAGGCATATATGTACAGTACCATACAAAAGCATATATGTACAGTACCATACAAAGGCATATATGTACAGTATTATGCAAAGGAATATATGTACAGTAACATGCAAAATTATATCACAAATTAGTTTTTAGTTCATTTTCCATTTTGGATGCAGTAGTCTGAAATTTTAACCATTCAATTACAAATAGGAACTCGAAAATGAGAAAAATTTCACGGAATCAAGAATAGTAATAAGGGAACTGCAACCAGAAAATCAACAGATTACTCATTTTTGACACACAAAAAAAACTTACAGTTAATCTGGGACAGAACCTAAAGTTCTACTTCCAGTGAGACGAGTCACTCGAATTTGAAATTTATAATAAAGCCACACAAAAAAGTGAAGAAAAATAATAATTTTCCGTCAGCATTAGAAAAATGGGAAAATTCGAGTTTTGGTCCGAATGAGTTTGGTCTATGAAGCAAAAATACTTTTCTATAACTAGAGCATATACTTCCATTAAAAACACAAAAAAAATGAAAAGATCAAGATTTGCGTTCGCGATTTGCGAAGTTTTTTCAAAAATTGAATTTTGGAAATGATTTTGCATGGTACTGTATTTCTGATTCTCCACTAAAAGACGATGGACTCATGTTTGGGATAACCCATGCGATTGGCTGAACTTCGAGATCAACTAGGCGATATTATCATTTTTTGTTGTTGATTTCCTAAATCTAAGGCTATGGCTCAAGTTTGAGAATGACGTTTCAGATTAATAAAACGCAACGAATATGATGATAAGAAGGGACGATGGAACTTGAAGCTGAAGGGCGGGGAGAGGAGACTCAGCGACGATCCCATATTAGACAGGGAAGGTGAGCGAACAACAAGGGGGGATTGATTAGTCATTCTGATTACGAGGAGTTTTTCGCAGTCATTGAAGTAATTTTTGATTAAAAATTTTAACACATTTCAAGAACTATGCAATTAGTTTCTAAGGACCAATGTAATGTTGTAATTTTTGCTTATCTTTTATGCTTATTATTCATTTTACTTGATTTACTCAATTGAAAAAATATTTGTGTTGATGTTGATAGTTCTTTCGCTAAGGAATGGCATGATCAGAGTCAATGAAAAAATTCTTAAAAAGACGGTTTTGGGGAAATTCGAGAAGAAAGAACCGCAAATAAGCTCTTTTTTCCTCTGCAGCCCCGGGAAACTCGGCGGACATGAGTGCACTGCGTGCTGCCCACTACCCATTTGGCGATTACGCTGCATACTCCGAGATGATGCGTTACATGCGCGCCGTTGAGTTCTATTACCCGCACATAACGCAGATTGTACGCATCGGCGTCACGCACGAAGGAAGACCTATCGAGGGGCTCAAGGTCATTTTGTCCTTTTTTCTAAATAGAAAAGACCGATTTTTTTGTGTTTAGATCTTAAAAGGAGTATCAAAATAGAGTTTAGACTCCAAAAAAACGTCAACAAAGGTACACGGCGTAGAAAAGCATAATAAATCACAAAATAAATCGGTGTTTTCAAATTCTTCCCATTGTTATGCAGAAGCTTTTTATGTGATGTTATTTGTATTACCAATCTTTTTTCCTTGAGCATACATTGGTATAAGTAAGGGGGCTAAGAAGGTTGGAGTAAGGGGGCTAAGAAAGTAAGGGGGCTAAGAAAGTTGAGCAGTAAGGGGGCTATGGTTACATGGATTCGTGTAATGCACAGGTATAATACAAAAAAAAGCTTAAAAACGCAAGCTAGAATTCGAGATGATAGTCTCCCGAGGAAGCGCTAGTAGTGTATTTTTGAAAGCGAAGGAGGAGGGCAACACTGCAACTTGAGCGGGAAGCGAGTTCCATAAATTGATGCAACGTGTGGCACAAGTGCTATGTGAGTTGTTAATCTTGAAAGGCATGAAAATTCTCAAGAGATGTGAGTTACGTTTAACGTAGGGAGTGGGAAGGACTGTGAGTAGATTAACACTATCAATGGAAACTTTATTGTGGAGAAAATCGTATACATACATATTATGTATGCATACTATGGTTACTCGTGGTTTTTTTTTTAGATAAAACAATTTTTGTTTTGAGACGTATGTATGGACGTGTATCGCATTATTACGTGGTCATATGGGTTTACTATTTAGAATAGGTTTCCCAAGATTGAATTAGCTCACCAGAAAACTTTGAGATTACTGTACTCCGATACCAAATTTTAGAAGTTTTTGAAGGTTTTTTAGTGTATCATATATTGTTAACTGAAATACTTTTGTGATAAAAAGTTGTGAAATTTACCGTATGATCATATTGACGAGATGTTATGGTTAATTATCCTCTTACGCTAGACCTTCCTATTCGAGCGAAACTCTTTATTAAAACTTATTTGAAACGAACAGTTTGACCTGATTCGTTAGCAGACTTTTGCTTCTTTTTTCTCTAAAATTGCGTTTATCATGTAGATGAGACCTTTAAAAAATTTAGCAGTGATATTGTATCCGGAGAATGTAATGAGATGAACATAAGCTTTACTAGTTGAAAATTAGTATCTGCCCGGTTAGCTCAGTCGGTAGAGCACCAGACTCTTAATCTGGCTGTCGCGGGTTCGAGCCCCGCATCGGGCTTGAGAAAATTTTGCACTTCTATTTTAACGAATCAGTTTTTTTCACCAAAAATTTTCATTTTGATTTACCATTAGAGTCATATAACCTACATTAATCTTGTACACCATTAAGTTTTTTGATCACACTACGTCGAGACCAAATTTTAGCATTTTATAAAAAAGTTTTTTGCACTGCTTTTTGATTGTAGACTGAAATACTTTTGTGTTGGAAAAAAAGGAGTAATTTTCATATTGAGTTTCAAAATATAAATTTATCCTTTCGCGCTATACGCAAAACTCTTTGAAAATTCATTTTTGTAGCGAACAGTTTCCCTGACTTGTTATTATGGAAAAATGGTAAAAGAGGTGATAAATATAATTTACAATTATGATATCACTGCTAAGATTGTAATGTAGCAGAAGTAGACTATTAGTAGACTATAATTATAGAGTAGACTTTTGCTTTATATCTAAAATTGCGTTTTGAAAAAAGCCTTCCAAAATATAGCGGTGATATTGATTGTTAAAAAGGTAATTGGATCAAACAGATGCTCAACTGGTTATTCAAAAGGCAACAGCTCAGTTAGCTCAGTCGGTAAAGCACCAGACTCGTGATCTGGCTATCGTGGGTTCGAGTCCCCATCAGGATTGGAAGTTTTAGTATTTTGTGCTTGCTTTAAATAGGGCTGTAATTTTATGTTATACTTATGTTTATTTTTTGCTATGGAACTCGCTCTGATATAAAAAAATTTTTGTGTGCTATGAACCGAACTTTGTTCTTTTACACTTTTTTGTTTTTGATTTTTCGTTTAATAGTCATATGGTCTCTACGCTCGATAAAAAAATTTCCGATAAGGATTTTGCAAGATTCACAGCTTGTTTTAAAATCAACTTTCTTTTTTGTTTTTTTAGAAGCTTTCTTTCTTTTAATGACAATATTATACCAGCAATCTGATAAAAAAGGAATAAGTTTTGATTGAAAAGACTATGGGAAACAGAGAGTAGTCTAAGAAGTTTTCGTTTATAACGAGCTCAATATGTTTTAAAACAAAATTCCTTGATTTGTTGACCATTTTTCAATGTTCATCTGTTTAATCACCGGTAAGGAGTCAAATTAGGACTATATGTAGTGTTATCGGCCCGGTTAGCTCAGTCGGTAGAGCACCAGACTCTTAATCTGGCTGTCGCGGGTTCGAGCCCCGCATCGGGCTTCAACTTTTGCATTACCGTAATTAATTTAAACCACCCATACCTTAATGATATAATTACGCAAACTGTGAGTAATTTTACTGGAAAATGTTCTCGGTGTTCTTACTGAGCAAATTCACGCAAAAACATTTTTTACTGGCTTTAGTTTTTGTTTACCAAACGATGATCTGTTTCAGGTAGGGTTTCCGATCCAGGAAACCAACAAGCCAGCCATATACATCGACGGAAACATCCATGCAAGAGAATGGGCTAGCAGCCATACCGCTCTCTATCTCATCAATGAGGTTAGTGCTCTGCTCTTTCTATCTCCCTCTCTCTCTGCCTCTCTCTCTATCTCTCTCACTCTACTCTCTTACCCGGGAATATCTCTTAATCTCTCTTTATAAAACGTCTCTCTCTTGCTGTTTTTGCCCTCCTTCTTTCGGATATTCGTGGATACTTTTGGCCATCAAAGTTTTCAATTGCGCTGATTGTCTTATTTCTCACTCAGAAACTCACCACGAATTGTAAACAGTTGATATGTCTTTTCTGCAGCAGCTTTGCACAATCGAAGAGCAGATTAAAAAGTTGATATGTCTTTTCTGCAGCAGCTTTGCTCACTCGAAGAGCAGATTAAACAGTTGATATGTCTTTTCTGCAGCAGCTTTGCTCACTCCAAGAGCAGATTAAACAGTTGATATGTCTTTTCTGCAGCAGCTTTGCTCACTCGAAGAGCAGATTAACATTGAGAGAGTTTTACACGAAATGTTTTATTTCAGTTGGTCGCAGGTTATGGAAATGACTCCGAAATCACTCGCCAGGTCAACATTCATTCACTTATTCTTTATGCTAATAATCGCATATCTTACTCTTCTCTCATCTTTTTTTTCATCGATTGATTTTTCTCTCAATTTTACTTCTCCTTGAACGGTTGCTATGTACTAGCTCTCATGACTAATTACTTTTCTATGTACTAGCTCTCATGACTAATTACTTTTCTATGTACTAGCTCTCATGACTAATTACTTTTCTATGTACTAGCTCTCATGACTAATTACTTTTCTATGTACTAGCTCTCATGACTAATTACTTTTCTATGTACTAGCTCTCATGACTAATTACTTTTCTATGTACTAGCTCTCATGACTAATTACTTTTCTATGTACTAGCTCTCATGACTAATTACTTTTCTATGTACTAGCTCTCATGACTAATTACTTTTCTATGTACTAGCTCTCATGACTAATTACTTTTCTATGTACTAGCTCTCATGACTAATTACTTTTCTATGTACTAGCTCTCATGACTAATTACTTTTCTATGTACTAGCTCTCATGACTAATTACTTTTCTATGTACTAGCTCTCATGACTAATTACTTTTCTATGTACTAGCTCTCATGACTAATTACTTTTCTATGTACTAGCTCTCATGACTAATTACTTTTCTATGTACTAGCTCTCATGACTAATTACTTTTCTATGTACTAGCTCTCATGACTAATTACTTTTCTATGTATTAGCTCTCATGACTAATTACTTTTCTATGTACTAGCTCTCATGACTAATTACTTTTCTATGTACTAGCTCTCATGACTAATTACTTTTCTATGTACTAGCTCTCATGACTAATTACTTTTCTATGTACTAGCTCTCATGACTAATTACTTTTCTATGTACTAGCTCTCATGACTAATTACTTTTCTATGTACTAGCTCTCATGACTAATTACTTTTCTATGTACTAGCTCTCATGACTAATTACTTTTCTATGTACTAGCTCTCATGACTAATTACTTTTCTATGTACTAGCTCTCATGACTAATTACTTTTCTATGTACTAGCTCTCATGACTAATTACTTTTCTATGTACTAGCTCTCATGACTAATTACTTTTCTATGTACTAGCTCTCATGACTAATTACTTTTCTATGTACTAGCTCTCATGACTAATTACTTTTCTATGTACTAGCTCTCATGACTAATTACTTTTCTATGTACTAGCTCTCATGACTAATTACTTTTCTATGTACTAGCTCTCATGACTAAATACTTTTCTATGTACTAGCTCTCATGACTAATTACTTTTCTATGTACTAGCTCTCATGACTAATTACTTTTCCATTTACTTTCTGCCTGTATGCTTCTGAAATTAAATCTTCTTCGAAACTCGCAAATTCTCCTCCCTCTTTTGTTTCTTGAGCCATTTTTCATTTTCTCTTATGGAGCGTTAGAATTCAATTTTTCACTCTGCAAAGTAATCTCTGCAAAGTGAAAAAATTTCTACTTCTCCAACTTTATGCTATGTTTTACTACTCTCTCGCACCGCTCGTTGTTAACGTCGTGGTTTTAGAGTGATGGAGCGTTCAACAGGATCACTTTGCAGAGATTACTTTGCAAAGTGAAAAGTTGAATTCTAACGCTCCATAACTTTAGCATCATAACAATGTTTTTCAATTCTTTGCGTGATGAAAAACCGAAACTTTAAAAAAGGAAGTTTTTCACGTATCAATAGTTAGCATGCGAGAATGACAACTAAGGCTTAACGCCCCATATTATTGTTGGACATACTTTGATAAATCGATTAGACTCAACCAAAATGACCTTTTAGGAATTAAATTTAATTTTTTTTTATAGTGAGAAAAAAACTTGTCAAGAATATTCAAAAGTTTCTACTGTAATTATTATCGATCGAGTAAACATATAAATATTATGGGGAACTGATTTTATTTATTTTCAGTTAAATAGAACCAACATATGGGGGGGGGGTTTCTTGAAACATCATCGAAGGTAATTTTTTGTATTGAAAACTTTTAAAAGGTTTATATCTCGATTACTCAAAATTACTTATGTATTCATTAGTCTAAAGTGGTTTGTGTATTGATTACTTTAAGATGAATTTCGCATTGACCACTTTAAGTTGGCTGATGTATTGATTACTTTTAGGTGGCTTCTACAATGATTATTTTAAGGTGGCTTATGTATTGATTAATGTAGAGCAATTTATGTATTGTTCACCAGATGAACGAGGCAAACTTCTTCATCTTCCCGTGTCTGAACCCGGATGGATACGAGTACACTCGGAGTTCTCCGACTCCTGCCGTTCGCAAACACTTCAATTTTTCTTCTTCTTTGTAAACATCAAAAGAGGCGTCGCGATATTTTAGTTCTCTCAGCACTTAGGAATAGAAGGAATAAAAGTATAAGAATCCGTCCCTGATTAGAACTATCGAACTTACATTGTAAAGAAGCGTCTTGCTTGTCAAGTTCTTACTGTCTACCACTTTTCTCTCTGTCTACCCGGCTCACTCTTTCTAGCTACCTATTTCAATCTCTTTACTTCTCTCTTTCTCGCCCTCACTTTCTCTTTCTCTTTCTCTCTTGCTCCCTCTTTCTATCTCTTCTTATCGCTCTCTCTATTTCTCCCTATCTCTTTCTATTATGGATCCCCTATGTATATATCTCTCATACTGTCTGTTTAGGCCAAAACATTGATATTATAAAAACACAGTCGAGGAATACTCAAATTTTCTTGTTGTATTATTTTAACAGCAAAGAAATTCTGGATAGAAGCACGATTCATCAATTGAGGTGCGCCTGTGGCGGAAGAACCGTTCTCCGGAGCGGTGCACTCGCTCGCTCTGGGGCGGGGAAAGATGTTGCGGAGGTGTAGATCTCAACCGGAATTTCGACTTCCATTGGGGAGGTCCGGAAAGTTTTCATTTGTTGTTAGATCAATTGTTAAATCAATCAATTTTTCATCTAAAAGTGTTGAAGAGTGAAGTTGTACGAAATTCAGTCCGTAGTATTTTTCCCCTATAGAAACATTGCCTGAAAAAGGTCCTTTCAAGACCAAAAAAATGAATGATTTTGCGGCCGTAGGAAGAGATTACTGCCTAAAAAACAAAGATTATTCAGTGCTGTACTTCCTGCATTATAAATCAAACTTTATGAAAACAATGAGAAAAACTAATAGGAAAGAAGATTATTCCGAGGTCAAGGAGCATTTCTATGTGCTTCTCCAAAAAAGGATTGTTGCAGAGACGGGCTCGAGTGCGGAGCCCTGCTCCAACATCTACCACGGCTCTTCTGTTTTCAGCGAGCCAGAAACTCGGTTTAGACCAGTTTAAAATGTATTTGATGCAGCTACTACGAACATATATGTATATAATAGATGGAATGACAGAGCCTTAAGCTCTCAATAATACGTGGACTTTTCATAAAGCATGTAGGGGTAGGGTTAGGGGAAGGGGTAGGGTAAGGGTAAAGGGTAGGGTAAGGGTAGGGTAAGGGTAGGGTAAGGGTAGGGTAAGGGGTAGGGTAAGGGGTAGGGTAAGGGGTAGGGTAAGGGGTAGGGTAAGGGGTAGGGTAAGGGGTAGGGTAAGCGGTAGGGGTCAAACGATCTATGTGCTTGGAGCAAGGCCACTTTTTTACAGGGCTGTGGAGGATTTCTTGAACTCGAAGGACTTGAAGGGGCGTGTCTATGCATTTCTAACCCTGCACACGTACGGTCAGCTCTTCATTCACCCCTACTCACACATGACCAGGGCTTATCCCGCCGACATCGAAAAGTTGGTCAGTGCATTCAACTTCGAACTTCTGAATCTTCAGAGACAGTTTTTGGCGCTGCACGTGGTTTATGCAGCACTAAAAATGTTTCACTCAACTACATTTTTCGCAGGAGAACGAGGTCGGTGAATTGTCGACAAACAAAAGTTATACATATGTTATACATACTACAGTGAGTGTGAATTTCGACAGAAAGAAAATAGATGCGAATAAAGAGTCACCAGATTTCGTAGATTCCAATAGATCCTCTAAAACGAATGTGAGAATTAAAATCCTTCTCTTGAATTTGGAAACGAGTCTGTCATAACTTCTCTATCTTTCGTACTTCAAAGCACAGAAACAGTCTGAACACACATCGTAGATGACAGCGCAATTTCCGACCATTTCTTGGATCTGGTTATTTTAACAAGTACTGAATGAGATTTTACTGACCTAAAAATTTTATCCTTCGTCTTAAAGAGACGCACTGCTCTCCGTGCTACGCATAGAATCGCGCAGAAGTTCGGAACGAGGTACCAAGTCGGAACAGGAGCGGATATTCTTTGTTAGTATATGAAACACTTTTAGGACGCAGTTCTTGAATGTAATTGAGCGAAACCGGAGTATTTATTAATGCATTCAAGAGTCTCTATTTGTGCTAACTTTTGTTTTCGCTTCTATGATATGGTATATCATAAGACAGATCGACTGACTTATTCCAGAGGATCCCACTGACTTGAAGAGTTTCGATTGACTAGATGAGTCTTAGATAACGCGTCGAGTCTTAATTGCTTTGCAGCTCCGGCTTCAGGAGGGTCGGATGACTGGGCTAAAGACAAGCTGAAGATAAAATACGTTTATCTCATTGAATTGCGACCGGAAGAGCAGCGTTGGTTCTTTCAATTTATCAAAACTATTAAATGAAAAAACTACAGTTTTTTATATTTGGTTTTTTTCCGTTTTTGAGCAGGTTACGCGATCTCCTATTTGAGGTACAGAGTCTGCCTGGTTGAACCACTACTGAATTTAGAGTTATGGTAAAGGGTAGTCGACAGAAGTAAAGAATAATGAAGGAGCAGAATTTGAGACACAGGAGAGTGAAACATAAGTTGAAAGTTAGATAATAGGCAAGTATGCGATGTTGAGAATGACTTTACGATAATTGTAGCTTATATTCAGTTTCGAATGGATTCATCCTCCACAAGCGTGAGCTCATCCCCACTGGAATAGAGACGATGGAAGCCGTAAAAGAAGTCGTCGATGCAATGATGACGTCAGACCCTTCAACCTTTCTCTCTTTTCTCTTTTAACACAAACTTCTCCAGAAAACAAGCCTTTGTTTTAATACGATGAGCTTTTTTATGTGCAGCTCTAAGAGGTACCCAGTTAGTGAATCATCTGAGCTTAGCCAGTCATGACTCATCATGACTATTTCAGCCACCCATTAAGCCAATGTTCGAGAATATCAGGTACCCAATTAGCTCTGTGATCATGCCATCGAATACCCAATTTGTCAATCACCAAGAGTTTATGAGGTACCCAGTCAGCCAGTCATCACAACTCGATCACGTACCCAATTAACCAGTGATCATCACCCCAAATATCTTATATTCTTTTTCCAAGGGAGAAAACAAGAATTTAGTCGCGTAGCTTTTTGGTGGGAAAACATTTTTAAAAGATTAATTATGAGTTACTCTCAGTGAACATCGCAACGCCGCTGCAGTGTCTCCTACTCAAAAGAACGTGGTTCATCCGATGCGATCTCGATTCAATCGCATTCAAAGTCATTCAACCACTATGGAATTTCGCTATTTGTATGAATTAGTCTTCAAGTGTAGCGAGGGTTTCTTTGTTTTTACGAACAAAAAAGAGATTAAGGTTATTTCGGAAGCAATCAGTTCTCAGGCAGGCAGCTCACTAAAACTAGTTGAAGGGAATCAGAATAATTTGGAGGTGATGTGCGTCCGAGTATAAAAATAATTAGGATTAATTTTGATAAAAGTTTTTATAGCAATGTTTCATGAGTTCGTATTATTTTGAGGTATTTTATACCTTTTCAGCGACTTAATGAATTATTATTTCAGTCATTCATAAACGCATTCATTCATGCATTCACTAACTTATTTATTCATCGATTCCTTCATACATTCAAAAATAATATATAATATTAATATAATTATATTGCAGACGGGCGTTCAGCGACTGCATCTCCACGCCGGGGCCATCCTCCAACGACCTCCGCTCATCCCGTTAGTCCTACCTCTTCATCCTCCAGGCGCTTCTCAATCAGCTCTCGAGTGCCTTCTACAAGCACCCGAGCAGCACCTTCAGAGCGATCGACACCAAGGCTTATCACTACCACATCATCCCAGAAGGCAGCTAAAATAGCCCATTCTACGCGCTCCGTATCCTTAACGACCGATTCTACTCCGATGAAATTCTTTTCTCCTCCGGATACCGTAGCTCCTCCATCGTTCCACTCCACCACTCGTCTGCCGACGGTCCCGACACGACGTCGCCCATGGCTGACGTATTCTCCCAGAGCGAAAAGGATTACGGTAACGGTATGCCAGTACGTTCAATTAGGCCAGTGAGACCCTTTTTGCAGGTGAGGTAATGAAATATTGTTAAAAGTATTATGAGGTCATGAATGTGAGTTTTTCTGGAATCGAAGATATTCATTCGTTCAAGTCCTTTGTTTCGTTGGGTGAATTCTCGTTTCAAGTCTTTTTTCGACTGAGTTCCTGTGTGAACTATTCTTCCGGGTGTCCAGTTGAGTTGTCAGGAAGAAGTGAAAGTGGTGGCTCCACTTAGACACTCCATCTTTTAGGCGCCTACCAGAACTCAACCTCAGCGAATTACGACAACGACGTCTTTTGCGTCAACTCGCGGGATAACGACACCAAGAACCACAACAACCGCAAAAGTGACCCAGAAACCAGTTACGGCAACAACTTCTAAGCGGCCCACGACCACCAACCCGCCATATACGACCAGAACGACGACAGCTCGTGTTAAGACAACGCCCTCAACGCCACCACCACGATCCGCTCCCCAGCATGACGCCGCTTCTCAGTCCATCAACAAGACGAACTCGGAGGTCGTGAAGTTCCAGACGGCGGCTTGGTGGCTGCCCGCCCCCTCTGAAGATGGGATGCGTTTTCACACGCATCACCCGCCGCAGGCTCCGCCCGTCTACAACACGATATTCACGGTATAATGTCGCGATCATAAATCTGTCGCACGAGCACAAACAACGCATGACGGTTTGAGAGCTCAGAATCACTGCTTCTCAAAGCTCAGCTTGAAATCGCTGCTCTCTATTCGTGGTTTGCACAATGTAATTCAATTACTTTTAGCTTGCACGTTTTTCTATACGTACACAGTACTTGCTTTACTTACACAGTACTTGTGAGCGGCCACTTCGCACGCACTGCTTCGAACTTTTTTAGTTCCTATATTTGTGGCGAATTTTACCGACTGACAAAAATTTTAAAGCTTTTTTGATGACAGCATTTTAATGTGATTGCTTGAGAACTCTAGTGATTTATTCACTCTAGTCAGGAAACTCCAAAACAATCGATATCTTTGAGGATATATCTCTGATTTCTATCAGTGGCGAACTTCGCATCGTAAAACTTCGCATTGCGTAAAAATTTTTTATTCACGACTATAAAACTCTCTCTGAAGAAAGGTTGCATTCATCTTTGCTGTAGAGTTTTTCTAGAAATCCCGCTTTCAAACTTTTAAATCTTTTCGAAATTTGAGTTTTTGCTAGTTTTCTTATTTATACAAACGTTTATTATCAATTTTTTGAAACATAGACTCAGTCCTTCAACTCTGCTATAAAAACTTCTTTTGATTTGAAAAGGTTTATGAACGGGACCTGTATGAGCGGGGTAAACAACCGTGAAATATGTACGCCTACGTATGTATTTGCTCAAAATCCCTTGATCAGGCCTCAGACTGTAAAGTCAAGTACTAGTTCGATCGATTTCGGTGAGAAAGAGACAGATTGGTTCGATTTCGCCCCGCGGACTTTTTCCATGAATACATTGAAGGAAACAAAAAAGGGAACGAAAAATTAAGAGTAAAGGCAGCAGGAGAATAGGCATTTGTAATGGAGGTGAAATACAGTAGCCTGGATACTTTCTTTCTGCTTAAAAATTTTTTTTAATGAAATTTTTAAACACTAACAAAACATTTGAAGACTAATTGACTTTTCTGCATGGCTGCTTGAATAAATTTCTAGTATATTTACGGAAATTATCTGCATTCTTTACTTGGCTTTTAATGAGTTGTAACTTGAAATGGAATTTTCGAATATTTATTTCTCTATCCGGTTATAATTTTTTTCTTAACCGTATTTACTTTCACATAGACATACAAGGTATGATTTAAAGTTGGAGTGTTCAAAAATCAGATAAGAATATACTGCTAAGAGTTATAATATGATCGAATAAGTTATGTTTCAAACCGAATTATTTTTCTTGTTGGAACTTTAGTTATTAATTAAATTATAAAAATAAAACTATCAACTTCTCTGACCCATGACAATAATAATAATGTATCGTTTCAGTAAAAACCGAAATGAATTTATTTAGTGACCTAATCCAGAAAACCTGGCTTCACTCTACTCGATAACCAAGCAACTCGTCATGTCCGGGTGAAATCGGAAGCTGCTTAATGCATAACTTACTCAATTACCAGCTGAAAGCAACTTGAATGGTCGCACACGAACCAAATTGCTGCCAGCGGCAGTCTCCGAGAAGTCTTAACTCTCTTAACTAATGATTGTCATGGAATAGTATCTGATGGAGACTGTCGCTGCTGCAAATCTTCCTCAGCTGACCGTTTCCGCTTGCAGACGCATCCCGAGCTGCGCTCCCCGCTAGTGGACGTCTCTTTCATGCGGACGCATAGCCGCGTCTCCACCCTTCACATCGAGCGACGGCCGGATGACTTTGCAAACATTCCGCCTCCAGAGCCTTCAATCATCGACTCAGACACAGACTCAGGTGAGCTAGCAGAAGAGGTGTTCATGTCGCGCTCATGCGAGGACCCTAAAATGTAAGAGACAGATAGAGAGAGAGAGAGAGAGAGAGAGAGAGAGAGAGAGAGAGAGAGAGAGAGAGATAGAGAGAGAGAGAGAGATAGAGAGAGAGAGAGAGAGAGAGAGAGAGAGAGAGGGAGAGAGAGAGAGAGGGAGAGAGAGAAAGAGAGAGAGAGAAAGAGAGAGAGAGAAAGGGGAGAGAAAACGAAAGCGAGATCGAGAAATAGATATAAAAATTTAGCGAAATAGAGATATGAAATAGAAACATTGAAAGTTAAAATTCTTCATTGCGACCGTACCTAATTTTGTCAGCTCCTGAATGAGATAAACTATAAACGCGCCGTCGTTGCAGACTTCATTGCTCCGCGCATCATTCTGCATGAGGAGCCGGAGACTTCTCCCGCCCTGCCCCTTCCGGCGACATCCACGCGAGCGCCACCCCCCTTCGAAGCGACTTGCCGCGACCTGCGCCTCTCCTGCGCCTTCTGGATTCGGAACTCTCCAGACGTCTGCAAGGAGCAGAGCATGTTCATGAAAATGCAGTGCGCGCTCACCTGTGGCTTTTGCACCAACGAGCGAGCGGTGGAGAAGAAATTTGATGATATCGTGCCCAAAGAAGACTTCCGAACCATGTGAAACGGCTTCAAGCAATTTGGATTAAATTTGTTCGTGAGATAGTTCAAGCATTTCATTAACACCTTTGAACTCCGTTGTGACTCGTCCGAAGACTGAATGGTGAGCGTACGAAAGTCCTTATAAAGGATAGATTTTGAAAGGATATAATTACATTTCTTTGTATAATCCCTTCTAAGTTATATGTATTGACTGTCAAGTTATAATTCAAGTGCACCTCAAACTTTTGAACGAGCATTTCCGTAAACATTCAAGTTTGGAAGCTTTCCTTTGAACTTTTGACTTTAAAATTTTGAAGTTTAACTTATAAACGTCATGGAAAAGATAATCAAAAGATGACGCTAAACTTTCCTCCCATTTCTCCCACGAACTTTCATTTCTCCCACGAACTCATTTTATCAGAGTGCCCTAGTTTTTTCAGCCATTTCTCTCGTTCGCTCGCTGCCCGGGTACTTCTCAGCATGTCACATCTTTTTTTATGTACCCGACCTTCTCTTCTGATTATGTGCTGCTCTAAGTCTTATTTACTCTATGAAGCAGTCCAAGAGGACAGAAAGGGTGCCATTTATGCGCGTACCGTAGAGGTAGTGGTGCCATTTATGCACGTACCGTAGAGGTAGTGGTGTCGAACATGAGACCTTCTGATGTTCACGCTAGAAGACCCCTGATAGAGACGCCAGAAGAAAACTGATGCTCATACTATTAGAAAATCCCTGACGTTCATACTAGAAGGCCCCGGACGTTCATGAAAATCTATGAACCTAGAAGCCAACCTTCCATATTAAAATCGTCGTTTGAGTTATGCGTTAACAATTTTAGTTGTAATTTTTTTACTACCGTATTGGTCGCGGACCACGACAAACCCTCAAAGCTTTATTTATAAATTGTATGCTTGAAAAATATTATATATGCTTGAACAATATAGCACCCGAAACACTTCGCATTTCTTCAGTACAAAAACTTTTCGATGTTTCAAAATAGATCATTAGAAAACAATATTTTTTTATTAAATTATACATCTCTACAATGTAATTTCAAACATACATCACAATGGGTATAACTGCGCTCATCATCTTTCTATAGACTCGAGGTTGTACGTAGAATGTTGTTTTTACTGCTCAAAATCACTAAGCATGAAACGCTTGAAAGCATACCATGAAGCTGTACTCTTTCTCTCAACTTTTTTTGAAACTGAAAGGCTCTTTTCTACTAATTTTTAAGAAACTATCAGACGACATGTGTCCGGTATTTTGTTTTTCCAACTACATCTTTCAAGCTTCTGTCTTTCATGTTGCGTCATTAATGTCCCCATACTCATGTAAGGGTTTCATAAAATGCGGGCTCCACTACGAACCTTTCCCCGTTTCAATTCGTTTCTTCGAATGAAAAATAATAAGTTAATTCATTTTCACAAGTTGTAGAAATCATTGAAGTTGTAGATATTTTTTAGTCTTTTCATAATGAACTGTTAAATGTTTTTGGACTTTCCCGAGATCTCGCAGTCAATAAACTTTTCTTCAATTCATATTGCTATAAACAAAATTTGTAGATGGCCTCATTATTTTTGATTGAATAAACACAAAGACTTTGACTCGACAAGTTGAGGTCAAGACTTTGACTCGACAAGTTGAGGTCAAGACTTTGACTCGACAAGTTGAGGTCAAAATTCACATGTTCAGTTTTTCTCTGCCTATTTATAGTTCAATGTTTTGAAAAAATTGTCAACCTATGAAATGTGATTTTCCACCAGTGTATAATTATCAACAATTTATTACAACCATCAACACAAAACATACAATTAGAACAACATGGAAACGGAATTTTAAAAAAATAACCTGCTTATGTTATCACTTACTTCAAATCAAATACTCTTATATGAGCCTTCTCTAGGCTCTCAATAGAATCCATTTCTATCCTATTTACTTGCTCCCAAACTTATTCAAAAGGCGAAATGCGGTTATAAAATTCATTTGTATTCACATGGTTAACAGAGTATACCAAGCGTCTACTTTAGTGATTAAAAATTAACAAAACGGAACGAGGCAGTAATTGTTGAACGTCATCTTCATTCGAATTCCCGGCTCATTCACAGTAGTTTTATTGAACAACAAGACTTCAGAGTTTAAGTTTTCCTAAGCTTGTAGCTCATCTTATTTCATAATAATTGTTAGTGTTTAGGTTCCATGCCACTTTTTGAAGATTTCGAATCTAACATTTTGCTTCCTTCATGTAAGAGAAAGAAAAATTGAAGCAACCAGTACAAAAGAAGATCTAGGGCTACGAAATCGTTGAGAGTGTCACTATTTTCTGACCTTATTCTTTGAAAGTTTGAATGATGCATCTCTCAATAATCAGTACAAAGATTGTAAAATTCTACAACATTAACTTATTATGGTCTATAATCAAAATGAATGCCCAAAAATAACTGATATGGTGAATTTTTTCCTAAGAAGGTTTTTAATTAATAATAATAATAATAATAATAATAATAATAATAATAATAATAATACTTTATCGCAAGGGTGATTTCGGAAGGGGCAGGTATGGGGATCAAATAGAGGAGTGATTCGTATCAATACCAAGGTCTTAGTCTTGAAGCAGAGAAAGTTTGTAAACAAGAGAAATGCCAATGAAAATGGAATCAATTGTTAGTTTCTAGTTTGGAAAATATAGATCCCTACAAACATACATACTTGAGATGCGACCTCCCCTCGGGGCTCGGCAACTCTAATATCGCCGAACCAACATGAACTATGTACAAAACATTAGTTTTCGATACAAAATCGTTCAAACCTAAAAACCTAGTTTTATTGTACTCATTTCTAAATTTCGAACAAAAAGTCAATGCCATAGTGAGAGAAAATACCATCCGTGGTTCCATAAACCCGAAAACGTAAGCATGTGTTGGATATAAATCGTCGGATATATGTTATACAATTACTCCTGGTCTTCCTCATTACTGCTTAAGCATACTATGGAATTGACATATACTGTAGCTACCCTTATACTTCCATAATTTCAACAGCCTCAATATCAGTACTGCGGCTATTCAGCTACAGTATTTTGGCTTCAAATAATAGTTGATCAGTTACAGCTTATTGCCAAGCTGTGATCATCTACGTTATACTTAACACCCTTTATGAGGTACAGTATACTCACCAGCTACAGTATACTGTTGTCTAGGGTCGATATTCTTCCTCGAGAAGCATCTTCATATCATCGGAGACTCTCTCACTGCTACTCGAAGAGGGAATGCTCGCAGTGCTTACAGATCGTCGTCGAGCCACCGAATGCAGAAGCATTCCTAGGACGCAAAATTAACTTTCAATATTATAGTCAAAGAAACTGAAAACTAGTCCATGAACCGAGGTCAAACCTAACCTTCTCCTTATCTATGACAATAATTGCGCGCGCGTTACAATTCCATCAAGGGGAACACATTGTTTCTATAAAAGTCAATAAAGGATTCAAGGCCTTTTTCAGCCAGGGAACCTCGTGGAGCGAATGTCTCACCAACGGAGTAAAACTTCAAATTAACGATAAAAAACCGTTTTTACGCTTTTTTCATTTGTACATATTAACTGTCTTCCGTCCTATCATCACACCAATTCAATTCAATTCACGATCTATTTCAGTTTGATTACTGTATGAAGCTTGTAATACTGTAGTGACAGGTGTGTATTACTGTAAGAAAGCAGTAAACTTACCACTTAAGCAGAGGACTAGGCCTAGCAAGTTGACATGGCTGAACTTGTCTCCATTCCAACGAGCCGCCAGAAGCAGAGTGATCACTTCCTGCAGGCCACCAATCAATAAATCTATTTCCAATTGAACTAAGATTTCTTTTCTGAAAACTCTTCTTAACCCAAAACTTCTCTTCAACAGATTCACGTCTTAAAAACTTCAAATCGTCGAAATACGAGACGATTTCCAAAAAGTGTTATTTTCATCTAATTTCATGTGAGATTTAGAAAATCTTTGAGATAGTCTTGTCCCTGGACTTCTCAGCACCGTTGTTCCACGTTTTACTGGCTAGAAACTTCTAGAAAGGCAAATTTCAAAAATGAATAGCCCAAAAATGGTGAACCTTGATGATGCCGAATATGTTGAGTGTAATCCCGGAAGTATTCACGAGCAGAAGATACTCTCAAGCAGGAAAACAACATCAAACAATATATTATTGAGATTTTATATGTATTATTTATTAATTATTGACATCAAATTACAATATATTATTATATTATATATATTAGACGATACATTACATTTCATTGAGATTTAGCTCCAAACTAAGAAAAATAAAATTGTACTTCATCAAAAAAAGATCTTTTCATATGAAACAACAAGGTCAAGCTACGGCAGCTGCCAAGAAGACCCACTAACCAGACAGTTCCAAGCTACGTTAGCTGCCAAGAAGACCCACTAACCAGACAGTTCCAAGCTACAATAGCTGCCAAGAAGACCCACTAACCAGACAGTTCCAAGCTACGTTAGCTGCCAAGAAGACCTACTAACCAGACAGTTCCAAGCTACGTTAGCTGCCAAGAAGACCCACTAACCAGACAGTTCCAAGCTACGGCAGCTGCCAAGAAGACCCACTAACCAGACAGTTCCAAGCTACGTTAGCTGCCAAGAAGACCTACTAACCAGACAGTTCCAAGCTACGTTAGCTGCCAAGAAGACCCACTAACCAGACAGTTCCAAGCTACGTTAGCTGCCAAGAAGACCCACTAACCAGACATTTCCAAGCTACGTTAGCTGCCAAGAAGACCCACTAACCAGACAGTTCCAAGCTACAATAGCTGCCAAGAAGACCCACTAACCAGACAGTTCCAAGCTACGTTAGCTGCCAAGAAGACCTACTAACCAGACAGTTCCAAGCTACGTTAGCTGCCAAGAAGACCCACTAACCAGACAGTTCCAAGCTACGGCAGCTGCCAAGAAGACCCACTAACCAGACAGTTCCAAGCTACGTTAGCTGCCAAGAAGACCCACTAAGAAGACAGTTCCAAGCTACGTTAGCTGCCAAGAAGACCCACTAACCAGACAGTTCCAAGCTACGTTAGCTGCCAAGAAGACCCACTAACCAGACAGTTCCAAGCTACGTTAGCTGCCAAGAAGACCCACTAACCAGACAGTTCCAAGCTACGGCAGCTGCCAAGAAGACCCACTAACCAGACAGTTCCAAGCTACGTTAGCTGCCAAGAAGACCTACTAACCAGACAGTTCCAAGCTACGTTAGCTGCCAAGAAGACCCACTAACCAGACAGTTCCAAGCTACGTTAGCTGCCAAGAAGACCCACTAACCAGACAGTTCCAAGCTACGTTAGCTGCCAAGAAGACCCACTAACCAGACAGTTCCAAGCTACAATAGCTGCCAAGAAGACCCACTAACCAGACAATTCCAAGCTACGTTAGCTGCCAAGAAGACTTACTAACCAGACAGTTCCAAGCTACGTTAGCTGCCAAGAAGACCCACTAACCAGACAGTTCCAAGCTACGGCAGCTGCCAAGAAGACCCACTAACCAGACAGTTCCAAGCTACGTTAGCTGCCAAGAAGACCCACTAAGAAGACAGTTCCAAGCTACGTTAGCTGCCAAGAAGACCCACTAACCAGACAGTTCCAAGCTACGGCAGCTGCCAAGAAGACCCACTAACCAGACAGTTCCAAGCTACGTTAGCTGCCAAGAAGACCCACTAAGAAGACAGTTCCAAGCTACGTTAGCTGCCAAGAAGACCCACTAACCAGACAGTTCCAAGCTACGTTAGCTGCCAAGAAGACCCACTAACCAGACAGTTCCAAGCTACGTTAGCTGCCAAGAAGACCCACTAACCAGACAGTTCCAAGCTACGGCAGCTGCCAAGAAGACCCACTAACCAGACAGTTCCAAGCTACGTTAGCTGCCAAGAAGACCTACTAACCAGACAGTTCCAAGCTACGTTAGCTGCCAAGAAGACCCACTAACCAGACAGTTCCAAGCTACGTTAGCTGCCAAGAAGACCCACTAACCAGACAGTTCCAAGCTACGTTAGCTGCCAAGAAGACCCACTAACCATACAGTTCCAAGCTACGTTAGCTGCCAAGAAGACCCACTAACGAGACAGTTCCAAGCTACGGCAGCTGCCAAGAAGACCCACTAACCAGACAGTTCCAAGCTACGTTAGCTGCCAAGAAGACCCACTAACCAGACAGTTCCGAGCTACGTTAGCTGCCAAGAAGACCCACTAACCAGACAGTTCCAAGCTACGTTAGCTGCCAAGAAGACCCACTAACCAGACAGTTCCAAGCTACGGCAGCTGCCAAGAAGACCCACTAACCAGACAGTTCCAAGCTACGTTAGCTGCCAAGAAGACCTACTAACCAGACAGTTCCAAGCTACGTTAGCTGCCAAGAAGACCCACTAACCAGACAGTTCCAAGCTACGTTAGCTGCCAAGAAGACCCACTAACCAGACAGTTCCAAGCTACGTTAGCTGCCAAGAAGACCCACTAACCAGACAGTTCCAAGCTACGGCAGCTGCCAAGAAGACCCACTAACCAGACAGTTCCAAGCTACGTTAGCTGCCAAGAAGACCTACTAACCAGACAGTTCCAAGCTACGTCAGCTGCCAAGAAGACCCACTAACCAGACAGTTCCAAGCTACGTTAGCTGCCAAGAAGACCCACTAACCAGACAGTTCCAAGCTACGTTAGCTGCCAAGAAGACCCACTAACCAGACAGTTCCAAGCTACAATAGCTGCCAAGAAGACCCACTAACCAGACAGTTCCAAGCTACGTTAGCTGCCAAGAAGACCTACTAACCAGACAGTTCCAAGCTACGTTAGCTGCCAAGAAGACCCACTAACCAGACAGTTCCAAGCTACGTTAGCTGCCAAGAAGACCCACTAAGAAGACAGTTCCAAGCTACGTTAGCTGCCAAGAAGACCCACTAACCAGACAGTTCCAAGCTACGTTAGCTGCCAAGAAGACCCACTAACCAGACAGTTCCAAGCTACGTTAGCTGCCAAGAAGACCCACTAACCAGACAGTTCCAAGCTACGGCAGCTGCCAAGAAGACCCACTAACCAGACAGTTCCAAGCTACGTTAGCTGCCAAGAAGACCTACTAACCAGACAGTTCCAAGCTACGTTAGCTGCCAAGAAGACCCACTAACCAGACAGTTCCAAGCTACGTTAGCTGCCAAGAAGACCCACTAACCATACAGTTCCAAGCTACGTTAGCTGCCAAGAAGACCCACTAACGAGACAGTTCCAAGCTACGGCAGCTGCCAAGAAGACCCACTAACCAGACAGTTCCAAGCTACGTTAGCTGCCAAGAAGACCCACTAACCAGACAGTTCCAAGCTACGGCAGCTGCCAAGAAGACCCACTAACCAGACAGTTCCAAGCTACGTTAGCTGCCAAGAAGACCTACTAACCAGACAGTTCCAAGCTACGTTAGCTGCCAAGAAGACCCACTAACCAGACAGTTCCAAGCTACGTTAGCTGCCAAGAAGACCCACTAACCAGACAGTTCCAAGCTACGTTAGCTGCCAAGAAGACCCACTAACCAGACAGTTCCATGCTACAATAGCTGCCAAGAAGACCCACTAACCAGACAGTTCCAAGCTACGTTAGCTGCCAAGAAGACCTACTAACCAGACAGTTCCAAGCTACGTTAGCTGCCAAGAAGACCCACTAACCAGACAGTTCCAAGCTACGGCAGCTGCCAAGAAGACCCACTAACCAGACAGTTCCAAGCTACGTTAGCTGCCAAGAAGACCCACTAAGAAGACAGTTCCAAGCTACGTTAGCTGCCAAGAAGACCCACTAACCAGACAGTTCCAAGCTACGTTAGCTGCCAAGAAGACCCACTAACCAGACAGTTCCAAGCTACGTTAGCTGCCAAGAAGACCCACTAACCAGACAGTTCCAAGCTACGGCAGCTGCCAAGAAGACCCACTAACCAGACAGTTCCAAGCTACGTTAGCTGCCAAGAAGACCTACTAACCAGACAGTTCCAAGCTACGTTAGCTGCCAAGAAGACCCACTAACCAGACAGTTCCAAGCTACGTTAGCTGCCAAGAAGACCCACTAACCAGACAGTTCCAAGCTACGTTAGCTGCCAAGAAGACCCACTAACCATACAGTTCCAAGCTACGTTAGCTGCCAAGAAGACCCACTAACGAGACAGTTCCAAGCTACGGCAGCTGCCAAGAAGACCCACTAACCAGACAGTTCCAAGCTACGTTAGCTGCCAAGAAGACCCACTAACCAGACAGTTCCGAGCTACGTTAGCTGCCAAGAAGACCCACTAACCAGACAGTTCCAAGCTACGTTAGCTGCCAAGAAGACCCACTAACCAGACAGTTCCAAGCTACGGCAGCTGCCAAGAAGACCCACTAACCAGACAGTTCCAAGCTACGTTAGCTGCCAAGAAGACCTACTAACCAGACAGTTCCAAGCTACGTTAGCTGCCAAGAAGACCCACTAACCAGACAGTTCCAAGCTACGTTAGCTGCCAAGAAGACCCACTAACCAGACAGTTCCAAGCTACGTTAGCTGCCAAGAAGACCCACTAACCAGACAGTTCCAAGCTACGGCAGCTGCCAAGAAGACCCACTAACCAGACAGTTCCAAGCTACGTTAGCTGCCAAGAAGACCTACTAACCAGACAGTTCCAAGCTACGTTAGCTGCCAAGAAGACCCACTAACCAGACAGTTCCAAGCTACGTTAGCTGCCAAGAAGACCCACTAACCAGACAGTTCCAAGCTACGTTAGCTGCCAAGAAGACCCACTAACCAGACAGTTCCAAGCTACAATAGCTGCCAAGAAGACCCACTAACCAGACAGTTCCAAGCTACGTTAGCTGCCAAGAAGACCTACTAACCAGACAGTTCCAAGCTACGTTAGCTGCCAAGAAGACCCACTAACCAGACAGTTCCAAGCTACGGCAGCTGCCAAGAAGACCCACTAACCAGACAGTTCCAAGCTACGTTAGCTGCCAAGAAGACCCACTAAGAAGACAGTTCCAAGCTACGTTAGCTGCCAAGAAGACCCACTAACCAGACAGTTCCAAGCTACGGCAGCTGCCAAGAAGACCCACTAACCAAACAGTTCCAAGCTACGTTAGCTGCCAAGAAGACCCACTAACCAGACAGTTCCAAGCTACGGCAGCTGCCAAGAAGACCCACTAACCAGACAGTTCCAAGCTACGTTAGCTGCCAAGAAGACCTACTAACCAGACAGTTCCAAGCTACGTTAGCTGCCAAGAAGACCCACTAACCAGACAGTTCCAAGCTACGTTAGCTGCCAAGAAGACCCACTAACCAGACAGTTCCAAGCTACGTTAGCTGCCAAGAAGACCCACTAACCAGACAGTTCCAAGCTACAATAGCTGCCAAGAAGACCCACTAACCAGACAGTTCCAAGCTACGTTAGCTGCCAAGAAGACCTACTAACCAGACAGTTCCAAGCTACGTTAGCTGCCAAGAAGACCCACTAACCAGACAGTTCCAAGCTACGGCAGCTGCCAAGAAGACCCACTAACCAGACAGTTCCAAGCTACGTTAGCTGCCAAGAAGACCCACTAAGAAGACAGTTCCAAGCTACGTTAGCTGCCAAGAAGACCCACTAACCAGACAGTTCCAAGCTACGTTAGCTGCCAAGAAGACCCACTAACCAGACAGTTCCAAGCTACGTTAGCTGCCAAGAAGACCCACTAACCAGACAGTTCCAAGCTACGGCAGCTGCCAAGAAGACCCACTAACCAGACAGTTCCAAGCTACGTTAGCTGCCAAGAAGACCTACTAACCAGACAGTTCCAAGCTACGTTAGCTGCCAAGAAGACCCACTAACCAGACAGTTCCAAGCTACGTTAGCTGCCAAGAAGACCCACTAACCAGACAGTTCCAAGCTACGTTAGCTGCCAAGAAGACCCACTAACCATACAGTTCCAAGCTACGTTAGCTGCCAAGAAGACCCACTAACGAGACAGTTCCAAGCTACGGCAGCTGCCAAGAAGACCCACTAACCAGACAGTTCCAAGCTACGTTAGCTGCCAAGAAGACCCACTAACCAGACAGTTCCGAGCTACGTTAGCTGCCAAGAAGACCCACTAACCAGACAGTTCCAAGCTACGTTAGCTGCCAAGAAGACCCACTAACCAGACAGTTCCAAGCTACGGCAGCTGCCAAGAAGACCCACTAACCAGACAGTTCCAAGCTACGTTAGCTGCCAAGAAGACCTACTAACCAGACAGTTCCAAGCTACGTTAGCTGCCAAGAAGACCCACTAACCAGACAGTTCCAAGCTACGTTAGCTGCCAAGAAGACCCACTAACCAGACAGTTCCAAGCTACGTTAGCTGCCAAGAAGACCCACTAACCAGACAGTTCCAAGCTACGGCAGCTGCCAAGAAGACCCACTAACCAGACAGTTCCAAGCTACGTTAGCTGCCAAGAAGACCTACTAACCAGACAGTTCCAAGCTACGTTAGCTGCCAAGAAGACCCACTAACCAGACAGTTCCAAGCTACGTTAGCTGCCAAGAAGACCCACTAACCAGACAGTTCCAAGCTACGTTAGCTGCCAAGAAGACCCACTAACCAGACAGTTCCAAGCTACAATAGCTGCCAAGAAGACCCACTAACCAGACAGTTCCAAGCTACGTTAGCTGCCAAGAAGACCTACTAACCAGACAGTTCCAAGCTACGTTAGCTGCCAAGAAGACCCACTAACCAGACAGTTCCAAGCTACGGCAGCTGCCAAGAAGACCCACTAACCAGACAGTTACAAGCTACGTTAGCTGCCAAGAAGACCCACTAAGAAGACAGTTCCAAGCTACGTTAGCTGCCAAGAAGACCCACTAACCAGACAGTTCCAAGCTACGGCAGCTGCCAAGAAGACCCACTAACCAGACAGTTCCAAGCTACGTTAGCTGCCAAGAAGACCTACTAACCAGACAGTTCCAAGCTACGTTAGCTGCCAAGAAGACCCACTAACCAGACAGTTCCAAGCTACGTTAGCTGCCAAGAAGACCCACTAACCAGACAGTTCCAAGCTACGTTAGCTGCCAAGAAGACCCACTAACCAGACAGTTCCAAGCTACAATAGCTGCCAAGAAGACCCACTAACCAGACAGTTCCAAGCTACGTTAGCTGCCAAGAAGACCTACTAACCAGACAGTTCCAAGCTACGTTAGCTGCCAAGAAGACCCACTAACCAGACAGTTCCAAGCTACGGCAACTGCCAAGAAGACCCACTAACCAGACAGTTCCAAGCTACGTTAGCTGCCAAGAAGACCCACTAAGAAGACAGTTCCAAGCTACGTTAGCTGCCAAGAAGACCCACTAACCAGACAGTTCCAAGCTACGTTAGCTGCCAAGAAGACCCACTAACCAGACAGTTCCAAGCTACGTTAGCTGCCAAGAAGACCCACTAACCAGACAGTTCCAAGCTACGGCAGCTGCCAAGAAGACCCACTAACCAGACAGTTCCAAGCTACGTTAGCTGCCAAGAAGACCTACTAACCAGACAGTTCCAAGCTACGTTAGCTGCCAAGAAGACCCACTAACCAGACAGTTCCAAGCTACGTTAGCTGCCAAGAAGACCCACTAACCAGACAGTTCCAAGCTACGTTAGCTGCCAAGAAGACCCACTAACCATACAGTTCCAAGCTACGTTAGCTGCCAAGAAGACCCACTAACGAGACAGTTCCAAGCTACGGCAGCTGCCAAGAAGACCCACTAACCAGACAGTTCCAAGCTACGTTAGCTGCCAAGAAGACCCACTAACCAGACAGTTCCGAGCTACGTTAGCTGCCAAGAAGACCCACTAACCAGACAGTTCCAAGCTACGTTAGCTGCCAAGAAGACCCACTAACCAGACAGTTCCAAGCTACGGCAGCTGCCAAGAAGACCCACTAACCAGACAGTTCCAAGCTACGTTAGCTGCCAAGAAGACCTACTAACCAGACAGTTCCAAGCTACGTTAGCTGCCAAGAAGACCCACTAACCAGACAGTTCCAAGCTACGTTAGCTGCCAAGAAGACCCACTAACCAGACAGTTCCAAGCTACGTTAGCTGCCAAGAAGACCCACTAACCAGACAGTTCCAAGCTACGGCAGCTGCCAAGAAGACCCACTAACCAGACAGTTCCAAGCTACGTTAGCTGCCAAGAAGACCTACTAACCAGACAGTTCCAAGCTACGTTAGCTGCCAAGAAGACCCACTAACCAGACAGTTCCAAGCTACGTTAGCTGCCAAGAAGACCCACTAACCAGACAGTTCCAAGCTACGTTAGCTGCCAAGAAGACCCACTAACCAGACAGTTCCAAGCTACAATAGCTGCCAAGAAGACCCACTAACCAGACAGTTCCAAGCTACGTTAGCTGCCAAGAAGACCTACTAACCAGACAGTTCCAAGCTACGTTAGCTGCCAAGAAGACCCACTAACCAGACAGTTCCAAGCTACGGCAGCTGCCAAGAAGACCCACTAACCAGACAGTTACAAGCTACGTTAGCTGCCAAGAAGACCCACTAAGAAGACAGTTCCAAGCTACGTTAGCTGCCAAGAAGACCCACTAACCAGACAGTTTCAAGCTACGTTAGCTGCCAAGAAGACCCACTAACCAGACAGTTCCAAGCTACGTTAGCTGCCAAGAAGACCCACTAACCAGACAGTTCCAAGCTACGGCAGCTGCCAAGAAGACCCACTAACCAGACAGTTCCAAGCTACGTTAGCTGCCAAGAAGACCTACTAACCAGACAGTTCCAAGCTACGTTAGCTGCCAAGAAGACCCACTAACCAGACAGTTCCAAGCTACGTTAGCTGCCAAGAAGACCCACTAACCAGACAGTTCCAAGCTACGGCAGCTGCCAAGAAGACCCACTAACCAGACAGTTCCAAGCTACGTTAGCTGCCAAGAAGACCTACTAACCAGACAGTTCCAAGCTACGTTAGCTGCCAAGAAGACCCACTAACCAGACAGTTCCAAGCTACGTTAGCTGCCAAGAAGACCCACTAACCATACAGTTCCAAGCTACGTTAGCTGCCAAGAAGACCCACTAACGAGACAGTTCCAAGCTACGGCAGCTGCCAAGAAGACCCACTAACCAGACAGTTCCAAGCTACGTTAGCTGCCAAGAAGACCCACTAACCAGACAGTTCCGAGCTATGTTAGCTGCCAAGAAGACCCACTAACCAGACAGTTCCAAGTTACGTTAGCTGCCAAGAAGACAGACTAACCAGACAGTTCCAAGCTACGTTAGCTGCCAAGAAGACCCACTAACCGGACAGTTCCAAGCTACGGCAGCTGCCAAGAAGACCCACTAACCAGACAGTTCCAAGCTACGTTAGCTGCCAAGAAGACCTACTAACCAGACAGTTCCAAGCTACGTTAGCTGTCAAGAAGACCCACTAACCAGACAGTTCCAAGCTACGTTAGCTGCCAAGAAGACCCACTAACCAGACAGTTCCAAGCTACGCTAGCTGCCAAGAAGACCCACTAACCAGACAGTTCCAAGCTACGTTAGCTGCCAAGAAGACCCACTAACCGGACAGTTCCAAGCTACGGCAGCTGCCAAGAAGACCCACTAACCAGACAGTTCCAAGCTACGCTAGCTGCCAAGAAGACCCACTAACCAGACAGTTCCAAGCTACGTTAGCTGTCAAGAAGACTCACTAACCAGACAGTTCCATACAGAAGGCGATGCTGCCTCCAATGAAGATCAACCACAAAATCTTGAGGGGCGCAAACTCACCCATGTAGTAAGAAACATGGTCCCATGAGAGCTCCTGCCCTTAAAAAACCAGTTTGGATATTTCATGTTAAAAGTTCACGAAATTACAAATAAACCATCAATTTTTCATCCAAACTGAGATAAAACATTCTTGAAGAATCGACACTCAGCCGAAACTATATGAATAACTATAATTATATGAATAACTATAATTTACACCTCTCCACCTGTGATGTTTTTTTCTCTCTCAAAATAAGTAAGTAGCATAATAGAGAGAAAAAGAATGAGAGAGATAGAGAAAAGAGAGACTTACTGTGGCAACTAATTCCCGCATCCAACCATAAAACACTTACCTAAAAGTTGCATCAAACCATAACCTCGTCTTGGAGATTTGGTTATAACCATAAAGTAACCCCGCCAAAAAAATAATTTAAATATTATAAGAAGCAGATTCAAATAAAACTTTTTGGCTATTTGAGACCTATTTCACTAAATTTACGAAGTCTCGTAAGAGCCAGACCCTTACGAAAGAGCCAGACCCTTACTTACCTTCGAACATGAGTATTAATGGGATGATGGGAAGTATCATCCACGGCTGCACATGGGCAACCATGTCCAGAGGATGCCGTACCGCATGCTCTTCTCTTTGCATTATCTTTAAATTACTGTAGAGTACTGTACTGTGCATTTGGATAACCGCTATTGACTACTAATTTACTAGTTAAGTTTTCCTCTACATTCCATTTACGGCTGAAACCTTTACCAGAATTCGAGCGTGTTTCAGCTGGCTTGAAAAATTTATCACGAGCTTGGAACTCGAAGCCGAGACTTTTCGCTTACCAGGTCACAATAAATCCTCGATTTTACATTACATATACATGCAGCTCATTCTACTCTTCCTCTTCAACGGAGGTTTTTTAGTGTGCGAGAAAGGTAAAGACGCCAACGGAAAAAAAATGTTTTCACATAAGGCCCCCCCCCCTATGATTTGGGAAAACAGAGGCCCGCCGTCAGAAGTTCTGACATGACTATTTAACCCCTGGTCTTCAACTTAATTTCAAACTTTTATATATTTTTGGCCGTAGACTGGTCTATGAAGCTTGTGCATTCTCACCAACTGTGACATGGTCCACCTCAATCCTGTACAGACAGCAGCCAGTTCGACCAGCATCAGACCTCCTGCAAGTTAACCTACGATTCCTCAAGCTGTGTCTCCAGGAACATTCAAACTTCTTCCAACCCCTCACCTTCTTGCCCTTTTCGGTACTTTTAGGTTTTTTTTCTTCAAAGGAGAGAGTTTTCGAATCTTATAACTAAAAGATGATATTTTAGATTGAACACTCATTCAAAAAGCCGATTGAATGATCACGTTGCAACTAAGATGTCCTTTTTCTTAAGGTGCAGCGTGGAATTCTTAGAACAACAAGACATTTATCATATCCCTTCCTACGCTCATAGGAGTAGGTGACTTATTCCTATCTCCGCGACCGTATCCTGCCAAAAGCGCAAATGACCCTATCTCCCCAATCTCTCATTGACATCAACATTCCCTCAGTTCCCCTTCCCTTCGTCAGTTCACTTTTGAAAGATGTCATTCAACACGCCATCGCCCCCTACAACAACAAATCGTGGCCCAGGCGCTACAGCTACGAAGTCTGGAAAAAGAACTCTCCCTGATCAACATGTCTCTCTCGCCCGCCTCTCTACGGCCACATATCTACTCAGCTGTAGTAGAATCCACACTAAGAGACAGGGAAATGCTCGAGGGAAAGGCCAAGCGAGCGGTACTTCTTCGTCTTCCCGAAAAAGACAATGCTGAAAATACCCAAGCCAGTGACAGAAACACCATCCGCCACCTATTCGTGTGCCTGAAACAAGATAATCTTGTGAAGGCACTCGAAGACGGGGCCATTACTCATCACCGCCATCCCATCGACCGGCCTCGACTCTCTTCTGAAGTAGGACGGTCCATCAAGATTTCATTTGAAAACAGCTCTACACGGAACAAGTTCCTTGCTCTGACCAAAAAGAGCAGGAATTGCCTCCCTTCTGGTTCCTCAGATCGTGCCGATCTCTCCCCTGCCGAGCTTCTCGCCGAGCGCGACTGCAAGCGAATCGCTTTCGACCCTCTCCATCCGCCGGTTAAAGTTATCGACTCACACCTTGAACCAGCCTCACCAAACAATCATCCTGCCACTCAGTCTTACCGAAAAGTCCCCTATTCCGCAAAACACCCGACTCAACCTACATACCCTCCCTCTTCAACTTTCTCTGCGACGACTTTCATGCCTAAACCAGCAGCTACTACACGCTCCTCGCCTTCATCATCGTCTCCCAGTGAATCCCCTCCCCATCCAAATGACGAAGCATCGTTCCCCTCGCTGAACTCCACGTCCAAGAAGTCTACAGCAACTCCCTATTCTCCTGCTTCTCAAAGCTCGTCGCCCGTCGCTCATCGCTCGTCGCCCCTGGCTCGTGTCACCAGAAGAGCGGCTACGCTCCACTGCCAACTCTGCCAGCGAATCGAGCCCCCAGAACGAGAGCAGCCAGGGCCACTAAATAGGACAGATTTGGTGTGAGTTCATGTAGCATTACTTGCCTCTCATTCAATGCACGTTCCATTAGGAACAAGTTATACGACTTATATCACGTTCTCCGTTCCTCCTCTCCTGATATAATTTTTTTGTGCGAATCCTGGCTGTCATCATCTGATCCTGATTCTCTACTTAATGATGGCCTACCCTATCAAGTTTTCAGAGCCGATCGATTAGGCAGTGATAGAGGAGGAGGCTCAGCCCTGCTTATCAATTCACACTTGTCCCCAGCCTTTATTGATTCATTTGCTCATGGTTCCGTTGAATGTGTTGTATCCGATATTCATCCAAACTCTAGATTCTCCTTCCCGTATCCCTCTCTGCGCCTAATATCATGCTATCGCTCTCCCAACTCCCCTTTTGTCAGTGTCCAACCCTTCCTAGACTTTCTCTCTATGCATATATCTCTGTATTTTCCCACTATTATATGTGGAGACCTCAACCTTCCAAGCATTAACTGGCCTAACCTCACGTGTCCATCTAACTGCCCTATCTCTAACTCTTTTCTGCAATTCTTCCTTGATAGGCATATCAGTCAGCTGGTTAAGACACCCACCCGTCGGGCTAACATTCTCGACTATGTTCTCTGTACACATGCCTCCCTTATATCCAAATGTGCCACATCCCATCCCTTCTCGACTAGTGACCATCTATCTGTAACGTTCTCTGTCTCTGTGTCCTCCATCATCTCTAATGGTCTCTCCCCTTTACTCCATCCGTTATGGAAGAATGCTAATTGGACAGCCATTAACGAAGCGATCAACTCTGTAGACTGGACCATAACTTTCTCTTCCCTCACGATTGACCAGTGTGTTGAACATATAACCATATTTTTGAAGAATCTTATCTCCCTTCATATTCCGCATTCAAGGCACAAAAAAACCCATCTCCTCTATCCTAAAAAAATCCGCAAGATATACAGCTTTTTACAAAGAAACATTAAACGCTCCTCTAACTCCACAACAACCCTCAAAGCCTGTAAAATGCTTCATCGAGAAATTTTCAAGTTTGAATGCAAACGTGAAGACACATTTGCTTTTCCTAAAAACTTCAAGTCATTTTACCGTATCATCGCGAATCGAACCAAACCTAAAATTACTCCCGCTTCTCTGATAGTTGACAATACTCCCATAACTTGTCCTACGCAATGCGCCAACGTCTTCGCCTCTCTTTTCTCTTCAAATGTGTCTGATCCTGTCACTGGCCCCCTACCCAGACCTACACCCCAAGTCATTATGTCCCCTAGCCACAATGTCTCGCTCTTTGAAGTTCACCGAATAATATCTAAAATGTGCCCAAAAGTGAACTCCTCCCCCGACTTAATACCAAACATACTTATCAAAAACTGCATAAATTCTCTAAGCAATCCTCTCTCAATAATTTTTTCTAATTCATTTACCCTTGGATACTTTCCCAGTGCTTGGAGATCTGGAATTATCAAACCCATCTTCAAAAAAGGTAAAAGATCAGAGCCCAATAACTATCGTCCCATAACCCTCGTCTCTTCCTTCTCGAAAGTCTTTGAAAAACATATTTTTCACCTTATTTACAATCACCTCGAAAGCAACAACATCCTCAACCCAAATCAGTCTGGCTTTCGCTCCAAACATTCCACTGTTTCTTCCCTTGTACACGCTCACTCAGTCTATCTGTCTCTTTTGTTCAAAAAACAAGCCTTCGACATATGTCTCATTGACTTCACAAAGGCTTTTGATACTGTAGATCATAGGGCACTACTCTACAAACTTAGTTCTTGTGGTATAGACTCTTCCCTTCTCCTGCTGATCAAGTCATTTCTCTCTAAAAGGTCTTTCCGCGTCTCTGTTGACGGCTTCGAATCTGCAGATAGAGCAGTGACCACTGGGGTTCCTCAGGGTAGCTGCCTCGGGCCTCTGCTTTTCTCTATTTTCATTAATGACATAGTAGAGCTTCTACCCTCAAATGTTTTTAGCTTTCTGTATGCAGACGATCTCAAAATTTTCTCCCAGTCTTCGTCCTCCCTTCAAAATGCTCTTCACAGAATCGCTGAATACGCTCAAACTTGGTCACTCACAATCTCATTCCCTAAATGCTATATTGTTCATTGCGGACCTAACAACCCTGACTTACCCTACACCTTAGAAAACCACACCCTGCCCTCACAATCAATCGTTAAAGACCTTGGTATTCATTTCGAATCTTCTCTCTCATTTAACCATCATATTACTACAATGATTCAAAAAGCCAGAACAGCCATTAACATTCTTCTTAGGTCTTTAAAAACCTCCTCCATCCCGGTCTTACTTCGCGCATACAAAACCTACGTTCTACCAATTCTGGAATATGGATGCGAACTCTGGTCACCTGTCTCTGTCGGTCTCATTAACGACATAGAGCGGGTACAAAGAAACTTCACCAGACGCATTCTCGCTAGAGCTGGCCAAATCTCTCAAAATTATTCTGCCCGTCTAAAATTATTAACCCTAACCACCTTGGAGTATAGGCGCACCATACTTGACCTATCTTTCATTCATAAAGCCATCCACAATAACGTTGTGCTTGGAACCACACATCTCTTTGTGATCAGGCCTTCCCCCTACAGCCAAAGAATCTCCCACACTCTCAGACTTATACTGCCCTTCAAAATGCCCGAAGGTCATAATACGTGTGTTTCTCGCCGTATTGATACTTGGAATTCCCTGCCCTCGCCTCTTGTTTCAATGCCATCCTCGTCACAATTTAAAAATTCTCTTCTTAGTTTACCAATTGATGTAATTGTACCCTCTTCTAAACTAAGACTCACATAGCATTTGAGTATTTCTCACCAATTAATAATTATGAACTCACACCTTGAACTTCTCGATCAATTGTAATTTAAATGCAAAAATTACGGTTAATGTACATACATATGTATTATCTTATTGCCTCGAACTGAATCACCCTGTGACAGTTATCCATTGTATATCAACCATGTGCAAAGGAATAAAATGAATGAATTTAGAAACTTCTCCGGAAGCACTCGAGAACAAATCTTCGATGTGGGCTGCTTGTCGGCAACTTTGTTAGACGTATTATCGGATTGGGATTTGTTTTTCAAGTCAATTTTTTAATTGAAAAGCTCCCAAAATTGGTTTAAACTCGTGTTAAGGTTGTGTGTCAAGGGGGAGCTGAACCCGCAACCATCACTTCGTCGCCGATGCTCTCCTCCCTACGCCAACAATCGAAACTCCTCCCTGCTTCTTAATGGCTTTTTTGACAGGTAGGTTTGAACGTGAAGAGAAGTTGAATGTGAAGAAACTGACCAATGTCCAACTGGGCAGATTTGAATGTGAAAAGCAGTAGGCCTAGGGCGATAAGAACCGCCTCAGCTGCCAGAGATGGCCGGAATCTCAACAAAATACTCATTTTTATGAGGTCAAGGGAAAGAGGAAACAGGAGGCAATAGCGATAGCCTGAGAGACTTCTGACCAGAATGAAATGTTAACTGATAACAGTTACCTTAATCGCCAAAAAATAAGTTTTTCTTAGTCATGACTAACATGTTAGACAGAGAGAGAGAGGATTAGATATGGAATAAGGATTAGATATGGATTAGATATGGAATAACTCAAACAGAGGGATCAGCCACTTTGAACTTACAGTCAAAACTTTTGTAGACTTCTCAGCTTTTTTTCTTATGGTTCTCAAGTGATCAAAAGTTTTTTAGGGCTTCCGAAACGAAAACAAAGGCCCGCTTAAAATAGAAAAATTTTTGCACAAAAGCGGTCCGCTAACTAAAAAATATTTAGATTGAGAAAGATAAATCTTCAAATGCTCATTTACACAGTTTAATGGCAAATACGCCTGGATGAGACGACTATTGATGATACCACCACACGGAAAAAAGCTGTTTTCACCGGGTGGGTTCGAACCCAGCCATATTTTCTCAATTCGGGAGCAAGCGCGTTACCATTACACCACGGTGACACATGGCTATTCCGTTTGATAGTGCAATGTATATATGAAAGATTTATCATCTATTTTGAAGATTTATAGTCCATCTTCTGCCTTAATTGTGAATTCTGGAGTTATGCCACATTCACAACGCTTTTGCTTCATGAGCATGCGTGACTAGGAGAGCAAGGCGATTGAGCCTTTCATATATAGAACTATCGCACGGAATAGCAATATGTCACGATGGTGTAATGGTAATGCGCTTGCTCCCTGATTGAGGCATGGCTGGGCTCGATCCCGCCCGGTGAGAACAGCTTTTTATGTGCGGTGGTATCATCAAATGATTGAATTGAAGTTTTAGCTCTATGTCTTTGAACTAGACATGCCGGAGTTTTAGACTAAGCCCCGCTCACAGACATTAGGTTTTTTGTTTTTTTTTACTGAACTATCTAACTAGTTTTTTTTTTTAGATACCTAGTTTTTAGATACTGAACTATCTAAAAACTAGGTTTTAGAAGTCAGTCCTCACGACAAGCGAGACGAATACAAGGCGATGGAGTCTTCAAGTTAGGTATTGTATAATGATAGACTGACCTTTCTACTCTCAGCAGAATTGAGAAGATGACGATGAAGACTATAGAGGAGGACTTGGCCATTGTGTACAGGGAGACCGTTACATACTCCAGCGCCCAGTTGGACAGACCTGCAAATCATTTAGAGAATTCCCAAACGCCTACTTTCAATTCCCTATTTAGTTGCCTTCTTTCCGCCGTTTACTCTGTCTTTTACCTTCTCGCCCCTCTCCATTTCCCTTTTATTCCTTTTCTGGATCGAAAAAAAATCTTCCATTCGCTTCCTACACCTTTGAAAAAAGCTACGAGTTTTTCATCTAGAAAGTTTGATTCTAGGTGAAGACCCTTTTTGACTCGATTCAATGAATGAGGGGAACGACCCTTCTTCACTGAGTTTTGTTTGATTCTAGGTGAAGACCCTTTTTGACTCGATTCAATGAATGAGGGGAACGACCCTTCTTCACTGAGTTTTGTTTGATTCTAGGTGAAGACCCTTTTTGACTCGATTCAATGAATGAGGGGAACGACCCTTCTTCACTGAGTTTTGTTTGATTCTAGGTGAAGACCCTTTTTGACTCGATTCAAAGAATGAGGGGAACGACCCTTCTTCACTGAGTTTTGTTTGATTCTAGGTGAAGACCCTTTCTGACTCAATTCAATGAATGAGGGGAACGACCCTTCTTCACTGAGTTTTGTTTGATTCTAGGTGAAGACCCTTTTTGACTCGATTCAATGAATGAGGGGAACGACCCTTCTTCACTGAGTTTTGTTTGATTCTAGGTGAAGACCCTTTTTGACTCGATTCAATGAATGAGGGGAACGACCCTTCTTCACTGAGTTTTGTTTGATTCTAGGTGAAGACCCTTTTTGACTCGATTCAATGAATGAGGGGAACGACCCTTCTTCACTGAGTTTTGTTTGATTCTAGGTGAAGACCCTTTTTGACTCGATTCAATGAATGAGGGGAACGACCCTTCTTCACTGAGTTTTGTTTGATTCTAGGTGAAGACCCTTTTTGACTCGATTCAATGAATGAGGGGAACGACCCTTCTTCACTGAGTTTTGTTTGATTCTAGGTGAAGACCCTTTTTGACTCGATTCAATGAATGAGGGGAACGACCCTTCTTCACTGAGTTTTGTTTGATTCTAGGTGAAGACCCTTTTTGACTCGATTCAAAGAATGAGGGGAACGACCCTTCTTCACTGAGTTTTGTTTGATTCTAGGTGAAGACCCTTTTTGACTCAATTCAATGAATGAGGGGAACGACCCTTCTTCACTGAGTTTTGTTTGATTCTAGGTGAAGACCCTTTTTGACTCGATTCAATGAATGAGGGGAACGACCCTTCTTCACTGAGTTTTGTTTGATTCTAGGTGAAGACCCTTTTTGACTCGATTCAATGAATGAGGGGAACGACCCTTCTTCACTGAGTTTTGTTTGATTCTAGGTGAAGACCCTTTTTGACTCGATTCAATGAATGAGGGGAACGACCCTTCTTCATTGAGTTTTGTTTGATTCTAGGTGAAGACCCTTTTTGACTCGATTCAATGAATGAGGGGAACGACCCTTCTTCACTGAGTTTTGTTTGATTCTAGGTGAAGTTTTTGACTCGATTCAATGAATGAGGGGAACGACCCTTCTTCACTGAGTTTTGTTTGATTCTAGGTGAAGACCCTTTTTGACTCGATTCAATGAATGAGGGGAACGACCCTTCTTCACTGAGTTTTGTTTGATTCTAGATGAAGACCCTTTTTGACTCGATTCAATGAATGAGGGGAACGACCCTTCTTCACTGAGTTTTGTTTGATTCTAGGTGAAGACCCTTTTTGACTCGATTCAATGAATGAGGGGAACGACCCTTCTTCACTGAGTTTTGTTTGATTCTAGGTGAAGACCCTTTTTGACTCGATTCAATGAATGAGGGGAACGACCCTTCTTCACTGAGTTTTGTTTGATTCTAGGTGAAGACCCTTTTTGACTCGATTCAATGAATGAGGGGAACGACCCTTCTTCACTGAGTTTTGTTTGATTCTAGGTGAAGACCATTTTGACTCGATTCAATGAATGAGGGGAACGACCCTTCTTCACAGAGTTTTGTTTGATTCTAGGTGAAGACTCTTTTTGACTCGATTCAATGAATGAGGGGAACGACCCTTCTTCACTGAGTTTTGTTTGATTCTAGGTGAAGACCCTTTTTGACTCGATTCAATGAATGAGGGGAACGACCCTTCTTCACTGAGTTTTGTTTGATTCTAGGTGAAGACCCTTTTTGACTCGATTCAATGAATGAGGGGAACGACCCTTCTTCACTGAGTTTTGTTTGATTCTAGGTGAAGACCCTTTTTGACTCGATTCAATGAATGAGGGGAACGACCCTTCTTCACTGAGTTTTTATTTGATTCTAGGTGAAGACCCTTTTTGACTCGATTCAATGAATGAGGGGAACGACCCTTCTTCACTGAGTTTTGTTTGATTCTAGGTGAAGACCCTTTTTGACTCGATTCAATGAATGAGGGGAACGACCCTTCTTCACTGAGTTTTGTTTGATTCTAGGTGAAGACCCTTTTTGACTCGATTCAATGAATGAGGGGAACGACCCTTCTTCACTGAGTTTTGTTTGATTCTAGGTGAAGACCCTTTTTGACTCGATTCAATGAATGAGGGGAACGACCCTTCTTCACTGAGTTTTGTTTGATTCTAGGTGAAGACCCTTTTTGACTCGATTCAATGAATGAGGGGAACGACCCTTCTTCACTGAGTTTTGCACATAAACATTCTCTATGGATCCTTCGATGTCAAATTGCCACTCATGTTATCACTCCAAAATTTTCAAAGAAAAACTTCGGAAGCTAACCAAGCCATCATCATCATCATATACAGGGTGTACAGAAAGTCCAGGTGTACAGTATTTTTCCGATAAAAACTTAAAGGATTGAGAAAATCAAACAAAGTTTTCATCAAAGTTTATTCAAATAGTTTGGGATATAACTGCGTTTCCAAATTTTAAACAGCCCTTCTTTCTCCTTGACACACTCGCGGAGTCGCTTGTGGAAGGCACCCACCGCGGTGGACAGGTAAGCGACGTCAAGATCATCCCACGCCTTCTGTAGGGTGCGCTTCAAACTTTCCGAACTCTTGTGTGGTTTAGCACAGGCCTTGCTCTCAAGGACCGACAACACAGAGAAGTCCAGAGGATTCAAATCAGGTGAGTACGGAGGCCATTCGGCGGATGTGATCATGGAGGGGAAATTGGTCTTGCACCAGTTTTTCACCACTTTAGCCTTATAGGCGGGCGCAGAGTCCTGCTGGAACGACCATTTGCGTCCCGCGAAGTGAGCCTGGCTCCAGAGAAGTACTTCCTTTTTGAGAATGTCGTTCAGGTAGTTATTGGCATTCATTTTGACTCCCTGCTCGATGAAAACGATCGGAGTATTGCCAGTCGCGCAAATCCCGACCCAGACCATGACAGAAGCGGGATGGCCCTTTCTCGAGAAGTAACGGCCACTCTTATTGGCATCTTTGACCGATTTCGACCAAATCTTATCGTTCTGGTGGTTGAAGGACTGCTCAATATTGAACAGCTTCTCATCGGTGAAGAGAATATCCAAACAGTCCACCGGCTTGAACCGCTTTGACAGTTCACGACATCTGCAAAGACAGGTCACCTTCATCTGGTCCGTCAATGTGTGAGTCTTCTGCAGCTTGATGGGGCGAAGTCCAATGCGGGATTTGACGATCGTCTGAACAGAACTAGCCGAGATATTCAGCTCCTTCGCGAGTTTCCTGAGACTCCGCTTAGGGTTATTTCGAATCTTGTCTCGGATGCTTCTCACGTTGAAGGAAGTGGTCGTGGTCACTGGTCTGCCGCTCCTGGGACGGTCATTCGTCGTACCAGTCTCACGAAAGCGACGTATCGTGTTTTGAATGATCCTGCGGGCGAATACAGTGGTTCTGGCGATGTGCTTTTGAGTGTGACCGGACTGGCTCAAGCGCAGAATGCAGCCTCGGTCCATATCAGAGAGCATTACCGGAAAACGAAAAAAGTTATCATTCTGATTTTCTCAGGGTATGTTAGCAACATTATGAATAAGATACAAGCGAAAAATCACACGACCGCTACGCCAAACAAAAAAGATGCAAAGTGGCAAAGTCGGGCACCTGGACTGTCTGTACACCCTGTATATATTGTACGTATATATTGCAAGGATAATATAGTGATTGAAGAGTAAAATTGAACAGATGAAAAGGAGAGAAGAAATGAAGGGGAGTAACAATAAAAAGAAGAGTCTGTATGTATAACACGACAAATGATTGAACTATCGCAAAGAAAAAAGCTAGTCCACCGGGCGTGATCGAACCCAGACCATCTCGACTCAAACCGGGAGTGCGTGTTACCATTACACCACGGGGACACATTGCTATTCCGTGCGATAGTGATATATGAAAGGCCGTGGTGTAATGGTAACACGCGCTCCCGGTTTGAGTCGAGATGGTCTGGGTTCGATCCCACCCGGTGGACTAGCTTTTTTCTGTGCGATAGTTCAATCATTTGTCATCTTATCCAGCAATTGAAGATAAATGTATAACGTTTTTGTTACACTTTTTGAAGTAAAACACATACTCTAAGATGTCAAGAAGAGAAGTGTTATTCGTAATGAAAAAAGAAAGTACTCGAACTGAAAAAAAATTATCAGTTCGGTGTGTCACTTTTTTTCTTCAAAAAATCGTTGCCCGCGTTCTCAAAATAGACCTATTTCTTGATAAAAAAATATTACGGCTCAAACGTGCTATTTCTTTGGAAACAACTAAACTATGAAATAAATAAAAAAAAAACCAGACCCTGCTACAGTGAGTTTGAAGCTCGTATGCACGTCCGCGCGATTGACTTTTTTTTGGCATGACAAAATAAAAACTCGGAAAAATTTTTTTCTTCGCTGAAGTCATTTCAACTTTTTACGTGCGCGCAAACGTTCCGTTAGATTTTCGCACCATCGGAATACACTAGCATGTAAACAAGAAAAAATTTGCTTTCGTTAAAGTGGAAAAACATGTTCGCGCAGGGTTCATACCACTTTTTTTAATTACGATGATAAAGAAGACACACTCTATACTTTTCTGTATGATACAAGCCTTTCTACTGTGATTCTTTGATGCCTTTTATGATGCTTTCTTCGACGCTTTTCCGTTTTGTGAGATTTTCTTGTTTTTCTTCTGATGCTTCTCTGAACCTTCCGTTTTGTGAGATTTTCTTCTTCTTTTGATATTCGGTTTTGCAGTTCGCGTTTTTAATTTTTTTTTTCTGGGGTTGAGTGGCGGATACGTACATACACTCATTTGGCACGACGTATAATATCCCTGATATATTGTAGTGTTTGATATATCCGGGCGTGGCATAGTGGTAGTGTGATAGACCATTGTGCGAAGAGTCCCGAGTTCGACTCCCACCCCGGACATATCCACCCAAACCAAGGGGGTTAAGAAATGTTGGTACTGCTCATGCACGAATTTGACTCTCCCCACTGCTGCTAATCACACTAGCAGTGATCTAGCAGGCAGCCACTGGTTCTACCAGGATAGGTCTGTCCTGCATCTCAGGGGAGCTCGTACACTGCCGCGAGGCGGGAACAAGCGCGAGGAAGATTATTATTATTATTATTTATTGTAGTGTTTGAAAAATATCACTGACCGATGTCCAAACTCGCACAAATACCGATTGGAGCGAGCCATCGCAACTGTTCCCTGCAATAAATTCCACATCATTATAGACTTGGAAAGTTGTTTGCATATAAGTCCTGTCAAGGGGTGTCCTTTAGGACAGATTGGTGAGGATCTTTGGTAGTCAAGACTCCGGAGTCTGTGTCTACACTCGCAGCGGAGTCGGCGATAGCGAGACCCATTCAATAACCGAAAAAGAGGCTATTTTACTGGTATCTCGACTCGCCATTACAAAGTATAGGGGAGTATCGGCTGATGCTTTATGTAGTGGCATGCCCAGGCCGGTCCGGCATCGTCCTCCTTTGACGAACTATGCTACCCAATCTTGGTCCGCGACGGGCAAGCCCGCTATCTCCAATAGACATCCCTCTATCCACCACCAAGACGTGCTCAATACCGGAAACGCTCCCTTACGATGATGTTGAGTCGCGGGCTGTAGCACCATACAAGACGAAGATTCATGATGGTCATGTTTTTTACGGGTTTCATTTTTTGCCTTTTCTTATTACGTCATAGATTTCTTCCACTGCTAACTATACTGTGAAACCTCGCTTACTTCTCATTTTCTAGTCTCTCCGCTTGCAGACCGGTCGTGTTTTCAAAATGTTTTCAACAGTAGGAGTGACCTATGTATGGGAGTGGGTTTTCCAACCTGAGAGAGAGTCTGATGCGTCGCGGTCCTCGACACTCGACGCAGCCTCGGATGGCAATGGCCAGAAAATACTTGAAGATGTAGTGCCCGGAGACAACCAACAAGGGCATCTTGTAGTGCTGCAACTCTCCCTTTCTTAAAAGACTATGTTTTTTTTAAACTCTAAAATTCAAATATCTTATACAATTATGCAAAGTAAAATTTCAAATATGTTACTGCTAACTTTAAAAAAAATTCTAGAATATTTGTTTTTTCCTTCTTTTTTAGAACAAAATTTTTTCTTGAATATAAAACTTTTTTAATGATATTTTCTCGGAATAAACTTCAAAACCCTGGATCAAAAAGTGAACGGGTACCTTGATGAACCATTTCTGATAGAATGTCAGACCGATCGATAATGGATAGTAGAGCATGGCGATGAAGACGATTCGAACCATCTGAAACGAACACTCAATCAGTTCTTTGTTTTACTAGTCGCCTTGATTGAAACCAGGTTTCCCTTCTCCCCCCTGAAATGAAGAAGAAAAAACCTCTACGTGTCCGGAGTGGTTTTGCGAACCTGTATAGATATATGATCAGGGGTTAAATAGAGACCGAATCGGTTCCGTCGGCGGATACATGTACACACACTATTGTAAAAACTCCATTTTTTCTTACCCTTTTCCTTCATCCCCTTTTCTTTCCCCCCAACTCTGAGATGCGAATACATGTAAACCCACATTGAGCGGCTCCATTTAACCCCTGTATATGATAAATCTGCAAATTCTAAGTTACACAGTTCAAAGGCAGTGATGCCTGGTTAAGATGAGAAGTGATTGAACTATCACACAAAAAAGGGCGGGATCGAACCCAGTCATCTCGACTTAAACCGGGAGCGCGTGTATCCATTACACCACGGGGACACATTGCTATTCCGTGCGATAGTGTTATATGAAAGGCTCATATGCCTTGTTCTTCTCCCCCTTTTCTTATTGTCCCCTTTTCTGTGCGAAACTTCAATCATTTGGTATAAATATATAATTGGTTAAATTAGAAAAGTTATTAATTTGAATTTTTGAATATATAACTGCTGACCATTTTGAAGTTGCTCCCGTCCACTGTAATCTCGTCAACTTCTTCTCCCGGTTCACTGTCCCATTCTTCCTCCACGTGAAAGGTGAATGCTTTTTTCGGTATTACTTCCGAACCCGAGGTACCTCAAAATCTTCATAATGATAATGTTCATTGCACAGTGTCCTTATTGGAAGTTTGTTTCAAAACTCGCGATAAAAAGCTAGGAAATCCAAAGAACTAGCGATCAGGTAACGTCGGCCTTTGAAGGGAAAGAGAGCGTCCATAAAAAATAAAGAGTACATGTTGAGGATGTTAAAATTTTATTTTTGTTAATCGTTTTAAGCACCAATGGACTTTCAAAAGTGTAGCTCTACGATTCTATGTAACATAGCTGAATTTAATTTACTACCAAAACCCATAGCTTACCAAACTTTAAAAATTTCTCCCGGTTGCCGGCACGGTACCCCAGGAACATTTTTTGCATTAATAGAAAAAAATATATAATAGAAGTTGACCTTCAAAAACTAACTGTTCCTGAGTTAACAGAATGTCGAATTTTAAACTCCAACCCCGACCACGCGAAATAATGATGACCTCACTCCCGAAAAAAGGACCAAAATTTTATTGAATTTCCCTCTCCTACCCCCCCCCCCCCTCCTCGCGCTGCGGTCGCCAAGGGTCGCCCGGTCATCCGCCCGGAATAAAAAAATTTTCAGAACATACTGGTGAACTGTGACCTAAATCTGTTGGTCAACGATATTTTAGTATTTTTAATAACTTTTAAAGAGACTTCGAAAAGAGTTCTTAACTCAAGGTTATGAATGACAACCTATAGACATCACGACGAATGACACACATGGTATGAGAAAGTTTTTTCATTTGAGGAGAAAAACGTGATACAAGAACCGGTTGGGCGATATTTTTAACAGTCTATCAGATAAAATGAATGACGAAGAGAAAGAGAAACCCTAAGCACTTTTGAATATAGGACAAGTGTAGCGGATCTTACATTTATCTATGAATATGTTATATGGTAACCATAATGTTTCTTTAACCATAGGTAAACTGCCAACTGGCAAAAAAATTTTTTCGGCGTCCGACCTACCGACCCTCTTTCTCTCAGATGAAATGACCTACCGACACTCTTTCTCACTCGGAATGAATGTATCAAAGTTTTTTTTTTTCAGCTAAAAGTGAAAGTAAAAAACTTTTTATTTATAGATAGAAAAAAGTTTCTTTGGTTTTTCAGAAAGGTTTTTTTTCTCGATTTTTCAAAAAAAAAGAGAAAAAAGTTTCATAACAGCCTCAGCCGATTTCGTTCAGTTAAAAGTTGTACTTTTTATACTACCTTAGCGAGCGACCTATTGAGAAATCAAGACATATTTTACCAATGTTTCTAACCCACCCGGGGTCCAATCTATGCACTATACAAAAAAGGAGTGATACGATTGCTGTGTTCGCCTGCATTCTCTATTTTCTGTCTGCCACTCTCTCATGATTAGTCCTTGCCTCTACACAGTTCTTTGGAGGATGATAAGAAACATCTTGATAATAAGGATCAAATTGATCAGTAAATTCTTTTCAAGCTATGCCCTTCATCATATCCCACCAGAGAATCACATAGCTACCGGATAAGCTCGCCTTCCAACAATCACAGCAAGAGCAGCGCTTGCATCACCATAATGATAAATGTAAAGAATAAGCTATATGACAAACGATTGAACTATCACACAGAAAAAAGCTAGTCCACCGGGCGGGATCGAACCCAGACCATCTCGACTCAAACCGGGAGCGCGTGTTACCATTACACCACGGGGACACATTGCTATTCCGTGCGATAGTGTTATATGAAAGGCTCAAATGCCTTGTTCTCTTAGTCACGCATGCTTATCAAGCGATTGCGTCATGAATGGAACGTAACTCCAGAGTTAAGCTATATATTTAGGAATGAAGAAGCCAAAATTCCTTTTGGAATTACTTGTGAATCATTTACCGCTTTACCACAAACATTGAATTGAATTCATTGACAATTGTCTACTGTTAAATCCCTGGACGATTCAATTCAACTCTCCAATAGTTCTTTTCAACTATTTCAAACGTGCATCTTTATTGTCCTTTTTTACACTTATCTCGCATAGTGACAGATCTCTTTTGTGTGCGAATTTATGATAATTCAGCACACAGATAGCAGTTTGTTTAAAGATAAATTTGGGGAGAAGAATGACAGTGCTCTAACTGTGCCACATTTGACCCAAGCTCTCAAGCTGAAGTTCTTCAACAATAAAAATGTCATCTTCCGTTGCCCCACTTGAACATATATGCTTCCACATCCAGACAAATCCATGCGGCAGCGAATCCACAATTAGAAAGTAACAGTTTCCTCTGTTTTACTTTACTTTGCCACTCCACGCGGAAAAGGTTAAGAAAATATACTTTTCGGCTTTTTTTTTCAGAATCAATGAAATTTTTATGAAGGAATTCGTTGGTCAGTCTGTTCAAATTTCTGTGAGTTGCTAGTTTGAGAAGGCTATCATAGAACTCGCCTAAAGAAAAGTAAACTCACTCTCCACAATCCAGGTGTACAATCAGAAAATGTCTTATGTCTACACGATTATCTCACTCTATTCCGTTCTCTTGTTGGTTTAAAATTGAGCTTTCACAAGGGCAATTATCCACCGAGATTTTCCGAAGAGAACCATATTAATATTGCGAGAAACTCTTCAATAAACTGGACATTTACATAATCTACTTGGAAAAATTATCTGCGCTTAAATTATAGGTGGTTAAATTGACTTCGTGACACTTTATTCTTTATAGGTGGTTAAATTGACTTCGTGACACTTTATTCTTTATAGGTGGTTAAATTGACTTCGTGACACTTTATTCTTTATAGGTGGTTAAATTGACTTCGTGACACTTTATTCTAATCGAGAATTTTTCAAATCTAACGTTCCTTACACTAAACTGGCCTATAAAAACATTTCAACAGTTTCAGGTTCACATGTCTTGAAAAGGCCTTCACATCCCGATATCGCCGGCAACAAAGCGTTCGAATCACTAGGGACTGTGAGAAACGCTTAGATTCCCCGTCTCTCCCCCTCTCAAACCCGCACTGCGGGCTAAATTTTCCCGCATATCAAAAAAGCTAGTGACACAAACTATCAGTTTTTATGACCTTCTATCTATTTCATCTTATTAATTTAGTCTCTCTCCTTTGCATGCCGTTCCTTCATAATTTAATCTATAAACTTCTTTTGCGGACCGTGAAAACAGTTCGTCCCTTCCCCCTATCACAACGCGTGCTAGCAAACGGCGCATGCTTGCTATGGGTTTACTGAACTCGTTGAACCATTGCATAACAAACAGAGCTACCCCTTTCACTGTTTGCTTGACGTCACTATGGGTCAGCAAGTCATGAGCCCCTAAAGCAAGCAATGAGCCCCTAGAGTAAGATCGGGACCCTTCAAGTAAATTATTAACCCCTAAATGGACTCACTTGGCATGCTCCACCGTCTCTGTGAGGAAAGCGTTGATTAAGCGGTAGCCAAATGTCGCATCTCCAATGCCTGCAACAATTGCACGGATAGTTTGTCTCCTCGTAGAATTTTTCAGAACATGTGAAGAAATTGGTCGAGAACAACACATTAAATTCAATTGCAACGATAAGCCGAGAATTTTTCCCACTTCACACCCTCATTATTACCAATTTCCAACAAATTCGAATGGGTAGAACAGTGCCCTAGAAAAAAATTAACCCAATATTTCTTTGCTAACCTATTTAGAACGCTTATGCAAAGAAAAATTTTTCTGGGAGAAAAAACTTCAATTCAGCCGTCTACCGTCAGAGACGATACCAATGCGATACTGAGAAATTTGCTCGACAGTTGAACCCTGGAAACCAATGCTACGTTAATCGGTTAAAGGCGGGAGACTGACTCTCTAACATACACACATTACAAGGAACGCACATGTAAAGCGCGAGAAAACAGCGTAGTCTCTTCGCAAAAAGTCATCTTTAAGCAGCTACGAAGACGTAAAACTGCAACTCTTTCCCGATTTTTCAGAAGAATCAAGTTGTTGAAAAGTTAGAATTCAAACTTCATGGACAATGAAAGAATAAACACTTTCTTGAAGAACTATTTACTCTGAGAATAAAAAAACCTCATAACAAAGATTATATCTCTCAGTTACTCTAAAAGGGTCTTTGTCTCAACAAATCTCTCAGTTACTCTAAAAGGGTCTTTGTCTCAACAAATCTCTCAGTTACTCTAAAAGGGTCTTTGTCTCAACAAATCTCTCAGTTAGTCTAAAAGGGTCTTTGTCTCAACAAATCTCTCAGTTACTCTAAAAGGGTCTTTGTCTCAACAAATCTCTCCGTTACTCTAAAAGGGTCTTTGTCTCAACAAATCTCTCAGTTACTCTAAAAGGGTCTTTGTCTGAACAAATCTCAAAAGGTCTATCTCGCACCAACTCCGGTCTATCTCAAAACTATGAAAAGTTTTATCTCTTAACAACTATAAAGTGTCTGCCTTTCAGCAACTCTAAAGGGTTCAGATCTCAACAAGAGTGGTGCTTTCTCTAGTTTTTAGGGAAAGAAAGAGAGGAAATTAGAAGTTGAAGGAAGGCTAAAAACGTGGATGTCAGCCAAATCAGAGAGTAAGCAGTGAAATCCTTCACTTTCAGCTAAGTCAATAAGGGAGAGATCCAGGTACGGCCGCGAGCCTATCTAGGCTCGCGGCGTGTGTCAGCTCGGGTCAGCTGTGTGGCATTTCCAAATCCGAGAACTTAACAAAGGGTCTCACAATTTGATAATTCAAAGAGTGTACTTCGAAAAGGGTCCATCTAAACCCAACAACAAAATCTCAATGCGATGAAATAGCTTGCATTATTAGAGACCTGAGTACAAATTCGATGAATAACAAATAGTTAGAGACTGACACTTCCGTTATCAGAATTGATAATGGGGCCAAACCCGATAAATTGCGAACATGTATTTTCAGATAGTTTCATATGGGAATGTTTATTTTTGAAAGTCATCTTGAAAAATAACAAGCGAAAAATACAAAAATCACAGTTTTTCAAAAAGAGAGCTCATAAGGCAGGGCTCAGAGACTGCTCAACTGCAAGGATGTGAGCAATGAAGGAAGGATACAGGAGCGGGGGAGAGGGGGTCAAGGAAGGATACAGGAGCGGGGAAGAGGGGGTCAGGTGATTCGAAAAGAGGAATTATTCCCAATTACGTTATTGTGATTGGAGAACATTTACTGTCACACAACATTCGGCATCTCATCACAAGGATTAAGAGGACCAGACGTTTAAAATGAAGAAAGAGAGAGTCTCTCTCCTTCTCTCTCAGAGAGAGAGAGAAGATCTAGTTAGAATTAAAGATAGCGAGAGAGAGACAGGGGGAGAGATTGGGAGAGAAAGATCGAGCTAGAAGTGGAGACAGAGAAACAGAGACAATAAAGAATATAAGAAATAAAAATATGATCCGGTAACTGAGTATTATTATAATGAGAAAGATCATAATGCCTTTATATAATTTACTCGGCGTCTCACTTCAACTTGTCTCTCTTTCTTTCGCTCTTCGATATCGAATCTTTCAAAACCAATTTTTCTTTCGATGGTGAAGTATATTACAAAAGACTCGTAGATAAGAGTCACAGCAAGCCTAACTCAGGAGCACTTTTCCAAACATTCACCTGAGCGGAGGTCATAACACGATTTCTGAAGGAAAAAGTTATTACTACAAAGCCCACGCAGAATTTTATTTTACCCCCACACATTTTTACAAACCCTCCCCCCCCCGGACTCCGGGGCCCGGAGAATTTTACTTTAACAACACACTCTCTTATATCCAATGAATTTTAATATTTTTTCCTAAGCATTAGCAACCAATTCATAGAAGAATCAACATTCGTTGAAAAAAGCACGATTCAATCACAAAGTGAGAAAAAAGTGGTCTATTGAAACATATAACCCAATATAAGGTGATACAGCATCCTATAACGCCCGGGTTTAAGAGAGTTGAAGCTAAAGTATAACAGAACTTTCTCATTGCATTTTGTCCCATGCGATCGGCTAAAGTAAAAATTAACCATAAATTGATGCAGGCCTCCCAATCGAATTAATAGTCCTTCGAAAAACTGAAAAGTACTGGTGAGCTATGAATGACTGAATACGTGATTTATAATTCAAAAAAAAAGTTCAAGCGAGAAGTGAAGCGCAGAGAAAGGAGAAATTTTGAATGGCAGAAGAAGCCGAAACTGTGATAACACGCTCGTTTCTCTTCACTGTAGGCGTTCGCTCAAATCAGCGGTTTTTTTTTTTCTAATTATTTTTTCCTCAAGTGGTTGACCTGTGAGATAAAAGAAAAATTGGTTCGAATTTGAAGTGTTTGAATTTTTTTGTCATGAGCTTTGATATTGATGAAATAATCCTCGCATTTATATGTACATGATTGTGTTTCAAAATGCGATGTTGAAAAACGAGAAGATGTAAGAGAAACTATAAGCATTCAAAGCCATCACTCGATTATGAAAAAGACGAACAATAGAAAAACGATAACACACAAAATGCAAATGAAACTTGCTCTTTATATTCACGCTTTTTTGAAGAAAAGGGGATATGAAAAAGAGAGTAGACACAATGGAACTAAGAAGTTAAAGTTCGATTGGACAAAAGGACTTTTTCCTACTCGAATGAGTTACTGAAAAATAATAATTTCTACGCAGTATTACGAGAAAGGCCTTTTTTCAATGAAAGAGAATATTCTCAGGTTTTCGGAAGCACATTGTTTGCCATGGTTATATTGAGCATTGCGAATTCGGAAGAGTGACGAGCCCTGAGCCAAACTTGTTTGAAAAAAGCTCGATTGAGTTGGGGGGGGAAGTAGAACAGCATGGACGGGTATGAGAAGAAATGGAAAACAGAAGATCAATACGTAAATCACGGATGACACTTCATCATTAGGCGGCAAACGCTAACACATCAGTGCAATACATGAGCTATTATTTTTTATCAAGTTATCTTCTCTTGAGAGCCTTACTTTTGCCAAGTCGCGATTGCTCCAGCCTATAAACATATCTAAATACAGGTCTACACGCTTGAAATAAAGTTTACTATAATATAAACTTAAAATTGGTTTATAATATACTATTTTTCAATCATATAAAAAACTAGATGACGGAACATACACGGAAAATTAAATGAAGTTTCACAACTCCGTTGTGTAAAAACATTTTTTGCGCACTAAAAGTAAGAAATCTCATCTCTCGTCGTGAAGCACTAAAAAGGCGAATGTTTTCGTCATGTCTTCAATTTTCAATGTCAATCAATTTCCATTGCTTTCGCAATAGATAACTGGTTTTCTTAAACTAACAAAATGTAATTCACTGGCGGGATGGAACTAAGCCATGTCTTCATCCCTAACCTGGAGTATTAGCGCATAACCACATTTTATCCAGGCGCCAGTGCTTCAACACTGTAACTGAAAACTTCTTTAAGTCAAAGTGGTATGTTGGCTGCCTAAGCAACTGACAGTTTTGTATGTTGGCTGCCTAAGCAACTGACAGTTTTGTATGTTGGCTGCCTAAGCAACTGACAGTTTTCGTCTTCTTTAAGTCAAAGTGGTATGTTGGCTGCCTAAGCAACTGACAGTTTTCGTAAAGGCTTCATATCAAATTTGATCAGAAACATAATAATAAAACAACTGATGAAGTGGATTGGAAGTTCAGATCGAGTGGTCACAATATCAAAATGATGAGAGCAATGTTAAGTAGTAACGAGTATATTTAGCATAACATGTTCAAAATCGTATTAGGGGAACTTCTACTTCAGATGCCTCAAATTTATTGCTGGGAAAAAGAGTGAAATAGAGGACTATTATCTTTCGGACCGGTATATCAGACTCTGCGAAATTTTGTGAGAAAAATCTGCGACACACAAAGGTCTGATATCCGCGACTAACTTTGGTCTAGGTGGAAGATGATCACGCAACAACGATTACTGTAATTATTAATGCGAATGAAGGAACAAATTTCATAGCAAACGGATCATACGTAAATAACCCACACATGAAGAGGACAATATCTCCACACAAAAATTGAGTATAGGAAATGGCACATATACATTCGAAAGTATGACTTTTCATACTTTTGAAGTATGCAGTTAAGAATAGGGGTGCATATAAGTACGAATGGTAAAAACTTATAAGCATGAATAGTCATACTTTCAAAAATATGTGTCATTTTCCATACTTACTTTTTGTGTGTGTTCCAGTTTTTTCTTCGTCCTATTTAACAATGAAGAGGCAAGCGAGAGATTAAAGGACATACAAAAAGTGAAAGATTTTGGAGAAATTAGAAAGCGAGACTTCTAAAAGAAGGCAAGCAAGCAAAGCATATGAGGTGAGGGCTTGCAGCCTTGAAAACATGCATCAAAACTTGAGCGGCCTCAGAACTTAAGCGCTCGTGACCGTAAATCACATTGTAATGGCTTAATCGGGATCCTAGGGAACACCCGAGTGCGGAATAGAAAACCAGGCAGTTAAGACGCTCACGCCGAGATACGTTATTCAGAAGATAATACCTTCGTAAGATAATAGACGAATTGTTCAATGAAAAACCAGTCGTGTCATGTGTCCCGGATAGAAACGTAAACATATAACTTATTGTAAGCCAAAGAATACCCAGTTGTAGCAGTCAAACAGTCATACGCCGCTAAGTCACATGATATAAGCAGAGTTAAAGAGTAATAACCGGCAGACTAAAGAATCCTTCAAATAATCAGACTCGCTTTGAAATACCTAGAAGATAATTGTTTTATTACATATTTGAAATAGTTTAAGTGATACCCAATTACAAAAAAAGCATGATAGAGTACAGATTACGTTAATAGGAAAGGAATGGTTGTTTGATCATCACTAAATTGGTACCTTTGTAGGTAGTCTTTTGAGAAAAGGTAGGATTAATTAACGGTTCAACAAATGCGCGAGTATAATATATTTCTGATGTGAAACAACCATATAAAAGTTCAATCATTCACTGCCTGAACACAACATCCAATATACACAGTACAAACATATGTACATTTGTATCCCTTTCGCATACATGATCAACACGTTTTTTTCTCCGTTAAAAAAAACCTTATACTAGGTGTTTTTTTCAAAGAAAAATAATTGTGATAGTATATTAAAAATCACAAATAGTTGAATCATATTTAATACGTTTCAAAATTTCCATAGAAAAGGCTTTGAAAAACACACAGAATCAAGCTATTGATCTTCTAGAAGGATCATTTTAAAACACCATCTCGGAATATTCGCGTCTACAAAATGAACGAATTAAAAGAATGTAACAAGTTCTGAGATCAAAAATGAGATACATACATAGAAGTTACAGGCACTGCAGGCGAAAATGAAAAATGCTCAGCAGTTCAAGTGTTATTGATCATCCTGCTAAGTTGGCAGCTCTGGTCTCATTTCAGAACTCCTTGAGTGTATCCATTCTTGCTGGAACTTGTCTGAAATTTAATAATATTAGTTATAAACTACCCTTCTTTGTCCGTGAACTAAAAAAGTGAAATGTGTTTTTTTCGACGATTTACGCCTTACAATAATGAAGTACAGAAAAAAGGCTAGTACTAGCTTTTTTTTTCTGTGCGATAGTTCAATCATTTGTCATCTTAACCAGGCGTCACTGCCTTTAAACTGTGTAACTTAGAATTCGAAGAATAATGAAGTATTGAGCACTCAAACTATGTCTATGATCAATTGTTTGATCTTTGTTAATCGTTTAAAGCAACGATGGGCTGAGACTATGAAATTGTGATAGTGAGCTAAAAGTCTATGATTGTGAGCTAAAAGCCAAAATTTACAACAACTAAAAACTCTTAACCTCGAATTACTCGTATTGAATTGACATCGTAATCAGGCTGAATTGACATCGTAATCATCCTACACAACTAGTGATTGAAGTCAAAACCTCTGCATAATTTGTAAAGTAAGAGAAGAATATTTAAAGTTGTCTTCATAGTGGGTCAAAAACCAACAGATCTTCTGAGAATGACATTCCTCGCCCCCTCGTAAACATGCCGATGCTTCAAAGCGTACATTACAGTGTTCGCTGCTGCGTCTAAGATTGACAACTGAAAGACAATTTACAGTTGACCACAATTGTTGTCAATTCAATGACTGCCATTGAATGGAAAACTGGCATTGTGAGCGATGACATAAAAAGACATGTTGCGTCCTCCTAGCATCATTTCTGTATAGTAAAGAGCTGCGAGAGGGACGCAGGTTAGAGCGAAGGTCAGTCCTGAAGGCTCTCGGTAAGAGGGAGACGGCAGGTTCGATCCCATCTCGTGAACTAGCTTTTGTGCGCGAGATAGTTTATTCATACATATTTTGTCTCAAGTGGGCGGTACTGCATTTAAACAGTGCAATAAAACATTCACTACGTCTTTCCAATATTCTGCTGAAACTGTTTCATAGAAGAGACACAACATAATAAAAATTCCAATTACTGTGTGAACTCAAGACTCAATCTTACTGTAAATAATACGGTATGGAAAAAGTTTCACATAACAGCACTTGGCTCATTTTGCTACTCGTTAACCTATTAGCCCTTTTTTTAACTGCAAGTAAAGAAGAATAGGTTTTGAACAAAAAATCTAACTTTTTTTGAGCAATTAGATGAGAGCTTGAATTACCCGCTTGAATTTTTTGTGTATTTTCATTAACCTTTTTTCTCTCAAAAGAATAATACTTAAGCAACCTTTCAAAAATTACAGTATCAAAGGCGGCAAAGTACTCTGTATTACTGTATTACCAAAGACTATGATGATTAAGCGTTTATAAATCTTTTTTGAATGTTAATTTTGTAAAAAAAAAAAGGATCAAAATGTGACAGAAAAAAGTGAAAGCTGGCCTGCAAACATCCCGAAAGTTTTGACAATCGTTGACTCGCTTGACCGAGAAACTATGAGCGTCCGATTGCAACTAAATATACGAAATTTTCTTAATCCGCTCACATTCGATGAATCAGAGACATGATTAACTACTTGTACCTAACAACATCTGCACCTATTACGAATAATATAAATGTAAGATGACATGAATGTCAATGATGTTGAACGTGGTAGGTTCAGTAATCGAAATCAAACTACATATGTACATCTGAGCTTCTGCCGAAAGAATCAACAAAAACTTGCTGATTTGTCAATCCATTTCTCAAATTAGCCATTCCAGTGCCAATAATCGCCTTTCACAGCTTTGAAAGTTTTTTTTTCGGATGAGAAGTGGCTAGTTCTTATATTTTTTTCAATAGGATTTCGTCATACAACTATCTGCAATCGCAGTATTCAAAGTGACTCTGTGTAGGATGACCGTGCATGGGAAGACTCTAACCATTATGAATCTGACTGGGACTGACTCATAATCGGACTGACTTTGAGTAGAACTGACTCACACTTAAACAGACTTATGTAAAATGAGACTGACTCTGAATGGGACTAACTTGAAATGGGAATGAAATTGCACGACATGTTTCTGAATTAGACTAACTGCTGTTTGTTCCTCTCGGCGGCAAGTTGTCGGAATTGATAGATGACCGCGCAGTAAAGAATACACGCTACCAAGTGACCGAAGAACATAACTGACATTCGTATGTACTGCAATCAGTCAGAGAGTTAGATTAAGATCATGTAGAGCAAACAGACTTTTTTCTCTTCTTTAATGTATAGCCTATTAAAAAGCGCTTTCATATTTCTTCAATTATTAGGATTTTTTCAGAAGTTAATTTAACGAAAAATTCGCTCAATCATCCAACTTCTAATAAAAGTAATTATAAATTGAAACTGTCCAGTTTCTGCTATGGGAAAAAATCTAATCGAATATACATAGTTCTATTTTGTCCGGAACCGTTATTTCTTATATTTTTTCTCTTCTGAAAAGATTCTTGTCAGATCATGGAGAATCTTGAACCAATAATTAACCACGATTGTGAAAAAATCGACCCGACCTACCGTGAACGCTCGGCCATAGAGATCAATAAAGCGGCAGCGGGCAGTGATGAGTTGCTCCGGGTTGGAATGGGCTCCTATGTACCCGCCGACGAAGATAAATGCGTAGATCACCACTATCAAGATGCAAAACTGTCTGAAAACAAGTATGTGTCCCAATGTGGCCTATTGGTACATAAGTTGCGTGACTATCATGTGAATGGTCCCAAGTTCTACACGCATACCACACAGACTCATCCAATCCGAAAAGGTTAAGAAAGTTCTGGGAGGGGGGGGGGGTATTCTGACTTTTTCACTGCTGATACACTCACTAGCAGTGATACAGGGCGCCGCAGCCTTTTGTTATACCAGGGTATCTTTCTCCCTAATTTCAGGAGACGAGACGAGGCGAGAATGAGCACGTCGTAGACTGATGTAGACTAAATCAACTGCGTTTAAATTCTAATCACGCTGTTTAGTAGTGTCAAACTGCATTATCGACTGATGGCAAACGAGTCTTACTTTTCTAGTTTTTTTCTTCTTAACTAATAATGTTTTTCCTCTCGCACATTCCAGTCTCGTGACAGAGGACGCGCTTTTCTGGTATGAGATACAAATTTGTTCTGGTGAAACCAGTGGCTGTTCCCGGAGG